>OX451738.1:483128870-483728870 GCA_948472305.1 Vicia faba | reverse complement strand
TTGGATGACCATCTTGAAACTTGTATTTGGAACTCATTAGAGGATTGGTAGAACCAAAGCCTCCACACAACAAGTTACATTTTCTTTTTGTCAAGTATATCATCCATTTTGGAATCCTCAAAAGTACCATTTAATGATCAATGATGTTTAAGTGATCCGCGTTGACCAAAAGTGATGTAGATCCATTAGAGGATTGGTAGAACCAAAGCCTCCACACAATAAATCTCAAGGTTATTGGATCAAAGAGATTAAATTAACATACTTGGGCTTGCAAACATAGGTTTGGGTCATGAATGATCATTTGTTCGAATCAAGACAAAATTTAGCGCTATGTTAAGCAATCGTAAGTGGACTTATGTAGAAGTCACACCTATTTTGAGGTCGGTCAATAGCAATCTATGCACTATTTGTTTTAGGACATGATATAGAGATCATGCTCCAATATCACTTAATGGAATAAGAAAGGGATAAGATGAAGAGGGGTGAGAAAGAATATGCAAACCATATTTGAGTTAAAATTTAATCAAACTATTATTAAAATCATTCATCCATTTTTATGGAGTTAGACTCAACACCATGGATCCAATGATGTTAACAAAGTTCATGATCAAATATTCAACTCAAGATCAGCCAGAAAATAATCACAAAATAATATTACATTTAATATATGCATTAAAAAGGGTTTTAAAATGAATAAAAATGAAAATAAAGGAAAAAAATCAACTATATTAAAATTGATTCATAAAAAAGAAATAAGGTCATAGAAAAATCAGAATTAGACTCAAATATTTTTATAAATTTTTTGGTAATTTTTTAAAGTCAGAAACTATTTTTAAACTAATTAAAATTGCTCAAACAAATAGAAAATAGATCAAAAATAGTAAATATCAATATAAAATTCCATAAAATTTTTAAAAAGTCAGAAATATTTAAAATGATATTTATGAATTTTTTTAGAATTAAAAAATGTCAGAAAGTATTTTTAAAGTAATTAAAAGAAAGAAAATAATGCAAAAAATATAAAAAATATCAAATGTCAAAATAAAAATATGAAAAAAATAGTCATAAGATCAGAAATAATTTAAAGTATTTTTGTGAAAATTTTCATAATTTTTGGATAAAAAATAAAAGAGTTATGAATTTTTTAAAATTAAATTAATTAAAATATAAAATCAGAAAATAAAATAAAATCAAAAAGATGTGGACCATCAGATCATAGTCAAACGCGTTAATAAGCTGATCCAATGGACCAGACGCGCTGTGCTTGATATGGACCTTAGTGAGATACTCATAGGATCAGAAAAAGGGGAACCAATGAAATTAAAACGTTTGGGACGCTATCATTGGCTGAGACAAGACATGTCATCGTCTTCAACCTCCAGACGCCCTGCAATGGAGATTTTGTGAGATCCTTCAAATGGAAAAATTAGGATCCCAGACTAGTATCATTGGATTCGTCTCTTCAAGACGATCCTAACATCACCATCGCGTCAAATTTATATAAGGTATGCAAAGATATATGATTCAAAAACCCATAAAATAGCGGACACCTTCAATTTGAGATTTCTCTCTCAATTCTCAATGAATTTAAAAATTGTAAGAAGCACAAGGATCAGGAGAAGGGGAGCTTCACAATGATATCAAAGTTTGGAAGAATTGATGGAGAAATCTACCTATTGAAGTTCAGTTGCAGAGCTCTGTAAATGGACTTGGTGAGATCAATTCAGAAAAGATTACAAGGCTCAATTCTTCTTCTGTTAGCTTCAGGAAAGATCAAGGAAGGTGAATTGGTAGAAAAAATGGATTGAAAAAGGCTTGAATAATGATTTCGAAGTTGCAGAAAAGTGAGTTATGGAGCGAGTTTGGCAGGGTGATTTTGGATGTTCAAGCTTGAGAAAACGAATGGGATAGCTCATGTATTTATAGGAGAAGAAAATGAGATCAAAAGGAAGGGTGAATGATGCAATTGGGAGGGAATTCGTGTGAGTCTGCATCATGAAGAAAGTGTGACTTCCCTTTTGTCAAAACTCATCCAAAACGCGGGTTTTAATGCACTAATCCACTTGGGAAAGTTGGCTAATAATGTTTAGACCCAAAACGCGTACTAATTTGAGGATTAGAAGTTGTAACATGAAATTCAAATTCTGACTTGCGATGAAACTTCAATTCCAAGTTACCACTTTTGAAACAATGGCATTCTCAGCTCAAGGGGTCTTAAGACACAGTTCTTGATGCTTTAGAAAGATGAGATTACAAGCTTTGCAATGGGAAAAGAATGGAATCAAATGGATGTTTCAGCTGAAAGTTGCAATGAGTCAAAGTTGAGAAAAAGAGGTTGACTTTCCATACATAGAAATATTTCAAGTTTTTCTTCAAAAGTGACCTATAATATTTTGCATCCAAACATAGCCTTCCTCTTGGAATTTTCTCTTGACCAAAAAATATGGCATAAAATAGACCTCTTGAATGACATTTTGAAACTTGAACCATTCAAAATATCCAAAAATTGATAGAGTTATGAATTGTTGAAGTTGGCAAAAAATCATGAAATGACCTATAATCTTTTGTATCCTTAAGGAATCCTCCATCCATTTTCTCACTTTGCACATAAAAGAAGGAATAAAGTTCACATCCTCAAGATAATTATGGAAAAAGAGTGGGCTCAAGGTGATAAAAATTACCAAGTTATGATCATTTGAAGTCACACATGGGAAGTTGGGGGTTCATCTGGAGGACTTGTAATCTTTCTTCATCATCAAGTTTCTTCCACATGAAAAATTCTTGAAACTTTTGAAGTGATTTGTTGATAACCCTTTGAAGATAAGGATGTTTTTGGAATCACTAAAAAATACCAAAAGATGAGCAAGATATACTTCTTTGAAGTTCAAAACCCTAGCTCATAAATCAAGAAAATGCTTTGAGGAACTTTGACAATTTTAAACAACCTTCTTGTACCAACACTTTTGCTTTGTAGATAGAAGTTGTTGAGGATGATAATGAGAACTTATAGCAACCAAAACCACTTCCATATCTTTAGAATTGAGAGAAATATACACTTGTGACCAATGGGAACAAGGCCTTATCCAACCATGACAACTTTTTGAATCAACCCCTTGTACTTTTGAATCAATCTTGATAACTTTGAAATGTGGTGAACCAAAATAAACCTTGCCATGCCGTTTCTTCCAAAACAAATTCAATGGTGAGGTTTGAATTTCTCAAGCTTTATTGACTAGGGCATGAAAATAAACTCATGAACCCATGGATCAACTTGCTAAGCCACATTGCCTTTACCTACATTATTAACAAGTAAGACAAACCAATATTGCATTTTATTAATTAAAAGGAAAGTCAAAACAAAACATACATGATCACAAAAGAAAAATAAGTCAAGGTGCTTGGTGATTCCTCAAAGAGCAAAGCTAAAGATAGGGAGGAGAACCAAAAGCCCTAATGTGATCTTGTTGTGATTGAATCAATATGGTATGATGAAGGGATCTTAAGGGAAAAGTTGGGGTACAACAACTGCACTTATTTAAGTTTCTTCTATCCGGAGATATGAAGGTTAAAAATCTTCGTGTCGACGTGATCTAAGATACTTAAATATAAAACAAACCCTATTTTTGGCCCTAAGATGCCATGAAATGCTTATGAGTATGAATGCATATGAACAACTTCAAAGGGATGTAAAACACCACTGGGGATGTAGCAAAGGAAATAAGGATCAAAAGAGAAACCCGACTAGGAAAATAAATCACTGGTGAATCAAAAAGACCTGACTCTATCGGTGTAACACCCAAAGAAGGATAAAAGTAATTGACAACCAACTGTGAACTACCAAACTCAATAGTCAGAGGTAGAAGATCAAAAGGATACACCAAATTTTACTGAAGGCGAAACTATCAATGTTCACTGAAGGTAGAAAGAGAAACGAATAACAACACCGATGTTCATTGACGGTGAGCTACCAACGTTCACTGGAGGTAGAGAGAAAAGAAATATCATAGCACCGATGGGTGCATTCGTCACTTATCAGTGCCCTTGGAACCCCAAACCTTGAGAAAATATAATTATTTAGGAAGTTCACTACCACTTTAGCATAATTAGTGGGTAATTCTACAACTTCCACCCATTTTGAGATATAGTCAACAACAACCAAGATGTAGTTCTTTCCAAATGATGGTGGAAAAGGTCCCATGGAATCTATGCCCCGTAAATCAAAAAGTTCAACTTCTAGCATGGAATTATGGGGCATTTGATTTCTTTTGGAGATGTTACCTTTCCGTTGACATTTGTCACACTCCTTCACCCCAAAATAAGTGTCTTTAAACAGAGTGGGCAAGTATAGTCCTGATTGGAGAACCTTTGCTGCAGTTTTGTCTCCACTAAAATGTCCTCCATAATCTGAATTGTGACATGCCTCGAGGATGTATTTTTGCTCTTTTTCTGGGAAACATCTCCTGACTAAACCATCCACCCCTTTTTTGTAAAGAAATGAATCGTCCCATAGATACAACCTGCAATCATATAAATTTTTTTTCTTCTTATTATAATCAAAGTCATCAGGTATAACACTACCTATCAAATGGTTCGCGTAGTCAGCAAACCATGGTGAACTGGTTAAAGCAAGGATGTGTTTATCGGGAAACTCATCCTTGATGGGGTGTTTCTCTTCTGTTTATTCAATCAGGGACATTCAGGATAAGTGATCAGCAACTATATTTTCACATCCCTTCTTATCTCGGAATTCCAGGTCAAATTCTTGAAGAAGTAGTATACATCTTAGCAACCTTGGCCTTGATTCTTGTTTGGAAAATAGATACTTCAAAGCTGCATGGTTTGTATAAACAATCACTTTATACCCTAGCAGGTAATACCTTAACTTGTCAAAAGCATAAGAAACTACTAGAAACTCTTTTTCAGTGGTCGCATAATTCATTTGAGCAGGATTGAACACATGACTAGCATAATATATCACATGTAAGATATTTTCTCTTCTCTATCCTAACATCGCCCTATAGAAATGTCACTTGAATCACACATTATCTCAAAAGGGAGTGACCAATCTGGGGCAATTACTATTGGTGCAGATACCAACTTACTCTTCAAAGTGTCAAATGCATTGCCACTCTTTTTCAAAAAGGAACGACTTGTCTTTCACAAGCAAACTCGTCAATGGTTTGACTATTTTGGAAAAATCTCTTATAAACCTGTAGTAAAAACTTGCATGTCCCAAGAAACTTCTTATACCTTTCCCATTCATAGGAGGTGGAAGATTTTCTATTACCTCCACTTCCGCCTTGTCAACTTATATTTCCTTATGGGAAATTTTGTGACCTAAGACTATTCCTTCTCGCACCATGAAATGAAATTTCTCCCAATTGAGAATCAAGTTGGTTTGCTAGAATCTTTCTAACACAAGAGACAAGTTAGTTAAACAATTTTCAAAAGAAGAACCAAATACAGAAAAATCATCCATGAATACTTCCATATGATTATCAAGCATGTCAATAAAAATGGACGTCATACACCTCTGAAATGTAGTTGGTGCGTTACACAACCCAAATGACATTCTTCTATAGGAAAAGATACCGTTGGGCATGTAAATATAGTTTTCTCTTTATCTTTCGAGGCCAATATAATCTGATTATACCCCGAATATTCATCAAGGAAGCAATAGTAATCGTGACCAACCAACCTTTCCAACGTTTGATCGATGAATGGAAAAGGAAAGTGGTATTTTCTTGTTGTAGTGTTCAACCTTCTGTAATCAATGCACATTCACCTACCTTCAAAAGTTCTTGTCAGAATTAACTCATTTTTTCATTCAAGATTACGATAGTTCCTCCCTTCTTTAGTACCACATGCACGAGACTCACCCATGAGCTATCATATATAGGGTAAATAAGACATGCATCCAACAACTCCACAACTTCTTTGTGAACCACTTCTTTCTTGGCGAGATTAAGTCTTTGTTGAGGATGGACCACCG
This sequence comes from Vicia faba, assembly GCA_948472305.1. NCBI lineage: Eukaryota > Viridiplantae > Streptophyta > Magnoliopsida > Fabales > Fabaceae > Vicia > Vicia faba. The sequence continues at coordinate 483,722,878 of OX451738.1, read as the reverse complement.
GCTTGTGATCATCTTCCATCAAAATCTTGTGCATCACATTGTCGAGCTAATACCTTTCAAGTTTTCAATGGCCCATCCAATAGCACTTTTGTATTTCTTGAGTACTTGAATGAGTTTTTCCTCTTTTAAACCTTTTAGTCTAGAATTAATAATGGTTGGGCACTTCTCTTTAGTATCAAGGAAAACATACTTAAGATTCTCAGGAAGTTGTTTCAATCCTGTCCCCTTTTAGTCTCTATCTTTTCTTCTAATGGTTGTGGAGGCCTTAAATATTCCCACCGATGTGGTTTAGATCTAATCCACTGAGGTCGTGCTTCCATCATGGCGAGCACTTCTGACTCTTTCTCATCCTATTCTTCATCACTTTCAAAAATTGACAGGCTCAAAACCCATTCCAAAGGTAACCGTGGTGCTTTCATCAGAATACCTTGATAAATCACTCGATCTATAACCTCCACAGCATAACTTGTACCAATATCATATTTGTACTTCATAGTGTTTCGAACATCAATTTTTAATTATTCACCATAGACTTTGAGAGTGATTGTTCCTTCCTCTATGTCTATCATACACCATCCTGTCTTCAAGAATGGTATGCCTAGAATGATAGGAATCTCTTCATCTCCAGACGTTTTAAGAATCACAAAGTAAACAGGGAAAACAAATTTGTCTATATTTACCAGAATACCTTGAATTTTCTATCTCCAATAATGCACATAATATTAACAGAGCCTTTTTCTTTCTTTTTCACCGGAATTTCCATACCTTGAAGAATTACACTACATGTTTCAGTCAGAATGACCAGTTCAATATTTGTGGTGCGTTTCTTTGATATGATGTCTTTTATGAACCTGGCATATATGGGCTAAGCCTTAAAAAATGGGATGTTTATTTCAAGCTTCTTAAACATCTCCAAAAACTTCTCAAAATTCTTCTCATGTTGGTCTTTCTTCTTTGTCTTGGAGGATAAGGAAGTTTGATCATAGTTTTCGAGTCTTTCTACTTATCCATCTTGATAACTGGTGAAACAATGACATCCTCCTTATATTTTTGATGTTCCTTAATTTCTAACCCCACTTCCAACAATATGTCTTCTTACACTATTTTCTCTTCAGAAGTTTTAGTAGACTTACCACTTCGGGTTACCACAACACTCACATTGTTATGCTCTCTTGGATTTGTCATAGTTCCACTAGGTAGTATACATGGTTCTTGGGAATCAGCTAGTTTTTGTGCTATTTGATCCATTTGAATTTCTATATTTTTTATTGAAGTTGTGGTGTTCCTATGATTATTTCTGATCTCTAATTGGAATTAAAGATTGTGAGCTGCCATCTTTTCAATTGCTATTTATGAATATACTTTCTTAGGATCTTGTTGTTATTGTGGTTGTTGAAACTGATTCTGTTATTGACCCCAACCCTATTATTGAACATTCCCTTTCTCATCTTTTCAGGAGAAGTTTGGATGATTCTTCCACCCTGGATTGTAAGTATTTGAGTAAGGATTATTATGATTTTAGAAGTTTATCTCTTTAATTTGTTATGGAATTGCAAGACAATACACAGTATAATGAGGTCCACTACAAATTTCACAACAAACATTTTGAGCAGGTTGAATCTGAGCTACCTGTTGGGTCCCTATATTCACTGCCTTCTGTTTCTTTTCTACTTCCGTAAGCGCTGTATCTTCTAACCTTATTTTACTTGTTTCCAATTTCAGATCAATAACTCCTAGAGATTTTCTTTCACACCCGTCATACAACTTTAAATGCTCATTTGCAGATATTGCTTCAATGATCTTCTTGATACCAGTGGCTGTTAAGAAATCATGTGAGCCACCAGCTGCTGTGTCACTTAACTGTTTGGTCTTAATTCTAAGACCATTAACAAACATCTGCATCTGTTCAGTTTGGTCCATATTATGAGTAGGACAAGCCACTAGGACTCTTTTAAATCTTTTGTAAGCATCTCCCAGTGACTCATCCTCTTTCTGTTTAAAGTTTAGGATATCATATCTTTTTCTCAAGAACAATAACGTTGGAAAATACTCGTTCAAGAAAGCATTTTACATCTCTTCCCAAGAAGTAATACTGCTAGCTAGAAGAGAACAAAACCACTCTTTGGCATCTTCATATAAAGTGAAAGTAAACATTCTAAAATTATTTGCTTCATCAGTGTGCCCATCAATCTTTAAGGTGGTACTCATAGTCAAAAACTTTCGCAGGTGTTTATTAGCGTCTTCATTAACCTCTCTGATGAAAGATCTTATCTTAAGTTAAGTAATTGTGCTCAGGTGCAGTTGAAAATTTGGCACATTCATCGGTTGAGTTCCAATTATTAACCTACCACCCAGTGCATTTACCCTACCATATTCACCAAGAAGTCTCTCTGGTGGATCTTCAGCCATAGTTTCTTCCTCTGACTCAATGAATTGATCTTGTCTATGCCTTGTGTGAAAAGTTCTTTTGATTTATGCATTAAAAGGAAATTCAGCTGAGGGATCTCCTCTCATAAAAATATTAGAGACAAATTAGTAAGTAAAAAAATTAAAATAACAGAAATTAAATTTTAATTGCAGAGCAACAAAAATTTCAATTGAACTTAAATCAAAATTCTATACTTTGGCAGTCCCCGACAATAGCGCCAAAAACTTGATCGATAAAATAACAAGTGTACTATTCTGTCGGTTTAAAGTAATAATGGGGATTGCGTAACAATACAGAGTTCAGAATGTAGTTCAATTAAACAAAAACTAATGTTTTAATTGGATTTGATAATTTATAAAAATAAAAGCAAATGAAATAAACATAGTGATTGAACAGTTTAAGAATATATGAGTAACATGCTAGGGGAAGTGTGTGATTCATTCATATAACAACTTTGACTGAACATTTCAATAACATGTTTTAACTAATTAATTATCGGTTCTCAAGAATGTTTACTCCTAAGTCCTTAGTAAGTAAACCTTTAACCATTCAAATTAACCCCTATGTCCATAGTGAATTATAGATGAAATTAAGCATTATTATATCAAGAATGATCCGGTTTCCATGGGGTATCCCTAGTCCTATGTGATATCTACTATAAAATATTCTCAAGAAAAGTATTAACAATAACGGTCTAGCCTAATTGCTAGTTGTAAATCAAACTCAATTTTTCTGACAAAGAAAGCATTAAAATCATCATGAGAATAAATCAATTATGATAAAACAATATTGTCATTGCAAATATTACTCAAAGTCATTACAATTTTGAATCAGAGACAACCCATAACATTGAGGGGTTTCGCTACTCATAGAAATAAAGAAAAACATGATAAAGATTGTTGTCATTACATATATTATGGGATGAATTGATCCTCAATTGCTAAAAGCTCTTGAAAATACGAATCCACCTTGAAAATCTGAGTTCTCCAGCCTTCAAACATGTTCTCTGCCGTCAAAAATCATCCAAACTTTGGAAAATCGCGTCCCCTGATTAAATAGATGCGCCCTGGGATTTGGAAAATTTTTGGGCCTCCATACGTGTATCATACGCGTATATGCGTATCATACGCGTATGACTTGACATGGAAGTAGGAGCATACACAGATGATACGAGTGAAGGTTCTTGCAGGCATGGACATAAGAGTTTTTTGTCTCTCCTTCACTGGTTTGTGTATGCAACGCGTAAGGGGCAGAGCTATACACGTATGATACGTGTAAAGGCAGTCTTGATGATTCTTTTTGTTGCTTGCTTCTGTTTCCCTGCTATGTTCACCTACTTTGGTCTTTTCCATGATCTTCCGACTTCTCGAACCAATATTCGACCAACACAATACCAAAAGCATAAAAATAATCAAAATAAGCTAAAACTCAAGAAAACGCTGATCAGACAGAAATTGATTCAAACGACCACTAACTAAAAACAAAGTGTTATAATTTTACTGAATTTTTGATGAATAAGTGACAGAAACTATAACACAAATGGTGATTGATCAATTAGCTAGATTTTTCCAATTGTTTCTTCAATATTTCCTTGATATGTTGAGGTTTTGGATACTTTGAAAATCCAGCTAACACCAACATGCCAAAAACTTAATTGATATTTTGCCAGCGTACCAAAATGGATTCTAAATAATAAAATTTGATGTCTACAAAGATTCAGGGTAATTTTGAAGGAATGGGCTTCAATAACATGCTCATGCTCAATGTTGTCGTCGTCTTTCCTTGCCACCACCAACGTGCCCATGCTCACTGTTGTTGTCGTATCTTCTCTGCCACCAATGTGCTCATGCACACCCTCATTGTCTCGTGATTGAAAACTTATTTTAAATTTATTAAACCATTAGAATTCAAAGGACATGCCCATCTTGATTATCATTTGTTTTAATATCTTGTGTTGTCTGACTCGAAGAATGAAAGTACTAATGCTACACTGAAGCAGAGATGTAGGTGCACAACAAAATCAAGAAATTGATGCTTCTCTTTGAAACAAAGCAAGCAAAAAAGAAATATTTAAAATGATAAAATGTCACAATAAGCATGTAAGCTGAATGTGATAGTTAAAATGAAGAAATATAGCAATTAAATCAAAAACATGTAACAAAAACTAATAATTAGAAGATATGGAAGAAGACAAATAAAGAACATCTTATTATGCTGATTAAAATAAAAATGTTTATTAAAAGTCACGAAGAACAAATCAATGAATCAAACACTACAACAAAAAAACTCCTTTTACCTTGATTAATAATGGGGTTAATCTTGATTTCGTATGTGAGGTAATGAAGGGAAATTAATAATTGTTATTTCATTTTTTTTAATATTTTTTTTTAATCTGTATTACAAAACCTTCTTTTGCTTATTTCTAAAACAAAAATATTGTACCTTTTATCCATTTCACAAACAGAAATATTGTATGAAAAATACTCATTGTTTATACCAATTACAAAATCAAAATGGTTCACAACTATAATGTTACAACAAAATCAAAACAAATGATTAACCAACAAAAGAAATAACCAAAATAGAAATTCTTGAACGACCGTCCAAAAATTCTCTTCTGTTATTTGTAACCAGTTGTTGAGTATCTATAATTTGAAAAATATTTAAAACAATTAGGATAATCAACAACAACAACAACATTAAATCTTTAAAATATTGATCTCAACAACAAAAACATTCAAAATTCAATCTTTAACGACAACCTCAAACTTAAATATAAATAACATGCGTCATATAACACTTATTTTAGGGGTTTTTAATTTTCTGACTTTTACTTCTAAAACAATGCAACATAGGGTATCCTTTGACATCTCTACATGTTGGAAAAAATATGAGTAACAAGAATAAAAAAGTATAATGAATAAACATATATTACTAAGTGATATAAAACATTTACTTAATAGTTTTCTCATATACCCTCTCGACGATCATGACGAATAACATGTAGATTGTCTGGATCATTTTCTTCAAGTGAGAGACGTATATGTGTTGTGAAAGAATGAGTCTCAAAATTTAAATCTTTATTTTCAGCACTATCAGTAATATGTTTTTCTTGTAAAATAATTGACCATCTTGTATTAGAAAGATCAAAGACATAAAAAACTTGTTATGCTTGGGATGCCATGATGAATAGTTCATTCATATAAGATGTCTTTCGAAGATCAACTTGTGTGAGTCCTAATTCATCTATTTCTACACCAATGTTACTGTCAATCCACTTACACTTATATAAATATGCTTTAAAAGTAACATAATGAATCTCCAAAATCACTTCAATGACTCCAAATTACGCTCTAGATGTCAGTACAAGATTGTTATCTTTAGAGCTAGAGAACTACATGGATTCAACTTCAACCAGAATCCCTCTATTTTGCATGATACTACTATCATCCTTTGATATTGTATAGAATAAAAATTTAGTAATGCCATATGCTCTCCAAATTAATACATAAAACTTAGGCATATATGACATCCATTTAATTGTCTCTAATGCATTACTCTTCTTTAGAAAACCCTTTCATTAAACCAAGTTATGAAATTTTTGTGAGCGGACAAGTAAGGTTAAACTTCATCCACGTTATTCAATATATACAAATGTACTTGAAGAACTACATCTTGGTCTATTATCTTAACATTTAAACCTTGAATACCTCTGTAATACGGTGGGAGATCTGACTTTGTTTTGCATTTTATCGCAAATGTTGCGGATAGCAAGAGTCGCAATCGATTTTTTTTATCCAATAAGGAAAGGGTGAAAAAAAAAGGAAAGACCTTCGAGATATTTGAGTTTGGGGGGTAGGTTATGAAAAGGGAAGGTGTTATCACCCTTTTCATCCGTAGTTATCTACGGACTCTTAATCACTTAGATCACTTTCTTTGAAAATTGCTTTGTGTTGTGTACGTTTGAAAATATTTTGAAATGCCAATGTGAGGCAACTTTGTAATGATTATCGTATCTGTCCTCGAGAATGCGTACAAAGTGTTTTGAAAAATATTTCGAAAGTTTCTATGTGAAATGTTTTTGTTTTGAAATGTTTGCGAGCAAGCGATTAACAGTGGTCTACCTACTCAAGGTCTTTCTTGTAATTTTCCTCCTTTAGATAGTATTATCCTACCATTAATTAATAGGAAGCCTTATCGTTAGATGTGAAGGGACATGCGTGGTTCATCGCACAATCATCGATGGCAACCCGTAGGGCGCTTTAGTAGTTTTCATTAAGGGACTAGATCATTTACCGAAGGCAACGCCAAAAGGGTCATCGATGGACTATGATCTTTGTATCGAGGGATTTTGCTAAAGCGTCCCCACTTTCGAGGGACATGACTGTTTTTCCGAGGCAACAATGGAGGTTACCCTAAAGGTGCGAGTGTGCAAGGTGTGTTGTATTTCAGTTATTTAATTTTGAAATTAGGGTTTGATATCGTTTGTTTTTAGACTTTCCATACAAGCCTAATTACTAAGCAGTAAACATAATAATAATGAAAAGCAGTAAAGTGCAGAAAATAAATGCGGAAATGTAAACCCTAGACTATTACAATGCTCCGGGGCAGATACATAAGAAAAGCGGAAAGTAAACTCTAATTTATGTTACAAACCGAGAAACAGTTACATAATAATTAAGAGAAAAGAAATGTGAGAAATAAACTACACAAAATGTAAAAATAGGAAAAAGGAAAGCGAAAGTGTTTTTGGTGATTTTCGATAAAAAAAGTTTGATGATTAAAACCTAAAAAACCCTAATTGATTTTAATTATAAAAAAAAATTGATTAATTAAATTAATTCAAAAAAAAAAAACTAAACCTAAAAAAAAAACTAATTTGATTAGGGTTCATGAAAAAACATTTTTGGTTTTTGTAAGAAAAGAGTTTTGGTTAGGTGAATTTAGGGTTTCTAAGTGAAAAATTGATAAAAAACATAAGGTTTTCAAAAAAATACTATTAGGGCTGGGTGTTGAACCCACGCCCTTAGCTCTTTCAGCCAACACCTTCACCACTGCGTCAAGCGTGCGTTTGTGTACAAGGGATAGCATCAATACGCTTTGTATGTTAACCTGTAAAAATCAAAAATAAAAAAAAGTCACAAAAGGCAGGGATCGAACCCACGCCTTGATAGAGGAAAGCCTTAGCACGCACGTTTTAACCACTAAGGTGGTGATACATCCAATGTTATCAGCGAATCAAAATAAACATAACATCAACAAATATTGCATGACCGAAAAGGTGTCGGAGCCCTAGCTCTGGCCGTCTTCTCCGGTGCCTTCTTTTTTGTTCCTGCAAAACAATCACATATTAGAAATCCAGGGGCCCTACCCCCCTAAATCAATGCCTGCGAATCCAATGGGACCATTATCTTGGGCTAAAAGTCACTAGTTTGGGAGGTACAACAAAAACAACATGGATCGCACCAAACATGGAAATTCATGGTTTCGATTGCATAGGGTCATGCGATCTATTTTTCCAACACTAACATACCTCAGAAACACATTAATACAGTTAGTTTGCAATGAAACATGAAGGAAATAAAAATATGAATTTTGCAAAAGAATATGAAACGGAGATGTATGAGTGCGGGTTCTAGGGGCTTTGGATCATCAGGTTTGATCCATTCTTACTTTGTAGGGTTGCTGGAAGTGAATGAGCAGGTTTGTTTGCCTTGGAAATGGCTGCAATAAGGGTTTGCAAGTTGCCCTAACTTGAATAATTTTTGTGACTTTTGGAAGATGATTTTTTGATGGAAGATTTTTTCGTGTTTCAGGGTTTGTTTGAATGCATGCAATATATAGCTTGAATTTAGATCACATGTTGGGACTGAACTCTTGTAATAAGCCTTGATCTTATTTTGTTTTATTTTGAATTTTAAATGAATAAAAATCAAAGATAATTAAATAAATACCAAAGGGGGTGCATGATTAAGATGTGAGATTCTTGTTAAGTATAGAACTCATTTGGACCTTGAAACAATGGCCCATTAGCCCAAAATTCCATGTTTGATCACTTTTACTTTCATGCATTTGTTCAAAATTTCCCAACTTGCACTAGCCATAACTCTATCAATTTTTATCATTTGAAGGTGATCCTTGAATTTTTTGAAAGTTCAAGACGTCCTCTACAATATCTATATAGACCATTTTTGCATTTGAAGAATTTATCTTGATGTAAATTTCCTTGACAAAAAGTATATTTTTATTGATTTTTGAAATGACCTATAATGTATTGGTCCATATCTCTCAAATGAAGCATTTTTTAGACTTGAGCTTAGATAGACAAAGTTGTATAGAATTGAATTTCCTTTAAGATAGGCTTTGTTTTAAAATTTTCTGATGTAGCGTGTGAAAGTTATGCTTGGTCAATGTTCAGTTAACTTCTCCTTAAGAAAACCCTAATTTGGCAACTTTTGACTTTTGATGACTTAAGAGTTTTGTATTGATGAATCATGATCAACCCTTGATCAAATGATGAATATGACTTCAAAATATTGACGTTGACCAAAAATCTTGAAGTTTGACTGTATGTTGACCATAATTGACTTTTTGTTCAATATAGTTGATTTTCAGTCATCTGAGCAATTGACTGAGCAAACTTGTGATGCAAGGCATGAAACTTCGTATGAGAATTCTTGGAGACCTATAAGAAACCAAGGAAACTACTTGAGGCCCTAGAAACCCAAACTTCCTTGAGAAAAATAAAGCCCTAATTGTAAGTCCATTGCTTAGGAGGAGAATTTGTCTGATCAACTCTTGAGCAACCTTGAGCATTCGAGAACCTTAGGAGAATGTCTTGAATAGATGGGAGGGAAAATTTTGGGGTACAACAGCTTCCCCTGTTCAATCTTCTTAAACCTGAGGAGTTAGATTGGCGTGTCTTCCATTCATGATCTAAAGGTAGAAGAGGATTGAACACTTAAGTGCCCTGAAATTTGCACTCGTATGTACACAAAGTAACGCTGTTGGTTGATAATATTGCTTGAATGGGCTTAAAGATGCCATTCGGAGAGGTGATGGAATGTCATTGGAGATGGGATTATAGATGCCATCAAAATAGTTCATAAAAATAGTTGTTAATAGGAGTATCAGAATGAGTCTACGCTCGACCGTTATCTGAGGAATGCTTTTCTGAAGGAAAATGCTCGCCAGAATTCAGTCTTTGGGGGAGAAATGCTTGTAAGAATTCAATCTCTGAGAGAAATGCGTATCATGTAGATAGTTGCCCCATCCTGTTTTGGGAATTGATCCACAATCTATTTTTATTGGTGAACTCGTCCTGCTTTTGGGAATTCGTACCACATGGTCATGTCGATAGTTTCCCCGTCCTGGTTTGGGAGTTAGTCTTTTCCTGGTTATAAAGATAGTTTCCCCGTCCTGTTTCGGGAGTTAATCTATGCCTGGTCATATAGATAGTTTCCTCGTCCTATTTTAAGAGTTAATCTTGAACCTGCTTTTTGTTGGCGAACCTGTCTTGTTTCAGGAATTTGTACTGCCTGGTCGTACAGATAGTTGCCTCGTCCTGTTTTAGGAATTAATCTTGGACCTGGTCATACAGATAGTTTCCTCGCCATGTTTCGGGAATTAATCTCTGACCTGTTTGATAATTTTTAATGATATTTGCCTGTTTGTGAACATTACCTAAAAAGATAAAATTAGTCTTTATGCAATGTCATGATGTATGTAATGCATTGTGTAATGATGTTCTCAAAGTAAATGAGGGTGTCATATGTGTGTCGTATGCATATGCTATGATACTTGTAAATGATGTATGGATGTAAGATATTGTAGAAGCGTATCGGTAGCTTTGTATGACATCTTTGACGGGGGGAAATAAATCTCTGACTGTTGCTGGGGATGAAGCATATGAATCTTGTTTAGAATATCTCCGCTGGGGATTCCTGATTTCTGCTTTGAGGATACTCCGCTGGGAATGTTTGACTTGTGCTTGGGGATAGAAGAGTTCAGGAACATTTGTCGTTTGTCGCTCTACTGGGGAATTTAATTCTTATATACCCTGACTGGGGATAAAAGAGATGAATAACCTTCGGAGGTGTTGTCTGACTGAGTTTCTGATATGTATGCTAACTCTTCTTGGGAGGACAAAGTTAAATGATATATGGCCTAGTTTCTGATTCCGTAGAAACTTTCTGGGGATGGCAATTTGGACTACACTTTGCTGGAGAAGAGAAATCTATCGGGGATTTACAGTAATCGGAGGAATGAAGTCTTCTTGGGAAATTAAATTCCGTTGGGGAAATAAACCCTACTGGGGAAATAAACTCTGCTGGAGAAGTAAACCTACTAGAGAAGAGAATTCTGTAGGGGATTTTACAGTGTTGGAGAAATAAACTCAGCTGTGGAATTAAATTCCTGTGAACTATACTGAGGAAGTTTCAACTATATGCAGGAGAAATAATCAGATTCATTTATCCGCTAGGGGGATTTTCTGGGGAGTATGGTTATATTAATAGTTGTAAGATGCCCCAATTCCTGCCTGAAGGCATGTTAGACTTGCATGGGAATGTATCTCTGTCGGGGATGAGCTTGTGAAGGTAACTTTGTGGGGATAATCCCAGGGAGGTTGCTTTGTGGGGATTTTCATGTGGAGATTCGTGGAAGACTTGAAAGTTATCCCAACTCCTAGAGTCTTTAGTAAATGCTTATTCATATTTTTATTCATATATTTGTTAACCGTAATCATATTCATATGCATATGTTCATTAAATTTAGTCATTGGACGTTTTTGCAAACAAAACAGAAAAAGTAAAATAAAATTTGAAATTTGAACTTGTATTGATAATTGCATTGAAAACTTGCCTATAAACAGACAATTTTGTACATAGAGACAAAAATCCTAGTAAGAGGAAATCGTCGTAAAATGAAAAGAGTACAAAGAAAAGCAAAGAAAGATAGCTATGTTGAAACAATCCCATTGGGTTTCAACTTTGCTATTGCCCATATGTCTTCAAGCATCTCATCCCTCGCTATCGGAAGAATCTGATTGAATTGATCTGCACCGTTTGAACTTGACGTTGATAGTAAGGCTTATTGTATATAGGTGATCCAACGGAACACAGTCATATGCCTTAATCCCTAACTTTTGCCTAGACCACCCTTTTGGTTTTTCAGTCTATCGGGATACCCCTTTTTTCCCAAGCCGCCTTTTCGAGTTTTCGATTTTCTGAGTGTACAATTATTATATATATATATATATATATATATATATATATATATATATATATATATATATATATATATATATATATATATATATCCCTAATTTTTGCATGAACCCTTTTAGTTCGCCGAGATGCCCTTATTTTTGCCTAGGCCAGTCAACCTAGCGGGTCTCCTTCATGCGTAGTATCTTTTGACTATGTCTGCATTCACAGAGTGTGAGAAATATTCACCGCCCATGGTGGTAAGTATCATTGCACCGCCAGAAAATATTTTCTTGATTAAAAATGGCCCTTCGTAGGTGGTAATCCATTTTCCCCTGAGATCACCTTGTGATAGGATGATGCGCTTTATTACCAAGTCACCAACCTGATATACCTGGTGCTTGACTTTCTTGTTGAAGGCTTTGATCATACGCTTCTGGTACATCTGACCATGACAAACAGCCACAAGCTTTTTCTCGTTGATCAAATTTATCTGGTCCAACCTAGTTTGAATCCACTTGTCTTCGTCTAAATCTACGTCTTTCATAATCCTTAGAGAAGGAATCTGGACTTCGACGGGTAGGACCGCTTCCATACCATAAACTAGAGAGAATGGGGTTGCCCCAACTGATGTCTGTACTGAAGTGTGATGGCTATGAAGATCAAATGGTAACATCTCATTCCAATCTTTACACGAAACCGTCATCTTCTATATAATCTTCTCGATGTTCTTATTGGAGGCTTCCACTGCACCATTCATCTTCGGTCGATACAGAGAAGAACTATGGTGCTAAATCTTGAACTACATGCAGAGTTCCGTGATTATAATATTGTTAATATTAGTACCATGTCTGCGATAATCCTTTAGAGGATTCCATACCGACAAATGAGATTATGCTTGATGAATAGAGCCACTACATTCTTGGTGACGGAGGCAAATGAGGCTGTTTCGACCCACTTTGTGAAATAGTCAATAGCGACGAGGATGAACTGATGTCCATTGAAATAAATAGGCTTAATCTCTCCAATCATATCAATGCCCCACATTGAAAATGGCCAAGGAGCAGTCAAGACATTTAGAGGAACCAGGGGCATGTGTACTTTGTCGGCGTATATATGGAATTTGTGACAGGTTCTAGAGTGATGATGGAAATAAGTTTCCATTGTCCACCAATAATAACCCGCTCTCAGAATCTTCTTAGCCATGGTATGCTCGTTTTAATGAGTACCGAAGATACCTTCGTGCATATCTTCAATAATTTATTCAGCTTCCTTCTTGTCCACACACCGAAGCAGTGCCGAATCATGGTTGTGTTTGTACAAAATTTCGTTGTTCAAGAAGAACTTAGCATAGAACCTCCATAGAAATTTCTTTTCATTGATATATGCCTCCTCGGGGTACTCTTGAGCCTCGAGGTATCTTTTTATTTCGTGAAACCAAGGCTTTTCCTCTACTCCATAAGTATCAACTTCATAGCAATGTGCCGGTTCATCTAGCCTCTCAATAGTAATTCAAGGAGCCTCATTGTCCCATCTGACTTTGAACATAGATGACATGGTTGCCAATGCGTCTTCCAGCTGATTCTCTTCTCGTTGGGATATGCTCAAAAGTGATTTCCTCGAAGTATGGGATTAAGTTCAATACACGTTCCCGATAAGGAATGAGATTCAGGTGTTTCGTATCCCATTCTCCCTTAATCTGACTGGTGACTAGGGCTGAATCCCCATACACATATAATAACTTGATCCTCATGTCAATGGCTTCTTTGATACCCGTGATGCATGCTTCATATTCAACCACATTGTTGGTACAGTCAAAGCAAAGTCTGGCAGTGAAAGGCGTATGGCAACCCTTTAGGGAAATAATCATAGCACTGATTCCATTACCAAGTGTGTTGGAAGCTCTGTCAAAAACCATAGTCCATCGGGATCCAGGCTCAGGTCCTTCATACGGTCCAGGTTCTTCATAATCTGAAATTTACATAATATTCTCATCCGGGAACTCGAAATTCATAGACTGGTACTCATGTACAGCTTGATGATCCAAATGATCTTCTAGTAGACTTCCTTTAATTGTTTTCTAAGTGGTGTACTGGATGTCTTATTCTGTCAAGACCATTTTCCATCGGGCTATTCTTCCGTAGAGAGCGGGCTTCTCAAATATGTATTTTATGGGATCCATTTTAGAGACCAACAAAGTAGTATGAGTCAACATATACTGTCTTAGTCGGTGAGTAGCACATGCCAAAGCACAACAAGTTTTCTCGAGCAGTGAGTATCTTGTTTCATAGTCGGTAAACTTTTTGCTAAGGTAGTATATTGTATGGTCTTTTCAACAAGACTCGTCATGCTGGCCCAGTACACACCCCATTGAGTTCTCTAACACTGTTAGGTACATGATTAGAGGTCTTCCTTAAACTGGTGGCATCAGAATCAGAGGTTCTTGGAGGTACTCCTTGATTTTGTCAAAAGCTATCTGACAATCGTCGTTCCACTTCACTCCTTGATCTTTCTTCAGCAACTTGAAGATTGGCTCACAAGTAGCAGTCAGATGGGAAATAAATATGGCGATGTAATTCAGTCTTCCCAAGAAACCTCCGACTTCCTTCTCAGTACGGGGAGCTGGAATTTCTTTAATGGTTTTGACCTTGGTGGGATCAACTTCAATACCCTTATCACTGATGATGAAACCCAAGAGTTTACCGGATCTTACCCCAAAAATGCACTTGTTCGGATTCAACCTCAACTTATACTTATTCAGTCTCTCAAACAGCTTTTGTAGATGATCGAGATGTTCTTCTTCAGTCTGAGACCTGGCTATCATATTGTCGACATAAAACTCTATCTCGTGATGGATCATGTCATTGAACAAAGCTACCATAGCATACTGATATGTTGCACCGGCGTTCTTCAAACCAAAAGGCATAACTTTGTAACAGAAAGTTCCCCATTGTGCGACAAAGATAGTCTTCTCCATGTCTTCGAGTTCCATCTTGATCTAATTATATCCTGAGAAACCGTCCAAGGAGAAAACTTTATGTTGAGCAGTGTTATCGACCAAAACATCAATATATGGAAGCGGAAAGTCATCTTTGGGGATTTCCCTGTTCAGATCCCTATAATCTACACACATACGCACTTTGCCATCTTTCTTTGGTACCGGGACCATATTTGCAACCCAATGAGGATAGGATGTAACAGTTAAGAAAAATGAGTTAAACTACTTCATAACCTCAGCCTTGATCTTTTTTGACATCTTGGGACGCATACGACGAACCTTTTTCTTTATTGGAGAACAACCCTATTTCATCGGTAGATGGTGAACCACAATATCATTATTAAGCCATGTCATGTCTTCTTATGACCATGCAAAGATATCAACATAGTCATGCAACATCTTGATTAACTTGTTCTTAACACTGTCCTCTAGGTTAGGACCTATCTTGACTTCTTTCTTGTCTACTTCAATACCCAAATTTACAACCTCAATTGGCTTTTCATGCAGTTGTATAGCCTTTTCCTCTTGCACTAACAGTCTGTCAAGTTCTCCAGATATTTCAAAATCTTCCTCACCTTCGTCCTCGGCTTGGTAGATCGGATTCTCAAAGTCATAAGTGGCAATAGCTTATCAATGAGATCCATATTGGATGTGGATCTGTAATTATTATATGGGTGTGTGTAAGAACACATAGCTATTTTGAGAGTGTAATAAAGTAAAAAAAAAAGACAAAGAGCACAAAATTTGAATGCAAAACGTCTAATGTTTTTATTGAATGAAAATATGAGAATGAAATGACAACCCTTAACAAGTGGACCGTTGTACCCCGGGTAAGACACAAGGCTTAAAGTCATTGTTTAAAGATTACATAACCAAAACTTTGAAAGCAATCAAACAGAAAATAACAATTACTCATGACTAAAGGAGATTGAGATAAGGTCTTCGGTCTTCCAGTTGTTGAGTCTCTTGTCGATGGTAGGAAAGATCTAGTTGTCGAGGTCATAATCACTGTCAGCATATTCTATAGCATTGACTCCATTTTTGTTGATGCAAAATGGTGTTATTCTGGCACGAGCATGAAGAACATCCTTCTGAGCCTCTGCAATAAAACCCAGACCAAATTTATCATATTTATATAGAATGTCAGGAAGCTGACCCCAATCAGTGCAACGACCTTCTTCCACTACAGCTCTAGTATCCTTCAAAGAATCCATCCTGGGTGGAACCCTGGTAACCTTGGGAATAGCAGAAATGTCTTCAGTTGCGATATGAGGGATAACTTCAAAATTTTGGAAGGGAGTTTCAATGAATTTTCCGTCCATCTCAACATACCTGAACGAGTTTAGGTGACTCACCACATACTCTTCTTTGCAACAAACCGTAACAAATTTTCCTTTGACAGGATACTTTAGATTTTGGTGTAAGGTTGAGGTAACAACGCTTTACCATGATTCCAGGGGCGTCCGAGTAAACAAGAATAAGCCGGTTAAATATCCATCACATCAAAGGTAGATTCGAAGACTTGAAAACCTACTTTGATCGGAAGATCTACTTCTCTGTGTACCATCCTCTTTGAACCATCAAAGGCTCTCACCACAATATCACTAGGTTTAAGTATAACCCCTTTGCAATCAAGTCTATCAAGAGCACATTTCTGTAGAACATTTAGCGAGGAACCAATATCAACAAATACATGAGCTAGAGTAGTGCCCTTGCATTCAATAGATACATACATGGCCTTGTTGTGGTTTCTTCCTTCAGGAGTCAAATCGGCATAAGAAAATCCTAACCCATTGTCGGTTGTTAGGCTAGCTACATAAGTTCCAAATTGATCGGCAGAAATTTCTTGTGCCACATGAGCGGATTTTAAGAACTTCACCAAAGTATGTGCATGGGCTTCTAAACACAGTAACATGGATAACATGGAGATCTTAGAGGGAGTCTGCCCCAACTGTTCGAAAATTTTGTAATCACTTTTATGGATAATCTTTAATACCTCCTCTAACTCTTTCCTGGAAGTATCTTCAGTGGTAACTTCTTTAGGTGCCTCCGTCTAGGCAGGCTCCTTCATTTGCTCTTTGCCCCGAGTCTGAGTAGTTGACTTAGTAGCGGTAACACGAATTGGTGTGGTGATAGTCCTCAGAGAGTTTTCAGGAGAGAAAACCCTTCCACTTCTAGTAACTTTTCTAGTCCCAACAATATTGTCAATGTCGAGATCAACAACTTCAATACCTTCATATTCAGTAGTCGATAGTTCTTTCATGGCGCCATGGTAGTAGACGTCGGCTCCATAGTTCCAAAGAATAGCTTTATCCGAAGAATATGGAATTTGTCCGGGTGAAGTGATTATCAGAGGAGCAACTTTTGGTTTGGCGGTAACCTTTACAGGACCTTTGGAAGTGATCTTGATAGGAGTGCCAGAAATTATGGATAAGTCTTAAAACAAATTCTCAGCAGACAGAATCTTCTCAACCAGAATTATGTGATTTTCCATTAGACGTTGAATACCGTCTTTCAGCAACTGGTAGCCATTGGGTTGGGATGTGCAGCAGTAACATCTTTCAATACAACCCGAAAATAAACTAGGTTGCAACAAATTCTTCTTAACGATGAAGAGGGGAGTAATCAATTCATCTACAGTAGAAACATATGAAACATCATCAATAGCATTGATGCCTTTGCCATGATTGGCATAGGTGCTATAATCACATTGGGGGTATCGGGAGGGTCAAACTCAATTTATTTGTTGTCAATCATGTCCTGAATTTTATTCTTCAATGCCTATCAGCTATTGGTGTCGTGCCCGGGGCTATTGGAATGGTAAGCACATTTCACATTAGGATTATAGTAAGGAGAGGAGTTGTTAGGATTCTGAGGAGGATCCCTTAACATTGTCAGGTATGCTTTCAAGATATGTTGCAATGCCTGAGACAATGGCATACTAATCTTGGTAAACTATCTTATCGGTGCGTCTAACCTACGTTGATTGCCCTGTTGTTGTTGTTATTGCACAGGCGCATGATAAGAAATTAGCACAGCCCCTACAGATTGATTGTGATCACTTCTAGTACGAACCTTCTGGCCATACACAACATTTGTTTCCTTCTTACTATTGAACGTCTTCTTCACAGTACTTGAAGACGTGGCCACTTGAATCTTTCCACTTCATATACCACTTTCGACACGTTCTCCTATTAGTATCAATTCCGTAAAACTAGATGAAGAGCTTCTGATAAGATGATTAAAGAAAGGCCTTGTCAGAATTCCCGTGAACATATCAACCAGCTCCCTATCAAACAGAGGAGGTTTCACTCTTCCAGCTAAATCTCTCCACTTCTGTGCATATTCCTTAAATCCTTCATTCGAGCCCATAGTCACACTCTGTAGTTGCACACGAGTTGGTTAAAGGTCAGCATTGTATTGATATTACTTGTAAAAGGCAACAACTAGGTCTTCCCAAGTACGTATACTGGTTCCTTCCAGCTGATAGAACCATTCCAGTTGTGTCCCTGATAAGCTCTCTTGAAATAAGTGAACCCATAACTTTCTGTCAGTAGTATGTGGTTGGATCTTCCGAACATAAGTCCTCATATGAAGCTTAGGACTTGAAACACCATCATATTTGTAAAAAGTAGGGACCTTGAATTTGTGGGGCATAACAACCTCTCGAGGTAAGACCCAACTCTTTAAAATACATCCCAGGCACTCTATGGATTTCCATGGCATTCAGACGATCTTCCAGCAGTTTGTATCTGTCATCAACGGGAGGATATTTCTCATCAGAATAGCCTTCTTCTTCTTCAGCAGGAACTTTGTCATAACCAAGGTTTCTTCTTTTCTCAGCTTCAATACTTTTACCATCTTCCTCTTTATTGTCATCTTCATCTGATGGGATATCAAACATTTGAACCTGCTTGGCTGGACCTTTGAACCTTCTTCCCATGTTGAGGATGCCAACTGGTTTCTTTGTCTTTTTCTTCTTTTCTTTGGTGATGAGAGCCTTCAGTTCTTCCTGCCCCTTGGCTAAGTTCAGGAACATTTCTTGAAACTGAGCATTCTGGGCTTGGAGATCTTTGACGGTTTGTTCAAGAGCCATTTCTGCTGAAATAAACAGCAAGAAGATAAGAAAACCTATCCTGAGAATACCCGTTATGCAATGATATGGTATGTAAATGCGTATGTATGTTAAATGTTTTCAAGGACCTTATTGGGTTTAAATTTGTTTAATCAAAAAGGAAACAAAGAAACTTAGTAATAAGCTCAAATTATAACTGCCTTTTAGGCTTACAATGAAAACAAGATAGTTAAAGTATAAAACTCCTAAGGCCTAAGGTATTAAGTCTCCCATGGATGCTTCCTCTTTGTGTTGAAATATGCATTAAGGCTTTGCTCTTCATGGAGTCGCTTCGTTAGCTCCAATAATTTCTTCTCACTAGCATAGAACTGAGTCTCAAAGGTATCCCTTTCTTCATTGAGTTGAATCCAAGACTTTTGTAGTTCCTCAAAGTCAGTAGGAATATCAGGATGAAGAATGGTATGAGGAAAATCTCATTCAGCAACAGGCTCTACGATCACTGGTGGGATATCAGGATATGGAATCATAAGATTTTGAGCACGAGACCGCACCCATCTGAGGTAAGGTTCCAAAGGAATGGAGTTCCTATGCCCCAAAGTCTTGCTATCAATCTTATTGATCCTGCTCCAAGCACGTATAAACCTTTAACGGTAACTTTGAAGATCATTCTCATAGTTAAATACAATACCCTGGATGAGCATATCATGAGGACTGTCTCTTCGAGCATAACCAAACTAACGTAGAGCTAGAGAAGGGTTGTAAGTAATTCCTCCCCTTATGCCGAGGAGTGGTACATTAGGGAATTCCCTACAACAGTCAATAATAGTGATATCTTCCTGAGATCTGGAACACCAATGGATATCTGAATGAGCGAGTGACATCAACCTTTGAGACCACCTCAAACCTTCATTCTTCATCACTGATTGAGGCAGGTGCGAAATAAACCACATGGTAATTAAATGTATGCCACACATGAGAGTCCCTCGATTCCTCATAGTACGAGTATAAAGAGAATGCATAACATCTCTAAGCAAAGTAGGGACGGGATTATGAGTAAGAAATATTTTGATGGCATTCACATCTATGAGTTGGTCCATATTAGGGAATAGTACCAAACCATAGATCAGTAAAGTCAAAATATCTTCAAAGCATGAAAACTCATGGAATCTAGGAACAACTAAGCCTTCTCTATCAGAAATGTAGCAAGAAGACCTTTAATTCCACTTCTTGTTTCCCAATTAGATAGGATGTCTGATCGTTTCAAATGTAAGGCTTCTGCAATATCTTCAGGTTTTTGAACTTGCTCTAGATCGGGGAAAGGTATCTGATCAAGAATAGGCACTCTGAGTAACTTAGAGAATTCTTCCATTGTGGGCACCAACTAATAATCCGGGAAGGTAAAACAATGATGCTTAGGATCAAAGAACTGGAATAGAATACTCATCATGTCTTCTTTGAAATCGAGAGTAACCAAGCTGAGTAGATGTCCATGTTTTTTTATAAATTGAGAATTTTCGGGAACCTTTGAGACTAACTCTTCAAGCTTGGACGGTACCCTTAGGAAGTTGATTCGGATCGTATTTCTGTGATCGGAAGCCATGGCCTGCAACATAGGACAAAGATGAATCCCTAGATCCTTGAAACGATCAGTGAAAATGTTATGATATCATGATGCCATGATGTTATGTTCATGTTTAGACAATAAGTAAATACAAACAAATCACACAAGAGCCTTAGGTTTAAAGGTTTGCATGAGGTCCATAGGTAAGTACCCTTTTCTATTAGAGTTAAGTTGGCTCAACATGTCCTAAAATAGTAATCGGTTTATAGGGATCTCAATATCACTGACCTTTCTCATAGGCTTTATTTATTACAACAACTGGCTTGCCACCAAGAAAAACCTGAGAGTCGAATCTCAATGAGCATAGCATCGAGTATCAACCAACTTCAGATTGCACCAAATTCGGCTATCACACTACCTTCTAATGGCCAAGATGGGTCAATTAAGGTTCTAAAAGTCAGTTAATACTTATGACACCATGCGACAGCCCAATGTTATCTTCGAATGACTCAAGGAACATCGATACAAACCAAAGTATCGCACTAACATAGCCATCACTTCAACCATATCGGTCTACGCCGTACAATTTCTATGATCTATTGTTACTTACCTAAGGCATCCCTAGATCGGGGTGTAGGGTCTTTACAAGTAATGAAACCCAAGAAACCCTTAAAGATAAAGAAGACAATGCAAATAAAGAAAAAGTAAAATGATCTAAATTCTTAAGGTAACTGTGATCGGTGGAAATATAACTGACTGTTTTTTAAGCTGGTTTCGCGAAATGTCGCGGTAAGCAAGAGTCGCCACCGTCTTTTATGTTCTCCAATATGGAAAGGACAAAAGCACAACAAAATTCCTTATTCGAGAATGTTTCTCGGTTCGGGAGGTAGATTTATAGAAAGGGAAGGTGTTAGCACCCTTTCTATCCGTGGTTATCCACGGGCTCTTAGGTGCTTGATCTTATGTTTTCAAAATTGTTTGCTTTTCAAATGTGTGTGGGTCTTTGAAAAAGTTTCGTTTGAAAAGTTTCTGAGTAACTCTTGTATCTGTCCTCAAGAGTGTATGAAAAATTTGTTTGAAAACTTTTGAAAGTGTAGGTGTGAAAAGTATTTTTGTTTGTTTTGAGAAAGAGCAAGTACCCATGAGAATCTACCTACTCTAAGGAATTAGGCTGTTTAAGAGTCCTTTAGATAGTGCTATCCCACCATTGAGAGGTAGGTAGCACCATCGTTGGAGGTATGCGGGTCAATTCGATTATAGGGACAATGTGGTCACTAAAGCAATGGTAGGACGCCTTAGAAGTAACCCTAATGTCCTAGATCCTTTTTTATCCAAGGCAACCGTTTCGAGGCGACTGGATCTTTTGGACAGGAGGGCGACCTCTAAAACACCCTATACTTGATGACCACGTTCGAGGCAACCAGTGAGGCGTACCCTAGGGGTGGCATGTGCATGTGTGTTGTTTTTCAGTTTATGTTTGTCTTTACATGTTATTTGTGAGCTACGGATTGATTTTATTTTGTCATACATTCTTTCATGCATTGTTAACAGTTAGGAGTGCGAAAAATAAATTGCGGAAAGATAAATCCTAACTATTACAAGGCGCGGGTCTAGACATCGCCAAAAACAAAAACCCGTTTTGGAAAATAAAGTGCGAGAATTTAAATAAGGCGATAAAATCCTAATTTAACTATTACATACTCTGTACAGATACATAAATATAATAAAAAATAAATAAATACGCGCGAATAGAAATTTAATCGGGAACGTCTTAGGGTGTTGACCCTTTTTGAGAAATAAAGAAATTTTTGTCCCTTTTTTTGTAATTAATGAAATTAAAACTAATAACTAATTAATTAATTAATTAAAAAATGTTTTTTGTGTTTTTTATGTTTTTAATGAAATGAAATAAAAAAAG
Organism: Vicia faba; assembly: GCA_948472305.1. Lineage (NCBI taxonomy): Eukaryota > Viridiplantae > Streptophyta > Magnoliopsida > Fabales > Fabaceae > Vicia > Vicia faba. The sequence goes on along the minus strand of OX451738.1, from coordinate 483,700,692 downwards.
AAATTAAAAATTGGAAGTGAAAGACCTAATTCTAAATTAATTTTACTTATTAAAAAAATGTTAAAATTGTTCTAATTACACAACTAATTAATTAATATTAGAATTTATTTACAAAATAAGTTAATAAATAATAAAATGTTTTTTTTTGGTTTTATTGTGAAAAATGTTAATTGGTTAATTAAATACTTAATAAAACTAATAATTAATAAAAAGGGAAATTATGAAAGAAAATAAAATAAAAAAAAAAAGAGAAAAAGGAAAAGAAAGTAAGAACCCAGGGGGGTGCAGGCCTTTTTTGGGAGGTGAATCAGGAATTCAGGCTCATTGTCTCAAGCCTTTTTGACTTTTGAAAATGTCCATGGCGTAGTTGACTGAGGAGCATGGTAGTCCCTCTTTCTTGGCCTTCAGATTGTTGATTTGAGGCCACATGGCAAGCTGGCGTGTGGGGTGTATGATGGACATCACTCAGTATCCTGCATATGATTGTATAAGGAAAAATAATATTAAAATTATGGGGGACCTGGGATTCAAACCCAGGTCCCAAGGGGTTATGCACAAGCGCTTTGGCCACTGAGCCAATTGTCTCAATTGTTATAAAAATAATAAGCGAATGATATATTGATGAACCAAAATAATGCCTGAGAAAAAAAAATAAAAACGCGCTATTTTTTGAAACGGACAAATCAGAGGGAGACGCGTCAGCGTCTTCTTCGTTTGTTACTGGTTTTTTACCTGCGGATTTCTATCCGCAGGAAACTTCGTAGGCCTTTCCTAAAACCATCCCTAGGTTTCAGAAATTCCATCTAAACCCATGGTTGTGATCGCCTATGTCTCCTGATCACGTTGATGCTCATGGTTCGTCCCAATTTCACCTGTAGAAAAAATACCTAAAAACAAAGTAAACAAACCCTAGGCACGGGTATTGTCATACGAAGCCTAAAAATGAAATTGAATATAACAGTTGCATTGGAAATCAGGTATGGAGTATGAATATGCTATTATTTTCCAGAAAAAATGCAATAATGGGAAAACACGACTCCATATTCAGAGGTGATTTCGTGAGTACTTACAGTGCTATTCAGTGGACCTTAGGACGCGTTTGTGGTTGCTTTGGCTTCAGGGGGTGGCAAGGAAGAAAGCTACGTGCTTGCTTTGATCTGAAAACGCTTGCAACTATGCTTTTGATCTCTCACTTTTTGGACAATTTTTAGTTTTTGCTCTGGCCGTTTCTGCTCTCTCCTGGTTGTGAATGAGGCTTGCAAGGCTTGCATATGTAGTCTTGAATGAGAATAGTTCACCTTTAGGAGCCTTAAACTTGTGCCATTATGTTTTTGGATTTTGTCTTAACCACCATTAAAGGCCTTTCAAAGCTTTGTCCAAATTCAAAATTTCGTGCATAAATGAGCTTGGCATGGTTTTGGTATGTGGAATATGACACATGAAGGCTAATCAAACCACAAGATACCATTTAATTAATTTTTTTAATTTTATTTGAATTATTATGGATTAAAATGAATTAAATCCATAAAAATTAAATAAAAATGGAAACATAATTATTTGGTCTTGAAATTGATCATGGGACACGTGGGTGGCATGACAAGGATGAATCAAGTGGAAAAAAGTGGGACCTTTTGTCAAAAATTGAAGTTTCAAGGATAGTTGACTTTTGCCATTTCACAAAAATTTCTCAACTTCTCCAATGCATATCTTGCTCAATTTTGATCATATGAACATGTTCTTGGACATTTTGGAAAGGTCTTGAAGTCCTACAACCAATGCCTTTGGTTCCATATCATTTTGATTTACCAATATCAAGTTATGGTCTTTGACTTAAAATGCCTTTTTGTTGACCTTTGAAAATGACCTATAATGTTGAAATTGATAACTTTTTGTGAGAGCATTTCTTGAACTTGGAATGTGAATATGAGTTGTAGGAAATGTCATCCCCTTCAAAATGAGCATTGGATGGGATTTTTCTGATGAACCATGAAAAAGTTATGCCTTGGTCAAGTTACAATTGACTTTTCAACTGTCCAAAAATGGAAACTTTTGCATCTTGATGATTTTTGAGCCATTCTTGTGGAATCATGATCAAGAATTGATCAAATGATGATTGTGGCTTCAAAATAAGATGTTGACCAAAAATTTTGACTTTTGACTGCCAAATGACCATTTTGCCCCTGTAGTTGGTTGTGAAGCAATTAGGGCTTTTGACTGTGCAACTTGATGCTGTGAGTCTTGAAACTTGACATATGGATGCTTGACAATGTGTATAGGCATATGGGACTTGATTGAGCCATTGAAAACCTCAACTTCCTTGAGAGAAACAAAACCCTAATTTGACTGGCTTAGGAGGGTGTTTGAACTGTGCAACCCTTGAGAGATCTTGAACCACTTGAGGATGTTTCTTGATAAACTTTGAAGAATATGGGAGGGCAAATTTTGGGGTACAACAGTTGCCCCTGTTCAATCTTCTTAGATCTGAGGATGTAGATTGGCTTGTGTGCCTTTCGTGATCCGAAGGTGGAAGATGATTGAACACTCGAGTGCCCAGAAATTTGCACTCACATAGTGGAGTATCAACAGTGTGATGGCGGGAATGGGCTTATAGATGCCATTTGAAGAGATGGTGGATAGGAGGATGGGCTTATAGATGCCATCTGGAGATGTGACAGAACCTTGTCGAGAATGGGCTTATAGATGCCATTTGGAACTGTGACAGAACTTTGTCGGGAATGGGCTTATAGATGCCATTTGAAGACTGTTGATAGGTGGATGGGCTTATAGATGCCATCTGGAGGTGGTATGTTGAACTGTAATTTTTGTAAGTTGAAAGAGGGAACCTGTGTAGGGTTGCCTGATGATGAGCTCGTGTAAAGCTGCATCTTGGAAAGAAGGACACCTGCGTAGGGTTGACTGATGACGAGCTCGTGTAAAACTGCATCTTGGAAAGAAGGACACCTGTGTAGGGTCGACTGATGATGAGCTCGTGTAAAGCTGTATCTTTGGAGGAAGGAAACCTGTGTAGGGTTTACTGGTAATGAGTCCGTATAAGACTGCATCTGAAATGGAGAAGGAACCTGTGTAGGGTTACTTTGATGACGAGTCCGTGTAAAACCGCATCTAGAGCTGAGAAGGAAACCTGTGTAGGGTTTACTGATGACGAGTCCGTGTAAAACTACGTCTGGAGTTTGAGAAGGGAACCTGTGTAGGGTTTCTTTGATGATGAGCCCGTGTAAAACTGCATCCTGGAAGGAGTAAAACCTGGGTAGGGTTTCTTATGACGAGTCCGTGTAAAACTGCATCTTTGGGAAGAGAGAACCTGTGTAGGGTTTCTTTGACGATGAGCCCGTGTAAAACTACGTATGGAGAGAGAGAACCTGTGTAGGGTTTCTTCGGGATAAGTTCGTGTAAAACTTCTGGAGGAACCGGGGTAAGGTTACTTCGGGATAAGTTCGTGTAAAACTTCTGGAGGAACCGGGGTAAGGTTACTTCGGGATAAGTCCGTGTAAAACTTCTGGATGAACCGGGGTAAGGTCATCTTGAGATAAGTCCGTGTAAGACTTCTGGAGGAACCGGGGTAAGGTTACTGCAGGATAAGTTCGTGTAAAACTTCTGGATGAACCGGGGTAAGGTCATCTTGAGATAAGTCCGTGTAAGACTTCTGGAGGAACCGGGGTAAGGTTACTGCAGGATAAGTTCGTGTAAAACTTCTGGATGAACCGGGGTAAGGTCATCTTGAGATAAGTCCGTGTAAGACTTCTTCTGAAAGAAAAGGAACCGGTGTAGGGTTACTTTGATGATAAGTCCGTGTAAGACTTCGTCTGAAAATTGAGAAGGAACCGGTGTAGGGTTGCCTGATGATGAGTTCGTGTAAAACTACATCTGAGGTTGAGAAGGAACCGGTGTAGGGTTGCCTGTTGATGAGCCCATGTAAGACTTCTTCTGAAAGAAAAGGAACCAGTGTAGGTTTGCCTGAGGATGATCAAGTAGATAATTATCCTATTTGGTTTCGGATATTAACCCACGATCAGTCGTCCACTGAATTTTCCTGGCTTGTTACCGGTGTTGATCTGGAACTGTAAAGGTAGATGGTAATCATCTTTTGATTGACTTTTTTTTGAAAAGGCAAAGTATTAGTCGTATGCAATTTCATGATGCATGAACTGCATGATTTTAAGATGTTCTCAAAAATAAATGAGATTTGTGTGTTATGATGCGTATATGCATGCGTCATGGTGTATGATAATGTGATGTTTATGAATGTATTTTCTTCTAGGAAAATAAATTCTTGACGAATGCCGGGAGCTTGTTGAATCCTGGGCTGATGTTGAAGAGTAGAGTTCTTCATTTCCGCTGGGGATGATGGTTGCAAGAATAAACCGGTAGGAGAAGATGACTCCGTTGTGGAATAAACTTGTTGGAGAGATTACTCTGCGGTGAATTACTCTGTGGGGAGAGATACTTCGCTGAGGTTTGATGATAACTCCGCTGGGGATACCGTTGATAAGCTTTGTAGAGGGAATTGATGAACTCCGCTGGGGGGTAGGAAGAACTTCGCCGAGGACGATCTTTCCGTGGTAATTGGCTGAGGATAACCCAGTTATAAGTTCTGGTGGGGAATAACTTTGAATAAAGCTGGGGAGAGACGTATGTACTCTGCCGGTGATAAGCTTCCAGAATCTACTGGGGAGATTGATTCGACTCTCCTGGGGAACTTTTGGACTGTACTGGGGAAGTGGCTCCACTGGGGTGTCTGATATTCCGCCGGGGAACAATCTTATATTAAGACTGCCGGGGATGCTTGCTTAGGAACATCTGTATACTCCGTTGGGGAATATTGAGATTTTTTGGGGATACCCAACTTCCTTAAGGCTGACAGTAGCCTAACTCTGCTTGGGGAGAGTGTTGCTGACTTGCTGGAGATACCGTGCCTTTTCAGGGCTGATGGGAGACCAACTTTGCTCGGGGGAGAGTATTGCTGAATCTTATCTTACTCCGCGGGGAGTGAAGGTATCTTGGTCACGTTCTTCAACCGAACCTACCTTAGTACCTTGGTGGACAGAGCAACTAGATCGCTTGGACAACTCATTATTGCCCCTGTTTCTGATGTGAGAGAAGAAGATACCTGTGGAGGCGCTTGATGACTGCCGGTTGACAAATCTTCTTCTGGTAGGCAAGTGACGAGATGACGGAACATAGTCGTATGCTTTTGATCCCTAACTTTTTCCTGGACCGCCCTTTCGGGTTTTGAGTCCACCGGGATACCCATTTTTGCCCAAGCCGCCTTTTCAGGTTTTCGACTTGCCGAGTGTACATATTTTTCTATTTCATCCCTTATTTTTCCCGAACCCTTTTGGTTCGCCGGGAAGCCCTTATTTTTGCCTAGGTGTGTCAACCTAGCGGGTCTTTGATTATGCGCAATATTTTTTCGACTATGTCCGTGCTCTCAGGATGCAGGGAGTTGTCACTATCAGTAGTGCAGTGTTACCATGCCACCAGAAGATCTTCGTTTGATCGTCCAATGCCCCAAGTGATCCAGATGGAGATTTTCCCCAAGCTGGTTGGCCTTTTGAGAGATTCTCCGAATCTTGACCTAACTGCCCCAGATGTTGGACAATGATCATGCCATGCCCCTTGATTGGAGGTGCTTTTGTTCATTAGACATTCGTCGTGCGAACTTCTATGTTGTTCAAACAAATAGTCATATGCAAGCAATGTTATATTAAAAATGCAAAGCTTATGTCTGTCTTGAAGTTTTTGAAAATGCATTTTTTTCATAAAACAAGTGAATTTTTTATAAACGGTGATGTCAACTCGTTGTTTTACCGCAAGCCTTAAGGAGTCAGGATACCTTTCGTAACAGTACGCTTTCGAACTAACCCATGCTTCAGCTAGGACTTTTAAGGGTTATAACGTGTCCTGGTTCACGGTTTAAGAAACAAAGGATAAAGGCTCAACTTTTATTTGTACCCACCCATTCTTCGTGATGTTCTTCAAACCTAAACTCAGCTAATCGTGCGTTAGACCTTGTTTGAGTCTTTGCTCTGATATTCCAGTGATGGTTCAGATATTGACAATTTATTTTGAACAGGCAGTCATTTTTATAAGGGTTTGCAGGTCCTCTTTCTTTTTTGATTTCGTTATCCCTGTTTTTGCCTGAACTGTTTCTTTTGTGATTACAGTCAGCGGGATGCCCCAGTTTGGTAAGTCTCCTTCATAGGTTTTGACTTAATGGGCTTTTATTTTGAGAAATGATGACTGCTTGTCTTTATGATTATTCGGAACCATTACTGTCTTTTATTTTGGGAGGACTCCTTTGATGCTATTCGCTGTGCACATGGACCAACTGAGAGAACTACCCTGCCCCAGGTTATGATAAAGGGTTTTAATTTTCGAAAAGAAAAACTTCTACTTCTTTGGCTCAAAGGGGTTGACGAGGGATTATCTTCCTTATAACTCCAGTGTTTAGGAATTGAAACAATGCCTGTACCTCATCAGCGGGGTCTGTTCAAAAGCATACTGTAAAGATCGTGGTATCGTTTTCGTCATCCTCCCTCAAGAGGCTTTAGAATTTTCAATCGAGAGTTGAACATCAAGAAAAAATAAAAGCAATTTTGAATATAGAGAACACAATTACTTCAAAACAGACACGTGTAATGCATTAATGAAATAATAGAGTTTGTCATAATAATTGTTTGAATAAGCATAGAAAAATACAATATCAAAATTTAAATGAACAAGAGTCTCTAAATCCTAGCCATGTTTTGGCAAGGGAGCAGTGATCACATCGGGAGTCTCAGCAGGCTCGAATTCGATCTCCTTGGCGTCAATCATGATCTGAATCCTGTATTTCAGCGCCCAACAATCCTCAGTATCGTGCCCCGGGCTTCCGGAATGATAAGCACACCTCGCATTTGGGTTGTAGTTTGGAGAAGAGGTCTTGGGATTTGTAGGAGGGTTGATCACCGCAATCAGATTCATTTTCAACATGTGCCGCAATGCTTGTGACAATGGCATGTTGATGTTGGTGAATTGTCTTTTAGGTTCGTCTGGCCTTCGCTGATTTCCCTTTGGCGGTTGTCGGCGTGACGCAGAACCTGAGATCATGACTTCCCCTACGTGTTGGTCACGATGATCCTTCTGACTGTACGCAGCATTGGACTCTTTCTTGAATGGTTTCTTCTCAGCGTTCGAGGAGTCACCCTTTTGTATCTTCCCGTACTTGATACCAGCTTTTATCCTCTCACCAGTTAAGATCAGATCTGTGAACCCAGCAGAAGAATTCCCAATCAGATGGTTGAAGAAAGGACCAGACAGGGTCCCCAAGAACATGTCGACGAGTTCACGGTCAGTCAACGGTGGCTGCACCCTGCCAGCCAGGTCTCTCCACTTTTGCGCGTACTCCTTAAAACCTTCACCCGTCCCCAGTGACATACCCTAGAGTTGGGTACGCGTAGGAGCGAGGTCGACATTATACTGATGTTGCTTATAAAAAGCAGTTGCCAAGTCCTCCCAGTTACGAATACTGGTTCCATCCAGCTGATAGAACCATTCGAGTTGAGTCCGTGAGAGACTTTCCTGGAAGAAATGGATCCATAGATTCTTGTCTGCCGTGTAGGGCTGGATCTTCCTTGCGTATGAATGGAGGTGCAACTTAGGGCAGGAAGCCCCGTCGTATTTTGCAAAGGTAGATGCCTTGAACTTGTGAGGGATCACCACCCCAGAAGATAAGCCTAGGTCTCCAAAGTCCAACCCGGGCACCTGTTGAATCTCCATGGCCTTTAGACGGTCCTCTAGTTGCTTGTACCTGTCCTCAGCAGGAGGGTACTGTTCATCATTGAAATCTGTCTCGTTGTCGGAGACCACGAGACTAGAAACCTCTCTCCCTTGTGGGCTGTCTCTCCCAGCAGATGGGGTGGTCAGCTCAGCCTCATTTTGTGATCCATTCCCAGATCTGCGTCTAGGGTTGAACAAAACAGTCCTTCTCTTCTTCTTCTTCAAAAGCAAAGTCTTCAATTCCTGTTGTCCCTGGGCTAAGCTCATGACCAGCTCCTGGAACTGGGCGTTCTGGGCCTGGAGGGCCTTGATAGCTTGTTCATTGGATGATTCAGGATTCATGATGATGGCTGAAATAAACAGCGAAGAAGATTAAGCAACCTGTAGAACAAAGTACCTGTAATATAATGATATGTATGTATGCATGCGATGTTTTCAAGGATCTCGCGGGATAAACAGAGAAACTTGTTAGAATTTGAATTTGGGTAGCTTGATTGAAGGAACTTCATGTTGTTGAGAGTCCTTCTTCAAGAGTCAAGGCTCACCATATCGAGTGGGTCATAGCCCCTGACTCAAGTCATTAACCTTGGCTAGAGGAAAATAAATCCTCTTTGCCCCTTGCTAGAAAGTTGGTTCATCATGACCTGCATCACAAACCCTTGAGATCCTTGAAATGGATTAGTCCTTATGTAGGATGTATGCAATGGTATGATGGCATGATGTTATGTATGGAGTAATGTAGGTAAACCCCGTTATGAGTCCAGATTAAGGACTGTAAACAAAACCTGCAAGAAACTCATGTGTTAGATAACAAGCATGCAAGTAGTTCAAGTTTGAAGGCACACAAGTCACACAAGACAAACCCTTAGAGTTTAGGCCAGCATGAGGTTTAGGTACTACCCTCTTGAAGTTGGTGGGCTCAAACCTGTCCTATCAAAAGTAACCGGGTTCTAAGGAGCTCAATATCATTGGGTTGTTTTCTATGTTCATTGTTTTGATTTAGCCACTGAACTGGCGATCAAAATATTCCAAGAAAACAACCCTCAATGAGTGTAGTATCGAGTATCTACCAACTTCAGACTGCACCAAAGTCGGTCATCTCACTACCCCTAAAGAGGCCAGGATGGTCTAGTAAGGTTCCTAAGGTCAGTTGATGCTTCACGACACCACGCGGCGGCCCCGTACTCTCCTTGGCTTGACTCAAGGGTTACCGGTACTCACCAAAGTGCCACATCAACGTAGAAAACTGCTTCAACCATGTCGGTATACCCCACACAGTTCCCTCACAGTTTGTTGCTACTTTCTAAAAGGTATCCCCCAGATCCAGGTTAGGATCTATGTAACTCCAAGGCAAACCCACAATATTAAATCAAGCAAAGCAAGCAATTGAAAACATGATGATAAACTATTCCTAAGGTACACCCCACTTATTAATTCCCCAGCAGAGTCGCCAGTTCTGTGATCGGTGGAAATAGAACTGACTATTTTTTAAGTTGGTTTCGCGAAATGTCACGGTAAGTAAGAGTCGCCACCGTCTTTTATGTTCTCCAATATGGAAAGGACAAAAGCATAGCAAAATTCCTTATTCGAGAATGTTTCTCGGTTCGGGAGGTAGATTTATAGAAAGGGAAGGTGTTAGCACCCTTTCTATCCGTGGTTATCCACGGGCTCTTAGGTACTTGCTCTTATATTTTCAAAATTGTTTGCTTTTCAAATGTGTGTGGGTCTTTGAAAAAGTTTCGTTTGAAAAATTTCTGAGTAACTCTTGTATCTGTCCTCAAGAGTGTATGAAAAATTTGTTTGAAAACTTTTGAAAGTGTAGGTGTGAAAAGTATTTTTGTTTGTTTTGAGAAAGAGCAAGTACCCATGAGAATCTACCTACTCTAAGGAATTAGGCTGTGTAAGAGTCCTTTAGATAGTGCTATCCCACCATTGAGAGGTAGGTAGCACCATCGTTGGAGGTATGCGGGTCAATTCGATTATAGGGACAATGTGGTCACCAAAGCAATGGTAGGACGCCTTAGAAGTGACCCTAATGTCCTAGATCCTTTTTTATCCAAGGCAACCGTTTCGAGGCGACTGGATCTTTTGGACAGGAGGGCGACCTCTAAAACACCCTATACTTGATGACCACGTTCGAGGCAACCAGTGAGGCGTACCCTAGGGGTGGCATGTGCATGTGTGTTGTTTTTCAGTTTATGTTTGTCTTTACATGTTATTTGTGAGCTACGGATTGATTTTATTTTGTCATACATTCTTTCATGCATTGTTAACAGTTAGGAGTGCGGAAAATAAATTGCGGAAAGATAAATCCTAACTATTACAAGGCGCGGGTCTATACATCGCCAAAAACAAAAACCCGTTTTAGAAAATAAAGTGCGAGAATTTAAATAAGGCGATAAAATCCTAATTTAACTATTACATACTCTGTACAGATACATAAATATAATAAAAAATAAATAAATACGCGCGAATAGAAATTTAATCGGGAACGTCTTAGGGTGTTGACCCTTTTTGAGAAATAAAGAAATTTTTGTCCCTTTTTTTGTAATTAATGAAATTAAAACTAATAACTAATTAATTAATTAATTAAAAAATGTTTTTTGTGTTTTTTATGTTTTTAATGAAATGAAATAAAAAAAGAAATTAAAAATTGGAAGTGAAAGACCTAATTCTAAATTAATTTTACTTATTAAAAAAATGTTAAAATTGTTCTAATTACACAACTAATTAATTAATATTAGAATTTATTTACAAAATAAGTTAATAAATAATAAAATGTTTTTTTTGGTTTTATTGTGAAAAATGTTAATTGGTTAATTAAATACTTAATAAAACTAATAATTAATAAAAAGGGAAATTATGAAAGAAAATAAAATTAAAAAAAAAAGAGAAAAAGGAAAAGAAATTAAGAACCCAGGGGGGTGCAGGCCTTTTTTGGGAGGTGAATCAGGAATTTAGGCCCATTGTCTCAAGCCTTTTTGACTTTTGAAAATGTCCATGGTGTAGTTGACTGAGGAGCATGGTAGTCCCTCTTTCTTGGCCTTCAGATTGTTGATTTGAGGCCACATGGCAAGCTGGCGTGTGGGGTGTATGATGGACATCACTCAATATCCTGCATATGATTGTATAAGGAAAAATAATATTGAAATTATGGGGGACCTGGGATTCGAACCCAGGTCCCAAGGGGTTATGCACAAGCGCTTTGGCCACTGAGCCAATTGTCTCAATTGTTATAAAAATAATAAGCGAATGATATATTGATGAACCAAAATAATGCCTGAGAAAAAAAAATAAAAACGCGCTATTTTTTGAAACGGACAAATCAGAGGGAGACGCGTCAGCGTCTTCTTCGTTTGTTACTGGTTTTTTACCTGCGGATTTCTATCCGCAGGAAACTTCGCAGGCCTTTCCTAAAACCATCCCTAGGTTTCAGAAATTCCATCTAAACCCATGGTTGTGATCGCCTATGTCTCCTGATCACGTTGATGCTCATGGTTCGTCCCAATTTCACCTGTAGAAAAAATACCTAAAAACAAAGCAAACAAACCCTAGGCACGGGTATTGTCATACGAAGCCTAAAAATGAAATTGAATATAACAGTTGCATTGGAAATCAGGTATGGAGTATGAATATGCTATTATTTTCCAGAAAAAATGCAATAATGGGAAAACACGACTCCATGTTCAGAGGTGATTTCGTGAGTACTTACAACGCTATTCAGTGGACCTTAGGACGCGTTTGTGGTTGCTTTGGCTTCAGGGGGTGGCAAGGAAGAAAGCTACGTGCTTACTTTGATCTGAAAACGCTTGCAACTATGCTTTTGATCTCTCACTTTTTGGACAATTTTCAGTTTTTGCTCTGGCCGTTTCTGCTCTCTCCTGGTCGTGAATGAGGCTTGCAAGGCTTGCATATGTAGTCATGAATGAGAATAATTCACCTTTAGGAGCCTTAAACTTGTGCCATTATGTTTTTGGATTTTGTCTTAACCACCATTAAAGGCCTTTCAAAGCTTTGTCCAAATTTAAAATTTCGTGCATAAATGAGCTTGGCATGGTTTTGGTATGTGGAATATGACACATGAAGGCTAATCAAACCACAAGATACCATTTAATTAATTTTTTTAATTTTATTTGAATTATTATGGATTAAAATGAATTAAATCCATAAAAATTAAATAAAAATGGAAACATAATTATTTGGTCTTGAAATTGATCATGGGACACGTGGGTGGCATGACAAGGATGAATCAAGTGGAAAAAAGTGGGCCCTTTTGTAAAAAATTGAAGTTTCAAGGATAGTTGACTTTTGCCATTTCACAAAAATTTCCCAACTTCTCCAATGCATATCTTGCTCAATTTTGATCATATGAACATGTTCTTGGACATTTTGGAAAGGTCTTGAAGTCCTCTAACCAATGCCTTTGATTCCATGTCATTTTGATTTACCAATCTCAAGTTATGGTCTTTGACTTAAAATGCCTTTTTGTTGACTTTTGAAAATGACCTATAATGTTGAAATTGATAACTTTTTGTGAGAGCATTTCTTGGACTTGGAATGTGAATATGAGTTGTAGGAAATTTCATCCCCTTCAAAATGAGCATTGGATGGGATTTTTCTGATGAACCATGAAAAAGTTATGCCTTGGTCAAGTTACAGTTGACTTTTCAACTGTCCAAAAATGGAAACTTTTGCATCTTGATGATTTTTGAGCCATTCTTGTGGAATCATGATCAAGAATTGATCAAATGATGATTGTGGCTTCAAAATAAGATGTTGACCAAAATTTTTGACTTTTGACTGCCAAATGACCATTTTGCCCCTGTAGTTGGTTGTGAAGCAATTAGTGCTTTTGACTGTGCAACTTGATGCTGTGAGTCTTGAAACTTGACATATGGATGCTTGACAATGTGTATAGGCATATGGGACTTGATTGAGCCATTGAAAACCTCAACTTCCTTGAGAGAAACAAAACCCTAATTTGACTGGCTTAGGAGGGTGTTTGAACTGTGCAACCCTTGAGAGATCTTGAACCACTTGAGGATGTTTCTTGATAAACTTTGAAGAATGTGGGAGGGAAAATTTTGGGGTACAACAGTAACCCCTCTTTCATTTTTGTCCCCAGCAGAGTCGCCAGTTCTATAATACGGTGGGTGAACTGAGTTGGTTTTGCATTTTATTGCAAATGTTGCGGATAGAAAGAGTCGCCATCGAATTTTTTTTATCCAATAAGGAAATGGTGAAAAGAACAGGAAATACCTTAGAGATTTTTAAGTTTGGGGGGTAGTTTATGAAAAGGGAAGGTGATAGCACCCTTTTCATCCGTAGTTATCTACAAGCTCTTTATCGCTTAGCTTACTTTCTTTGAAAATTTCTGTGTGTTGTGTACATTTGAAAATATTTTGAAATGTCAATGTGAGGAAACTTTATAATGATTCTCGTATATGTCCTCGAGAATGCGTACAAAGTGTTTTGAAAAATATTTCGAAAGTGTCTGTGTGAAATATTTTTGTCTTGAAATGTTTGCGAGCAAGCAATTAACAACGGTCTACCTACTCAAGGTATTTCTTGTAATTTTCCTCCTTTAGATAGTATTATCCTACCATTATTTAATAGGAAGCCCTATCGTTGGATGTGAAAGGACATGTGTGGATCATCGTACAATCATCAAAGGCAACCCGTAGGGGCGCTTTAGTAGTTTTCGTTAAGGGACTAGATCATTTACGGAAGGAAACATCAAAAGGGTCATTGAGGGACTATGATCTTTGTATCTAGGGACTTTGCTAAAGTGTCCACACTTTTGAGGGACATGACTGTTTTTTCCGAGGCAACAAGGAAGGTTACTCTAAAGGTGAGAGTGTGTGAGGTTTTTTGTATTTCAGTTATTTAATCTTCAAATTAGGGTTTGCTATCGTTTTTTTTAGTCTTTCCATAAAAGCCTAATTACTAAGCAGTAAACATAAAAATAATGAAAAGCAGTAAAGTGCAGAAAATAAATGTGGAAATATAAACCCTATACTATTACAATGCTTCGGGGAAGATACATAAGAAAAGAGAAAAGTAAACCTGAATTGCTATTACAAACCGGGAAACAGTTACATAATAATTAAGAGAAAACAAATGCGAGAAATAAACTACGTAAAAAAGTAAAAATAGGAAAAAGAAAAGCGGAAGTGTTTTTGGTGATTTTCGATAAAAAAAAGTTTGATGATTAACCTAAAAAACCCTAATTGATTTTAATTAAAAAATAAATTGATTAATTACATTAATTAAAAAAAATAAACCTAAAAAAACTAATTTGATTAGGGTTCATGAAAAAAACATTTTTGTTTTTTGTAAGAAAAGAGTTTTGGTTTGGTGAATTTAGGGTTTCTAAGTGAAAAATTGATAAAAATCAGAACAGCTTCACCCACTACCTTAGCTCTTTCATCCAACACCTTCACCACTGCGCCAAGGGCGCACTTGTGTATAAGGGATAACATCAACACGCTTTGTATGTTAACCTGCAAAAATCAGAAATTATAAAAAAAGTCACAAAAAGCAGGGATCGAACCCACACCTTGATATAAGAAAGCCTTAGCACGCGTGTTTTAACTACTGGGTGGTGATACATCTAATGTTATAAATGAATCAAAATAAACATAACATCAACAAATATTGCATGATCGGAGAGGCGCCGAAGTCCTAGCTTCGACCGTCTTCTCTGGTGGCTTCTTTTTTATTCCTGCAAAACAAACACATATTAGAAATCCAGGGGCCCATACCCCCCTTAATCAATGCATGAGAATCCAATGAGACCATTATCTTGGGCTAAAACACACTGGTTTAGGAGGTACAACGAAAATAACATGGATCAGACCAAACATGGTAATTCATGGTTTCGATTGCATGAGGGTCATGCGATCTATTTTTTCTGCACTAATATACCTCAGAAACACATTAATACAATTAGTTTGCAATGAAACATGAAGGAAATAAAGATATGAATTTTTCAAAAAATAAAATAAAATAGAGATGTATGCGTGTAGGTTCTAGGGGCTTTGGATCATCAGGTTTGATCTATTCTTACTTTGTAGGGTTGCTGGAATTGAATGAGCAGGTTTGTTTGCCTTAGAAACGGCTGCAATAAGGGTTTGCAAGTTGCCCTAACTTGAATAATTTTTGTGACTTTTAAAAGATGATTTTTCTGCAAGTTTTTTTCGTGTTTCATGGTTTGTATGAATGCATGCAATATATAGCTTGAATTTAGGTCAAATGTTGGGCTTGGACTCTTGTAATAAGCCTTGGTCTTATTTTGTTTTATTTTGAATTTTGAAGGAATAAAAATCAAAGATAATTAAATAAGAACCAAAGGGGGTGCATGAGTAAGATGTGAGGTTCATGTGAAGTATATAACTCGTTTGGACCTTGAAACAATGGCCCATTAGCTTAAAATTCCAAGTGTGATCAATTTTGGTTTCATGCATTTGCTCAACATTTCCCAACTTGAACTAGCCATAACTCTCCCAATTTTTATCATTTGAAGGTGATATGAGACATTTTGAAAAGATCAAGATGTCCTCTAAAATCTCTATGTTGACCATTTTTTCATTTGAAGAATTTATCTTGATGTAAATTGCCTTGACAAAAAGTGTCTTTTTGTTGATTTTTGAAATGACCTATAATGTATTGGTCCATATCTCTCAAATGAAGTATTTTTTTGACTTAATTTTAGAGAGATAAAGTTGTAGAGAATTTAATTTTCTTCAAGATAGGCTTTGTTTGAAATATTTTTGATGAAGCATGTGAAATTTATGCTTGGTCAAAGTTTAGTTGACTTCTCCTTAAGAAAACCCTAATTTGGCAACAATTGACTTTTAATGACTTGAGAGTTTTTTATTGATGAATCACGATCAACCCTTTATAAGATGATTAATATGACTTCAAAATGTTGAGTTTGACCAAAAATCTTGAAGTTTGACTGTATGTTGACCATAATTGACTTTTTGTTCAATATAGTTGATTTTCAGTCATCTGAGTAATTGACTAAGCAAACTTGTGATTCAAGGCATGAAAATTAGTATGAGCATTATTTTAGACCTATAAGAAACCATGGAAACCACTTGAGGCCTTATAAAATCAAACTTCCTTGGGAAAAATGAAACTCTAGTTGTAAATCCATTTCTTAGGAGGAGAATTTGTCTGATAAATTCTTGAGCAACCTTGAGCATTTGAGAACCTTAGGGGAATGTCTTAAATAGATGGGAAGGAAAATTTTGGGGTACAACAAACTCCACCTCCAAATCTTCCATCATGAAGAGACTCGGGAATTCATGTAGAGTTTGCTTCTGACGAATAGATTGTACAAAACTCAATAGCTTTTTGTGTGATGTATCGTTTAACGATTGAAGCTTCTGAAAGGTGGTTATTGATGACACAAAATTACATAGTTTATTTGACTTTATTTATGCATGTTTTATTTTTGTTTTGTTTCCATTTCCACTATTATGTTGGTGTTTTGTCTATGATTTAGGAAATTGACCATTAAGGAGTCGCACGCGAAGAAACGAAGCAAAACGAATGAATATCAGAAGAAATAAAGTAGTTTGCACTTAAGGCGACGACTATAGTGTTGACAATAGAGGTGGCCATGAGTGGTCCATATTCTAACGGTTAAAAGGCCAAGTCCTTTCCACTTGAAGAGAATGGATTTTGCCATGAAGGGTGTGGCGGTCGCCACACATTGCAAAGACCAGGCAGTTAGAAAGTGAGATTTCTTGGTCAAGAACTCACTCTATCTCTCCTAAATATTCTCCCACAAAGTTAGAAACCTTTCTGGTTAGTTTTAGGTTTTGGAACTCTATTAATACCATGCTATCATTCATTTTTAATTTGTGATACGGTGGCAGAACCGACTGTTAATACTAGTTTGCGTTTGTATTTGCAAATGTTGGGGTAAGCAAGAGTCACCATCGACTTTTATTTCATCCAACAAAGGAAAAGGAAAAAGATCAGAAAAAACCTTTTTCGAGATGTTTCTGAGTACGGGGGGTAGATTATAGAAAGGGAAGGTGTTAGAACCCTTTCTATCCATGGTTTTCCATGGGCTCTTAGGTACTTGCTCATTTTGAAAATTGCTTGTGTGTGCTTGTTTTGAAAATTATTTTGAAAATGCCTTAGTGTGGCGATTCGCTTTGTGATAACTCTTGTATCAGTCCTCAAGAGTGTGAAGAAGTTGTTTTTGAAAACTATTTTGAAAGTGTTTGTGTAAAAGAGTTTTTATTATTTTGAGCAAGTACTTAAGATTTTCTACCTACTCAAAAAAGGTTGTTCGTTTTCTCGTTTCCTTTAGACAGCGCTATCCTACTATTAAGGAGTAGGTAGCCCCATCGTTGGAGTTTGACGGACTATCAAAAGGGACGAAATGGTAATTGAAGGAAACATGTAAGGATACCTTAGC
Source organism: Vicia faba (assembly GCA_948472305.1). Taxonomy (NCBI): domain Eukaryota; kingdom Viridiplantae; phylum Streptophyta; class Magnoliopsida; order Fabales; family Fabaceae; genus Vicia; species Vicia faba. The sequence goes on along the minus strand of OX451738.1, from coordinate 483,683,474 downwards.
ATTTCGAATGGACTATCATCATATATGCAACATCGAGGGACAAGATCATTTCTCGTAGGCAACTCGAGGGACGTTAAGGGACCATGATCTTTTATGATGACTTTCATACCGAGGGTCTTTGCTAAGATATCCCTACGCTCGAGGGACATGACCATTGTTTTCCGAGGCAACCAAGTGAGGTATACCCGAAGGGTGCAAGTATGAAAATGATTTAATTCTGTTATTTATCTTGCAATTAGAGTTTTCTATCGTTCATTTTTATCTTTCCATACAATCCTATTAATCTAAGCATTGTATAAAGTATAGTAGCAGGAGATAAAGGCGGAAATGTAAACCTAAGCTATTACAGAGCTTTGGGGCAGTTACATAATAGTGAAGAGTGCGGAAAAGAAATCCTAAAACTATTACATCCCGGAAGCAATTACATGATAATGATGAAAAAAAGTGGGAAAAATAAAGCTACGCTATTACAGTTGAATGTGCCCTATACACTTTATCTAGGAAAATAAAAATAAGATGAAAATAACAAAGAAAATGTTTTTGGTGATTTTTTATGAAAAAAATGATTTATGATAATTAATTAAATAAACCTAAAAAACCTAATTAATTTTAATTAATAAAAAAATGTTAATTTTGAAAAAAATAAGGTTAATAAAAAAACCTAAAACCTAATTAGTTCGAATTAAAAAAAAGTTAATTTTGAAAAAAAAGGTTTATGTGTAATGATTAATAAGAAAGAATTAAGTTTTCCAAAAAATAGATAGGAGAAGAAACACCAATGAAAAATAGGTTTAGAAAATAAAAATAATGCAAATGTCATGGGTGGTTGTTGAACCAAAAATTAATTTAAAACCTAAAATTAAATTAAAAAACCTAAAATTAATTATTCAAGTTTATTATAAAACATCAAAGGTTTGTGAAAAATATTAGATTTTATGAAAAAAGTTTTAAACCCTTCTTCGGATGTCTGCCTTGCCATACATTGGTGGTTGTTATGATCTGGCCTCAGTGTTTTGTAATAAATATGCATGGGACTATAATGGTCAAATATGTAGTGCTGAATCTCATAGACACATTAAACAAATTAGTATACCATGAAATACAAAGAAAATAAATATATGACATTTTGTAATATTAAAACCGATATGGCATGTATGGATGCTTCTACATCCTTTTGATCATAGAGATCAAACCAACCTTACCCTTACTGGAGAAGTAGTGAGATTGGAGTTTTTTTGTAGTGGGATGGGGGTTTGTAACAAGGATTTCAAGATTTTTAGGGTTCTTGAAAGAATTTGATATTTTGACAGGGTTGTGGCAAATGTTTTTTTTTCGTTTTTAGTGTTCTATTTGTGTAAAAAAATGAGATTATATAATGGAAATTAGAGAAAATATATGGGCTTTGAATGTGCAATTGGGCCTCCAATAACCACAAGCAATAGTGCATATTTTTATTCACTTAAGTCCGTCACGTTCTAGGATAAATCGCAGGGGATTAAGTGCAATTTTTGAAGTTGAAATTTGAAAACAAAATGTAGCCTACATCAAGAACTAACTCCTGTCCAAAAATGGGCTCAATCAGATAAATGGTGAATTAATTAGGAATTTTTGAAGTTTGGCCTCAGACATACTTATTTTTGGCTCCAGTGTCAACTCTGACACGTTCTTCAATAAAAAACTGCTATTGATCGGAGGATAACTCGGTCCCGACTTTACAAGAAAAGTTGTAAATCTCTGAGTCAGTGACCTTGTGTAAAAAGATGGGCCCGATCTGATAAAAATTGACCGAATTATGAATTTTCGAAGTTTCGATCCAGATAAAATAATATTCATAATTCAGAATTTTCGGCGCGTCACGCGCACTCTGAGCAAAGAACGAAGGCCTTTTGGATATCTTTCGAACTCGATACCTCTTTTGAAAATGTAGTAAACTCATTTTCTGAAATTTTTGCGCCAGAACCAGTTCAATACGATGAAAATAGACCAAGTTATGATTTTCTGAACATGACACAAATAAACTTTTGTCACAAATTTTCTGTACGAAAATACTGTATAAATCTGCATTTTTGAAGACCTTCTGATCGAAATTGACTTCCAGCCGTGAGAGATGAAAACATAGATGACATTAAGAAGGGATTTTGTCCACTAGAACGGGTTCAAAATGAGCCACGATCTTCATGTTATGAATTTTTTAGTGCGTAAAAATTGCACTTTCAGCACACTTTTTCACCACGTTTCTTCGGGAAAACTCACACATTCGGAGACCTTCTTTAAAGAATTGACTCTTGAGCGGAACCTGAATTTGAGAATACATTATCAGAGATATCTTGGCGAAAGAACACCTGAGTATGACGCGCCGGGATGGACTTGTGAATCTTTGAATCCCGAATCGTTGCAAAACAACGAACCGATCTTCAGCACATAAAATACTTTGAGAACATCCATTGGCGAAATAAACGTCACTTGTAACCGGAAGAAGCTTTCTAAATATACCTTGATTCTATAACCATAAAACCAATGATATGCGTGTATGTAATAATGAAATGTAAGCCAAAAGTTTGAAATAAATAGGGTAAGTTTTGGGGTACAACAGCTGCCTCTGTCCAATCTTCTTAAACCTGCGGATATAGATTGGATGTCTTCCTTTCGTAATCTGAAGGTGGAAGATGATTGAACACTAGCGTGCCCATAAATTTGCACTCATCTGAGATGGTGCTAGACTGTGTAGGTAGTATCGGGAATGGGCTTACAGACGCCATTTAGAGGAGATGACGGAAGGTCACCGGAGATGGGCTTAAAGATGCCATCCCGAAGATATGACGGAGAATCGTCGGGGATGGGCTTAAATATGAAATTTAGAGGATGTTTATTTCCCGAGATATTCCTTTGATGAGAATTCCTATTCCTATCGTTGAGGAGGAATCTGCTGAGGAATGTTGGTCTCTGTCTTGGGAGAAATGGAATTTTAGGAACTTCAGTTGTCCGTTACTCTACTGGGTAATCATCTCTTAGTCGAGAAGATGAAAATGAACTACTATCTGGTCGTGCTATAGGCCTTACAGTGATTTGCTGAGGATAATAAGATTGACTACTATCTGGTTGTCCTCTAGGTTTTACAGTAACTTATTGGGAAGATGAGATTAAACTTACTATCTGGTCGTGCTCCAGGATTTGCAATCTTAAAAACTGTTATCTAGTCGTGCTCCAAGCTTCAGAAGGAATTAAGTGGTTATTCAGTCCCATCCGGGTTTCAACTTGAATTTAAGGCATACTAACATCTGGTAGTTTCCAGGCTTCAATAATAATTGGCTGAGTAAACTGCTATCTGGTCGGATTCCAAGCTTCGTAGTACCTTATACTGTTATATGATCGTGCTCTAGGTTTCACAGTGTATTTTGTCGTTATATGGTCGTGCTCCAGGCTTCAGTAATTTAGGGAAATCAAGTTATTATCCGGTCAGTTTCCGAGCTTCATAGCTAGTTATTACCCGGTCAGTTTCCGTGCTTCATAGCTAGTTATTACCCGGTCAGTTTCTGGGCTTTATAGCTTCTTTAACTGGAATAGAAATCTTAGTATTGATTTGAATGAACCAGGGAAAGGTCTCGAACTGTCTTCAACCGGGAAAGAAATCTTAGCATCGATTTGACTAAATCGGGGGAAGGTCTCGGATTGACTTTGATTGTCATAGAAATCAGGAGAATCTTAGCGGTTATTTGGCTGACCCAGACGAAAGTCTTAGAACATCTTCAACTAGAATAGAAACCTTAGGGTCGATTTGACTGAACCTGAGAAAATCTTGAAAAGTGTTGGAATATCTTCAACTGGAATAGAAACCTTGGTGTCGGTTTGACTGAACCAGAGCAAACTTGTGAGAACTTGATTGCATCTTTCCCTGAAAGGTAAAGAGTTAGTCGTATGTAATGTCATGATGTATGAAATGTATTGAGTAATGATGTTCTCAAAATAAATGATATTGTGTTGTATAATATGTATGCACATGCCATGATGTATGAATATGCAATGCTATTGTGATATTCTCTAGTTGGGGAAAATAAATCATGGACTGCTGCTGGAGAGTATAAGGAGTTGAGTTCTTCGTTTCCGCTGGGGACAGTGACCGAAGATGATTAGCTGGGCATTTACATCCATTCTGCTTGAGAATATTCTGTCGGAGGAGACTCTGTCTGAGAATAGTCATGCGGGGGAATGACTCTGTGGGGAAGAGAGATACTCTGTTGGAAGATCTGCTGATTTGGAGAAATAAACCCAGCTGGGGATGAACTTCCATTGCGGGAGAGAAGAGCTCTGTTGGAGATTGAGATTCCACTGTCAGAGAAATAAACTCTGCTCGGGATATGGATTTATAAACTGCTTATGGTTATAAAACTCGGCTGGAGAATGCAGATATCAGCTTTCTGAAGGAACCTGCCGGGGAAGGAATTCCTGCTTAGGGATACGGAGGTCGAACCTTGTTTGTCTTGGCTCTGTGTGGAATATAGGTATAACTGGCTTGTATGTGATAGTGACTTCGCTTCCAACAATCTCTGCCCCTTGTACCATGATGGAAAAAGTACATGCGGAGATTTTATGGATGGATCTATGTCGTGATTGTACTTGAACATGTATTTAATGAGTGTTAGGATGACATCCGTCTCTGGATCATATCTGAACTGTACTTGAAACATGTGTTGAATGAGTGTCAGAATGACATCCGTCTCTGGATCGTATCTGAATTGTACTTGAAACATGTGTCAAATGAGTGTCAGAATGACATCCGTCTCTGGATAGTATTTGAATTGTACTTGAAACATGTGTCGAATGAGTGTCAGAATGACATCCGTCTCTGGATCGTATCTGAACTGTATTTAGAGGAGAATCTGGAGTAAGTATAAGGATGACATCCGTCTCTGGATCATACCTAGACTGTTTCTAGAAAAGAAATCTAGAATAAGTACCAGGATAACATTCGTCTCTGGGTCGTACCTGAACTGTTTCTCAATGTATGAAAATCTTGAATAAGTAGCAGAATGACATCCGTATCTGGATCGTATCTGAACCGTTTCTCGATGTATGAAAATCTTGAATTAGTAGCAGAATGACATCCGTATCTGGATCGTATCTGAACCGTTTCTCGATGTATGAAAATCTTGAATAAGTAGCAGAATGACACCCGTATCCGAATCGTATCTGAACCATTTCTTGATGTATGAAAATCTTGAATAAGTAGCATAATAACATCCGCATCTGGACCGTATCTGAACCGTTTCTCGATTCTGGTGCTCTTGATGAATGCTGATCAAGGTATAAGTCTTCCACTGATAGACAGGTGATGGAACATAGTCGTACTTTTTAAATCCCTAACTTTTTCCCGAACCCTTTTGGTTCGTCAGGATTCCCTTATTTTTGCATAGGTGTGTCAACCTAGCGGGTCTTTTTTTTCATGTGTAGTATTTTCCGACTATGTCCATGCTTTCAGGATGTAGAGAGTTGTCACTGTCCATAGTGTTGTGTTATAGTACTGTCAAAAATATCTTCTGGATGGCACATGATTTTTTGCTGGAATGCGTGCATAATTCCCTAAGCGATTCAAATGGAGATCTGCCCCTGGTTATTTGGAACTTTTGGGCCCCTGGTTATTTGGCACTTTTGGAGAGATTGCCCCAGGTGTGTTTAGACATCATGTCATTCCCCTTGCTTATGGAAGACCTGTTATTGGAAGTGTCTTTCCTGCTGAGGTGATTCTGTCCATTGAGAGGATGTCTGTTCATTGAATATCCATTATGCGGATTTATCTGATGTCAAACAATTAGTCATATGCAAATAATCTCATTTACAGAATGCAAAACTCATGTCTATCTTGAAATTTTTTTTTTGAAAATGTGTTTTGTGTAGTAAAACGGAATTTGCAAGAATGTGATATCAACTCCGGATTCGTAACAAAGCCTACAGGAGTCAGGATACCTTTGTAACAATATGCTCTCAAACTAACCCATGCTTCATCTAGGACTTTTAAGGGTTATAACGTGGCCTGGTTCACGGTTAAATAAACAAAGGATAAAGGCTCAAATTTTATTTGTACCTAACCCGCTCTTCGTGATGTTCTTCAGTCCTATGCTCAGTTAATTGCGCATTTAGATCCCGATTGAGTCTGGAATCTTTGCTCTGATACTTGTTGATGATTTAGAAATTGAACATTTGTTTTGAAAATGCAGTCATTTTTGTAATATTATTTTTGTCGAGGATTTATAGTAACCTCTTTTTTTTGGTTTTCGTTATCCCTTCTTTTGCCTGAACTGTTTCTTTTGTGATTACAGTCAGCGGGATGCCCCAATTTTTCTCTTAAGTCTCCTTCATAGGTTTTGACTTAATGGGCTTTTATTTCAAGAGATAATGACTGCCTGTCTTGACGATTATATGGAACCATCACCGTATTTTGTTTTGGAAGGACGTCTTTGATGCCATTAATTGTGTACGAAGCGGCAGATTGTGACTGAATGCGCCTCTGAATTAACTGAGAAAACCACCCTGCCCCAGGTTATGATTAAGGGTTTTAATTTGTGTGAAAAGAAAAACTCCTACTTCTTTGGCTCGAAGGGGTTGACTAGGGATTATCTTCCTTATAACTCCACTGTTTAGGATTTGAAACAACGCCTGCACATCGTCAGCAGGGTCTATTCAAAAGCATACTATAGAGATTGTGGTATCATTTTCGTCATCCTCCCTCTAAGGCTTAGAGTTTTTTAATCGAGAGTTGAATATTACAAAAGGAAATAAGAACACATTTTTGAAATAGTGAATACGAATGAATTGATTCAAGACAAACATGTGCAATGCATTGATGAAATAAAGAGGTTTGATATGAATAAATGTTTAAACAAATCAAAATAAAATTACACATTGAAAATTCTAATGAACGAAAAGTCTTCTTGTGAGAACTTGTCACTTCAGATGGTATACCTTGGAGGGACGGAAAAAGAACTCAGATGGTATCCCAGGGGAAAATGGACCCCCATATACGAAGGGCCATTTGTGGTTAAGAACATTTTCTCAGGAGGAGCTATGATTCTAACCACCATGGATGGTGACGACCTTCCTCACCCCGTCAATGCAGACATAGTGAAAAGATACTACGCATAATCAAAGACCCGCTAGGTTGACTGGCCTAGGCAAAAATAAGGGCTTCTCGGCGAACCAAAAGAGTTCGAGCAAAAGTAAGGGATGAAAATAAAAAAAAACTGTACACCCGGCAACTCGAAAACCTGAAAAGGCAACTTGGGAAAAAAAGGGTATCCCGGTGGACCAAAAACCCGAAAGGGCGGTCCAGGAAAAAATTAGGGATTAAAGCGTATCACTATGTCCCATTGGATCATCTTGCCACCAGACTCCGGTATCAACTATCAAGCTCGAACGGCGCCAATCAATCTGATCAACCTTCGGCCAAGTAGCAAAGTGATGAGATGCTTGAGGACATAAAGGCAATAGTAGAGTTGAAACCCAATGGGACTGTTTCATATAACTGTTTTTCTTTCTTAAACACAAATTGTAATTTCTATCTTTCGGCAGCGTTCTCTTACTAGAGCGTCAGCCATCTTGTACAAAATGCCTATTACAGGCCAACTTCAAAATCAATACAAGTCATTTCCACAAAGCTTTGAGTTATTTCCTTTTTCCTGTTTTATTTTGCTAGAACGTCCAATGGTTCATTTTTTATATATGCATTTGAAAATAATTGCTGCTCATAAATATTTACATAAAAAAAACAAAAGATGATTACTCGTAATTCCAGGAACAGGGACAAACAAGAAGTGTCCAAAATCTTACAGTTACTCTGCCCATCAGGTACAGGGATAGAGCCAGCTTGAGAACATGAGAAGTGGTACATACACTCCCCACAAAGTAAGAAGTATCCAAAGACAGTGGTGTTAGCTTTCCCGAACAGGACACAACTCTCCTTAGCCGAGGTTCAAAATCGCGAGTGAGTCGGTAAAATTTTCCCCAAGCGGAGTTTATTTATCACCAGCAACAAAAATTCATCCCCAGCTGAGTTATTTCTCCAAGTCGGCAGATCCATCAACAGAGTATCTCCTCTCAATAGAGTTATTCCCCGTAGAGTTGTCTTCAGACAGAGTCTCGTCCGGCAGAATATTTACCAGACAAGGGGAAAATCCCCAGCATAGTGATCTTTGTTCACCATCCCCGACAGAAGTAGAGGAACTATGGTTTTTATAGCAATCAGGGATTTATTTTCCCAGATTCAGATTGTTATGTCAGCATTTCATGTTCATACACCATGACATGTGCATACATCACATATAACAGTCTCATTTATTTTGAGAACGTCATTATACAATGCATCTCATGCATCACATATAACTAACTCTGTATTTCTTTCAGGAAAGACATTATTATCAATAATTTCCAGCAAGTCCATGATCAACACTCGAAGCTAAACAGAGTAATCATCAGCATGACAAGAACAACCTTACCCAGGTTCCCTCTGCAGTTTTACCCAAACTCATTCCGAAGGAGCCTTACCGTCCAGGATTTCATATCGAAGTAACCCTACTACCCATGTTCCTTCCCACAACTCTACTATCTAGGCTTTCATATCGAAGTAACCCTATTATCCAGGTTCCTTCTCAAGCCCTACTATCCATGCTTTTATCTCGAAGTAACCCTACTATCCTGGTTCCTTCTCACAACCCTATTATCCAGGATTTCATATCGAAGTAACCCTACTACCTAGGTTCCTTCCCACAACCCTACTATACATGCTTTTATATCAAAGCAACCCTACTATCCAGGTTCCTTCTCAAGCCCTACTATCCAGGCTTTCATCTCGAAGTAACCCTACTATCCAGATTCCTTCTCACAACCCTACTATCCAGGCTTTCATATCGAAGTAACCCTACTATCCAGGTTCCTTCTCACAGCCCTACTATCCAGGCTTTCATATCGAAGTAACCCTACTATCCAGGTTCCTTCTCACAGCCCTACTATCTAGGCTTTCATCTCGAAGTAACCCTACTATCTAGGTTCCTTCTCATAACCTTACTATCCGGGTTCTTCCTCTCTTATCCCCAGACAGCAGTCCACAACACTGTAAGACCGAGACCCAATCAAACACAATTGATTTCACATTTCCTCAGAAAGTCACGGTGCATCATATACCCCGACCAAACACACAGTTCACTTCTGCTTCCCAAACCGGAATTATTCCCCAGTAGAGTAACGGACAACTGAAGCTCCTAAAACTTTATTTTTTCTCAAGACAGAGACCAGCATTCCCCAGTGAAGTCCTCCTCAACAACAAGTATACGGGTTATCGCAAAGGAATATCTTATGCGATCGAAACTTCTTCGGATGGCATATTTAATCCCATCTCCGACAATTCTCTAGAAACTACCAAATGGCATCTATAAGCCCATTCCCGATAGAATAAGTCAAGTATCACTTCATGCGAGTATAAATTTCTGGGCACTCTAGTGTTCAATCATCTTCCACCTTCAGATCACGAAAGGCAAACACGCCAATCTACATCCTCAGGTTTAAGAAGATTGAACAGGGGAAGCTGTTGTACCCCAAAATTTTCCCTCCCATATTTCTCAATACATGTCAAGTGAGGTCCTCAAATTTCTCAAGGAAGTCCAAGAGTTGACCAGACAAACTCTCTCCTAAGGCAGTCTACCTCAAATTAGGGTTTCATTTTGCATCAAGATGCTTGAGTCCAAAGGATCCCAAATGCTCACCATTTTCCTAATATGTTCTCAAGATCATCCATGTCATGTTTCAAGCCTTGCAGAGGAAGTTTGCTCAGTCAATTGCTCAAAGGTCTGAAAATCGATTGTGCTAGGTCAAAAGTCAAGTGTGACCCATATATAGTCAAACTTCAATATTTTTGGTCAAAATGCTCATTTTGAAGTATCATTCATCATTTGATCAAGTGTTGATCATGATTCACCAAAGATTGCTCACAATTCATCAAAACCCAAAAGTTGCTAAATTAGGGTTTTGTAGGAAAAGTCAACTCAACTTTGACCAAGCATAACTTTCTCATAATTTATCATAAATGACCCATCCAAATCTCATTTTAAATAGGATGCAATTCCCTGCAATTCATCTTCAGATCCCAAGTTCAAAATATGCACTCACAAGAAGATATGAATTTTGACATTATAGGTCATTTTGAAAAGTCAACAAAAACACCTTTTGGGTCAAAGCTTCATACATGAACATGGAAGACTCAATTGAGATGATACCAAAAGGGTTTCTTATAGGACATCCCAAGCTTTCTAAAAAGTCGAAGAACACCTATCTAGGGTCAAAATTGAGAGAGTTATGCATTGGCCAAGTTTACCTTTTTTGTAAAATTGCCAAAAGTCAAATGTGCTCAAATTTACATTTTTTGCTAAATGGGCCCAAATTTTTATGCTTGCACTTCAATGATAACATAGTCCACGACCTATGCGACCCTCCATGCTTTATTTATTCATTTATTTTGATTTTTATTCATTTAAAATTCAAATAAAATCAAATAAATCCTAATAAATCATATATTGTGTTTTAGGGATGATTTTTGCATTAAAAGAAGATCTTATAGGCTGTCAATTGAGAATCAATTCGTGCAAGGCAGATTTGGTTGGAAAAAGATTGAATTTGAGCAAAATTGGAAAGAAATCATATGCCATGAAAGACCAAATCAAATCTCCATGATGAGCAAGATTGAGGTCGTTTTTGTTGACCTAATAGGTTGTATTACATATACAGAAGCAAGGCAGGGCATGAGAAGAGGTTGAGCAGTCGTAAAAGAGAAGAACAAAACTCAAAAAATTCAAGAAAAAGTGACGATCCAATTTCCATATTAGAGACCAAATCGTGCCATCTTTCCCTTGCCAATCGATTGTTGGAGGTCTCAGGATTATATTCCAATCATTAGCAAGCCTCTCCAGGTCCTGAAACCCGTTGTAGCCGTCACATAGTTAGCCAAAATTTTCGTTTTCATCAATTTATGCACCATTTGCATGTTTTGATTGCATATTCTTATTCCTTAACATGTTTCCAAGCTAATCATTATATTCAATTGCGGTTTTGGTGATTGTATGACAAACTGTCATGGCTAGGGTTTCTTGTTTAGTTTTAGGGCTTTGCAATACAGGTAAAATTGGATATTGATTCTGGTACCATGAGACTCGTGAGGATGAGACGAGTTGATTGGTACCAGCCATGGCCATTTACGTTGCCTGTGGAGAGTTTTTGAAATACACAAGTTTGTAGCTACAGTAGGATAGCCGTAGGTAAAGGTGTTGTTATCTAAAACGACAGTTGGGAGGAAGAAGATGGAAGCGTGACACCCCTGGTTGGATGATTTGAATTTCCCGCATTTTGGGTTTCAGTGTTTTGTTTTCATTATATTATCTTTTGTTTTTATTATATGTACAAGCAAGCATCACAGTTCAGTTGGCAAGCGTGCAGGGGAAAAGTGCAGAGGACCTGGGTTCGATCCCCAGGTCCCAACCTTTATTTCATATTTTTTTTCAACAGATAATCCAACGCGTTGCAAATCAAGGAGCTACCATGTACCATCAGGATCTGGCCATTCAACTCATTAGCGCTCCAGATCAACGTGCTACCCTTGGAGGACCACCATACGCCCCAGGTCAACGTATGCATTGGATCAGGGAAAGTCAAAACGAGTCTTAACCATTTGGGCCCAGAAATTCAACTCCAACCCCTCTTTTTCAGCAAACACCACCAGGCCCATTTACTAACTTTTCTTTATTTCCTTTTCTTTACTTTTTATTCTTTATTTTCCTTTATTTAGTTAATTGGAAAATTAATTATTTTTTCACAAAAACCATAAAATCAATAATTCATCAAAAATTAGGATTAGTTTTATTAAAATTAATTTAATTTAGTTTAAATTAGGAAAATTATAATTTGTTTTCAAAAATAAAATCAAATAGAAATTAGGTTAAACTTTTGATTTAATTTCATTTTGCTCTTTTTCTCAAATAAATAAAAAAATATAAAAAAATAGGTTGTAGATTAAATTAATCCATTTTTTTCTCAAAATAAAAATTAACTAGAATTAGGATTTTATTTTAATGATTTATTTATTTTATTTAAATAACAAAACAAAACAAAAAAACATTTTTTAACTAATTGCAATTAGGTTTAGGCAAGGGTCAAAACCCTAGTTGTCTCGTAGTCGATTCATCGCGCGCATATGATTATTTTTATGATATTGTTGTAACTGTTCATGGTTTGTAATAGTTTAATCTAGGGCTTTTTATTTGTCATTTTCCCCCGGGTTTTTTGGCTATGTAATTAATCCCCCTTCCCGAAGCCTTGTAATAGCGTAGATTTACTTTCTCGCATTTTAATTCTCGCAAATATTTGACTGTTTAGATGAATGCTAATAGGATTGAATGACAAGAATGCATGACAAATTAATCCAGTTAGAAAAACCTAATATGCAAAGACTAAATAATTGAAAATGGATCACTCGCACATATCACTCTTAGGGTATACTCTCACTTCGGTTGCCTTCGATAAACGATCATTAAATATAGGGTGTCTTAGTGGTTGCCCTCCTGTCTAACAAAGATCAAATGTTGCCTCGGAAATGTTGCCTCGAAAATGTTGCCTCGAAAATGTTGCCTTGAATATGATCTTAAAGACATTAGGGTTATTACTAAGTTGTCCTAATATTGCTTTAGTGACCGTACGTCCCTTTCGAATTGACCCTTACAACTCCAACGAAGGTGCTACCTATTTCTCAATAGTAGAATAGCGTTGTCTAAAGGAAATGAGAATAGAAACGATCTTTTTTCGAGTAGGTAGATGCTAGTAGGTATTTGCTCAAAACAAAACTCTTCACACTTACACATTTTCAAAACAATTTTCAAAAACAACTTCATCACACCTTTGAGAACTGATACAAGGGTTATCACGAAGTCAAACATTTATAAAAACAAAGCACATATACAAGCAATTTTAAAAGATGAGCAAGTACCTAAGAGCCCATGGAAAACCATGGATAAAAAGGGTGCTAACACCTTCCCTTTCTATAATCTACCCCCCGTACTGAAAATATCTCGAAAAAGGATTTTTTCTGTACTTTTTTCCTTTCCGATTGGATAAAATAAAAGTCGGTGGCGACTATTGCTTACCGCAATATTTTGTGAACATAAACGCAAAATGAAAACCAGCATTTCAAACAGTCGGTTCTGCCACCGTATCACAGAACTGGCGACTCTGCTGGGGAATTAATAAGTGGGGTATACCTTAGGATCTAGTTCATCATAATTGCTTCTCTTGATTGCTTTGATTGCTTTACTTTTAAGGGTTTTTGTTTGGGAGTTACTATAGATCCTAACCCGAATCTGGGGATACCTTTTAGGTAAGTATCAATAGACTGTGAAGGAACTGTACGACATAGACCGATACAGTTGAAGCAGTAGCTACATTGATGTGGCACATTGGTTGGTACTGGTATCCCTTGTGGAGAAACGAGGAGAATACGTGGCTGCTGCATGGTGTCGTTAAGCATCAACTGACCTTAGAACCTTTAATCGATCAACTTGTCCATTAGAAATTAGTGAGATAGCCGGCCTCGGTGTAAAGCTGAGAACTGGTTGATACTCGATGCTACACTCATTGAGACCATACTCTCGAGATAGTTCCAACCACAAGAAAAGATTGCGTGAGCTGAAACCATGATCGATGGAGGATGGTCAGTGATATTGAGATCCTCTAGAACCCGATTACTTTTTGCTAGGACAGGTTGAAGCCAACTTAAACTTCAAGAGGGTACTACCTTTGACCTCATGCAAGCCTTAAACCTAAGGGCTTTGTGTGATTTGACTGTGTTTGCAATATCTGTGTTTGCTATACCTGTGGTTTATCATGGGATCATGCATCATAACATAGCATTCATGCTTCATTACACTAACCATTTCAAAGACCAAGAGAATTTATCTTTGTTCTGTTTTGTAGATTATGGCTTTCGTGTGGAGAAATACCATCCGAGTCAACTTTGTGAAAATACCTGCCCAACTTAAAGAGCTAGCCTCAAGAGTTTGAGACTTCTATGTTCATTAAGAGACACGGTCAACTTCTCAGCCTGGTTACTTCAAATCTTGATGAGCAGATGATGAGCGTACTATTTCAGTTCTTTGATCTCGTGCGTCATTGCTTCACCTTTCCAGATTACCAGCTGATTCCCACCTTGGAAGAGTTCTCTCACCTATTGGGCATATCCATCCTTGAACAGGTACCTTTCAAAGGTATGAAATAAGTTCCTAGACTAGAAGACACTGCCTCAGCTCTGCATTTGAAATGGGCTGATGTAGTATCCAATTGGGAAACACGAAGCGGGGTCGAAGGTTTTCTAGCCAAATTTCTAATAGACCAGGCTCAACTATTCTGGGATAATTTGGATTTTCAGGCTTTTGAAGATATCTTGGCTCTCCTTATCTATGGTTTGGTTCTCTTCCCGATCCAGATTCCTTTGTAGATGTGAATGCTGTCAAGATTTTCCTTTCTCGTAACCCTGTGCCTACCTTGCTTGGAGATATCTTGCATGCCCTCTATACTCGTACCGTGAGGAGAAGAGGGACTCTTATGTGTTGCATGTCGTTGTTATCGAGGTGGTTTGTTTCTCACCTCCCTAAGTCTGTGCTGAAGAACGAAGAAGGTTTGGGTTGGTCCTACAGAATAATGTCACTTGCTCATACAGATATTCTTTGGTGTTCCTGGGCTATGGAAGACACTGCTGTTATTGACCGTTGTGGGGGATACCCTAATGCCCCGTTGCTTGGAATCATAGGGGGTATAACTTACAATCCTTGTCTAGCATTGCGACAATTTGGTCATGCTCGGAGAGATGGTCCCCATGAGCTACTTCTTGAGGACATTATATTTGACTACAAGGAGGACGTTAAGGAGCATCGCCAGAGGTTTATACGAGCTTGGGGAATGGTGAACAGATCTGACCCTCAAGAGTTGGGACCAAAGACTTCTCTTCCTATGCAGCCTTACCTCCAATGGGTCTGAGCTCATTCCCAGAAGCTTGGGATGCCCTATGAGGCCGTATTACCAGTGATTGTGGAGCCCACTAATGAAGAGGGCATTCCTTACACGGTTCTCTATCCTTACATGGCCACTGATCCTGGGGAGTTGCAGAGATCTTGGATTCAACTAAAGAATGAGCAGGATACTTATCGGGAACAATACCATGAGCAAGAAAGGAAGATTTTGAAGCTCACCAGGAAGCTCGAGGAAGAAAGAGTGATCAATGACTACATCGGTACAAGGAGGAAGCGTCCATGGGACTTTTGATTTTTCTTTTTCTAGTTTTAGATCTTGTTTTATTTACTTCTTTGTAACGCCTTAAAGGAATTGTTAAACCTTTTAAAGTTAATCTAATAAAGTTTGTTTATTTTTGGTTTGCAAATTTAAATCTCCCAAAGTCTTTGAAATCATTACATGTGCATCCCATTATCATGCACATCATTACAGGTACCCTTACAGGTTTCTCATCTTCTTTGCTGTTTATTTCAGCATGAAATGTCTTTCGAGCAAGCCATCAAACATCTTCAAGCACAGAACTCCCAATTCCAACAGATGTTCATAAGTCTGGCTAAAGGGCAAGAGGATCTAAAGACCCTTATTCTAAAAGAGAAGAAGAAGAATAAGAAGAAGGTCAGAATTATGAACATGGGTAGAAGATTTGGAGAAAGGTTGAGACAACCAGCTGATCTGACCTCCTCATCCAAGGATGGGGAGAACCAAGAGAGGGAAAAGGACCTTAGTCCTGCAGTTTCTGATAACGATACAGATTACGACGATGAGCAATATCCTCCTGCGCAGGATAGGTACAAGAAGCTAGAAGACCGTCTAAGTTCTATGGAGATTCAGAAAATCCCTGGTTTGTACTTTGGAGAATTAGGACTGGTATCAGGAGTGGTCATCCCTCATAAGTTCAAAGCTCCAGTTTTTTCTAAAAACACTACACTATATCATAAGTCTCAAAAACTATAACAATAATAATAACAACAACAACAATGGCAACAACAACGGTGACGTTAACATTTGATTGCGCTAATAATATGGCAGAATATGAGGCTTGCATCATGGGTCTTGAGGAAGCTATTGATCTCATAATCAAGATTCTAGATGTGTATGGTGATTCAACTTTGGTAATAAATCAGATTAAAGGAGAATGGGACACTCGTCACCCTGGCTTGATCCCTTACAAAGATTATGCTAGAAGACTACTACCCCTCTTCAGTAAAGTTGAATTCCATCACATTCCTAGAGATGAAAACCAAATGGCAGATGCTCTAGCAACTCTGGCTTCCATGTACCAAGTAAATGCTTGGAATGATATACCCTGAATTAAAGTTCGACGGCTAGATAGGCCCGCTCATGTGTTTGCGGAAGAGGAGGTAGAAGATGAAAAACCTTGGTATTATGATATCAAACATTTTCTTCAGACTCAGGAATACCCGTTTGGTGCACCAAAGAAATATAGAAAGACACTGAGAAGGTTGGCAGGCAGTTTCTTCCTCAGTGAAAATGTGCTATGCAAGAGAAATTTTGACATGGTCTTGCTCAGATGCGTGGATAGATACGAAGCAGCCATGTTGATGCATGATATTCATGAAGGTTCATTTGGCACTCATGCTAATGGATATTCAATGGCTAAAAAGATGCTAAGGGCAGGATATTATTGGTTGACAATGGAATCCGATTGTTACAAATTTGCAAAGAAGTGCCATAAATTCCATATTTACACAGATAAGATCCATGTGCCTCCGACACTTCTCAATGTGATTTCCTCCCCATGGCCTTTCTCTATGTGGGGTATTGACATGATCAGGATGATAGAACCCAAAGCTTCGAATGGACACTGTTTCGTCTTGATATCAATTGACTACTTTACCAAATGGGTAGAGGCTGCTTCATATGACAATGTTACCAAACAGGTGGTGGTGCGTTTCATCAAAAACAATCTTATATGCCGATACGGTGTGCCAAGCAGAATCATCACTGACAATGGCTCAAATTTGAACAACAAGATGGTGACGGAACTGTGTGAAGAATTCAAGATTGTCCATCATAATTCATCTCCATACACGCCAAAGATGAATGGGGCTGTTGAAGCTGCTAATAAGAATATCAAGAGAATTATCTAGAAAATGGTTGTCACTTATAAGGATTGGCATGAAATGCTCCCTTTTTCTCTGCATGGATATCAAACATATGTTCGCACTTCAACAGGGGCGACCCCATTTTCCCTAGTGTATGAAATGGAAGTTGTACTCCCTGTCGAGGTAGAGATTCCCTCGCTGCGTTTGATAATGGAAGCCAAATTGACAAAGGCTGAATGGGTTCAGAACAGGTTTGACCAATTGAATTTGATTGAAGAGAAGAGAATGACAGCTTTGTGTCATGGGCAGTTATATCAAAAAAGAATTAATAAAGCATTTGATAAAAAGGTCAAACCTCGTGAATTCAGAGAAGGCGACCTCGTGCTCAGAAAGATCATGTCTTTCAACGCTGATTCTAGGGGCAAGTGGACTCCCAATTTTGAAGGCCCATATGTTGTCAAGAAAGCCTTCTCTGGTGGTGCATTAATTCTTGAAACTATGGATGGCGAGGAGTTCCCACGTCCCATGAATGTTGACGCAGTCAAGAAATACTTCGCCTAAAGAAATAAAAGAACAGCTCGCTAAGTTGAAAACCCGAAAGGGAGGCTTAGGCAAAAAGGAGCGTCTCGGTAGGCCGAAAACCCGAAAGGGCGGTCTAGGAAAAAATTAGAGACATAAACAGAATAAATTTCCCGCTAAGTTGAAAACCCGCAAGGGCAGCTTAGGAAAAAGTTAGGGATTTTCTTGGCAAGTAACTATGCCAGACGAAACTTGATCACCAAATCAACAATCTTCTCAGATCCTCACCATACTTCAACGGAGGCTGCTGCTCAGGATTTCAAAAGTTGTTAGGGGGATCGTGGTCATTGTATCTCAATGTATCTTTTCCATTATGTATTACCATTTCCAAAATTTTGTAATCATCCATGGAGTCTCGCCATTCGCAGACTACCATTCTATTAATGAAATTCGAGCTTTTGCCCAATTCTTTGTATTCTTAATTTTATTTAGCTTGCAAAGACTTCATTTATTACTGATAATAACTTTTAAAGCAAAGAGATTAAAAAGAAAAATTGACTTTTCAAAAAAAAGAGATCTTTACAATTCAATTTACTTTGGGATTTGTGATGAAACAATGACAACAAAAATGGTGATCCTAGGGATGAACAAATTCTGGTTGCTTTAAGAAGATTTACTTCCTTCATAAAGGTTTTCTCAGGTCATTTTGCTGGTTGTGTGCAATATTTATGTGTTTCCCAGATAGTTGAAGACGATATCAGTGGGTACAAAGTACAGTTTTCGGGTTGGTGATCCCATTATCCCCTGTCAGTTTGCCTTATTTAAGGTTGATCTTGCATTCTCCAATAGGCATGTTACTTTTGGAAAACTGTTTCTCCGATGAACCCGAAAGTAGAGTTTTCTATCCTAGTGTCTGTTTGATTTAAGCTACAGTTGGATTATGTTCCCCTCAATGAAGTTAATGCAATAGGTTTGGTTTCTGCAGTCGCTTTCACCTTTCCTGGATTGATCTTTCTGATTGAAGCTTAGCCCGATGTTGTTAGTAACTGAGGCAGTTTCGTTTGTCTGCACTGATTATGTATCCTTTTTATCAACATATGCACAATATCACTTGTACATTCATACATGCATCATACATTGCTAAAATCATCATTCATGGGCATTGTATTTCTGACCTTTACTGCATCGCTCTTTGTTTGGTTGAATTTGGTCTTCCCTCTTAAGTTTATTTCTCAAAGGATGAATCCGCTTTGGCCGTCTTGTTCCGGTATTTTTCTGAATTGGATTTGTGGTTGCATGACGATGTCGTGTATTATGGATTTCTGAAAAACTTTGAATTTTTTACTTGTGCATTTATTTTGCACAAAGAGACTTTATCCCCTCAGCAGGAATATTATAGCATTTCTCCGGGAAGTCATATTTTTATCCTTAGAAAGTCATTTCTCTTGGCATTTCCACTTTGACAATAAGTGAAAGTCTCTTTATTTGAGACAGGTTACATATTACCCTTTCCAGGTAGATCTCCTTGGATAAAGAAGAAGTTGAGACCCGTTCTTGGCAGAACACCAGAATTCTGGGAAAGCTTGATATTTTCTCTTTCAACCTTCAGTGAACGTTGGTAGTACATCGGCAGTGAACGTTGGTATTTCTTATCTTTTTCTATCTTTAGTGAACGTTGATAGTTCATCGTCAGTGAATGGCGGTGATATGATATTTTCTCTTTCTACCTTCAGTGAACGTTGGTAGTACATCGGCAGTGAACGTAGGTGTTTGTTATCTTTTTTCTATCTTCAGTGAAAATTTATAGTTCATCGTCAGTGAACGGCGGTGATATGATATTTTCTCTTTCTACCTTCAGTGAACGTTGGTAGTACATCGGCAGTGAACGTCGGTGTTTGTTATCTTTTTGCTATCTTCAGTGAACGTTGATAGTTCATCGTTAGTGAACGGTGGTGGTATGATATGTTCTCTTTCTACCTTCAGTGAACGTTGGTAGTACATCGGCAGTGAACATTGATGTTTGTTATCTTTTTGCTATCTTCAGTGAATGTTGATAGTTCATCGTCAGTGAACGGCGGTGATATGATATTTTCTCTTTCTACCGTCAGTGAATATTGGTAGTACATCGACAGTGAACGTTGGTGTTTGTTATCTTTTTGCTATCTTCAGTGAACGTTGATAGTTCGTCGTCAGTGAATGGCGGTGGTATGATATTTTCTCTTTCTACCTTCAGTGAACGTTGGTAGTACATCGGCAGTGAACGTTGATGTTTGTTATCTTTTTGCTATCTTCAGTGAACGTTGATAGTTCATCGTCAGTGAACGGCGGTGATGTGATATTTTCTCTTTCTAGCTTCAGTGAACGTTGGTAGTACATCAACAGTGAACATCAGTGTTTGTTATCTTTTTTCTATCTTTAGTGAACATTGATAGTTCATCGTCAGTGAACGGCGGTGGTATGATATTTTCTTTTGCTATCTTCAGTGAACGTTGATAGTTCATCGTCAGTGAATGGTGGTGGTATAAAATTTTCTCTTTCTACCTTCAGTGAATGTTGGTAGTACATCGGCAGTGAACGTCGGTGTTTGTTATCTTTTTGCTATCTTCAGTGAACGTTGGTAGTTCATCGTCAGTGAACGGCAGTGGCATGATATATTCAGAGAACGTCGATGCTTATTATCCTCCTCTCTGATTTTATTCTCGTGGTTTACCAGTGATTTATTTTCCTGGTGGGATTGCTCTTTTGCTTCTGCATTTTGTGTTGCCTCCCCAATGCTACTTTGTGTCTCTTCTATTCATATGCATTCCTATGCATAAACATTTGCATGGCATCTTAGGGCCAAAAACAGGGTTTGTTTTATATTTAAGTGTCTTCGATCACGTAGACACGAAGATTTTTAACCTTCGTATCTCCGGATAGAAGAAACTTAAATAAGGGCAGCTGTTGTACCCCAATTTTTTCCCCTAAGATCCCTTCATCATACCACATTGTTTCAATCACCACAAAATCACATTAGGGATTTTGGTTCTTCTCCCTATCTTTAGCTTTGCTCTTTGAGAAGTTACCAATCACCTTAATTTGTTTGATTTTGTGATCATAGATATTGTACTTTGATTTTTCTCTCTAATTAATAAAATGCAATATTGGTTTGTCTTACTTGTTGATGATGTAGGTAAAAGCAATGAGGTTTAGCAAGTTGCTTTATGGGTTCATGAGTTTATTTCCATGCCCTAGTCAAAAGCTTGAGAGATTCAAACCTCACCATTGAAGTTGTTTTGAAGTTGATATGAAATTGGTTTTGGTGGCCATAGGTCCTCATCATCATCCTCAACAATTTCTATTCACAAAGGAAGAATATTGGCACAAAAAGTTTGTTCAAACTTGGCAAAGTTCCACCAAGCAATCTCTTGATCTAGAGGCTAGGGTTTTGGACCTCATAGAGGCATATCTTGCTCATCTTTTGTCATTTTTTAGTGATTCCAAAAACATTCTTCTCTTCAAAGAGTTACCAACAAATCACTTCAAAAGTTCCAAAGATTTTTCATGTGGAAGGAACTTGGTGAAGAAGAAAGATCACAAGTCATCCAGTTGAATCCCTAATTTTCCATATGTGACTTCAAATTGTCATAACTTGGCCAATTTTTATCACCTTGAGCCCATTATTTTTCCATGATGATATTAAGGATGTGTACTTCATGCCTTTTTTTGTGTGCAAATTAACAAAATGGATGGAAGTTTCCATAAGAATGCAAAATATTATAGGTCATTTCATGATTTTTGGCCAACTTCAACAAGTCATAACTTGCTCAATTCTTGGAGATTTTGAGTGGTTAAAATTGAAAAATGTCATTCAAGAGGTCTACTACTTTCCATCTTTTTGGGTCAAGAGCAAATTCTAGGTGCAAGGCCATGTTTGGAAGCAAGAGATTATAGGTCATTTTTAAAGAAGAATTTGAAATATTTCTAAGTATGGAAAGTCAACTCTTTTTCTCCAACTTTGACTCCAGGTAATTTTCAGCTCAAGCCTCCAATTGATTCCATTCTTTTTCCATTGCAAAGTTTGTTACCTCATCTTTCCAAAGCATCAAGAATCATGCCTTAAGACTCCCTGAGGTGGAAATGCCATTGTTTCAAAAGTGGTAACTTGAAATTGAAGTTTCCCTGCAAGTCAGAATTTGAATTTCATGATACAACCTCTAAACCTCAAATTAGCACGCGTTTTGGGTCTAAACATGATTATCCAACTTTCCCAAGTGGATTAGTGCATCAAAACGCAAGAATTGGATGAGTTTTGGTGAAGTTTGGATCACACTTCACTCGTGCATCAGGTTTGCACGAATTACCTCAAAAACGCATCATTCACTCTTCATTTTGATCCCATTTGCTTCTCCTATAAATACATGTACTATCCCATTCATTTTCTCAAGCTTATATAGCCAGAATCACCCTGCCAAACTTACTTCACAACTCTGAATTCAGCTACTTCGAATCCTATTCTCAAGCCTTTTTCAATCCATTTTCTCCATCAATTCACCTTCCTTGATCTTCCCTGAAGCTAACCATACCATTACATTAAAGAATCGTGCTCTATATTGCTCCATAGAAGTCCAGTTTCAGAGCTCTGCAACTCAACTTCAATAGGTAGATTCCTTCATCAATTATTCAAAACTTTGGTACCATTGTGCTGCTCTCATTGCCCTGGTTCTACTCGCAAAATTTACTTTTATCTGGAAACACGTTTTGACCATGAATTTTCAAATCCCCTTTCAAAACTTTCTTTCCAAATTGCTTTAGTTACAGTTTATATAAAAATGGCGCGAGGGTATGGTTATCTTCGTCTTGAAGAGACGAAACGAATGGTATAGGTCTGAGCTTCTGATTTTACAGTTTGAGAGACCTGCAATTCGTGAGGCTGGAGGTTGAAGATGACCAACGTGTCACCTTCTAACCAATGAAAGCGTGCCATTTGTATTTTTTGAATTTCTGATTTTACATTTGATTCAGTGCTTTATTCAGTAAAGACCATGATATGCACAGCGTGCCAGATCCCTTGGATTTGATTACTAACGCGTTTTGACTCTCATCCAATGGTCCACATCTTTTTCTTTTATTTTCTTTTTCTGATTTTTATATTTTAATTGTTTTAAACTTCAAAAAATCATAGAAAATTCATTTAGTCCAAAAAATCCAAAAAAAATTATGAAAAATATTTGTGATTATTCTCTTTCTTATTTTGATTTTTTTCACAATTTAATTTTGTGTTTTGGTATTTTTTATGAATTTTTCACTTATTTGATTTATTTAAAATGTTTAAAAATACTTGTACACATTTTTAAATTCTGAAAAAATTATGGAATGATCCAATGGCATTGAGACAAATATTGGTGACTTTATTTTATTTTTGTTCCTGACATTACTATTTTTCACCATTTATGTCTATTTTGCCCATTTATTTTAATTTTAAAAAATTGTTTCTGATTTTTAAAAATTCCCAAAATTTTTATAAAAATATTTGGACCCATTTCTTAATTTTCTGTGGTTTTATTTTTTATTTCTTGATTAATTTGAACATAATTGATATTTTTTCTCATTATTTTCTATTTTAAACTTTCTTTTTTAACCCTTTAAATGTATATACTAAATATATTATTATTTTATGATATTTTTTGGCTGTCTTGGGTTGATTTTTTGATCATGGCTTTATTAACATCATTGGATCCATGGTGTTGAGTCTAACTCCACAAAAAATGGATGAATGATTTTAATAATAGTTTGATTAAATATTAATTCAAATGTGGTTTTCTTTTTTACCCTAATTCCCCTTCATCTCATCCCCTTCTTATTGCACTAAGTGTTGTTGGAGCATGATCTCTATATAATGTCTTAAAACAAATGGTGCATAGATTGATATTGACCGGCCTCAAAATAGGTGCGACTTCTATATAAGTCCACTTACGATTGCTTAACATAACGCTAAATTTTGTCCCGATTCGAATAAATGATCATTCGTGGCCCAAACTTATGATTGCAAGCCCAAGTATGTTAATTTGATCTCTTTGATCCAATAACCTTGAGATTCATTGTGTGGAGGCTTTGGTTCTACCAATCCTCTAATGGATCTACAACACCTTTGGTCAACGTGGATTACTTAAACATCGTTGATCATTAAATAGTACTTGTGAGAATTCCAAATAGATGATATACTTGACAAAAAGTAAATGCAACTTGTTGTGTGGAGGCTTTGATTCTACCAATCCTCTAATGAGTTCCAAATGCAAGTTTCAAGATGGCCATCCAAGTAACCACTAATTATTTACTTGTTTATTTTATGCTTTATTCTTTTTATGCTTTATGTACTATTTATTTTTTAGCATTTTACATTTCATGCCATTTTTTATCTTTGATCATTTGAGCATTTATTTATTCTTGTCATTTTTACTTTGCGCACTTGAGCTTTTCTTTTCTTTTATTTTCCTAAGATACTTAATAATCAACATAAACCCTAAAAAACTCTTAATGGTACTTGGACTATTTGGTTACTATCCTTGGCTTTATGGAGCAGTGGATTTTTTTGGACTTAGGATTAGAAACCTTGGTCTATCTTGGAGACCTTGTGATCTTATCTGATTATTTTATCTGGAGCTCTTGAGGTTTACCTCAAGACATTCAGTTGCTTGTTTGTTTTTGTGTGCAGGTTTTTGTGATTGCATCCTTGATTTGTAATATGGAATTCACCCATATACAACCGTTACTCTGCCCAATTTTTATGAAGACTTAATACATTTGAAGAGGTCTAGTATATTTGGTTGCTTGGTTTCAATCCAAAGAATGAGAATTCTATTTTGACTCATAATGTCAAGTTTTTGGCTTCTTGTTGGTTAGATGGTCCTTACCCTTAGCTTTTACCTTATGCTTTAGGATAGTCTCTTCTACTCCTCCCATCTTCTTTAATTTCAAAAATCTTCCCCCTCCTTTGAAAACTCTTCTTGTTTTGAAACTTAGACTACTTTCATAATAAACTTGGACTTGTTTCCATGCATTTTCAAAGTATCTTCATAAATAAACTTCAATTAATTTAATAATACCTTGACATTTTTTGTGAGAAGACTAAAAGTCAACCAATCTTATTTCAAACCATTTTTCCACTTTGGTTTTTACTTTTAAACTTTTCTTAAAAGATTAGACTCTTGCCAATCCTTGTAGTAATGCAAACAACTATACTTCTACAATATGTAGTGAAGTGAGATATTTTCCACTTGGGTGTTGAGAGAGGCATTGTTGATTTTAAAATCCAAGCCATATCCTCCACTTTGAGATGATGCAAATTCTCCTTTCTCGTGATTGTGGGTAGTAAGTATGTTTTCCACACAGACAATGACGATGACGTCTTATCTCTTAAAATCAACCAACATACTTATGTTTTAAATTTTTAAGAGAGGAACTACGTGTACCCTGATCCCCTATTGCACGAAAGGTGGTACATAGGCACTAAAGGTCCACAACCGCGGCGGGTGCAAAAATCATAAAAAATATTTCTTTTCTCACCTCCACCATCCATTTTATATACAACACATTTTTATAGCCAAAATATACTGATTTTTCTCAAAGAGGCTCCTGCGGAGTACCGTAGATGTTTAGGGTGCTAATACCTTCCCTTTGCATAACCAACCCCCTTACCTTGAATTTCCCCCCCTTTTTTGGGTTATTCGCTCTTTTCTTATTCCTTTGGAAACAATAAAGCGCGGTGGCGATTTTGATTTGTGTAAGTCTAGTCAATCCAATGGCTTAGTCTTGAACATTTCTACCGCTACAGAAAAATGGCGACTTCACTGGGGACAATTGACCTCTTGCTGGTCCATCCCTAAGTGGGTTAAGCCTATCTTTGTTTATATATGTATATGCGCTATTGTTATTTATGTGTTATAATTTGTATATATATTTGTCTGGATTTTTCCTGGTTTTCAGGGTGCTTGGTGATCACTCATAAGTCCTATACCCGGACTTTGGAAAACTTTAAGATAGGACGGGCGATATAGTCATGTTAACTTTGAGGGAGTAATCCCAAAAAAGGAGGCATGAGATCCCCCACTCAGTGGAGGCCCCTTTGACTGTAGTGTTGTTTACCGAGCAATCGGGAAGACTTAGTGCTTTCGACTTGGGAGCCTGCTGAAACTCAGGACCGTAGAATAGCAAACCCATCTTGGCCTTTTAGGTGTAGTACGGAAGCTATGACGGATTAATCCGGAAATAGTTGTCATGCGATACTACGCTCGGACGAGTCTTTCTTGAGAATATTACTGATTACCGAGTTAATCGGGAAGTTGGTAATATTCGAAGGAAGGATGTAGACTCTAGGAACCTCTAGAACCTTGTTCGGCAGGTGATAACTCTTAGACCAGCACCTTATGGGTAATACCTTCGACCTCATGCTCGTGACATTGAACCTATGAACCCTATATATGTGACCTTGTGTGTGATTGTTGCATCATGCATCCATGCACTCATGAACATCTTTTGAAGAAAACAATATTTCAAGGGATTTACAGGTTAACTATTTGTGAATATCTCAGGTACTTTCAACCATGTATTCTGGAAAGAGAAAGACTGGGAAATACAGTTTCAAGGTTCCTAAGATAGATAAGCTGATCAGTCTGATTCCAGAGATTGAGTGTCCTGCAGATTTCCGGAAGAAGTATGGATCTATTATTCCTCTCATGAAGATGAAGATGAAGGAGGGTATTCTCTCGACCTTGGTCCAGTTCTATGATCCGGTGTATCACTGCTTTACTTTTCTCGATTATCAGCTATTGCCTACACTGGAGGAGTATTCTCATCTATTGGATTTACCTGTTACCGATCGTGTTCCTGTTACTGGTTTGAAGGGTGAGCCAAAACCACATGAGATTGCTGCTTTGATTCATCTGGGGAAGTCTTAGGTGGAAGCCCGTATGACTACTAAAGGAGGGATTAGAGGATTACCAGCTCAGTTCTTATTGGAGAAAGCTCGTTACCTTGCCAGAATGAATAGTACGGTTGCTTTTGAGGCCATCTTTGCTCTACTTGCTTATGGTTTGTTCTTATTTCCTAACGTGGACAAGTTTGTCGACATTAACGCTATCAGGATTTTCATGATTGGAAACCCGGTTCCTAGACTGTTGGGTAATGCTTATTACTCTGTTCATCTTCGGAGTTCTTATCATGGAGGAATGATTATCTGTTGCACGCCTTTGTTGTACCGATGGTTCATATCTCATATGCCTCAGTCTGATGCCTTTTGGGATGTCAAGAAGGAACCCCGTTGGGCTCCTAAGATCATGGCAATTACTCACTCGGATATTGATTGGTATCATCGAGCTTATCATGATATAGAGATTGTTGACAGTTGTGGTAGTTTCCCCAATGTACCTCTTCTTGGTACAAAGGGAGGAATTAACTATAACCCTGTTCTTGCACGACGACAGCTTGGATATCCGATGAGAGATAAACTAAATAATATTCATTTGAGTAGTTTCTTTCTGAAGGAAGGAGAAGACCACAAGGAAGCTAGGGAGCAGATTGCGAAGGCCTGACGTCACATTCATAATAAGAGTAGGAAGGATTTGGGGTCAAGGGGTGCTGTTTCTTTAGAGCCATATCTTCAGTGGGTCCGATCGAGAGCCATTCAGCTGAAAATGCCGTATACTCGGGAGACACCCATGCATGATTTGTTTGTGAAGACCACTCCTCTTTTATTAGATGATCTAGAAGAACTGCAGCTCACTTTGGTTAGGATGCAACAGGAAAGAGATGCTTGGAAGAACTAGTTCCAGACTTTAGAGAGTTCCTATAGAGCCGACTTGAAGGAGAAAGATAATTTGATCGAGATCCTTGAGAGTCGAGCGGTGGAGTCTATGGAGAGGCAAGGGGATTTATTTTCTCCTAAGCCTCAAACAAGTGTTGATTACTCACTTCCTGCTTCAGATGATTGGAAGGAGGTTGGCATCAGACAGGTGGAAGAAAACCAGAGGTTGAGGGCTCAGGTTGCCAAACTCACAGGGAAGCGCCAGCGTACAGATTGATCTCTATCAGTTTCATTTCTCTCAGGATTTTTAGATTGTATCTTCATCTTGTACTTGGGATCATTGAAACTTGTAATCCATTTTGGAGTTATTATAATAAAAAAATTCAGTATTTCAAATGCGTTATTGTTTTGATGTTTGCATTATGTCTCTAAATCTTAAATTCCTTGAAATATTAAAATGATGGAATAAAAATAATCATGTGCATTGCATGACATGCATCATATTGCACATATTTCTTGAATTTTATTATGCATACCCAGGTGCCTTACCCAGCTTCTTTGCTTCGTTCAGCAAGCTGACTCATCACTATAACACTCGGGCTAACTTCAAAAAGAAGATGGACAATTTGGAACAGGAGAATCGCGAGCTACGCGGAGAAGTTTCTACTCTGAAGGTTGGCTTAGCCAATTTGACTACTCTGATGGAAGCTATGGTGGCTGCTCGGAATCAGCCACCGAGTGTTCAACCTCAACCAACAAGGGCAAATGCTGAAGTTCCTGCTGTTCCCGTATCTGCTACTCTAACTATTGTTCAGAACCATATGCCTCAGGGTTATCCATGGGGAATGCCGAAGAATTTTTCACCTGAAGGTTTCAATTTGGGCCCCCAAGATGCTCCAGTGGTTCCAAATGTTGTTACTCCAACACCTCTTGTGGTGCATACTGTTCCTGCTGCACCTCCTTTGGTGAATTTGGTTTCGTTTGAAGATGTGTGTCGTCCTTTCCCTCCGCCGAGTGAAGATTTGGGTCTTTATGACATAATGGATGATTTTCCAAGAGCAGTTTGATAGAATGCAAAGAGAGATGAAGGCTCTTAGGGGAAAAGAGTTATTTGGGCAGAACGTGAATGAACTGTGTTTGGTCCCGAATGTCAAAGTTCCTGTTAAGTTCAAGGTCCCTTAGTTTGAGAAGTACAAGGGCAACACTTGCCCTCGTGCTCATTTGGTGATGTATGTAAGGAGAATGTCAACCCACACCGATGATCAACGTTTGCTAATTCACTTTTTCTAGGATAGTCTAACCGGCGCAACATTAAAATGGTACATGAGTTTAGATAGCACCAACATCCATAACTTTAATGATTTGGGATAAGCATTCATAAAACAATACAAGTACAATATGGACATGGCACCCGATCGTGACCAGCTTAGGGCCATGGTTCAGAAAGACAGAGAATCATTCAAAGAGTATGCACAGAGATGGCGCGAAGTGGCTGCACAAGTGATTCCTCCCATGGAGGAAAAATAAATGACTAAAAATTTTCTAAAGACGCTGAGTGCCTTCTACTACAAAAGAATGGTAGCAAGTGCCCCGAGTGATTTCACAGAGATGGTAGGAATGGGTGTCCGCCTAGAAGAGGCAGTAAGAGAAGGCCGTTTGACAAAGGGTGAAGGATCCGGAGGTATGAAGAAGCCATCTTATAGGTTTACCAAGAAGAAAGAGGGGGATACCAATGCTGTCATACAAGAGAGGAGAGTGAATGCTCCTAAAAGGAATTTTCAGGGTCACCAGCAAGTTGCTTCAGTGACTCCTGTTATGAATGCCGCTCCAACTACCGTTGCTTATCAAAGACAATCCTAACAGGGGAACCAAGGGAATAGTCAGAGAAGGGAGAACTGAACCTATTCCCATGAGTTATGCAGAGCTACTACCAGCATTGATTCAGAAGAAGTTGGTCCAGACACGACCACCTCCAGCGATACCATCTCCATTTCCTTGGTATTACAAAGCAGACCAGACATGTGCTTTTCATCAAGGAGCACCATGGCATAGTGTTGAGAACTGTAATCCTTTGAAGACTAAAGTACAAAGGTTGGTGAAGTCCAGAATTTTATCTTTCAAAGACATGGGACCTAATGTAAAAGATAATCCTCTACCCAAGCACGGGGGAGTGAATACTGTGAACATGGTGCCTGGTTGTCCCGGTGATTTCTGGATTTTTGACATTAATCTGGTTATAGGGGATTTGGTAAAGATGCACACAGATCTATGTGAATTCAATTATTATACGCATGACCACGCCGGTTGTGTTGTTTGCAGTACAAACATCCAGGGTTGCGAGAAGATAAAGGCTGATTTGCAGGAGATGATGGATGAAGGTTTAATCCATATAATCAGGCTTAGGGAAGAATATGAGGAGGAAGTGAATATGGTTTCTGGATGTCCGGATGAATTCATAATTTTTGAAGTAGAGCATTTGAATGAAGATCTCGTACAGTTGCATGCTACCTTTTGCCGTATTGCTGGTCAGGTGGAACACCAATATGGGTCTTGCATAGTTTGCTGTCGAGACCCCCGGGGATGTTCTATTGTGAGAGAGGGTGTTCAGATGCTGTTAGACAACGGGACTATCAAGATCACATGACTGAGAGATGATTATCACGAGATTGATATGGTTGAAGTTTGTTTGATGGAGGAAGAGTCAGAGGAAGAATATGCCTCCGCAGATGAGTATTTTTATTCAGACGAAGATTTGTTTGCCAGAAATGACCTTTTGAGGGCTAATTCTGTTGAGGAAGGTGTAAACATCATCGTACCTTGTTTTGGTGCACCCGCTCACCTTGAGGTGGAATACCATAGCAAACCAGCTGTTACCCCATTGGTAATTAGTCTGCCAGGTCCTGTTCCCTATAAATCGGATAAGGCGGTGCCTTACAAATACAAAGCTACAATCTTGGAAGATGGGGTGGAAGTTCCCATCCAGCTAATTCTAGATATTGGAAATATAGCTGATAGTAGCAGGGTGACCCGTAGTGGTCGTGTGTTTGCGCCAGTTATTTGAAAAGACGTTGTTGCTGGAAAGAAAATTGCTGAGAATGATGAGCCTAAGAAGGATGCAGGAGAGACTAGTGGAGCCACATTAGAGAAATAAGTGGATGATATCCTGAAGGTAATTAAGATGAGCGACTACAAAATTGTAGATCAGCTATTGCAAACTCCTTCAAAGATATCCATCCCGACATTACTGATGAACTCCTCCGCTTATAGGGAATCATTGATGAGAGTACTAGACCAAGCTTTTGTAGAGAATGGCATGCCGTTGGATCAATTCAGCAGCATAATTGGAAACATTACGTCATGTAACAACTTGAGTTTCTGCGATGATGAGTTACCAGATGAAGGGAGGAATCACAACATGGCCCTCCACATATCCATGAACTGCAAGAATGGCTCGTTATCTAATGTGCTAATTGATAATGAATCTGCATTGAATGTTATACCAAGAAGTACCCTCATGAAGTTAAAGTATCAGGGAATACCTATGCGCCCGAGTGGAATCATTGTGAAGGCTTTTGATGGGTCGAGGAAATCTGTCATCGGTGAGGTGGACTTACCCATCCATATAGGACCACATTTGTTCTTGATAACTTTCCAGGTAATGGATATTATTCCCGCATATAGTTGTTTTCTTGGACGGCCATGGATACACGAAGCAGGGGTTGTAACTTCAACTCTACATCAGAAGCTAAAGTTTGTACGTGAAGGGAAGATAGTGATCATAAATGGGGAGCAGGCATTGTTGATATCCCATCTATCCTCTTTCAGTATGGTAGAAGCGGGTGAGGCTGCTGTTGGAACTCAGTTCCAAGCCCTATCCATTGACAACATAAGAAAGAATGAGAATTTTGTGGTCTTTTTGAAGGATGCGCAGCAGGTTGTGCGCAATGGTCATAATGCAGTTTGGGGACGACTTGTGGATCCACCTGTGAACAAAAACAGAGCTGGTTTAGGTTTCTCTTCGAGGAATGGTAAAGGTGAAATTTGGAAATCAAAGTCTTCTGTGAACAGTTATCATGATGTTTTCCGCAGCGGAGGCTACCTCCATCCGATTGGTTCTGGAGTTAATGTTGTTGAAGAGGATGAAGCAGAGCAGGAAGCACCTAATTATGTGACGCATGGAGTCCGAGTTCAGAACTGGGTCACCATTGATGTTCCTTCTTGCATACATGTTTCAAAGTAATTTGTTTTGTTAATCTGTTTCTTTCTTTTGAAAAGATTTCACTCTGCCCAAGGTGAAAGTATTAATGTTGTAGGGCTTATCTATTTGCTATAATTGATAAGGTCATTAATAAAAGTTGTCTTTGCTTCCGAAATTATGTCTTTTATTTTCTGCCTTTTTCTTGGGAAATGGTAAAAAAAAACCATTCAAAATAAATAATAACTGAAAATTAATCTGCATGATCACTTGTTATATGTGCCAGTTTCTAAAAGCAATCATAAATCACATGTGCAAATTAATTAAAAAAATCGTTGAATACAATGACCCTGCACCCTCTCCCAACTTTGATTATCCTGTGTTTGGGGCCGAAGAAGAAGATTATGATGAGATTCCAGAAGAGGTCTCACGGTTGCTTGAGCACGAGGAGAATACCATTCAGCCATATAAGGCGCCTTTGGAAGTGGTTAATTTGGGTTCAGAAGAACATCCAAAGGAGGTTAAGATTGGAGCATCGTTGCATCCTGATGTGAAGAGCGGGTTGATTGAGTTATTGAAAGGGTACGTGGATATTTTTGCTTGGTCTTATCAAGATATGCCTGGTCTAGATACAGACATTGTCGAGCATCGCTTGCCGTTGAAGCCAGAGTGTCCGCCAGTTAAACAAAAGTTGAGAAGAACCCATCCAAATATGGCAGTAAAGATCAAGGAGGAGGTCCTAAAGCAGATTAATGCTGGTTTTCTTGTGACATCAGTGTATCCTCAATGGATTGCCAATATTGTCCCTGTACCGAAAAAAAGATGGAAAAGTCCGCATGTGCGTAGATTACAGAGATCTAAATAAAGCTAGTCCAAAAGATGATTTTTCATTGCCTCATATTGACATGTTAGTGGATAGCACAACAAAATTCAAGGTATTCTCGTTCATGGACGGATTTTCCGGGTATAATCAAATAAGAATGGCTCCAGAAGACATGGAAAAAACAACGTTTATCACACCCTGGGGAACATTCTGTTACAGAGTGATTCCCTTCGGGTTGAAGAACGCTGGTGGAACGTACCAGAGGGCTATGACAACCCTATTCCATGATCTGATGCACAAGGAAATCGAAGTATATGTTGATGATATGATTGCCAAATCCCAAATTGAAGAAGGGAATATAGAAGATTTGTTGAGGTTGTTTTGGCATTTGAGGAAGTATCGTCTTCGCCTGAATCCAAATAAATGCACCTTCGGAGTTAGATCGGGGAAATTGTTGGGTTTTATTGTTAGCCGAAAAGGAATTAAAGTTGACGCTAACAAAGTCAAGGAAATTCAAGAAATGCCAGCGCCAAGAACTGAAAAGCAAGTCAGGCGTTTCCTCGGGCGTTTGAATTATATCTCCAGATTTATTTCCCACATGACTGCAATGTGTGAACCGATCTTTAAGTTGTTGAAGAAAGATCAAGGTTGTGTGTGGACAGATGACTGCCAAAGGGAATTTGAAAGTATTAAAGAGTATCTGCTTGAACCTCCTATTTTGCTCCCTCATGTAGAAGGAAGACCGTTGATTATGTATTTGACAGTATTAGATAAATCCATGGGTTGTATTCTGGGACAACAGGATGAAACAGGAAAGAAAGAGTTTGCCATTTATTATCTCAGCAAAAAGTTCACTGATTGTGAGTCACGGTATTATATGCTAGAAAAAACATGTTGTGCTTTGGCCTGGGCGGCAAAGCGTTTGCGGCAATATATGTTGAATCACACTACTTGGTTGATCTCCAAAATGGATCCAATCAAGTATATTTTTGAAAAGCCTTCTCTGACTGGGAGAATTTCCCGCTGGCAGATGTTGTTATCTGAATATGATATTGAATACCGCACTCAAAAAGCTATCAAAAGTAGTGTGTTGGCAGATTATCTTGCTCACCAGCCGGTGGAGGATCACCAGTCTGCAGAATATGAGTTCCCCGATGAAGATGTGATGTTCCTGAAAGTGAAGGATTGCGATGAACCATTGCTTGAGGAAGGCCCTGACCCTGAATCTCGTTAGAGTATGATATTTGATGGAGCTGTGAATGCTTATGGTAAAGGAATTGGTGAAGTGATTGTCACTCCTCATGGATCGCATATTCCTTTTACCGCGAGGTTAACATTTGATTGCACTAATAATATGGCGGAATATGAGGCTTACATCATGGGTCTTGAGGAATCTATTGATCTCAGAATCAAGATTCTAGATGTGTATGGTGATTCAGCTTTGGTAATAAATCAGATTAAAGGAGAATGGGACACTCTTCACCCTGGCTTGATCCCTTACAAAGATTATGCTAGAAGGCTACTACCCTTCTTCAATAAAGTTGAATTCCATCACATTCCTAGAGATGAAAACCAAATGGCAGATGCTCTAGCAACTCTGGCTTCCATGTACCAATTAAATGCTTGGAATGATATACCCCGAATTACAGTTCGATGGCTAGATAGGCCTGCTCATGTGTTTGCAACCGAGGAGGTAGCAGATGAAAAACCTTGGTATTATGATATCAAACATTTTCTTCAGACTCAGGAATACCCGTTTGGTGCGTCAAAGAAAGATAGGAAGACACTGAGAAGGTTGGCAGGCAGTTTCTTCCTCAGTGAAAATGTGCTATACAAGAGAAATTTTGACATGGTCTTGCTCAGATGCGTGGATAGACACGAAGAAGACATGTTGATGCATGAGATTCACGAAGGTTCATTTGGAACTCATGCTAATGGACATTCAATGGCTAAAAAGATGCTAAGGGCAGGATATTATTGGTTGACAATGGAATCTGATTGTTACAAATTTGCAAAGAAGTGCCATAAATGCTAGATTTACACAGATAAGATCCATGTGCCTCCGACACTTCTCAATGTGATTTCCTCCCCATGGCCTTTCTCTATGTGGGGTATTGACATGATCGGGATGATAGAACCCAAAGCTTCGAATGGACACCGTTTCATCTTGGTAGCAATTGACTACTTTACCAAATGGGTAGAGGCTGCTTCATATGCCAATATTACCAAACAGGTGGTGGTGAGTTTCATTAAAAACAATCTTATATGCCGATACGGTGTGCCAAGTAGAATCATCACTGACAATGGCTCAAACTTGAACAACACGATGATGACGGAACTGTGTGAAGAATTCAAGATTGTCCATCATAATTCATCTCCATACAGGCCAAAGATGAATGGGGCTGTTGAAGCTGCTAATAAGAATATCAAGAGAATTATCCAGAAAATGGTTGTCACTTATAAGGATTGGCATGAAATGCTCCCTTTTTCTCTGCATGGATATCGAACATCTGTTCACACTTCAACAAGGGCGACCCTGTTTTCCCTAGTGTATGGAATGGAAGCTGTACTCCCTGTCGAGGTAGAGATTCCCTTGTTGCCTGTGATAATGGAAGCCAAATTGACAAAGGCTGAACGGGTTCAGAACAAGTTTGACCAATTGAATTTGATTGAAGAGAAGAGAATGACAGTTGTGTGTCATGGGCAGTTATATCAAAAAAGAATGAAGAAAGCATTTGATAAAAAGGTCTAACCTCGTGAATTCAGAGAAGGCGACCTCGTGCTCAGAAAGATCATGTCTTTCAACGCTGATTCTAGGGGCAAGTGGACTCCCAATTTTGAAGGCCCATATGTTGTCAAGAAATCCTTCTCTGATGGCGCATTAATTCTTGAAACTATGGATGACGAGGAGTTCCCACGTCCCATGAATGTTGACGTAGTCAAGAAATACTTCGCCTAAAGAAATAAAAGAACAACTCGCTAAGTTGAAAACCAGAAAGGGCGGCTTAGGCAAAAAGGAGCGTCTCGGTAGGCCAAAAACCCGAAAGGGAGGTCTAGGAAAAAATTATAGACATAAACAGAATAAATTTCCTGCTAAGTTGAAAACCCGCAAGGGCAGCTTAGGCAAAAGTTAGGGATTTTCTTGGCAAGTAACTACGCTAGACGAAACTTGATCACCAAAGCAACAATCTTCTCAGATCCTCACCATACTTCAACGGAGGCTGCTGCTCAGGATTTCAAAAGTTGTTAGGGGGGATAATGGTCATTGTATCTCAATGTATCTTTTCCATTATGTATTACCATTTCCAAAATTTTGTAATCATCCATGGAGTCTCTCTATTCGCAGACTACCATTCTATTAATGAAATTTGAGCTTTTGCCCAATTCTTTGTATTCTTAATTTTATTTAGCTTGCAAAGACTTCATTTATTACTGATAATATCTTTTAAAGCAAAGAGATTAAAAAGAAAATTTGAATTTTCAAAAAAAAGAGATCTTTACAATTCAATTCACTTTGGGATTTGTGATGAAACAATGACAACAAAAATGGTGATCCTAGGGATGAACAAATTTCAGTTGCTTTAAGAAGATTTACTTCCTTCATAAAGGTTTTCTCAGGTCATTTTGATGGTTGTGCGCAATATTTGTGTGTTTCCCAGATAGTTGAAGACGATGTCAGTGGATGCAAAGTACAATGTTCGGGTTGGTGATCCCATTATCCCCAGTCAAGTCTTGATTGTTTTTTGGGTTTGCATGGTTGGAAGCCTCCGTCCCAACTTCCCCAGCAAAGTTTTCCCTCATGTGATGAAAGGTTTTATTCCCTTGGTGTGCTGAGGTGTTGCTCTTTTTACAGTATCGACACTAGTGTTGACTTCTTGATCTCCTGGGAGGGTTATCCCAGGGCATCTCTTGTTGGAATGAGGGTTCGTGGTGAAAATTTTCAACCCGTAGTTTCTTTTCTCTTGGGAGGTAGGCTTGAATTCCCCAGTGAGGTTTGGTTGTTTTGACGTCAGTTTGACTTAAATAAGGTTGATCTTGCATTCTCCATTAGGAATGTTACTTTTGGAAAACTGTTTCTCCGATGAACCCAAAAGCAGGGTGTTCTATCCCGGTGTCTGTTTGATTTAAGCTACAGTCGGATTATGTTCTCCTCAGTGAAGTTAATACAATAGGTTTGGTTTCCGCAGTTGCTTTCACCTTTCCTGGATTGATCTTTTTGATTGAAGCTTAGCCCAATGTTGTTAGTAACTGAGGCAGTTTCATTTGTCTGCACTGATTATGTATCATTTTTATCAGCATATGCACAATAGCACTCGTACATTCATACATGCATCATACATTGCTAAAATCATCATTCATGGGCATTGTGTTTCTGACCTTTACTGCAGTGCTCTTTGTTTGGTTGAATTTGGTATTCCCTCTTGAGTTTATTTCTCAAAGGATGAATCCGCTTTGGCCGTCTTGTTCCGGTATTTTTCTGAATTGGATTTGTGGTTGCATGACGATGTCGTGTATTATGGATTTCTGAAAACATTGAATTTTTTACTTTTGCATTTATTTTGCACTAAGAGACTTTATCCCCTCAGCGGGAATATTATAGCATTTCTCTGGGAAGTCATATTTTTGTACTTAGAAAGTCATTTCTCTTGGCATTTCCCCTTTGACAATAAGTGAAAGTCTCTTTATTTGAGACAGGTTACATATTACCCTTTCCAGACAGATCTCCTTGGTTAAAGAAGAAGTTGAGACCCGTTCTTGGCAGAACACCAGAATTCTGGGAAAGCTTGATATTTTCTCTTTCTACCTTCAGTGAACGTTGGTAGTACATCGGCAGTGAACGTTGGTGTTTCTTATATTTTGCTATCTTCAATGAACATTGATAGTTCATCTTTAGTGAATGACAGTGATATGATATTTTCTCTTTCTACCTTCAGTGAACGTTGGTAGTACATCGGCAGTGAACATTGGTGTTTGTTATCTTTTTGCTATCTTTAGTGAATGTTGATAGTTCATCGTTAATAAACGACAGTGATATGATATTTTCTCTTTTTACCTTTAGTGAACATTGGTAGTACATCGGCATTGAACGTTTGCGTTTGTTATCTTTTTGCTATCTTCAGTGAACGTTGATAGCTCATCGTCAATGAACGGCGGTGTTATGATATTTTCTCTTTCTACCTTCAGTGAACGTTGTTAGTACATCGACAGTGAACATCGGTGTTTGTTATTTATTTGCTATCTTCAGTGAACGTTGATAGTTCATCGTCAGTGAACGGCGGTGATATGATATTTTCTCTTTCTACCTTCAGTGAATGTTGGTAGTACATCGGTAGTGAACGTCGGTGTTTGTTATCTTTTTTGCTATCTTTAGTGAATGTTGATAGTTCACCGTCAGTGAACGGCGG
The DNA here is from genome assembly GCA_948472305.1 of Vicia faba. Taxonomy (NCBI): domain Eukaryota; kingdom Viridiplantae; phylum Streptophyta; class Magnoliopsida; order Fabales; family Fabaceae; genus Vicia; species Vicia faba. The sequence goes on along the minus strand of OX451738.1, from coordinate 483,645,595 downwards.
TGGTATGATATTTTCTCTTTCTACCTTCAGTGAACGTTGGTAGTACATCAGCAGTGAACGTCGGTGTTTGTTATCTTTTTGCTATCTTCAGTGAACGTTGATAGTTCATCGTCAGTGAACAGCGGTGATATGATATTTTCTCTTTCTACCTTCAGTGAATGTTGGTAGTACATCGGCAGTGAACATCGGTGCTTGTTATCGTTTTGCTATCTTCAATGAACGTTGATAGTTCATCGTCAGTGAACGGAGGTGGTATGATATTTTCTTTTGCTATATTCAATGAACGTTGATAGTTCATCGTCAGTGAACGGCGGTGGTATGATATTTTCTCTTTCTACCTTCAGTGAACGTTGGTAGTACATCAGCAGTGAACGTCGGTGTTTGTTATCTTTTTGCCATCTTCAGTGAATGTTGATAGTTCATCGTCAGTGAACGGCGGTGGTATGATATTTTCTCTTTCTACCTTCAGTGAATGTTGGTAGTACATCGGCAGTGAACATCGGTGCTTGTTATCGTTTTGCTATCTTCAGTGAACGTTGATAGTTCATCGTCAGTGAACGGAGGTGGTATGATATTTTCTTTTGCTATATTCAATGAACGTTGATAGTTCATCGTCAGTGAATGGCGGTGGTATGAAATTTTCTCTTTCTACCTTCAGTGAACGTTGGTAGTACATCGGCAGTGAACATCGGTGTTTGTTATCGTTTTGCTATCTTCAGTGAACGTTGATAGTTCATCGTCAGTGAACGGAGGTGGTATGATATTTTCTTTTGCTATATTCAGTGAACGTTGATAGTTCATCGTCAGTGAATGGCGGTGGTATGAAATTTTCTCTTTCTACCTTCTGTGAATGTTGGTAGTACATCGGCAGTGAACATAGGTGTTTTTTTTATCTTTTTGCTATCTTCAGTGAACGTTGATAGTTCATCGTCAGTGAACGACGGTGGTATGATATATTCAGAGAACGTCGATGCTTGTTATCCTCCTCTCTTATTCTATTCTTGTGGTTTACCAGTGATTTATTTTCCTGGTGGGATTGCTCTTTTGCTTCTGCATTTTGTGTTGCCTCCCCAATGCTACTTTGTGTCTCTTCTGTTCATATGCATTCCTATGCATAAACATTTGCATGGCATCTTAGGGCCAAAAACAGGGTTTGTTTTATATTTAAGTGTCTTTGATCACGTAGACACGAAGATTTTTAACCTTCGTATCTCCGGATAGAAGAAACTTAAATAAGGGCAGCTGTTGTACCCTAATTTTTGCCCCTAAGATCCCGTCATCATACCACATTGTTTCAATCACCACAAAATCACATTAGGGATTTTGGTTCTTCTCCCTATCTTTAGCTTTGCTCTTTGAGAAGTTACCAAGCACCTTGATTTGTTTGCTTTTGTGATCATAGATATTGTACTTTAATTTTTCTCTCTAATTAATAAAATTCAATATTGGTTTGTCTTACTTGTTGATAAAGTAGGTAAAAGCAATGAGGTTTATCAAGTTCCTTCATGGGTTCATGAGTTTATTTCCATTCCCTGGTCAAAATCTTGAGAGATTCAAACCTCACCATTGAAGTTGTTTTTAAGTTGATATGAAATTGGTTTTGGTGGCCATAGGTCCTCATCATCATCCTCAACAATTTCTATTCACAAAGGAAGAATATTGGCACAAAAAGTTTGTTCAAACTTGGCAAAGTTCCACCAAGCAATCTCTTGATCTAGAGGCTAGGGTTTTGGACCTCAAAGAGGCATATCTTGCTCATCTTTTGTCATTTTTGAGTGATTCCAAAAACATTCTTCTCTTCAAAGAGTTACCAACAAATCACTTCAAAAGTTCCAAAGATTTTTCATGTGGAAGGAACTTGGTGAAGAAGAAAGATCACAAGTCATCCAGTTGAATCCCTAATTTTCCATATGTGACTTCAAATTGTCATAACTTGGCCAATTTTTATCACCTTGAGCCCATTATTTTTCCATGATGATATTAAGGATGTGTACTTCATGCCTTATTTTATGTGCAAATTAACAAAATGGATGGAAGTTGCCTTAAGAATGCAAAATATTATAGGTCATTTCATGATTTTTGGCCAACTTCAACAAGTCATAACTTGCTCAATTCTTGGAGATTTTGAGTGGTTAAAATTGCAAAATGTCATTCAAGAGGTATACTACATTCCATATTTTTGGGTCAAGAGCAAATTCTAGGTGCAAGGCCATGTTTAGAAGCAAGAGATTATAGGTCATTTTTAAAGAAGAATTTGAAATATTTCTAAGTATGGAAAGTCAACTCTTTTTCTCCAACTTTGACTCCATGTAATTTTCAGCTCAAGCCTCTAATTGATTCCATTCTTTTTCTATTGCAAAGTTTGTTACCTCATCTTTCCAAAGCATCCATAATCATGCCTTAAGATTCCCTGAGGTGGAAATGCCATTGTTTCAAAAGTGGTAACTTGGAATTGAAGTGTCCCTGCAAGTCAGAATTTGAATTTCATGATACAACCTCTAAACTTCAAATTAGCACGTGTTTTGGGTCTAAACATGATTAGCCAACTTTCCCAAGTGGATTAGTGCATCAAAACGCAAGAATTGGACGAGTTTTGGTGAAGTTTGGATCACACTTCACTTGTGCATCAGGTTTGCACGAATTCCCTCCAAAACGCATCATTCACTCTTCCTTTTGATCCCATTTGCTTCTCCTATAAATACATGTACTATCCCATTCATTTTCTCAAGCTTATATAGCCAGAATCACCCTGCCAAACTTACTTCACAACTCTGAATTCAGCTACTTCGAATCCTATTCTCAAGCCTTTTTCAATCCATTTTCTCCATCAATTCACCTTCCTCGATCTTCCCTGAAGCTAACCATACCATTACATTAAAGAATCGTGTCCTATATTGCTCCATAGAAGTCCAGTTTCAAAGCTCTGCAACTCAACTTCAATAGGTAGATTCCTTCATCAATTCTTCAAAACTTTGGTACCATTGTGCTGCTCTCATTGCCCTGGTTCTAGTAACAACATTTACTTTTATCTGGAAACACGTTTTGACCATGAATTTTCAAATCCCCTTTCAAAACTTTCTTTCTAAATTGCTTTAGTTACAGTTTATATAAAAATGGCACGAGGGTATGGTTATCTTCGTCTTGAAGAGACGAAACGAATGGCATAGGTCTGAGCTTCTGATTTTACAGTTTGAGAGACCTGCAATTCGTGAGGCTGAAGGTTGAAGATGACCAACGTGTCACCTTCTAACCAATGAAAGTGTGCCATTTGTATTTTTTGAATTTCTGATTTTACAATTGATTTAGTGCTTTATTCAGTAAAGACCATGATATGCACAACGCGTCAGATCCCTTGGATTTGATTACTAACGCGTTTTGACTCTCATCCAATGGTCCACATCTTTTTCTTTTATTTTCTTTTTCTGATTTTTATATTTTAATTGTTTTAAATTTCAAAAAATCATAGAAAATTCATTTTTAGTCCAAAAAATCCAAAAAAATTATGAAAAATATTTTTGATTATTCTATTTCCGATTTTTATTTTTTCACAATTTAATTTTGTGTTTTGGTATTTTTTATGAATTTTGCACTTATTTGATTTATTTAAAATGTTTAAAAATACTTTTACATATTTTTAAATTCTGAAAAAATTATGGAATGATCCAATGACATTGTGACAAATATTGGTGACTTTATTTTATTTTTGTTCCTGAATTTACTATTTTTCACCATTTTTTTTCTATTTTACCCATTTATTTTAATTTTGAAAAATAGTTTCTGATTTTTAAAAATTCCCAAAAATTTTATAAAAATATTTGGATCCATTTCTGATTTTTCTATGGTTTTATTTTTTATTTCTTGATTAATTTGAACATAATTGATATTTTTTCTCATTATTTTCTATTTTAAACTTTCTTTTTTAACCCTTTAAATGTATATATTAAATATATTATTATTTTGTGATATTTTCTGGCTGTCTTGGGTTGATTTTTTGATCATGGATTTATTAACATCATTGGATCTATGGTGTTGAGTCTAACTCCACAAAAAATGGATGAATGATTTTAATAATAGTTTGATTAAATATTAATTCAAATGTGGTTTTCTTTTTTACCCTAATTCCCCTTCATCTCATCCCCTTCTTATTGCACTAAGCGTTGTTGGAGTATGATCTCTATATCATGTCTCAAAACAAATGGTGCATAGATTGCTATTGACCGGCCTCAAAATAGGTGTGACTTCTATATAAGTCCACTTACAATTGCTTAACATAGCGCTAAATTTGGTCCCGATTCGAATAAATGATCATTCGTGGCCCAAACTAATGATTGCAAGCCCAAGTATGTTAATTTGATCTCTTTGATCCAATAACCTTGAGATTCATTGTGTGGAGGCTTTGGTTCTACCAATCCTCTAATGGATCTACAACACCTTTGGTCAACGCAGATCACTTAAACATCGTTGATCATTAAATAGTACTTGTGAGAATTCCAAATGGATGATATACTTGACAAAAAGCAAATGCAACTTGTTGTATGGAGGCTTTGGTTCTACCAATCCTCTAATGAGTTCCAAATGCAAGTTTCAAGATGGTCATCCAACTAACCACTAATTATTGACTTGTTTATTTTATGCTTTATTCTTTTTATGCTTTATGTACTATTTATTTTTTAGCATTTTACATTTCATGCCATTTTTTATCTTTGCTCATGTGAGCATTTATTTATTCTTGTCATTTTTACTTTGCTCACTTGAGCTTTTATTTTATTTTCTTTTCTTTTCCTAAGATACTAAATAATCAACATAAACCCTAAAAAAACTCTTAATGATACTTGGACTATTTGGTTACTATCCTTGGCATTATGGAGCAGTGGACTTTTCTGGACTTAAGATTAGAAACCTTGGCCTATCTTGGAGACCTTGTGATATTATCTGATTATTTTGTCCGGAGCTCTTGAGGTTTACCTCAAGACATTGGGTTTCTTGTTTGTTTTTGTGTGCAGGTTTTTGTGATTGCATTCTCGATTTATAATCTGGAATTCACCCGTATACAGCTGTTACTCTGCCCAATTTTTATGAAGACTTAATACATTTGAAGAGGTCTAGTATCTTTTCTTGCTTGGTTTCAATCCAAAGAATGTGAATTCTATCTTGACTCATAATGTCAAATTTTTGGCTTCTTATTGGTTAGATGGTCATTACCCTTAGCTTTTACCTTATGCTTTAGGATAGTCTCTTCTACTCCTCCCATCTTCTTTAATTTCAAAAATCTTCTCCCTCCTTTGAAAACTCTTCTTGTTTTGAAACTTAGACTACTTTCATAATAAACTTGGACTTATGTCCATGCATTTTCAAAATATCTTCATAAATAAACTTCAATCAATTTAATAATACCTTGACATTTTTTGTGAGAAGACTAAAAGTCAACCAATCTCATTTCAAACCATTTTGCCACTTTGGTTTTTACTTTTAAACTTTTCTTAAAAGATTAGACTCTTGTCAATCCTTGTAGTGATGCAAACAACTATACTTCTATAATATGTAGTGAAGTGAGATATTTTCCACTTGGGTGTTGAGTGAGGCATTGTTGATTTTAAAATCCAAGCCATATCCTCCACTTTGAGATGATGCAAATTCTCCTTTCTCATAATTGTGGGTAGTAAGTATGTTTTCCACACGGACAATGACGATGACGTCTTATCTCTTTAAATCAACCAACACACTTATGTTTTAAATTTTTAAAAGAGGAACTACGTGTACCCTGATCCCCTATTGCACGGAAGGTGGTACGTAGGCACTAAAGGTTCACAACCGCGGCGGGTGCAAATATCATAAAAAATATTTCTTTTCTCACCTCCACCATCCATTTTATATACAACAAATTTTTATAGCCAAAATATACAAATTTTTTTCAAAGAGGCTCCTGCGGAGTACTGTAGATGTTTAGGGTGCTAATACCTTCCCTTTGCATAACCAACCCCCTTACCTTGAATCTTTCCCCCTTTTTTGGGTTATTCGCTCTTTTCTCATTCCTTTGAAAACAATAAACCGCGGTGGCGATTTTGATTTTGATTTGTATAAAGTCTAATCAATCTAATGGCTTAGTCTTGAACATTTCTACCGTTACAGTTAGGGCGCAAAAAGGTTTATGAGACATAATGGAAAGTGAATGAGACTTAACATTCTAATGAGTGAATAAAATATTGTTTAGAGTTTATATATGATTTTTAGAAAAATCTAGGGAACACAACCAAGATAAAAATTGAGTCTAATTACATTAAATTAAATATTAATCAATATTTTATGTCGGTTTTCTTAAAAGAAAACCAAGTGATAAGATGATTTATAAAATAAGAGTCTCATTTTGGTTCTAAATAAAAAACATAAAATTACAGAAACTGGAAATCGAAACTCAACTATAAATTATATTTTTTGTCGGTTTTCTACAAAACCGAGAGAAAAGATTTAATTTTTTAGAAAATAAAATAAAATAGCACGTATCATGTCATTTGACCTTAGTATTTTATTGGCTGAGGTGAAAGTTTTGTCATAAAATGTAATATTTATATTCATAAAACAATCAATAAAATACCTTGAATCCTTCCAAAAACTTACAAACATTTTGCTTTAGCAATATTTCTTCTAATAGTAATCCAATTGTATGTTTCCTTCCTGATAATCATATCTCCCTAACAAAGTTCTAGCTTCCCGTAGATTACAGGCATGAAGTGGAACAACTTCTTTAGAGCTTATTTGACCTGTCCTCTATTGACATTAACATATGAGAAGTGTTTGAATAAGTTTATATAAATTGCTTACGATTATGATCCAAGTGAGATGTTTTCAAATTCCTTTAATTATCTCTCTTAGATAGTTTATGCAAATAGTAATCATATACCCTCTTTGATTTCCGACCACACTCAATTTTATTTGTCGAGTAAAAAAATGTCACGAACACAAATAGCTTTCCAACATACATATCCATATACATGTAACTTATATAAATTTAAGCATTTAATAAACTATTTATCTTGGAGTACTTGAAGTATATATTATTTTCGTATCTATATTCATAAATAGGTTGTATATACTACTTTTATTCATAATGTTTATCTTCAAATTGATTCGAGAAATGACATTTTGCTAGTTATGCCTTAAATTGTAATATTTGGAGTAATTGTAATACTTGGAGGAAATTGTAATGAAGAAAATTATCTTATTTCATTATATCCAAAAATGTTACAAAATGACAATGCAGTAAATGTTACACTATTACACTGATGAAAAATACAACAGTACAAGAGATGTACAATTCATCATGTCCTATTACTAATTTACAAATGTCCTATTGTTCTATAATCCTAGTAATCTAATGCTGTAGATTTATCTTAATTCATTTTTGCATTTACAGAAAGTTGCTTTCTTAACCAATGTTAGTTGCTTTTAATATCTTGCAGAGTCGTGAAGACATACGCTTAGAAGCTTTTTCAAAACAATAAAACAACAAATAATGTTGTCAAGTCCAATATTCACTTTCATGTGCCCATTTGCCTCATCAAAACAATAAAACATCATAAAACAAACGGTTAATTCTCTAGTTTTGTGATTGACATTATGTTTGATAAAATGAATTTAGCATAAATATGTTGAATGAAAATGTTTTATTAACTGGAGTAACATGTCGAATGTGATGTCTTATGCAGGTTCTTTCGATATCGTGATTTTGTACAGTTTGATTATTAGATATTTTAGTTGTTACAGGTGCAAAATATTCTAAAAATATTAATTTTTTCTATGTGGCAAACAGTTTGAAGATTGAGATAATTCAAGCTGAATTCAAGGAATATTCTTATTTTCTAATTATGGAGATAATTTACGAAATTAATGATTGACATCCTATCTTTGAGTAGATAATTCTCCAATGCCTCTTTCATATCCAATTATGTATGTGAAGCTCAAGTCCAGTACATTGAAGATTATAAAAAGAAGGCTTCAACCCTAGTACTAGTGTGGAACTTATTGTGTTTGTTTATTAGGGTTTGTGTGTTTATTGTGAGTCTCTCGATTATCATATTGATGAAAGAGTATGACTATTTTTTGAGTTGTAAGTTATGTCAATCATTCTAAAGCTTTTAAGCAGTGAATGATTGTGTGTCTTTGAAGTGTGACTTCTGTTTTTTTCAAGTGTTTAGAATTGTTCAATCACTGTCTGTGATTGGAAGGAATTTGAGAAGGGTCTCATACCTATGTGAGTCTTAGGTAGAAGTTAAGTACGGGTAGAGATTAAGTGAGTATATTATAAATTAGGTGAAAGTTTATTGTGGGACTACAAATTGATACTATCTAGTTAACTTGGTCCCTAACTTGGTATCCTCCACAGTAGGTGTTGTTGTACACCGAACTGAGTTAACAATCATGTGTGTTTTTTACTCTTCTGCACTGCGTTTATCATTTATCTTGTCATTGTGTACAAATTCAGAGATTGATGTCTCGACATCTCATAGGACATGTGTGATTTGAATACCAGAATTTTAATTGGTATCAGAGCAGACATCCTGATCTGACTCTGGGTGAGATTCAGGAAAGTTAATTTCGAGTACAATGGACAAGGAAGACGAATTTTTGAACATACCACTCATCCTCGATGGAACCAACTATGACAATTGGAAAGTTTGTATGGTGGCCTTTATCAAATCTGTGAGGAGCAAGGCTTGAAAAATTATGGTCAAGGGATGGGTTCCACCAATGGTTGTAGGTCTGGATGGAAAAAAAATTGTGAAGGCTGAGGAAGACTGGGATGATAAATATGAAAAAGCATCAGAGAGAAACTCCAAAACATTGAATGCATTGTTTAATGAAGTGGATAAAAACATCTTCAGACTGATAAGAAATTGCACGGTGGCCAAAGAAGCTTACGAGATTTTAAAGACTGCTCATGAAGGAACCTCCAAGGTAAAGATGTCAAGACTCCAAATTCTTACTATTCAGTTTGAGAACATAACAATGAAGGAGGATGAGAGTATTCATGACTTTCACAAGAATATTATTAAGATAGTCAATGCCTCGGGTGCCTTAGGGGAGAAGATGTCAGAAGCTAAGCTTGTGAGAAAGATTCTCATATCTCTTCCAAAGAGATTTGACATGAAGGTGACTATCATTGAAGAAGCTCAAGACATAAATAACATGAAGGTTGATGAGATCATGAGATCCTTACAAACTTTTGAGTTAGGGATAAATGAAAAATCTAAAAAGAAGAAGAGCATAACATTTGTCTCTAAGACCGATGATCCAAAAGGTGAGTGTGACTTGGATATAGAAGAAAGAGTGTCCAATGTTATTGTATTACTCGAAAAATAGTTCAACAAAGTGTTGAAGAAATTTGACTGAAAATCAAGATCAAATATCAAGAACAAGTCATTTGACAACTCTTTTGACATCAACAAAAACTAGAATGTTAGAAGAAGAGACATAACTGATGACAAATCTAGCCTAGAAATAAGAGTTCAGTGTTATGAATGTGAAGGATTTTGGCACATAAGATATTAATGCCCCACCTATGTTAAGAAGCAGAAGAAATGCATGTCTATGTCTTGGTCAGAGGGAGATTCTGACAGAGATAATGAAGAAGAATTTGTCAAGCAAGTGACTTCCTTGTCGGGAATTTGTGATTATGATAAAGAAACAAATGGTGGAGAGCCGACTTTTGAAGAACTTTCTAATCTTTACAAGGAGTTATGTCTCAAAAGTCAAGAAGTGGACCAGTTAAAAGAACAGCAAAAGAACATGATTGCTCAACTGGAGGCTGAAAAAGTGGAGCAACTGTCTATCATTTCTAGCCTGAAAGCTGAAAAAGTTGAGTAACTGTCTATCATCTCTAGCCTGGAAGCTGAAAAAGTAGAGCACATGTCCACCATCTCTATACTGAAGGATGAAGTTCTTTTGATCAATTCATAGCTTGATAATGTACTTGATAAGATTATTAAGTCTGGCAAGAATGCTGGAAAGGTTCAAGGAGTTGGCTATGGAAATCAGTCTATGAAGAGCAAAGGCAAAATGGATGAAGTGAAGATGATTCATCAAAAACTAGAATAGAAGATATCAAATAAAATGTTTCAACATCAGAATGGACAATAGAAGAATCACTCAGGAAGTAATGGCTCTACTATTCTGGATGAAACAACTATTCTAATTGGGAAGAATACTATAAAGATTAAGGATCTTCCTTATAATAATCAAGCTATAAAGAACAAAGGAGCAATGCCTGAAGTGAAGTATATATCTCTAAAGAAGAAACAAGGAAATAAGATGTTGTTGAACCACGTGTCTCAACATCAGCAGAGACATCAGAAAAAGTACAACGAAGGCAGAAACCAGAAATATAGATGTGATTATTATGGAGGTTTGGACGTTCAAGATCGTTCTGCTATAAATTGTATGGCTATCCCACTCATGTTACACAACATAGAAGAATAAAGGGTGATGTTAGAGTCAATTATAAGAGGCCTTCCAAGAATTAAACTTGTAGACTCGTAATTCACACCTCTTTCAGGGCTTCTACAAGAGAGGATTGGTATTTTGATAGTGGTTGTTCTAGACACATAACTGGTGTTGTACTCCAAAATTTTCCCTCTTCATTTTGAACCTAATTGGCTTATACTTCATTATCATATGCATAGATACATGTCATTAGGCTCATACTCATGGGATCAAGGAATTTTATCGGCATCAAGCTCTGGCATAAGTGTTTTACCAAGTGGTACATCAAAAATATAAATTCAAGGTTTTTCTCGTTTTAATGTGCTCCACACAGTTTCCAAGTTATCCTAGCAATTGTCAAGCAATTCTTCACCAAAGTTCTCATGTATTTCAATGGCTCTGAATTATGGAGGAATTGGGTGTTTCGGTGAATTTGAGGCAGTGTAAACCAGAAACAGCATCTTTGCTGGTTTGAGCTTAGAAATTCGCAAATTGCCATCAGAGTATTATTTCAAGCTGATTCCTCAGGCATTGGAACCGTCTAAGTATTTTCTTTATTTCATCTGTTCAGACCAGAAGTCAATTACGTGCAGAAAGTCTCTGAATAATTTGTTTTCTCCGAAGCAGTTTTTGGATTTAATGATTGGTTGTCTGTTAACCGAGTGTTTGAAAATTCGTAACTTTCATCTGATTTGGTATTTTCAGTAGATTCCTCAAGAATTGAGACTGTATTGATTCTATTATCATTTCTCATGTTTAGATCAAAAGCTAATTGTGTGAAGAAAATCTCCTGGAATTTTAATTCTTTGAAGACAATATACTGAATTTATTTGATGGTCCATGCGCAGGTAATCAAAAATTCATATCTTCTGATTGAAATACTGTTTTGGGGCGATTCTGGAGGCATTAAAACAGTCTTAATGTCTTCTCCAACTATGTTCGGACCGAAAGCTAATTCTTTGAAGAAGGCTTCCGAATCTGCGATTCTTATGGAAGTGATATAGTGGAAAATAATGAAAATACTGTGTTGAACCGTAATTTTACGGACATTCAAAAATTCATAACTTCTTACTGGAATACTGTTTTAGAGAGGTTTTTTTGGAAATATTTGTCTTGATGTCTTCTTCGTTATGTATTTTCGGACCGAGAGTCGATTCCTTGAGGAAAGTCCTCGGAATTACGGATTACCAGAGAAACAATTGTGTTGAACTAGAATTTTTATTCATTGTTTCTCGATATTGTAAAATTCGCAACTCCTTCGATTTTTATCCTATCAAGACGGTTCTTTCAGAAAATTTTCAAAAATGATGTCAGCTACACGTTTGCTTCAGATGAAAAATTCAAATTTTGATCGGAGCATTATCGTTCAATGCGTTCTTCTGGGCTGAACGTTGAAATTAATTGGAAAAAAAAGTTATTTTGGTTCATTCTGCCATGCATCAGTGCAAATACAAAAATTCATAACTTCTTCGTCGTTTTTCTGATTGAACCCGTTCTTTTTGTATTGTGTCACAAACTTTCATCATCTACCACTTAGTTATTTATCCGATTGAGCCCATTCTCTCCCTTCAAGAAGTACTTGCGACCTCTCTCTCCCACACCGCCACTATCGCTCTGGCGCCACCTCCCTCCGGTGATCCGTCCTCCATCCGCGGCATTCTCCTCTATCTCATACTCTTTTCGTTCGCGGTAGCTCCGATCGAACACTCCTTCCCTTCTCTCTTCACTATCGCAAGCATCATCATCAACATCATTAAACTTTCAATTTTCTACAAATTCTCTTAGGTAACATTACTTGGTTCTCATAATTGTATTGAATACTTGAATAATTTGATTTTGTTTATATGAATTGTGTATGAATTGATGAAGAAGATTAGTTTAGATCTAGAATTCTTGACATAGAATTTGTAATATTCTAGTGCATATTATGTGTTTGTGATAATGTCTATGTGAATTTGTGATGTAGATTTTGACATAGATTTATAGAGATAACCTTTGCACATTAGGTATATGTAGAAATTCCTCATAGAATTGTATTGCTAATTCTTGAAATAAAACTAATTATTGATATTGTGCTAATCTTTTGACATAGAGTTAATTTTAATTGTTTGTGTTGATGTTAGATTCTTGATATTGTAAACAAATATGGATAGATCCGGAATTTGTTGAGTCTTAAGCTTAATTGTGTTGTGCCTAAATGTTAATTTTCCATAATCGTGATTACTAACTTGTGGTGTGTTTGTTCTATGTTATTCACCTCAATGTGCATACTCTTGTTTCTAATTCCTAGTACTAATATTCAAGTCTTGCTTACTAACACTTAATATTAAATTCTAGTTTTGCTCACTAACTTTAACATTTTCATAACATGTAATATTGTAATTGTGTAAACATGCATACACTCATACTAACATTTACTTATCCATGAGGTGTAACATCTTCCATTTGACTCAAGACACATGACCAACCTCTTTTGATACATAAAAACTTGAGATAAGTGGAAAATGTCACAATTCTTGAATTTTTTTCTAACACTTGACATAATCTCATTTTTGAGCTAATTTCATAACCATGATAAGTTTTCATACTTATGATTAGTGGAACTAGACTTTCTCCATGATTCCGAAACTAATTATATACTTTATTTTCAGTTTTGGATACTTTTTTTCGGCCTTTCGCTACTACCAGCCGACGAACTTGACCTAAAAGTCCCGCTTCCCGATGGAATAAATTTAAATCGGGTTTATTTTTTAGTTTGTTGACACGTTTACAATCAACCATGTGATTTTTGTTTAATTCTGGGTTGATAAATTTTGATGCCTATTTCCCGATTTTGCGGTTTTTGATATCGATTTCCATGTACGTTATGCTTTGACTTTTAATTAACTTATATTCATATTTCCTTAGTTATTTGTATACAATTGCAGTTATGTTTGCTTGCTTCAAATTCATTCCATGTACACTTTGTGATTTGACATAGCTACTTTTACCATTTTGTGCTATCACTTGATTTTCACATTATGAGTCGATGATGTAATTGTCGATTACTTTCTTGTTATCACTAACTTGTTTGTTGAGTTGGTACAAGGATTACCATAAAGGGATTTCGATGATGCTTACTTTCTCGGTATACTATTTTATTTGTGGGATGCCGTATTTCTCATGTGTTGACATCTCGGTACTCCGCTTTATGTATGGGGTACCACTCTTTGCACATTTCTATCTTTTGTCCCTAAGTTATGAGGTGTATACTTGTATATTGTGTATTGTCTGGATCGTTGGTTTCTGGAAGGATACTTGTTCAGTTGTTTCTGACACATACCGCTTATGTTGCTTTGGTGATTCAACGCATATTCTGACTTTGTTTATTGTTGATGTTAGCTCATTCGAGGTTCTCTGGATTTCTTGCTGCTGTTAGTTTAGTGACACATTTTTGCTCAATTGATAGTACTATTTATTTCCTTTATCTCTCACACTTTTACCTCATTTTACAGTTTCCTGATGCCATGAGAAGTAGGATAGAAATGTATAATGGGGACTTCTGTTGTTGATCATGTCAAGAACCCCCTCTGGTTTATTTAAAGACATGTTTAAGGAAATTCCACATTTGTGTGCTAACTCTGTTTGTGGCTTGTTTAAAGACCCACTTTTGAAGTGGGCATTCAGCAGGCGTGTTTAAATTTGTGACCAGAGACCTCAAAGAAGGTGCTCATTCTCATTCCTCCATTGATAAGTCCTCAAAAGTAAGCGAGCGGAAAGGGTTCGCAATCAACCCCCAAATTTCGTCTGTGTCATCCTTAGCTCGTGATGCACCATGATGCTTTGGAGTATTTTGCGCTTGTTATCGAGTCGATCAGATGGAAAATGGATTTGTAATCGATTCCCCACACTTTGTCTTGAGCTCACGTTGGTCGATGTTGACGCTCCGTGTTTTATCACTTTTCCCCCTTACTTTCTTTCCTGATAATACGATAACATGGTATATACGCTTTTGTTCCCACATATGGCTTGTTTTCCTTGGTTGATATGATCCTTTGGCTAAAGCTTCCCGTATCTTACCCCGCTTGTTTTCTTCGGTTGATATGACCCCTTGACTAAAGCTTCCCTTTTAAACTCGACCTTAGGACCATCATTGTATGATAACATTAGGGATTAGATTTAGGGTAGTCTCCCTTAGTTGTTTTTCTTTCGTCTTGCATCCTTAAGACTAAAACATTTTTCTTGGAAAATGCATAAAACATCTAACAACTTTCAAATCCTTTTTCAAGGTAAAAAACACCAACCAACTCAAACCTTTTTTTCACCTTCGGGCTTTGCATCAAAACTAATAAACTTTTCAAAAAGAACATATTAATTCACTTATGTGCTATCGCGTGAATCTCCAAAGGGTCGAGTTGTGGCAGAACGCGAAATTAATATTGTTCATTAAAAAACACAAAACAAATCAAAACATGTTAGCCAAACTATGGTACTCTGATTCCTTAAAAAGGATACGTAGGCATCTGATCAAGGGGCTCAACCGAGCGAAACTTTGTAAATATTTCCTTCTTTACATTTTTATCCTTAGCTCTTAACCTTTAGATTTGAACACACCATTTGATTAGAATAACAAGAGTGGATATCATAGAGTACTACATACGTGTGTGGTGCTAATACCTTCCCCTCGCGTAACCGACTCACTTATGTGATCTCTCGGTCGTTTGATCGTGATTTCACCTTTCTCAGGTTTACTCGATATTCACCTTTCCTATCATATGGGATACAAAATATTCCATGGAGACTTCATTGATTTCATCTAGATGATTTATTCAACCGGTTGTTTTAGTTGACGACTTCACTAGGGAAAGGTTGACCAATTGCTGGTCCATCCTGGAGTCGCTTCTAGATATTGTTTCCTTTTCTTTGGGTGTTTATTTGTATGCTTTATGGCTTGTTCATTTTGTACATGTTTATCTGAGCATATGTTTGCATTGCATTTTACTGCTTTCCATATTAGTTATTTGCTGTGCTGAATTCTGGTTTTCCATGTTGGGTGGGTGTTACTATTGAGGTAAAAGGCCTGGTACTCAGGCTAGAGTGCACTGTCTAGGAAACCTAGGAATAGAGTAGGACATGATGACTATTGGACGAAGGCCCTACCAGCGCGATCATGTCGTCTACGCTCAGATGAGGTTCAAATGAGGTGTTATCTTCACCCATGGTTGTGGCTTAATGGTAGTGCTTTCAGGCGAACTCGTGATTTTGAGTTACCATTGGCTTACCCCGACCTAGTCTTTACCCGTGAGTGGGGAGGGGATAATCTTTACAGCTACAAATGATGACCTTGTTCTGATGGTGACTTTGTTTTGTTGGTGACTGTGTTCCGTTGATGACTTAGTTTTTTGTGGTTTATGGTCCAAACTTTTGACCTTGGTATTCTCGGCACATCTAGTGACAGTACAACAAATTTCTGATGTTGAAAACCTTGATTCCATGAGTTATTTCATCTTGCATCATGACACATTTATTTTTACAAAAGAAATGTAACTAAATGTATATGCCTAAAAAAGTTAGCATGCATTTGCATTTCATTTCCAGGGTGTTTCAGAGTAGACGTCTGTATCAAAAATGGCAAACAACCATGATGCTGTCAAGAGAGACACCAGAGACATTTTAGGTTACAAGTTCGGTATTTCCAGTTTGTCTCGTTTGAAAGAGTTGAGTAGGGTGATGGTTTATCTGAATTCACAAGCCTTTAGCAAACGATATGACGATCTTTTACCCTTGTTGGATGTTCAGGTGGAGGACAAAGCTCTTCAAACTTTGTTACAATTCTATGATCCAAAATTGCGTTGTTTCATATTCCAGGATTATCAACTAGCGCCGACTCTTGAGGATTATTCTTATATATTTGGGATCAAAGTCACTGATCATATTCCCTTTTCATGTGTTCCTAATAAGCCCGGTTATGAATCCATCGCTAAGGCACTTTATTTGAGCCTGAGTGATGTGAAAGGCAATTGGAGGAAGAGAGGTACAACCAGTGGTCTCTCTGAGGATTTTCTTATATGCAAAGTCGGAGAGATGGAAACTAAACGTATGTGGGTCGAGTTCAACGCTCTTCTAGCTGTTTTGATTTATGGCCTAGCTATTTTCCCTGATGTTGAGAAGTTGGTAGATCTGGCAGTTATTTGCGTGTTCATGAATCCGAATCCGATACCAGCTATCCTGGCCAACACTTACCTCACTAATCATTCCAAGTATGGTAAGAAAGGAGTTGTGGTGTGCTGCGTGCCATTGTTGTACAAATGGTTCATGTATCAGTTGCCTACCAAGGGACCAGTGGTGGATACTTAGAGTACTCGTACTTGGGCCACGAAGCTCATGGCTCTCACCTCTTTTGACATAACTTGGTATAGGAATAGAATTGATAGTACTGCAGTTATTACCAATTGTGGAGGCTTCTCCAACGTCCTTCTCATGGGGACACAGGGAGTGATTAACTATAACCCAGTTCTTTCCCTACGCCATCTAGGGCATGCTATGTAGAGTCCTCTTAAAAGCAGCGAAATCAGTGAATTTGTGTTTTACAAGAAAGGGGAAGATCCTGAGATGCTACAGAGGGTAGTGAATGCTTGGACCAAAATATTCATAAAAGTTAAATATTTCTTTGGGCAGAAGGAGCTGACAACCTATGGACCTTATGTTGAGTGGGTCGAAGAGAGGGCGAGAACACTTCAGTTACTGTTCACAAAGGAAGATCCCTTGTACCCGCATCCCGACAAGTTACAGGGTGATGTTCCTAAAGAACGCTTCTACCAAGTGCAAAGCGAGAATCAACATCTTCGCATCGACCTGAGAGCTAAAGAGATGTAGCTTTATTTTCTAAGGGAAGATAAGAAAGATTTAGCACACAAACTTAAAGAGTCTGAGAAAGTTGATACTTCTAAGAGATCCAGAGGCGAAGATGATTCTATTGCTTTTGAAGACCACAAAATAGTTTTTGATGCTATTGAAAAGAAGTACAAGAAGAGTTATTGAGACAGTGACATACTCCGGGCGTCCAAGGCTGAAGTGGAGAAGTGTTTCGAAGCCAAAATCAAAGATCTAGAGAAGCAGCCCTGAGACAAAGATGCTCAGCTCAAATAAGAAATCAACTAGAGATTCAAAGTACAGGCCCATATCAAAGGGAATGGTACTCAATTGTCACAAGCCATCGACGAAATCGCCAGGCTCAAGGGCCAGATGGGAATATGATTTTTCTAGATTGTGCAGAATTTGATGTTTGTTTGTTGTTTCATTTTCTCGTAAAAGACCACTGCCAGGCTTGTTGGTCGGGGTTTTGTTTTTATTTGTCGTATTTTGAGTGATCATATTATATGAACTCAATTGGCTTAGGATGTTATAAATGAAAGCAGTCATTGATGTTATTGTTCTCTTTCGATTATTTTTGTCTATCTCTTATCATGTTGTTTGATATTTTCAGTATATCACAAAATTCTCGAGCGCCCTGGAAATGATAAATAATTTCATGCATAACCATGCATTCATCCATATCATATCATGATAGGTGGTTCCAGTAGGTTTTCTTACATCTGATCTGGCTTTTCTTTTCAGAGATTGCTACTACAAACTCTCACTGTTACAACACTCGTAGTACTTCCAAAAGACAAATGGAACAAATTCAGGCATACATTGTTGTTATGGGTGTCAAGATGGACACTCGTGTCAACCAGCTGATGGAGATTATCCAGAATATGGCCTGTTAATAGGAAGAGATGAGAGCCTTTATTGTAAGTCCTGCTGAGAATGTGAACAATGGGAATGAGACTTTGATTGTTAATCCTCAAGGGATTATTGTTAACAATCCAACTGGTAAAGGTGCTCAAAATCTGAATGGAAACCAATGTGCTCAGACCTCAAATGGTGCTCAGAATGTGAATGGAAATATAGGCGTTGGTCAGAATTTGAACCAGGATGCAAATGCTAGTCAGAATCTTCAAAATGGCCAAGCTGTGAATCTTGGTAATCCTGCTGGTAATCAAGGGATGCATGTGGTCCAAGTTGTGGGAAATAATCCACTTCCACCCACTCCAACTCGGAAAAATGATGAGCAACAGTTTATTCAACCAAGGTTTATGCATATTCCTGATCATTAACTTAAAGAGGATAACTACGACAATTGGATGTCCAATGTTGATGAGCCAATTGAGGCAGACAAAAATCTGCGTATGCTCGAGGAGCGTATGCGAGCGTTTGAGAATCAGGGCGTTATGAGCCTTAACATGTCTGATTTGGGTTTGGTCTTGGGAGTGAAGATCCCTCCCAAGTTTAAAGTTCCAAATTTTATCGAGTACAAGGGTACCTCCTTTCCTAGGACACATGTCAAATCCTACTATAACATGATGTCTGCATACTCTGATGATGAAAAGCTTCTTATGCTTATGGGTTTCTTCTAAGACAGTCTAACTGGTGTACTATTTGAGTGGTATATGCAATTGGATGGTACTCATATTCGTACATGGAGAGAATTGGATGAAGATTTTGTTCAACACTACTGATACAATACTGATATAGCACCCACGAGAACTCCATTGTAGAACTTATCTCAAAAACAGAATGAATCCTTCAAGGAGTACGCACAGAGGTGGCGTGAGATGGCTGCCAGGGTTCAACAACCCATGATGGAGAGTTAGATGGTGGGTATTTTCACTAGCACTTTACAAGGATAATATTACACGAGTTGTATTACTTCTGATTTGTTTGCTGAAATGGTAACACATATAGGGAGAGAATTGAAATCAGAATCAAACTTGGAAATATTCATGATGTCTCTAGTGCTAGTAATGCGAAGAAATATTTTGGTGTTGTCTAGAAGAAAAAAGACAGTGATACTAGTTCACTCTATGATCGTAAAGTTAAAGGTAACGCTCGTCAGGAGTCTGATCACCAAATTGGTGCAGTGACAATTCCAGTTGTTGCGCCTCAGAGACAACCATATGTGCCTAGGCAAGGCAATCAATAAAGACCAAGGCAACCACCAAAGAATTTTGATACACTTCCGATGTCTTATGTTGAATTATTACCCTGTTTATTGAGATGAAATTTCCTGAGAATGTACTTTGTCCATTAATCCTAAAAAGTTGCCACCGAATTTTGATGCCAATTCCCAGTGTGATTTCCATTCCGGGGCTCAGAGGAATACCATTGAAAATTGGTATGCTTTTAAGCATAAAGTGAAAGATTTGTTGGATTCTCAGGCTATCAACTTTGGCCCAGCACCCAATATTACTAATCATCCTTTTCCACTTCATGGCGGTGCAACTGTCAGTGCCATTAATTGAAGACAAAAATATGAACTTGGTTATGGATGTTGTAATACAGTGGAGAACTGACTTGGTTTTGCATTTTATTGTAAATTTTGCGAGTAGCAAGAGTCGCCATCGACTTTTCTTTTATCCAATACTTTGGAAAGGTGAAAATAACAAGAAAGACATTTTAAGATTTTGACTTTAGGGGGTAAGTTATGAAAAGGGAAGGTATTAGCACCATTTTCATAAGTAGTTATCTACGGGCTCTTAATTTCTTAGTTCACTTTAATTTGCTTTGTGTGTGTGCTTTGAAAAGGTTTTGAAAATGCCAATGTTAGGAAATCTTCTTTATAATAACCCTTGTATCATTCCTCAAGAGTATTTATAAAGCGTTTGAAAGTAGTTGTTTTGAAAGTGTGAGGTGTGAAAACTGTTTAAGTTTGTGAGCAAGTAATTAAGGGTATCTTACCCACTGAAAGGTCTTTCGTTATCCTTTTCCTTCCCTATTAGGGATGTTGATATCCATACCATTAGTTGGTAGGTAGCCCTATTCATTAGATGTGAAGGGACAGGTGTAGGTTCGTCGTTATGGTCATTGAAGGTAACTTGTAGGGATACCTTATCAATTCGATGGAAATGTCATCATATATTCGTAGGAAACATTAAGGGACAAGATCATTTCTTGTAGGAAACTTCGAGGAACATCGTGGGACTATGATCTTTAGGATGAATTTAACCGGGGAGGGGGGGTCTTTGCTAATGGTATCCCAACGTTCGAGGGACATGAGCACTGTTTCCGAAGGCAACAAGGGAGGCTACCCTAGAGGTGCTTGTGTGCAAAAGCGGTTCAGCTCAGTTATTTATCTTGATTAGCGTTATCTAACGATTGATTTTAAATATTTCCATACAAACGTATTACTAACAGTTAAATATATACAGAGAAGCAAGCATAATATAGGTGCAGAAAAAAAGTACGGAAAAGTAAACCCTAATTAAGCTATTATAAGTCTTTGGGGCAGATACAATAGTATAAATTTGCGAGAAATAAAACTACAACTATTACAAAAAAAACTGTGCGACCTATACAATTCTCTAAGAAAGTAAAGGGGCAAATAAATAAGAAAATGTTAGAAAATATGTTTTAAAGTCCTAAAATCTAAAATGTTAGAAATTAATTTTTCTTTTGTGTATTTTTGTAGAAAATAATTTAAGTTAATAATTAATAAAAACCTAATTATTCAAATTAATTTTACAAATTAAAAAAAAAGACCTAAAATCTAATTAAATGAAAAAAGATAATTAAGAAAACCTAAAAGACTATTTTTTTATTTTATGTAATATTCTGATTTTTATATGTTTTGATTTTAATTGTAAAAAATAAATAAATTAGTGGAAATGGAGTTTCAAAGAGAGAATCTGATTGTTCCCTAGCCATGGTAACTCATCATCCCTGCGTTAAAGCTTTCATTTTCTTATTCAAACTTGTTCTGAACACCATGATGAACTCATATGTGCATACAAAATTAGTTAAATATGCATAGATTAAAAGATTCGAATTCAAGAAAATTACCAAAACCGGTGGGTTGTGTAAGCTATTCCATACGTGAATAAATTTTTTTATGGACTTCTTGAGATTCCTAGGAGTTTCAGGAACACGATTTAAAGCTTGGTTTTGATTGAGAATGGCTGTAAATTTTGATACGAGTTTGCACCTTTCTTTGAAAATTTGTGATTTTGAAACCTTGCTTCTATGGCAGCCACTTTTTTGTCTTTTGCACTTGAGTGTTGCATGTATTTTTAGAGGAATGAAAATGGATCAAAACAAGGCGAGAATCTTGTATCATTATGTCACAATTCATTACAAATAAAACACATTGAAATCTTTCCAAAATTGTTTTAAAAACATTCCAAACTTGAATATTCTTGTTCCCAACATGTTTTCACAGTTTTGGAAAGCTCTTATGAGATCTTGGGTCTTCTAGAAGATATCCAAATGAAGCCCACACGCCCTTTGTCCATCAACTCATATTTTATTTGATTTATTTTGACTTAATTTGAATAAAATCAAAATAAACTAAATAAAAAATAAAAGTAATGTATAAATGGACTTAGAGGTCCTCTAACATGTTATGAACATGTTTAAACCTCAAAAGTTAGGCCCATTTGTCCAAAAGTTCAAGATTGCTCAAATGAAGATTTATGCGTTTTCTCAAAAATTGCCTAACTTGAACTAATCATAACTCTCTCAAATTACATCATTTGAAGGTGATCTAGGACTTTTTTGAAATCTCAATATGTCCTCTACAATACCTATTTTTATCATTTTTGACTTTGAAGAATTTATCTTGATGTAAGTTTCCTTGACAAAAAGTATCCTTTTGTTGACTTTCAAAATGACCTATAATGTCTTGGCCCATATCTCTTAAATGAAGGACTTTTGGACTTAAGCTTAGATAGACAAATTTGTATATAATTTAATTTCCTTCAAAATGAGCTTTGGTTGCGGAAATATCGATAAAGCATGTAAACGTTATGCTTGGTCAAAGTTCAGTTGACTTCTCCTAAGGAAACCCTAATTTGGCAAATTTTGACTTTTGATGATTAGAAGGTTTTTCTTGAGGAATCATGATCAATCCTTGATAAAATGATGAATGTGGCTTTAAAATTTGATATTGACCAAAAATATTGAAGTTTGACTATATGTTGGCCACAATTGACTTTTTACCCTATACAATTGATTTTCCATCGTCTGAGCAATTGATTGGAAAAACTTGTGATGCAAGGCTTGAAATATGACATGAGGATTCTTTGAAGCATATGAGGAGTCATGAAAACCATTTGAGACATTAGAAGTCCAATTTCCTTTGAGAAAATCAAAACCCTAGTTGTAGGCTAATTGCTTAGGAGAAGACTTGTCTGACCAATTCCTTGAGTAATCTTGAGCAATTGAGAACCCTAGGAAGATGAGGAGACCTATTGAAATAACTTGATTTAAAAATAAGAGGTCAAACTTTGGAGTACAATATCTGCTCTTGTTCAATCTTCTTAAACCTGAAGGGTTAGATTGGCATGCTCGCCATTCGTGGTCTGAAGGTGGAAGAGGATTGAACACTTAAGTGTCCAGAAATTTGCACTCACATGTGAATGAAGTAACAATGTTGATTGATTGTACTGGGAATGGGCTTAAAGATTCCATTTGGAGAGTGACAGGTTGTCGTTTGAGATGGGCTTATAGATACCATCCAAAGTAACTGTTAATAGAAATATCAGAATGAGTCTACGCCTCACTTTGTCTGAATGATGTACCAGAATGAGTCTACGTCCAACTTTTTATAGAAGTTGTATTCAAAATGAGTCTACGCCCGACTTTGTCCAAAATAATAATCAGAATGAAATCTACGCTTGATTTCATCTAGAAGATGTCTACGCCCGACTTCATCTAGAAGAGATATTGGTAGGAGTCTACGCATGACTTTTTCCAAAAGAGTTTCAGAAGGAAATCTACGTTTGATTTCATTTGAATGATGCACTAGAAGTTGTCAACGCCCGACTTCATCTTGAAGAGGTATTGGAAGGAGTCTACGCCTGAATTTTTCCCAAAAGAGTTTCAAAAGGAAATCTACGCTTGACTTCATCTGAATGATATACTAGAATGAGTCTACGCCCGACTTTGTCTAGAAGAGATATTGGAAGGAGTCTACGCTTGACTTTTTTCCCAAAAGAGTATCAGAAGGAATCTACACTTGACTTCATATGAATGATGTACTAGAAGATGTCTACGCCCGACTTCATCTAGAAGAGATATTGGAAGGAGTCTACGCCTGACTTTTTTTTCCAAAGGAGTATCAGAAGGAAATCTATGCCTGATTTTATCTGAATGATATACTAGAATGATTATACGCCTGACTTTTTCTAGTAGATGCGTTTGGAATTAGTCTACGTCCGACTTTGTCCAAAAGAATATTAGATGGAAATCTATGCTTGATTTCATCTAGAAGATGTCTACGCCAGACTTTATCTAGAAGAGATATTGGAATGAGTCTAGGCCTGACTTTTTTCCAAAAGAGTATCAGAATGGATCTACGCTTGATTTCATCTGAATGATGCACTAGAAGTTTTCTACGCCCGACTTCATCTATAATATGCATTTGGAATGAGTCTATGCCCGACTTTGTCCAAAAGAGAATTAGAAGGAATCTACGCCTGATTCTATGAAAATGATGGTTATGTAGATAGTCGCCCGTTCCTGTTTTGGGAATTGATCTACATCATGTCTATAAATTGTTGATAATATTCGTCTGTTTGCGAATTCAACCTGAAAAGACAAAGTTAGCTTTATGCAATGTCATGATGTATGCATTATATAATGATGCTCTCAAGATAAATGAGAATGTTGCATGCATTTTGTATGTATATGTTATAAAATTTTAAATGATGTATGGATGCGACATGTCATTGGAGAGCATCAGTAGCTTCTTATAACAATGTCTTACTGGGGACAATAAATCCTTGACTGTCGTTGGATATGAAGAAAGTGATTCTTCAATTTCTTTTAGGAATAATTTTGCTGGAGATTTATGTCTTCTGTTTAAGGATACTACGCTGGGGATCTTCGACTTCTGCTTGAGGATAGAAATAATCAAGGAGAGTCAGTTTCTCACTATTTGCTAAAGGAGTTGATTTTTGCATATCCTGGTTGGGGACAAGAGAGATGGATGCTATCTGACCAAGTTTTAGGTATTGTAGCAATTTCTCTTAGGATAACAACATTGGTCAGACCCTGCTAGAGGGAAGGAGAGGATTTTATGGTGTTGGAGAAATAAACTCCGATGGGGAGTGAAATTCCTATAAATTGTGTTAAGGAAATAATTTATGTTGGGGATTAGTATATCATAGGTTGTGTTAAGGAAGTTTTCACTGTATACTGGGGGAATAATCGAATCTTCCTATCTGTTGGGGAACCTATTGGGAAAGATGGTCCTGTCAAGTTGTCGATCGAGGATATGGAAATGAACTGTTGGAAGATGCCCCAGTTTCGGTCTGACTTACATATTTAGGCTTACTGGGGAACGTGTCTCTATTTAAGATGAGCTTGTGCAGATAGCTCTGTAGAGATAATTCCGTGGAAACTGCTCTGTGGGGATTTATGGATGACTTGAACATTATCTCAACTTCTAGAGCCCTTGGTAAATGCTTATCAGGGTGATAAGTCTTTTATTGATAGACAAGTGATGAGATAATGGGACATAGTCATACGCTTTAATCCCTAACTTTTGCCTAGACCGCCTTTTTAGGTTTTCAGTCCATCGGGATACCCATTTTTGCCCAAGCCGCCTTTTCAAATTTTCGACTTGTCGGGTGTATAATTTTTTATATATCCCTAATTTTTGTCCGAACCCTTTTGGTTCGCCAGGATGCCCTTATTTTTGCCTAGGACTATCGACCTAGCGGGTCTCTTTTACGCATAGTATCTTTTTGACTATGTCCGCCTTTAAAAGGTGCGGAGAATTTTCACTTTAAGTGTTGTAGCATGCCAGAGAATGTTTTCTTGATCATATATGGCCCTTTGCTGGAACTCGTGTTCAATTCCTCAAGTGATTCAAATGGAGGTCTGCCCCTGGCTATTCGGAACTTTTGAGAGATTCCTTAAATCTTGACTTGACTTCCTCCAGATCAGTTAGACACCATGTCATGCCCCTTGATTATGAAAGGCATGTTACTGGAAATGTCTTTCCATCGGAGGTGATTCTATTCATTGAGAGGATTTTAGTTCATTGAATATTCGTCGTGCAAATTTCTCTGTTGTCGAACAATTAGTCATATGCAACCAGTGGTATTAAAAATGCAAAGCTTATGTCTGTCTTGAAGTTTTGAAAATGTAATTTTAGTAAAAACGGAATTTTGTAAGAATATGAATTCAACTCAGGTTTTATAGCAAGCCTTATAGGAGTCGGGATACATTTTGTAACAATATGCTTTCGAACTAACCTATGCTTCATTTATGACTTTTAAGAGTTGTAACGTGGTATGGTTCACATTTTAAGAAGCAAAGGAAAAAAGGCTCAAAATTTATCTGTTCCCAACTCGTTCTCCGTGATTTTCTTCAGCCTTATACTCAGTTAATTATGCATTTAGATTCCAATTGAGTCTGGAATGATATTGTTGTACCCCAAAATTTTCCCTCCCATTTTTTACTCAAGAAATGCTCATTGAGGTCCTCAATTGCTCAAGGTTGACCAGAGAATTAATCAGATAAATTCTCCTCCTAAGCAATGAACCTCCAGCTAGGGTTTCACTGTCCACCAAGATGTTTGGGTTGCAAAGGCTCCAAATGGTTTCCATGGTCCTTAATATATCTTCAAGAATGCCCATGCCAAATTTCATGCCTTACACTACAAATTTGCTCAGTCAACTGCTCAAGTGTTTGAAAATCAACTATGATAGGCCAAAAGTCAACTAAACTTTGACCAGACATAACTTTCACATGCTTCACTCATTTTTCCCCAACCAAATCTCATTTTGAAGAGAATCCAGTTCCCTACAACTTATCTTTTATCCTTAAGTTCAAGAAATGCATCATTTGGAAAACATAAGCTCATACATTACAGCTTCCAATACAGAGGGAGGCTACCACAACTTCTTAAAAGAGGTTCAAATTCAAAACAAATGTTTAAGGCAAAAAACTACAGCATGAGTGGACACATACCTACATGAGTCGAATCATTCTAGTGAAAAAATAGGGTATGAGTCGACACATGGCCTTATGCATCGACTCATATTGTTATCCATCCCCAAAACAGAAGGATGAAAGGTGCATAAGTCGACACAAACATGTATGTGTCAACACAAACATGGTATGAGTCGAGACAAAGCCTTATTTGTTGATACATACTATGATCGGTGGAAATAGAACTGACTGTTTAATGCTGGTTCGCGAAATGTCACGGAAGCAAGAGTCGCCACCGTCTTTTATATTCTCCAACAAGGAAAGGACAAAAGCACAACAAAATTCCTTTTCGAGATGTTTCTCGGTTCGGGAGGTAGATTATAGAAAGGGAAGGTGTTAGCACCCTTTCTATCCATGGTTATCCATGGGCTCTTAGATACTTGCTCATTGTGTTTTCAAAAGATGTTTGCTTTTCAAATTGTGAGTGGGTTTGAAAAAGTTTCGTTTAAAAATTTCAGAATGACTCTTGTATCAGTCCTCAAGAGTGTTTGAAAAATTGTTTTGAAAGCTTTTTGAAAAGTGTCGGTGTGAAAAGAGTTTTGATTTGTTTTTGAATAGAGCAAGTATCTACGAGTCATCTACCTACCCTAAGGAATTAGGCTGTGTAAATGTCCTTAAGGTAGTGCCATCCCACCATTGAGAGGTAGGTAGCACCACCGTTGGAGGTATTCGGGTCAATTCGTTTGTAGGGATAGTGTGGTCACCAGAGCAACATTAGGACACCTTAGAAGCTACCCTTATGCCCTTGATCCTTTTTTAATCGAGGCAACCGTTTCGAGGCAACTGGATCATGGACATAAGGACTTACTAAAACGTCCTATACTCGACGACCACGTTTCGAAGGTAAGGCAACAGGTGAGGCGTACCCTAGAAGTGGTGTGTGAATTTATGTGTTATTTTCATGTTAATATTTGTCTTTGATCATGCATTTGTGAGCTACGAGTTATTTTTAGTTAGCCATACATTCTTTCATACCAAGTTAGCAGTTTAAGAGTGCGGAAATTTAAATGCGGAAAGATAAATCCTACGCTATTACAAGGCGCGGGTCTATACATCGCCAAATTACAAAGACCCGTTTTTGATAAAAAAATGCGGAAAATAAATAAATTCCTAATTACTATTACAAGCCTTGAGCAGTTACATAATATTCGAAAGAAAATAAAATGCGCGAAAAAAAATTAAAATCGAATGTTCGAAGGCGTTGAACCCTTTTGAAATTGAATTGAATTAAAAATCTAATTAATTATTAAATTAAAGAAAAGAAATGTTTTTTAGGTTTTTGTATTTATGAAAATAAAGAGAATTGAAAATCAAGAGAAACCCTAATTCTAAGTTACTTTTAATTATTAATGAAAAATATTACAAGTTAACCTAATTTACACTAATTAATTAAATTACATGTTTATTTATAAAAAAATATTTAGTAATTAATAATAATAATAATGAGAGAAAATTATTTATTAAAAAGATGAAAAGGTTAAAAACCCTAATTCTACCTATTTTAATTTATTAAGAAAAATATTAAAATTGAAAACCTAATTTTACTAATTTAATGGTTAGAGTTTAATTACAAAATAAATTTATGGTGAATTAAATATTAATTAAATATATTACATTTTTTGTTTCTGATTTTTTTTATTGTGAGAATTATTTTATGAAATTAAAGAAACAAATAAAAAAAATAATTAAAAGAATTAAAATTGAAAAATAAAATAAAATTGAAGAATGCAAACCAGGGGGGGTTTCAGGCCCATTATGGAGGTTTTTGAAGCATTTTGGCCCACTGAATCAAAGCCTTTTTTGACTTTCTATGCTTGCGTGTGGAGTGGTTGACTAGCGTGTACCATGGACTGCACGTTCTGGCCTTCAGATTGGTCTTGAAGCCACTTGTCAGGCCTTAGCATATGCGTGTATGGTGAACCTTTGGATGGAAACTGCATGGGAATATATTAAGACAAAAATCATTGAATATATGGGGGGACCTGGGAATCGAACCCAGGTCCCAATGCCTGCAGGACAAATCATCCACCAACTGAGCCATTGCGTTTCTTTGTTAATATAATGGAGCATGATTATTATATAAAAAAAATAAGCGTTAGTGGTATGAACAAAAATCACGCGCCAATATTTGAATCACCCTATAGCATCAGGCCACGTCCTTCGTCTTCCTTGTTTTTCCTGCAAATAGAAGACACATAGAGGGGGTTTTAAACCCCTACAAACTGCAAACTATGAAAATAGCGATTAGAGCATGCTGTAACATAAAAAGGGCGCGAGGTCATGGTCTGTCTCGTCTTGAGGTCACGAATTCAATGGGATAGGTTTTAAGGTCTAATTTTTCCATATGAGGAAAGCCCCAATTTAGAGCTTTTGAAACCCTAAAACACGTTAATGGTGAATCACGATACACGGCCTGATAACGCAATTGAGTAATATCATTAGCTTCAGAAGGTTAATATTAGTACAAATCACTCAAGAAAAATGATTAAAAGTGCATGAATCATGATGTGGAATTCAAGAAATTGTTGCAAACCATATGGCCTGTATTCTATGATTCTTGGCACGTTTTGATTGATTCTTGATTGCAAAAGCTTCCTGGATGCTTAGGCAACGTATTGGAATCCCTTAGAAGCTTTGAATTATCCTCTAACTGTGATTTCAGATTTCAACTTTTGGTGGAAATTTTGCAATTTGGTTATGGCCTCTTGAGCAGTTTTTCGTGTGTGCTTGAATAGGGTTGAGTTGTGCCTTTGTACATGAAGCAAATTAGGTCAAGAAAACAAACCCAAAGTCCATGTATTAATGTTTTCAATATTTGATTTTTCCATATCTTTTTTCAATCTTTTTGCCATGAAAACCATGCCAATTATGGAAGATTTGGTCTTGTTGATTGATGCACGATTTGCCACTTTGCCCTAGTTTGATTTGCTGCACAAAAAAGATTTAAAAGGCATGATTTGATATTTTTCTCATATTTAAAACTAATTAAATGAATTAATAATAATAATAACTCAATTAATTAATTAAAAATAAGAAAATAAATCCCTTTGAGCTTAATGGGTCGTGCACATGCTTTGGGTAGTGATTCAAGGAAGAATTTGTGGCCCATTAGCAATTTTGAAGCTTTTGAAGCAAAGTTGACTTTTCAAAGTTCCCAAAAATTTCCCAACTTCTACAAGGCATATCTTGCTCAATTTTGAAGCTATGATCATGTTCTTGGACATTTTGGAAAGGTCTTGAAGTCCTCTAACCAATGTATTTGGTCCCATGTCATTTTGATTTACCAATCTCAAGTTATGGTCTTTGACTTAAAGTGCCTTTTTGTTGACTTTTGAAAATGACCTATAATGTTGTAATTGATAACTTTTTGTGAGAGCATTTCTTGGACTTGAAGTATGAAGATGAGTTGTAGGAAATGTCATTCCCTTCAAAATGAGCTTTGGATGGGTTTTTTCTGATAAACCATGAAGAAGTTATGCCTTGGTCAATTTGCAGTTGACTTTTCAGCTGTCCAAAAATAGAAACTTTTGCATCTTGAGACTTTTTGAGCCATGCTTTGAGAATCATGATCAAGAATTGATCAAATGATGTTTGTGGCTTCAAAATAAGATGTTGACCAAATTTTTTGACTTTTGACTGTCAAATGACCATTTTGCCCCTGCAGTTGACTGTGGAGCAATTAGGTTTTTTGACTGTGCAATTTGATGCTGTGAGTCTTGAAACTTGACATGTGAATGCTTGACAATGTTTATGGGCATATGGGACTTGATTGGACCCTTGAAAACTTCAATTTCTTTGCACGAACCAAAACCCTAATTTTGACTGTGTTAGGAGGCAATTGGACTGTGCAACCCTTGAACCATGATCTTGGCAACTCTTGAAGAATATGGGAGGGCAAATTTTGGGGTACAACAGTTTCCCCTGTTCAATCTTCTTAAACCTGAGGATGTAGATTGGCTGGCGTGCCTTTCGTAATCTGAGGGTGGAAGATGATTGAACACTAGAGTGCCCAGAAATTTGCACTCACATAGTAAAATGTCAGCAGTGTGATGCAGGGAATGGGCTTACAGATGCCATTTGGAGACTGATGGATAAGAGGATGGGCTTATAGATGCCATTTGGAAGTGTGACTGAACTTTGTCGGGAATGGGCTTATAGATGCCATTTGGAGACTGTTGGTATATGGATGGGCTTATAGATGCCATCGGGAGGTTGTCTATCGCGTAAGAGATTCCTTAGCGAGAACTTGTGTACCTGAGAAAGAAAAATAATTACCTGGCCTGTTACAGGAGTTGATCTTCAAACTCTTTACGTAGATGTGCCCTGGCTGGATACAGGAATCGAATCTTTAAACTCTTTAGACGTGCCCTGGCTGGATACAGGAATCGAATCTGGAAAATAGTCGTCAACAGATACACCCTGGCAAGATACAGGAATCAGATCTTCGAACTCTTCAGACGTGCCATGGCAAGATACAGGAATCGAGTCTGGAATAGTCGTCAACAGATACACCCTGGCGAGATACAAGAATCGGATCTTCGAACTCTTCAGACGTGCCCGGGCAAGATACAGGAATCGAGTCTGGAATTAGTCGTCAACAAATACACCTGGCAAGATACAGGAATCGGATCTTCGAACTCTTCAGACGTGCCCTGGCAAGATACAGGAATCGAGTCTGGTAAAGTAGTCGTCAACAGATACACCCTGGCAAGATACAGGAATCGGATCTTCGAACTCTTCAGACGTGCCCTGGCAAGATACAAGAATCGAGTCTGTTAATGTAGTCGTCAACAGATACACCCTGGTAAGATACAGGAATCGGATCTTCGAACTCTTCAGACGTGCCCTGGCAAGATACAGGAATCGAGTCTGGAATTAGTCGTCAACAGATACACCCTGGCAAGATACAGGAATCAGATCTTCGAACTCTTCAGACGTGCCTTGGCAAGATACAGGAATCGAGTCTGGTAATGTAGTCGTCAACAGATACACCCTGGCAAGATACAGGAATCGGATCTTCGAACTCTTCAGACGTGCCCTGGCAAGATACATGAATCGAGTCTGGTAATGTAGTCATCAACAGATACACCCTGGCAAGATACAGGAATCAGATCTTCGAACTCTTCAGACGTGCCCTGGCAGGATACAGGTATCGAGTCTGGTAATGTATAGTTGTCAACAGATACACCCTGGCAAGATACAGGAATCGGATCTTCGAACTCTTCAGACGTGCCCTGGAAAGATACAGGAATCGAGTCTGGAATAGTCGTCAACAGATACACCCTGGCAAGATACAGGAATCGGATCTTCAAACTCTTCAGACGTGCCCTGGCAGGATACAGGAATCGAGTCTGGTAATGTATAGTTGTCAACAGATACACCCTGGCAAGATACAGGAATCGGATCTTCGAACTCTTCAGACGTGCCCTGGCAGGATACAGGAATCGAGTCTGGAATTAGTCGTCAACAGATACACCCTGGCAAGATACAGGAATCGGATCTTTAGTTGCGACCGTTGATAGTGATCATCTTTGTACTGATTTTTTTCTTCTGAAAAGACAAAACGTTAGTTGTATGCGATGTCATGATGTATGACATGCGTAATGTTCTCGAAATAAATGAGATTGTATGTTCATGATGCGTATGTGCATGCTACAATGTATGAGGATATGATGTTTATGAATGTATGTTTTTGTCTAGGAAAGTAAATCCTTGACGGGTGCCGGGAAGTTAAATCCTGGGCTTGATGTTGGGGGAGAGTGCTTTGTTTCCGCTGGGGATGATGGTTGCAAGAATACCGGTAGGAGAAGATGACTCTGTTGGGGAATAAACTTGGCGAATAGAATACTCTGCGGGGCATGCTCTATGGGAAGAGAGGCACTTTGCTGAGGTTGATGATAACTCCGCTGGGGATACCATTGATGTGTTCTGTTGGAGGGAATTGATGAACTCTGCTGGGGGATAGGAAGACTTCGTCGGGGATGATCTTTCCATGACAATTGGCTGAGGATAACCCAGTTATATCTCGGTGGGGAAATAACCTTTGAATAAGGTCGGGAGACGCATTCGTGCTCTGCAGGTGATAAGCTTCCAGAATCTACTGGGGATAAGCTTCCTGCTGGGGAGATGGATTCCACTTTCCTGGGGAAACTTTTGGACTGGACTCTCCTGGGGAAATTTTTGAACTGTACTGGGGAAGCGGCTCCGCTGGAGTGTTTGGTAAACCGTCGGGGAACAATCTTAGATCAAGACTGTCGGGGATGCTTGTTAAGAATGTTTGTATACTCTGCCGAGGAATGTTGAGATCTGCCGGGGATACCCAACTTCCTTAAGGCTGACCGTAGGCTAACTCTGCTCGGGGAGAGTGTTGCTGACTTGCTGGAGATACTGTGCCTTGTTAGGGCTGATTGGAGACCAACTGCTTGGGGGAGAATTGTTGAATCTTGGCTCACTCTCTGGGGAATTAAGATATCTTGGTTACCTTCTTCAGCTGAACTTACCTTGGTACCTTGATAGACAGAGCAATTAGATCGCTTAGACAACTCATTATTGCCCCTGTTTCTAATGTTACCTGTAATTAATCCTTTTGTTTCGTATGCAAATATTTATGAGTTAGCAGTTAGTGTCAAATGCATATATCACAAATTGAACCTTGGACGTTCTTCGCAAAACAAAACAAAAAAAGGAAAAAACAATTGGCAATTGATCTGAAAAGTGAATTTTATTGATTTTTGAATTTTCCTGTAGATAGGCGTTTATGTACAAGAGGCTGACGTCCTAGTAAGAGATCGCCACCGAACAACAGAGTTTATACAATTTGTACAAGGAAAACAAAACAACTGTGTGAAAAAGATAATCCCACTGGGTTCCAACTCTGCTATCGCCTTTATATCTTCGAGCGTCTCATCACTTGGCTGCTCGGTTGAAGATGAAGCTGACTGATCGATGCCGTCTGAACCTGATGTCTGATACCGGATTCTGGATGCAAAGTGATCCAATGAGACATAGTATTACGCGTTAATCCCTAACTTTTTCCTGGACCGCCCTTTCGGGTTTTTAGTCCACCTGGATACCCATTTTTGCCCAAGCCGCCTTTTCAGGTTTTCGACTTGCCGGGTGTACAGATTTTTCATTTCATCCCTCATTTTGCCCGAACCCTTTTGGTTCGCCGGGAAGCCCTAAGTTTTGCCTAGGTATGTCAACCTAGCGGGTCTTTTATCATGCGTAGTATCTTTTTACTATGTCTGCATTGGCGGGGTGAGGAAGGTCGTCACCATCCATGGTGGTTAGAATCATGGCTCCTCCTGAGAACACATGTTTAACCACAAATGGCCCTTCGTACGTAGGGGTCCATTTGCCCCTGGGATCACTTTGAGGAAGAATGATGTGTTTGATTACCAGGTCCCCAACTTGATACTCTTGTGGTCTGACTTTCTTGTTAAATGCCCTGATCATCCGTTTTTGATATGTTTGACCATGACAAATAGCAGCGAGTCTCTTTTCGTCAATTAGGTTTAATTGATCAAGTCGAGTCTGGATCCAGTCATCTTCGCTCAGATCTGCATCCTTCATTATCCGGAGAGAGGGTATCTGCACTTCAATCGGTAAGACTGCCTCCATGCCGTAGACCAAGGAAAAAGGAGTTGCCCCGGTTGATGTTCTTGCTGAGGTACGGTACCCGTGAAGAGAAAACGGTAACATCTCGTGCCAATCTTTATAGGTCACTGTCATCTTCTGCACAATCTTCTTGATATTCTTATTCGCTGCTTCTACAACCCCATTCATCTTCGGCCGGTAGGGAGAAGAGTTATGGTGCTGTATCTTAAATTGCTCGCAGAGCTCAGTGATCATCTTGTTGTTAAGATTGGTACCATTGTCCGTAATGATCCTTTCCGGGATGCCGTATCGACAGATCAGATTATGCCGAATGAACCGTGCCACGACGTTCTTGGTTACAGTGGCGTAGGAAGCTGCTTCAACCCACTTCGTAAAGTAATCGATCGCCACCAGGATGAAGCGATGCCCGTTGGATGCCGTAGGTTTGATCTCGCCGATCATATCAATGCCCCACATTGCAAAAGGCCAAGGTGCTGTCAAGACATTCAGAGGAACTGGGGGAACGTGCACCTTATCTGCATAAATCTGGCACTTATGACATGTCCGAGAATATTGGTAACAATCAGCTTCCATTGTGGACCAGAAATATCCTGCCCGAAGGATCTTCTTTGCCATGGTGTGTCCACTGGAATGTGTTCCAAAGGTACCTTCATGTAGCTCTGCCATGATCCTTTCTGCTTCAGCTTTATCCACACAACGCAGTAAGGTTGAATCATGGTTCCGCTTGTATAGAATGCCGTTGCTGAGGAAGAACTTCGCTGCGAACCTCCTCAGAAACTTTTTGTCATTGACAGATGCACCTTCAGGGTATTCCTGAGCTTCCAAGTACCTTTTCACTTCATGATACCAAGTTTTTTCAGTCACTGTCTCAGCCTCAAGATCACAACAGTATGCAGGTTCATCCAGTTTCCAGATGATGATCCGGGGAGCCTCATTGTCCCATTTGACTTTGAACATAGAAGACATTGTAGCCAGTGCGTCCGCCAACTGATTCTCCTCTCTTGGGAAGTGTTCAAAAGTTATATCTGTGAAATGGGGAATTAATGTCAACACACACTCTTTGTAAGGAATAAGATTCGGATGTTTCGTATCCCACTCGCCTTTGATCTGATTGATCACGAGAGCGGAATCTCCGAAGACACTCAGAAACTTGATCCTTAAGTCGATTGCAGCTTGAAGACCCATGATGCATGCCTCATACTCCGCCATGTTGTTGGTGCAGTTGAAACATAGCCGGGCAGTAAGTGGAGTATGAGTGCCTTGAGGGGATATGATCACAGCGCCGATACCGTTACCCAAAGCGTTGGAGGCTCCGTCAAAGTGCATAGACCATCGGGATCCTTCCTCAGGTCCTTCATCCGGTCCAGGTACTTCACAATCAGTCACTATCATGATGCTCTCGTCAAGAAATTCGAAGTTCATTGACTGGTAGTCATCTACTGCCTGGTGTGCCAAATGGTCTGCCAATACACTTCCCTTGATGGCTTTCTGAGTCGTGTATTGGATGTCGTATTTCGTCAAGATCATCTGCCATCTTGCTATTCTTCCAGACAAGGCAGGATTTTCGAATATGTACTTTATTGGATCCATCTTTGAAATCAACAGAGTAGTGTGAGTCAGCATATACTGTCTCAGCCGGCGAGCAGCCCATACCAAAGCGCAGCAAGTTTTCTTGAGCAGTGAGTATCGGGTCTCACAGTCGGTAAACTTTTTGCTAAGGTAATAAATGGCATGCTCTTTTTGGCCAGACTCGTCATGCTGCCCCATCACACACCCCATTGAGCTGTCAAGTACTGTTAGGTATAGTATTAGAGGTCTCCCTTCAACCGGTGGCATAAGAACGAGTGGTTCTTGGAGATACTCTTTGATTCTGTCGAAAGCGGCCTGACATTCATCATTCTAACGTACCACCTGATCTTTCTTCAGCAGCTTGAAGATTGGTTCACAGGTAGCTGTTAGATGCGAGATGAATCGAGCAATGTAATTCAGACGTCCTAGAAAACCTCTGACTTCTTTCTCTGTCTTTGGAACTGGAATCTCTTGTATGGCTTTAACCTTGGCAGGGTCCACTTGAATACCCTTGTCGCTCACGACGAAACCTAGTAACTTCCCAGATCTCACCCCGAAGGTGCACTTGTTTGGGTTCAACCTCAACTTGTACAACTTCATACGGTCAAACAACTTTTGCAGATGGTCAAGGTGTTCCTCCTCAGTTTGGGACCTTGCAATCATATCATCGACATACACTTCAATCTCATGGTGGATCATGTCATGAAATAAAGCAACCATGGCACGTTGGTAGGTTGCCCCAACATTTTTCAATCCAAAAGGCATGACCTTGTAGCAGAATGTGCCCCAATGAGTAACGAAGGTAGTCTTTTCCATATCTTCAGGAGCCATTTTGATCTGATTATAACCTGAAAAACCATCCATGAAGGAGAACACCTTGTGCTGAGCAGTGTTGTCAACCAGAACGTCGATGTGAGGTAGGGGGAAATCATCCTTGGGGCTGGCCCTGTTCAGATCCCTGTAATCGACACACATTCTGACCTTACCATCCTTCTTCGGCACTGGAACCACGTTGGCAACCCACTGAGGGTAGGAGGTCACTGCTAGAAACCCGGCATCAAATTGTTTCATGACCTCAGCTTTGATTTTCTCGGACATCTCTGGGCGCATACGGCGAACCTTCTATTTAACCGGAGGGCAGTCTTCCTTGGTAGGGAGGTGATGGAGCACAATGTCGGTATCCAACCCAGGCATGTCTTCGTAGGAGCAGGCAAAGATCTCCACATAATCATGCAACATTTGAATCAACCGTTGTTTTACGCTGAGCTCCAGGCTGGCACTAATCTTAACCTCCTTTCTATCTGTCTCAGTGCCCAGATTTACCGTTTCCACTGGCTCTTCATATGGCTGAATGGCCCTCTCTTCCTGGAATAACAGTCTTGCAAGCTCGCCAGGCACTTCACAATCATCTTCACCTTCGTCTTCAGCTAAGTTGATCGGATTTTTGAAGTCATAACTGGCGGTAGCAGAGTCGTTACCAGTGAGATCCAGAGTGGATTGAAACCTGTATGAGTGAGTGTGTGTAAATATAGCTGTTTTGCAATATATAAAGAAAGAAAGAAAGAAAGGGAGCACAAGATTTGAAATGCGAAAAACGTCTGATGTCTTTATTCATGATATATGGGAATGACAAGTAATAAGCCCTCACAAATGAAGCCAACGGTGCCCCGGGTAAGGCACCGGGCCGTAGAGTTTCAATTTATTATTCATTACAAATTAAAGAAACAAAGGAATTCATTACTGCGTAACAAAAGTAATAGGTATATGGTCTTTTGCGGTCCAATTGTTTGGTCCACCGTCGGTCGTCGGGTAGATCCATCTATCGAACTCTGATTCCTCCACATCGCCTTCAATAGCATTCACTCCCGGGTTGGTGATGATCACGGGAGGTCTTCCGATCCTTGCTTTGCGTACAGCCCTCTGAGCCTCTGCAGTGAAACCCAGCGCAAACTTGTCAGTTTTAGGAGTAAAATCAGGGAGCCTGCCCCAGTTAGCACATTCACCTTTCTCAATTACAGCCCGGGCATCCTTTAAGGAGGCCATCCTCAAAGGAAAGTCTTCTTCAATTACCGTCTCAGCTGACGCCAATGTTGGAGGTACCTCTTCAAAATGTTGAAAGGGGGTTTCAATAAACTCCCCGTCCATCTCAATATACCGGAATGAATTCAGATGACTAACCATGTATTCTTCCTCCCCCTGCATAGTAACAATCTTCCCTCTGAAAGGGTACTTGAGCTTCTGGTGTAGAGTGGAGGTCACAGCCCCAGCCTTGTGAATCCAGGGTCGACCCAGCAAACAGGAATAAGATGGACGGATATCCATCACATAGAACGTTGAATCGAATACTTGAGAACCCACACGAATAGGAATGTCTACCTCACCATGCACCATCCTCTTCGACCCGTCAAAGGCTCGGACAATGATATTGCTATGTTTCAACTCCAGGCCCTCACAATCCAACCGGTCTAAGGCCTTCTTGGGCAATACATTTAGCGAAGAACCGGTGTCCACCAACACGTGTGCGAGAGTAGTGCCCCTGCATTCAATGGAGACATGCAGGGCATCATTGTGGTTCTTTCCCTTAGCGGTAAGATCAGCATCCGAGAAACCCAAACCATTGTCGGCGGTCAGATTAGCCACACAGTCAGTAAATTGGTCCGCAAATGTCTCTCGTGGCACATGGGCCGTCTTCAGAAATGAAATCAGGGCCTTAGCATGGGCCTCTGAGCACAGCAGCAATGATAGCATGGAGATCTTGGAGGGGGTATGTCCCAGCTGTTCAACGACGTTGAAGTCACTCTTCTTGATTATCTTAAGAATTTCCTCCATCTCTTGTTGGGAGGCTTCAACATTAACAGTCTTTGGTGCCTCCATCCGGGCAGGCACATCATCAATCCCTTTGCCCCGAGGATTAGACGACTCGGCAGCAGGGGTAGAAACTGGATCAGAAGTGGAAACAGGCGCACTTGCAGGCGTAATTATGAGAGGTATTCGAATAACTGGTGGCGCAATGTCAGGCGAGAAGAGCCTGCCACTGCGAGTAACTTTGGCTGGACCGGTGATGTTGCTGATACCTGTACCGGTGTTGAACTTCTGCTTCACTCCAAGTACATACACATCTGCCCCATAATGCCATGGGACAGCCTTGTCGGATTCATAGGGGAGGGGCCCCGGAACAGTAATGATAATGGATGCAACAGACATGATCTTGACTGGCTTCCTCGGGGGAGCCTTGGTAGGATTGTTGAAAATTGTGACGACAGATACTTCTTCAACAGGAACAAAAGGAACAACGGTCTTCTTGAACAAAATTTCTTTGCTATCCATCAGGCTTTGGATGCCTGACTTCAGCAACGGACAACCAGCAGGGGAAACAGCACACATAAGGCAACCCTTGCTACAACCCAGAAATAAACCGGCCAGCAACAGGTTCCTCTTAACAGTCAACAGAGGGGTAGCAACATCATCCACAGAAACGGCATACAAGTCTTCCTCAACGACATTTACTCCATGCTGGGGCATAGGAGCAGTCACAACATTTGGCCTTTCGGGCGCCTCAAATTGTATCTCCTTCGCATCAATAAGGTCTTGAACCTTATTTCTTAGGGCCCAGCAATCATCAGTAGAATGCCCCGGGCTATCAGAGTGATAAGCACAGCGGGCATTGGAATTATACTTCGGGGATGTAGTGTTCACCACCTTCGGAGCTTCTCTGACGGTTACAAAGTTGGTCGATAGCAGTTACGGCAAGATTTGCGACAAGGTCATACTTAGCCGAGTGTATTCTCTTCTGGGTCTCTCGGCCCTTGGTTGGTTGGGTTGCCGAGGAGCGGCAGCAGGCTTTGCAATCACCACCGCGCTGACAGCTTGGCGGCGTTCCGGTTTATTCTGCCTTCTAGGCCCATACACAACACTGGCTTCCTTTTTGAAAGGCTTCTTCTCAGAACTTGAGGACGCACCTTTCTGAATTTTTCCCGATTTCATACCAGCCTCTATCCTTTCCCCAGTCAGAATGAGGTCTGTGAACCCTGCAGATGAATTGCCAATGAGATGATTGAAGAACGGCCCGGATAGGGTCCCTAAGAACATATCCACTAACTCATGGTCGGTTAATGGAGGCTGCACCCTGCCAACCAGGTCCCTCCACTTCTGCGCATACTCTTTAAAACCTTCTCCCGATCCTAGCGACATACCCTGGAGTTGGGTACGTGTAGGAGCGAGGTCGGCATTATATTGATACTTCTTGTAAAAAGCAGTAGCCAACTCCTCCCAGTTACGAACCTTGGTTCCATCCAGCTGATAGAACCATTCGAGATGAGTCCCTGAAAGACTCTCCTGGAAGAAGTGGATCCACAAGTTCTTATCCACAGTGTATGGTTGGATCTTCCACACATAAGATCTGAGATGTAGCTTAGGGCAGAACGCCCCGTCATACTTTGCGAAAGATGGTGCTTTGAACTTGTGTGGGATTACCACACCAGAAGATAAACCCATGTCTCCGAAATCCAACCCAAGCACTTGTTAAATTTCCATGGCATTCAGACGATCTTCCAACTGCTTGTACCTGTCTTCAGCTGGAGGATACTGCTCCTCATTAAAATCAGTCTCCTTGTCAGAGACTACCGGACTAGGAACCCTTCCCCCCTGGGGACTGCCTTTGCCTACAGAAGAACCAGCTTGATCAACCTTATTCTGCAGTGTGTTACCAAACCTCCGGCCAGTGTTGAATAGTACAATTCTCTTCTTCTTCTTCTTGACCAGCAGGGCCTTCAATTCCTCCTGTCCTTGGGCCAAACTCATGATCAGTTCTTGGAATTGGGCGTTCTGAGCCTGAAGGGCCTTGATGGACTGCTCAGTAGATGATTCAGGGTTCATGATGCTGAAATAAACAGCGAAGAACATTAAGCAACCTAAAAAGAAGAGTACCTGCTATGCACATGATGAATGGGATGCGTATGATTTATGTTTTCAAAGACAATCAGGATTCAACTTTGTAAACAAAAAGAACACACTTCATTAGATTCAACTTTGAAATTTAAATTGTTCAACAGATTTCCCTTAGGCGTTACATGAAATGGAAATACTGAAAAGGGAAATAAAATGGTAAAAGAACATCCAAAGCTCATCATTGATCCCAGGGTCTCCTCTTCTCAGTACGGATGTAATCATTCAAGGCTCGCTCGTTCTCCAATTGCTTTGTCAGCTTCTGGATCTTCAATTCCTGATCGTTGAACTTTTCCCGATAAGAATCCCGTTCTTCTCGTAGTTGTGCCCAAGACCTTTTTAGTGTATCAAGATTAGTAGGTACATGAGGAGGGAGAACAGTTGGAGGAGCCCCATCTCTATCAGGATATTCAAGAATGACGGGTCTGACAGCTTCATATGGCATACCTAACTTCTGAGCACGGATGCGGACCCATTTGTAGTAGGCTTCCATAGGTAGAGAAGTCTTTGGTCCCAATTCTTGTGGGTCAGCTTTGTGAATTCTGTCCCAAGCCTTGATGAACCTACGACGCAGCTCGTCACTATCTACCTGAAACTCAAAACTGATGTGAGGCACCAACATCTCATGAGGCCCTGCTCTTCTGGCTCTTCCAAACTGGCGGAGAGCTAGACATGGATTATAAGAGATTCCTCCTTGGGTACCAATCAGAGGAACATTAGGGTATTCTCCGTAACGATCAATAACAGCCACCTCATCCAAACCTCTGAGAGTCCAAATGATGTCATTATCAGTGAGAGACATTAACCTACGAGCCCAACCTCTTCCTTCTTTGTTCTTCAGCACGAATTTAGGGAGGTGCGAAATAAACCACCTCACCAACAAAGGAATACAACACCACAGAGTTCCTCGTCTTCGGGCAGTACGAGCATAAAGTTGTTGCAGGATATCACCCAAGAGAGTGGGCACAGGGTTCCGAGACATGAAGATCCTTATGGCAGTGACGTTAATGAAGTTGTCAGGATTAGGGAACAGGACTAAACCATAGATTAAGAGAGCCAGAATATCTTCATACGCCCTAAAGTCCAGGTCATTCCAGAAACTGTTAGCCTTAACAATCAGAAACTTGGCCAAGAAACCCTTAACTTTGCTTCTAGTCACCCAGTTGTCCAT
This sequence comes from Vicia faba, assembly GCA_948472305.1. Lineage (NCBI taxonomy): Eukaryota > Viridiplantae > Streptophyta > Magnoliopsida > Fabales > Fabaceae > Vicia > Vicia faba. The sequence goes on along the minus strand of OX451738.1, from coordinate 483,603,801 downwards.
TGCCTCCTTGTGGGTCAAGGGAAGAGCTGCAGCAATCTCCTCAAGCCTAAGGGTCTTTTCCCAACCAGTGTAGGGAGTCTGATCCAAGATAGGGATACCAAGCAAATCAGAGAACTCTTCCAGGGTAGGGACCAGCTGGAAGTCTTGAAAGGTGAAGCACTGGTACAGAGGGTCATAAAACTGGGTCAGGACACTCATCAGTTATTGGTCCCACTTTGCCGTGACTAAACTGAGAAGAGAACCATGCCTCTGGATGAAGGAAGTAGTATTTAGAATTCTGCTAACCAATTCTTCAAGCAACTCAGGTGGGTGAACAAAGTTGAACCGGATAGTATTCCTTCGCATAGGCATCATGATGTCCTACAAAACAGAGCAAAGGTGAAACCCTCTTGTCTTTGAAATGGTCAGTCCTTATGCAGGATGCATGCAATGTTTATGATGGCATGATGTTATGATAAAGCACACCACAAATATTCACAAAGGAAAACATGATAAGGCACACAAGCCACACAAGACAAGCCCTTAGAGTTTAGGCCAGCATGGGGTCTAGGTATTACCCTCTTTCAGTTTGTTGGTTAAGACCTGTCCTATCAAAAGTAACCGGGTTCTAGAGGATCCCAATATCACTGACTACCCTCAATCGGTCATAACTCCAGCAACGCAATCTTTTCTTACAGCCAGAACCATCACGAGAGTTTAGCCTCAATGGGTGTAGCGTACTGCTACTGTTCTATTGGCCAAGTTGGGTCATTTAAGGTTCTAAGGTCGGTTGGTGCTTAATGACTCCTCAGAAGACCCATATTCTCCTCGTTGCGACACAAGGGATATCGGTACAGACCAAGGTGCCACACCAACGTAGCCACTGCTTCACCCATGTAGGTCTACGCCGGACAGGTCCCTCACAGCTTATGCTACCTAACAGGGTATCCCCAGATCCGGGTTAGGATCTATGTAACTCCGATGCAGCCCACAATAATAAAGCAAACAAACACAACAATTGAAAACACAAGTCTGAGCTATCCTAAGGTACACCTCACTTTAAGTTTAGTCCCCAGCAGAGTCGCCAATTCTGTGATCGGTGGAAATAGAACTGACTGTTTAGCGTTGGTTCGCGAAATGTCGCGGAAGCAAGAGTCGCCACCGTCTTTTATGTTCTCCAATAAGGAAAGGACAAAAGCACGGCAAAATTCCTTTTCGAGATGTTTCTCGGTTCGGGAGGTAGATTATAGAAAGGGAAGGTGTTAGCAGCCTTTCTATCCATGGTTATCCATGGGCTCTTAGATACTTGCTCATTGTGTTTTCAAAAGATGTTTGCTTTTCAAATTGTGAGTGGGTTTGAAAAAGTTTCGTTTAAAAATTTCAGAATGACTCTTATATCAGTCCTCAAGAGTGTTTGAAAAATTGTTTTGAAAGCTTTTTGAAAAGTGTCGATGTGAAAAGAGTTTTGATTTGTTTTTGAATAGAGCAAGTATCTACGAGTCATCTACCTACCCTAAGGAATTAGGCTGTGTAAATGTCCTTAAGGTAGTTCCATCCCACCATTGAGAGGTAGGTAGCACCACCGTTGGAGGTATTCGGGTCAATTCGTTTGTAGGGACAGTGTGGTCACCAGAGCAACATTAGGACACCTTAGAAGCTACCCTTATGCCCTTGATCCTTTTTTAATCGAGGCAACCGTTTCGAGGCAACTGGATCATGGACATAAGGACTTACTAAAACGTCCTATACTCGACGACCACGTTTCGAAGGTAAGGCAACAGGTGAGGCGTACCCTAGAAGTGGTGTGTGAATTTGTGTGTTATTTTCATGTTAATATTTGTCTTTGATCATGCATTTGTGAGCTACGAGTTATTTTTAGTTAGCCATATATTCTTTCATACCAAGTTAGCAGTTTAAGAGTGCGGAAATTTAAATGCGGAAAGATAAATCCTACGCTATTACAAGGCGCGGGTCTATACATCGCCAAATTACAAAAACCCGTTTTTGATAAAAAATGCGGAAAATAAATAAATTCCTAATTACTATTACAAGCCTTGAGCAGTTACATAATATTCGAAAGAAAATAAAATGCGCGAAAAGAAATTAGAATCGAATGTTCGAAGGCGTTGAACCCTTTTGAAATTGAATTGAATTAAAAAGCTAATTAATTATTAAATTAAACAAAAGAAATGTTTTTTAGGTTTTTGTATTTATGAAAATAAAGAGAATTGAAAATCAAGAGAAACCCTAATTCTAAGTTATTTTTAATTATTAATGAAAAATATTACAAGTTAACCTAATTTACACTAATTAATTAAATTACATTTTTATTTATAAAAAAATATTTAGTAATTAATAATAATAATAATGAGAGAAAATTATTTATTAAAAAGATGAAAAGGTTAAAAACCCTAATTCTACCTATTTTAATTTATTAAGAAAAATATTAAAATTGAAAACCTAATTTTACTAATTTAATGGTTAGAGTTTATTTACAAAATAAATTAATGGTGAATTAAATATTAATTAAATATATTACATTTTTTGTTTCTGATTTTTTTTATTGTGAGAATTATTTTATGAAATTAAAGAAACAATTAAAAATAATAATTAAAAGAATTAAAATTGAAAAAGAAAATAAAATTGAAGAATGCAAACCAGGGGGGGTTTCAGGCCCATTATGGAGGTTTTTGAAGCATTTTGGCCCACTGAATCAAAGCCTTTTTTGACTTTCTGTGCTTGCGTGTGGAGTGGTTGACTAGCGTGTACCATGGACTGCACGTTCTGGCCTTCAGATTGGTCTTGAAGCCACTTGTCAGGCCTTAGCATATGCGTGTATGGTGAACCTTTGGATGGAAACTGCATGGGAATATATTAAGACAAAAATCATTGAATATATGGGGGGACCTGGGAATCGAACCCAGGTCCCAATGCATGCAGGACAACTCATCCACCAACTGAGCCATTGCGTTTCTTTGTTAATATAATGGAACATGATTATTATATAAAAAAATAAGCGTTAGTGGTATGCAAACTATGAATCACCCTATAGCATCAGGCCACGTCCTTCGTCTTCCTTGTTTTTCCTGCAAATAGAAGACACATAGAGGGGGTTTTAAACCCCCACAAAATGCAAACTATGAAAATAGAGATTAGAGCATGCTGTAACATGAAAAGGGCGCGAGGTCATGGTCTGTCTCGTCTTGAGGTCACGAATTCAATGGCATAGGTTTTAAGGTCTAATTTTTCCATATGAGGAAAGCCCCAATTTAGAGCTTTTGAAACCCTAAAACACGTTAATGGTGAATCAAGATACAGGGCCTGATAACGCAATTGAGTTATATCATTAGCTTCAGAAGGTTAATATTAGTACAAATCACTCAAGAAAAATGATTAAAAGTGCATGAATCATGATGTGGAATTCAAGAAATTGTTGCAAACCGTATGGCCTGTATTCTATGATTCTTGGCACGTTTTGATTGATTCTTGATTACAAAAGCTTCCTGGATGCTTAGGCAACGTATTGGAATCCCTTAGAAGTTTTGAATTATCCTCTAACTGTGATTTCAGATTTCAACTTTTGGTGGAAATTTTGCAATTTGGTTATGGCCTCTTGAGCAGTTTTTCGTGTGTGCCTGAATAGGGTTGAGTTGTGCCTTTGTACATGAAGCAAATTAGGTCAAGAAAACAAGCCCAAAGTCCATGTATTAATGTTTTCAATATTTGAGTTTTCCATATCTTTTTTCAATCTTTTTGCCATGAAAACCATGCCAATTATGGAAGATTTGGTCTTGTTGATTGATGCACGATTTGCCACTTTGCCCTAGTTTGATTTGCTGCACAAAAAATATTTAAAAGGCATGATTTGATATTTATCTCATATTTAAAACTAATTAAATGAATTAATAATAATAAAAACTCAATTAATTAATTAAAAATAAGAAAATAAATCCCTTTGAGCTTAATGGGTCGTGCACATGCTTTGGGTAGTGATTCAAGGAAGAATTTGTGGCCCATTAGCAATTTTGAAGCTTTTGAAGCAAAGTTGACTTTTCAAAGTTCCCAAAATTTTCCCAACTTCTACAAGGCATATCTTGCTCAATTTTGAAGCTATGATCATGTTCTTGGACATTTTGGAAAGGTCTTGAAGTCCTCTAACCAATGTATTTGGTCCCATGTCATTTTGATTTACCAATCTCAAGTTATGGTCTTTGACTTAAAGTGCCTTTTTGTTGACTTTTGAAAATGACCTATAATGTTGAAATTGATAACTTTTTGTGAGAGCATTTCTTGGACTTGAAGTGTGAAGATGAGTTGTAGGAAATGTCATTCCCTTCAAAATGAGCTTTGGATGGGTTTTTTCTGATAAACCATGAAGAAGTTATGCCTTGGTCAATTTGCAGTTGACTTTTCAGCTGTCCAAAAATAGAAACTTTTGCATCTTGAGACTTTTGAGCCATGCTTTGAGAATCATGATCAAGAATTGATCAAATGATGTTTGTGGCTTCAAAATAAGATGTTGACCAAAATTTTTGACTTTTGACTGTCAAATGACCATTTTGCCCCTGCAGTTGACTGTGGAGCAATTAGGTTTTTTTGACTGTGTAATTTGATGCTGTGAGTCTTGAAACTTGACATGTGAATGCTTGACAATGTTTATGGGCATATGGGACTTGATTGGACCCTTGAAAACTTCAATTTCTTTGCACGAACCAAAACCCTAATTTTGACTGTGTTAGGAGGCAATTGGACTGTGCAACCCTTGAACCATGATCTTGGCAACTCTTGAAGAATATGGGAGGGCAAATTTTGGGGTACAACACATACTGTTATCTAGGATCCAAAATAGAGGGAGGAAAGGTGCATGAGTCGATATATCCCATTATGCATCGAATCATACTGAGCTGATTTTGTTTTTATAGGAGCAAGAAGAGTTATGTGTCGATGCATAGTAGTATTGTCTCGACCCATAACAGTTCAAAATGCATTTTTCCTGTCTTTTTACACTGTCTTTATAGTTTTAACATTATTGTCCAACTATTCAATATGGTTTGATATTTGGATTTGTTTCAAGACGCAATTTTCGTGCAGGATACATTAGTAAGGTCCAGGTTCATGCAAAAATGAGAATGGCAAGAGAATCACCCAAAATGGCATGTTTTTCAATTCTTTGATCTTGTTTTCAAAACCATGTTTAATGGCTGATCCTTTCCATATTTTTCAAACCACTCTATAAATACAACTTCATTTACAAGCCAAGAGTAGGCCCATACACACAGACATACTGCCTCAGAAAACCATATCAGAATTCACAAAATTGCAAAATCATCATAAGAGCTGTCAAATTCAAAACCAGCTATGCAAGCTACCTCAGTCCAAATAAACACCAGATTCGTGTTCCTGAGATTCCCAAGATTCAGCCCAGGCCTCCTCTACACGCGAAAAGTCTTAGAATCTGTGGATCACATTACTCCGGTTAGGTACAGAATTTTGATCTTGGATCTTTAATTTCTCACATTGTAAACTTCTTCTAAGCATCCATATATACTCATACTAATGCTTGGGATAATTTAAGATCTGTTTCTTTTGAGTTTCAACGCAGGAAGCATAAGGTGCCATTGTTACGACACAATTTGGAAAAGGTGGTTAAAAATGTGTGATACAAAGAACTTTTTCCAATTTTAAACCCAGATTCGGAATCAAGACGCGATTTTATGTAGGATAGACCCTTTTGTTTTGTCTCAAAGTGTTTGTTTTGCAAGAATAAATTTTGGACTGATCGTAGGTGGTGACCGGAATTTGACTCCGACACTGTTGACTGCTTCTGACTCCGACGCCCCAATTTTTATTCTCCCATTGGCTTGTGAAACATGCATGCTTGATCTTTGAATCTTATATATTTGATTCATTTTCTTACATATAATAGTATCATTTCATTATAATAAACGAATTGGCAGCTAGCTCAATTGGTAAAGAAAGCATGCAAGCAGAGAGAAGACTTGGGTTCGATACCCAGGCCTCATTTTGTTTTTATCTAACTATTCTTCTACAGATCCAATACGTCGCAGTCATGAGCATGCATCATACACCATACGATCATAGCCACTAGATCTCATTTGATCAGATCTAAGCGCCCTAAATATGCAGGCTCATCATGGACCCTCCAGATGCACCCTCACCAGATCCAACTTGGCTTGGGCTTCTTCTTGATAATGGGCCCTAACAGATTCCAATTCTCACCCCCATTGTTGTTCCATATCAGGCCCGTGTTCATTGTTTCTTTATCCATTTGTTTTAATTGTTTTATTTCTTTTAATCTTTTTATCATAACATAAAATAATTAAAAATCATAAAAATATTAGGTTAGCATTTTTTTCATTAAATTGATTTTGTAAATTAATTAATAATTATTTAAACCATTTTTTACTTTAAAACTAAATAGACTTAGGATTAATTTCATTTCTTTTCATAAACAAAAAATAACAAACAAAAAGATTTTCTTTTACTTTTAGGTTTTAAACGTCAATTTTTAATCAATGTATCTGCTCATGGGATGTAATAGACTTAAATTAGGACTTTTACTTTTTCTTCTTTACCCCCCATGTTTGGACATGTAATTAACGCCCCTCTCCGAAGCTTTGTAATAGTTTAGGATTTATATTTTCCGCACTTTAAATTCCTACAATATTTAAACATCTAGATGTATGACTAATAGGATTGCATGATTAGACTAATAATTGAACTCTAGCAAACTTAACACAAAAGACAAAAATAATTGAATACAACACACCTGCACATATACACCTCTAGGGTATTCCTACTTTGGTTGCCTTCATAAATAAAATAGTCATGTCCCTCGAAAGTAGGGACGCTTTAGTAGAGACCCTTAAATCAAAAAGATCATAGTCCCTCAATGACCCTACGGTGTTGCCTTTCGGTAAAATGATCTAGTCCCTTAAACAAAATTGCTAAAGTGTCTCTATATGTTGCCTTTATGACTGTATGATGACCCATAAAACTTCCTCATACATCCAAGCGACCATGGCTACCTACTCACTAATAGTAGGCTAGTCTTGTCTAAAGGAAAGGAGGAAAAAGAACAAACCTTTCGAGTAAAAGTAGATAGTTGTTAGATGCTTGCTCAAAAAAAAATTCACACTTACAACTTTCAATAAAATTTTCAAATGCTTTATCAACACTCTTGAGGACTGATACAAGAGTTATCATAAAGCAAATCTCCGCACTAAGGCATTTTCAAAATAATTTTCAAAAACAATTAAAAAGCACAAGGTATTTTTCAAATGAGCTAAGTGTTGCACCCCAAAATTTTCCCTCTTATTTCTCAAGGAATCACCTTGGATCCTCAAGTTTGCTTCCATCCAATTCCAAGCCTTGAATTATCATTTTTCCAAGCAAATCACTCATAAGGGAAAAATGGTCATTTGCACACTAAAAAGTCAAACTTTGACTTTTGGATCAATATCAAATCTCAAGAATCATATTTCATCAAAACATGTTGGAATATGAAGTTTGTTTCATTAAGAAATTCAAAAGTCAAATTTACTATGGAAAAACCAAATTTCTAAATACTTGGGATTTTTCAAAGTATTTAAGAAAAAATGACACTTCAGAACTTCTAACCAGCCTCCAGGCAGGAGCAGTCAGAAGATGTAAACATGGTTCAACGCATAGTCTCCAGTCAGAACATGGCTCTTCAACATCTACGCAATTTCAGTCAGAATTTTCTAGGGTAATGCAAAGAAGGTTCAAAGGCGTGCTGCAAGCTTTCTAGAAAGTCTGAAATCTCCTTCAGAACATGATGGAGCCAGATGATATAACGATCAGAGGATGGATGCTACGCTGAAGCAGAACTTCTGATCCAGAACAAAGCCTTGGTGTAGAGTATCACGTTGCAGGATTTCTGGTTGTGACAAGTCTCATCATCATTTAATGCTCATTTAATGCTCACAACCACCTTCTGAGTCTTTATCCAAAGGATTTTCACCACGTGTATCTCTACTGTCTTGGGATAACAACTTTACCACTAAGCCCATGCTTTACCTTTTGCTTTTCCTTAATTCCTACTGACAGCCACCGTGCTTGATTCAAAGACAAGGCAGCGCTTCAGCACATGAAGGCTAATTTCAACGCTTTGGTCAGAACTTGACCAAATCCCAAAACCTTGCTTATACAACTTGCTGCAAACCTATGACTAATAGCTAGCTCGGCCTATGCCTGCATCTCATGATTACACCAAACTAGCATACGAAAACTGTGATGAAAAAGAAAAGGAACAGGATGCCAAAACAGGTTCAAATCCTATTTGTTTTTCCCCCCAAATATCACAACAAATTCATCTATAAATACTTGGCTCCATCACACGTTCAAGGGACTGGCTTTTGAAGGGAGAGATTGGCCAAAAGAGAGAAGGAAGTTGTGAAACCTTCATAAAAATACAGATTGCTCATACACAAAAAACAAACCTTTGTTCTTCTTTTTGAATCAAAGAGCTTGACGTTTCCTCTTCCATTACTCTTGTTGATTCCAGAAACATCCAAAGGCAGCCACTCAAAGCTCCAAGCATGCTCCAGGTAAGTCTTTCTGACTTTACTTTCTTTTCATTCTGAACATCATTAACATGTAAATATCATAGCATTAATGTTGTACATATCATTGTATGAATAGAAAAACTATGGATCAGAACTTCTAGAATAATGCTATGCTCAGACTTGGGATTAGAACTTCTATGAACTGTTATACTGTTATCATTCTGATTTGCTGAACTGAATAAATTTGTTGTTGTGCTGGTTAAGAGCTGAAATGTAACACAGAACTTCTATTTTTCACTCATCATTTTAACACATATAACTTCTAGGATTTTCTCACTGTTTAAGCACGCAAAACTTCTGAGTTCTCCTCACACGTCAAATACACTGAACTTATGATGTTTCCATCAGCTGTTTTCAAACACTCAGAGTTTATTACTTTCACATGCTGACCATGTACTGAACTGCTGACGTTTGCTCACTGTCTTAGTGAAATACATAACTTCTAATTGTTGGTTCACTGGTTGAACACCATCCAGGGCCTATGTGTTTTCCCTCTAACGTTTCTTGCAGGACCTCCGAGTTTACCAGTCCAGAACTTCTGATCCCACGGATGTCTCCTGTTGAGTCACAACACTCTTGGCTTCAGAACTTCTGATCCTAGTTGTTCTGCTTACAACAACACGCTATTTCCTACCTTGCATTTATTTTCCTTTTCATCTTTTTTATATATATTAATATAAAAAACATAGAAATATTTTCTTTTTTATTTTATTTCCTTAAGACAAAAACATTCTTTTAAAACAAAACCATTTTTTCTTATGTTATGCATTTCAACAGGGTTGTAATAATAACTTAGGACTTATTTTTACTTACAATCCCCATTCGTACATATGTACCCCCATCCCCTAAATATTGTAATAGCGTAGAATTTCATTTTCCGTGATTTATTATTTTCCATATACTGTATAGTAACTAGGGTGTGTATGGGAAGATAAAATCAAAAAAGTAGAACACCAAAAATCAAAGACAAATGCATGCAATCAATCACACTATTCACACATGCACCCTTAGGGTAATCCCTCTTGTTGCCTTATAAAAAATGGCCATGTTATGCATGTGGGATGTCTTAGCACAAACGAATCGAAAAATACAAGATCATAGTCCCTCGATGACGCTATCAAAGTTGCCTTTCAAAATGATCTTAGTCCCTAAAAAAGGAAAAGTGCTAAGTCACCTCACAACATTGCTATCATGGTCATACGATGACCCAACGCCCATCCCTTCACATCCAACGATGAGGCTTCCTACCAAAGTAATGGTAAGATAGCAACATCTAAAGGAGGGGGAAAACACATCTAAGACCTTTTGAGTAGGTAGGTTCGCTCTCAGTTACTCGCTTGCTAACAAAAATATTTTATACACCAACACTCTCACTTTGAAACATTTTCAAAAGACAAACACTTTGTATGCGTCCTTATAGAAACGAGGATCATTACAAAGAATACACCTTTTCAAAATCACTTTCAAAAACACATCTTTGAACTATTTTCAAAACAACACTTTGTATGCGTCCTTATAGAAACGAGGATCATTACAAAGTTACATTTTCAAAATAATTTCGAAACCACACCAGAAAGCACATTCAAACAAAAGCAAAGTGATCTAGCAAGTAACTAAGAGCCCATGGAAAACCATGGATGAAAGGGGTGCTAACACCTTCCCTTTTCATAATCATCCCCCCGAACTTAAAACATCTCTAAAGGTCTTTCCTGTGCTTTTTCACCTTTCCTTTTGGATAAAAGAAAAGTCAGTGGCGACTCTTGCTAACCGAAACATTTGCGAACACAAATGCAAAACCCTCAAGTCAGTTTTCCCACCGCATCACACTAAGCGTCTAAGACCATGTAGAAAACTATAGATGGAAAGGGTTCTAACACCTTCCCTTTCCATAATCTACCCCCTTACCCAGAAAACATCTCGAAAGGTCTTTTTTTGTTCTTTTCACCCTTTCCTTTATTGGATAAAATAAAAAGTCGATGGCGAATCTTGCTTACCGCAACATTTGAGAATACAAATGCAAAACCAGTATAACAATCGGTTCTGCCACCGTATCACAGAACTGGCGACTCTGCTGGGGAATCATAAAAAGTGGGGTTACCTTATAGCTTAGGTAATTTTAAATTGCTTTCCTTGTATTCTTTGCTTGCTTTATTTTTGAGGATTTGTTGGGGTATTCTTGTAAAGATCATACACCCGGATCTAGGGCACCTTTTAGGTAAGTAGCAATAGATCGTGGGGACTGTATAGAGTATACTGACACGGTTGAAACGATAGCTACGTTGGTGTGACACATTTGTTGGTACCGGTAGCCCTTGAGTAGTCGAGGAGAATACGAGGCCGCTGTGTGGTGTCATGAAGCACCAACTGACCTTAGAACCTTTAACTGAACAACTTATCCATTAGGGAGTAGTGAGATAGCCACCTTTGGTGCAGTCTGAAGTTGGTTGATACTCGATACTAGACTCATTGAGATCTGACTTCCAGGATATTTTCGTCACCAATAAAGAGCCTTGCGCTGAAATAATGCCTGGTGAAGAAGGATCAATGATATTAAGATCCCCTAGAACCCGATTACTATTAATAGGACAGGTTGAACCAGATAAACTTCAAGAGGGTACTTACCATGGGAATCCATGCAAGCCTAAACCTAAGGCTACTTGTGTGACTTGTTTGCTTTCATTGCCTAACAACTTGAACTCATTGCAGGGCTTTATTTGTATTCCTTGCAGGACTTGTTTGTAGTCATTATCCAATAACTCGGATTTCCTGCAAGACATACTTGTCTTCATCACCCTACATTTTTTATTGATGCATAGCATATACATCATAGCATCATACCATAGCATTTCCTTAACCATTTCAAGGACCTCAAGGGCCTATGGTGCAGGTTATGATAGATCAGATGTCTAGCAAGGGGGCAAGGGGATTTATTTTCCTCTAGCCAATGACTGTTAAAAGACCAAAGCATGATAACTTGATTCAGGGGCTATGACCCACTTGATATGGTGAGCTTGATTCTCGTAGAAGGACATTCAACGATACGAAGTTCTTCAATCAAAGTTGTAGTCAACTCCTAACATCTTCTTATGTTTACCCCACGAGATCCCTGAAAACATCGCATAGGCATATCATACATGTCATTGCATAGTAGGTATTCTTAAGACGAGTCTCTTATCTTTTCACTATTTATTTCAGCAAAAGAAATGGCTCTTGAACAAACAGTAAAGGATCTTCAAGCTCAAAATGCTCAGTTCCAACAAATGTTCCTAGCTCTGCCTAAGGGGAAGGAATGACTGAAAGCTCTTGTCATCAAAGAGAAGAAGAAGAAGGAAAATAAACCGACTGGCATCTTGAATATGGGAAGAAGACTTAGAGGACCGGTCAAGTGAGCTTTAGATCTCACAACTCCAACAAATGATGGGGATAATCATGAAGAAGATAACAACCCGGAGATTGATGAAGAAGAAGATGAATACTCTGAAGAATAAAATCCTCCTGCTGACGATAAATACAAACAACTGGAGGATCGTATCAATGCTATAGAGATTCAGCAGATACAAGGCTTTGACTTTGAAGAGTTAGGGCTGGTTTTTGGAATGGTCGTCCCACAAAAATTCAAGGTTCCCACATTTTCTAAATATGACGGGGTCTCTTGTCCTAAACTTTATTTGAGATCATACGTTAGAAAGATCCAGCCTCACACTACTTACTGGAAGTTATGGGTCCATTTCTTCCAAGAAAGTTTGGCTGGCACTCAATTGGAGTGGTTCTACCAGATAGAAGGAACTGACATTCATACCTGGGAAGACTTGGTTGCTGCTTTCTATAGGCAGTACCAATATAATGTTGACCTCGCTCCAACCCGTGCACAATTTCAAAGTATGTCTATGGGTTCTGGCGAGGGTTTCCAAGATTACGCCCATAAATGGAGGGATCTTGCAGGGAGATTCTAGCCTCCTCTGTCTGATAGGGAGCTGGTAGACATGTTCTTGGGCACTTTGTCTGGTCCATTCTTCAACCACTTGATTGGAAGTTCTTCGGCTGGGTTCACCGAGCTGATACTGACAGGTGAAAGAGTCGAAAGCGGTATTAAGAGTGGGAAGATTCTAATGGTTTCCACTTCTAATGCTGAGAAGAAGACATTCGGTATCAAGAAGGAAGTTAATGATGTATATGGCCAAGAGGGACGTGCTAGAGGTAACCACAACCCATCAGTGGGGGAAGTACTGGTCTTTAATCATACGCATATGCAACGAAATCAACAAGGGAATCAGCATAATGAGGTCGCGCCTAAGAGACAATTCACCAAAATCAACATGTCACTAGCTCAAGCATTACAACACATGTTGAAGGCAGGATTGATTAGGTTAAAGGCTCCTCTACGGAATCCCAATACTTCTGCTCCTAGCTACCACCCCAACGAAAGGCGTCCATACCATTGTGATAGTCCTGGACATGATACAAAAGGCTGTTGGGCTCTGAAGAACAACATTCAGGATATGATTGATGTCAAGGAGATTGAATTCGACCCTCTAGAGACTCACCACATGATCACTACTCCTAGGCTAAATCATTGAGCGCGTCTAGTTCATTTGTGATTTTTCAATTGTAATTTACTTTGCTTGTTCAAACAATTACTGTCATGTCAAACTTTGGTTTTCCTATTAATGCATTACATATGTTTATCTTGAATTATGTCATTTTCATTATATTTAAACTGCTTTCTTACTTCCTTTTTGTGATATTTAACTCTCGATTAGAAGTTGTAAGCCTTTAGAGGGAGGATGACGAAAATAATACCATGATCTTTACAATATGCTTTTGAACAGACCCTGTGATACGGTGGCAGAACAGACTGCTATACTGTTATTTATGTTTTCTGTTCTCAAATGTGCGGTAAGCAAGAGTCGCCACCGAATTTTATTTCATCCAACAAAGGAAAAGGGAAAAGAACAGAAAAAACTTTTTTCAAGATGTTTCTGAGTACGGGGAGTAGATTATAGAAAGTGAAGGTGTTAGCACCCTTTTTATCCATGGTTTTCCATGGGCTCTTAGGTACTTGCTCATTTTGAAATTGCTTGTGTGTGTTTTGAAAAGTTTTTGTTTAACTTCGTGGTAAACCTTGTATCTGTCCTCAAGAGTATGACGAAGTTGTTTTTGAAAACTGTTTTGAAAGTGTTTGTGTGAAAGAGTTTTTGTTGTTTTGATCAAGTACTTAAGAGTTTCTACCTACTCGAAAAAGACTGTTCATTTTCTTGTTTCCTTTAAACAGCGCAATCCTACTATTAAGGAGTAGGTATCCCCATTGTTGGAGTTTAAGGGACATTCGAAGGGACAATTACGGTCGCTGAAGCAATGGTTAGGAAACCTTAATAGTTACCCTAGAGTCTTAAAGATCTTTCTGAGGAAACATTCAAATGGGTCATTTTTTATCTTTTGGGACTAGAGGGCGACCACTAAAATTCCCTATACTTCATGACCGTTTACTGAAGGAAACCGAAATGGAATAAACCCTAGGAGTGAACATGTGCTTGTGTTTGACTTCAGTTGATTATCTTTGAACAATTAGGGTTTTCTACTATTTTAATTCCATTTGTCTTTTGCATACAATCCTATTATCAATCATCTAGCAATTAATAGTTGCGGAAATTAAAAGCGAAATTTTTTTAAACCTAGCTATTACAAGGCTTTGGGAAGGGGGTTACATAGCCAAAATAGGGGGAAAATAATAAGTAAAAACAGTAATAAAACCTAATTAAAAAACTATTACAACCCTTGACAGTTACAATAATTGGAAAAATAAATAAATAAAACACGCACGAGGAAACACATGGGAATTAAATATCCTAATGAATCTAATTAATTAAAGAAAATATTTTTGTATTTTTATTTAAAGAAATAAAGTATTTATGCATTAAACCTAATTTGTCTAATTAATTTTAATTATGAAAACGAAACCAACTTACCCTAAATTAAATTAATCTACTTAATTAATAAAATTAAATTTAGTGGAAAAAAATCTAATTCTAATATTTTGTGGTTTTCTTGATTTTTGATTTAATAAAAAAATATGATTTTTTGTTTTTTTGGTAAAAATAATTAAACAAATAACTAAAATAAATAAAAGAAATAAAAAATAAAAATTAGACTGGGCTTGGTGTGAAAGCAGTCCTGGAGGTGTGTGGCTGAATTTGCAAAGCCCAGAATAATAGGCCCACCTGCCTGCGTGTGGATCCAGTGTAGCCTGCCTCTGAGGGTCCACCATGGGGGTGAATTGTTGGGCGCTGGATCTGGATCTAAGATGATCCTACGGTTGGATCTGGGGTGGCATGATGGCCTTGTGAAGGTGAGGCGCATGGGATCCTTCAAAGTATGTTAGGAAAATAAAATAACAAGACGCCTAGACCTGGGATCGAACCCAGGTCCATTCTCTCACCAGCGCTACCCTTTACCATATGTGCTACATAACTCATTTGTTAACATAATAAAATAATAATAACATAATCGTAAACAAGGTGGCATGCCCAAAAAAATGCGCCAACATTCAAACAGGCCAGTGTGTGGATGCCACATGATCATCTTCCTCCTCAGAATTGTCGTTTTAGGCCTGAACTTTTACCTACGGATGATGTATGTAGCTATAACCATGTGTCATTCAAAAATTAAATACAAGCAATATAAATTCTAATGGAGATCATGAATCAACTGGGCTTGAAGCCCTGAACACCATGGTACCCATGTCTAGCCCTAATTTTGCCTGTATCAGGAAGCCCTAATACGAGTTTGGAAACCCTAAGAATGGCAAATTGCGATTCCTGCACCTAAAACTCCATCAAATAATACATAGAGCATCGCAACCTTATGATAAACAAGAATACATGGTTAATTTTCACTGAAAGTACATGTATGCGTGTAATCGAAAATCATAAATAGTTAGAGAACTGAATCCTGTATCCTACGATTTTGGATGTTTTGTGACTTGGGAATGATTGGAATAGCTTCAGAACACATCCAGGAACGGATTGCTGGCTTTGAAATTTCTTGAATTGGTATGTAGAGAAAGATCCGATCTACACTTTTCTTTGAAAATTTGGAACTTTGTTTGACTCTTTGAGGCAGGCTGCGCGTCTGAATTCTTGTCCTTAGGGTTGAGAATACTTGTGTATAAGTATGTGAATCAGATTAGGGTGCTAAGTTTAGAAAAAATCTAAGATTTGATAACTTTTGAAAATTGCTTCCAAACTTTCCAAACTAGGAGATTTCCTCTTGTTTTTAATTTTGCACGATTTTGTTTGGCCTTGTGACAGCAAGAATGATCTCTAATTCAATACAAACAAATCTCATCCCATTAATTTTATTTATTTTGATTTTATTTGATTTTATTTGAATTTTAAATAAATAAAATCAAAATAAATTAAATCAATAAATAAATAAGGCATAGAATGGTTTATGGGTCGTGGACCATGTTAGGAATGAGATTCAATCTTGAAAAGTTTGGTCCATTTGGAAGGAAAAAAAATGCAATTTTGGGCGTTGTTGACTGTGTAAATTTCCAAAAATGGAAAACTTTGACAATGCATATCTCCTTCAATTTTGACCCTAAGAGGGTGTTCTTGGACTTTTTGGAAAGCTTAGGATGTCCCCTAAAGAACCCTTTTAGTTTCATCTTAATTGGATCTTCCATGTTCATGTAAGAAGCTTTGACCCAAAAGGTGTTTTTGTTGACTTTTGAAAAGGACCTATAATGTCTGAATTTATCTTTTCATGAGTTCATTTCTTGAACTTGAGGGCTGAAGATGAGTTGTAGGTAATTGAATCCTATTTAAAATGAGCCTTGGATGGGAAATTTCTGATAAATTATGAGAAAGTTATGTCTGGTCAAAGTTTGGTTGACTTTTCCTATAGAAACCCTAATTTAGCAACTTTTGAGTTTTGATGAATTTGGGGCATTCCTTGAGGAATCATGATCAAACTTTGATCAAATGATGAATATTACTTCAAAATGTTGATGTTGACCAAAAATCTTGAAGTTTGACTGCATGAGGGTCACAGTTGACTTTTGACCTAGTATAGTTGATTTTTAGGCATTTTAGCAGTTGACTGAGAAAACTTCTTGTGCAAGGCATGAAACTTGACATGGATGGACTTGAGAACATATTAGGACCATGGAAAAGATTTGAGACCTTTGGATCTCACATATCTTGATAAAAGTGGAAACCCTAGTTGAAGGTTCATTGCCTTAGAAGAGAATTTGTCTGGCTAATTCTTGGGCATCCTTGAGCAAGTTGAGGACTTAAATGAGCATGTGTTGAGTGAAATGAGAGGGAAAATTTTGGGGTACAACAGCTTCCCATGTTCAATCTTCTTAAACCTGAGGATGTAGATTGGCTGGTCTGCCTTTCGTGATCTGAAGGTGGAAGATGATTGAACACTAGAGTGCCCAAAAATTTACACTCGTCTGAAATGATGCTTAATTTGTATAGGTAGTATTGGGAATGAGCTTACAGATGCCATTTGGAGAAGACGACGCAGAGTCGTCGGAGATGGGCTTAAAGATGCCATCCAGAATAATGACGATTTTGTGAGATATTCCTTCGTGGGAATTCCTATTCCTGTTGTTAGGGAAGACTTCGTTGAGGAATGTTGGTCTCTTTCTTGGGGAATAGATTTTAGGAGTTCGGTTGTCTGCTACTCTACTGGGGAATTAACTCTTGATTGAGGAGGTGGAAGTTAACTACTTATCTGGCCAGGGTCCAGGCTGCACAGTGACTTACTGGGGAAATATGAAATTGACCATATATGGTCGGGTCCAGGTCTTACAGTGTTGTAAACTGTTGTCTAGAGATAGAGGAGAAGGTACCTGGATAGTAGGGTTACTTCGAAATGAAAGCCTAGATAGTAGGGCTATGAGAAGGAACCTGGATAGTAGGGTTACTTCGAGATGAAATCCTGGATATTAGGGCTTATGAGAAGGAACCTGGATAGTAGGGTTACTTCGAAATGAAAGTCTGGATAGTAGGGCTATGGGAAGGAACTTAGATAGTAGGGTTACTTTGAAATGAAAGCCTGTATAGTAGGGCTTATGGGAAGGAACCTAGATAGTAGGTTTACTTCGAGGTGAAAGCCTGGATAGTAGGGCTTATGGGAAGGAACTTAGATAGTAGGGTTACTTCGAGATGAAAGTCTGGATAGTAGGGCTATGGGAAGGAACCTGGATAGTAGGGTTACTTCGAGGTGAAAGCCTAGATAGTAGGGCTATGGGAAGGAACCTGGATAGTAGGGTTACTTCGAGGTGAAAGCCTGTATAGTAGGGCTTATGAGAAGGAACCTGGATAGTAGGGTTACTTCAAAATGAAAGCCTGGATAGTAGGGTTACTTCGAGGTGAAAGCCAGGATAGTAGGGCTTATGGGAAGGAACCTGGATTGTAGGGTTACTTCGAAATGAAAGCCTGGATAGTAGGGCTTATGGGAAGGAACCTGGATTGTGGGGTTACTTAGAAATGAAAGCCTGGATAGTAGGGCTATGAGAAGGAACTTGGGTCGTAGGGTTACTTCAAGATAAAAGCCTGGATAGTAGGGCTTATGAGAAGGAACCTGGATAGTAGGGTTACTTCGAGATGATCACGTAGGTTGGTTGACCCGTTTGGTTTCGGGAACTGATTTTCCATTAGTTTCCGCAGATGTGACATGTATAACTGCTGGGATTGTTGATGATAATTGTCTTTCCTGAAAAGATAACATGGTTAATTATATGCGATGCATAAATTGAATTGTGGGATGATGTTCTCAAAATAAATGAGATTATGCTGTATGCGGTATGTATGTGCATGTCATGATGTATGAACATGAGATTCTATTATGACATATTCGAGTATGGGAAAATAAAATCTTGACTGCTGTTGGAGAGTATTGGAAATAGAATTCCTGACTGTTGTAGAAAATTGTGGTTCTTCTACTTCCGCTGGGGATGGTGAACGGAGATGACTATGCTGGAGATTTGCTCCTTGTTTACGGATATTATGTCGGGGGAGAGACTCTACTTGAGAATAACTCTACGGGGAAATAACTTTGTTGGAGGATGAACTTCCATAGCTGAAGGGATAAACTGTGTTGGGGATTGAACTTTTGTATTCAAAGAAATAAACTTTGTTCGGGAGAAAACTTTATGACCCGCTTGCGATTATGAAATTCGGCTGGGGAATATAGATGTCAAATCTTTAGTTTCCTAGCTGGGAAGAGTACCTCCTATTTTGGGGAAGCCGATGTCAAATCTTTAGTTTCCTATACTTTATGTGGAGTATAGACGTCACGAGGTCGTATGTACTGATGAATTTGTTTCAAAGTTGTCTCTGCCCCAGTACCTACTGGACAGAGTAACTGTCGGGTTTGACATTTTTAGTTTTTTGCCCATGTTTCTTAAGTTACGAGCAATTGTCTTTCCATTTCCTATACAAATATTTATGAACAACAATCATATTCAAATGCACATGTCAAGAATAAATCATTTGACGTTTTTGCAAAACAAAACAGAAAAAGAAAGACAAATGGTTTTGTAAAAATGAATTGTATTAATTTTCGAAGTTGGCCTATAACAGGCGTTTTTGTACAAGGAAGCTGACGCTCTAGTAAGAGAACTTCGTCGTAAAAATGGAAGCTATACAATATTGTGTACAATGAAAAGAAAACAGCTATGTGCAATATTCCCATTTAAGTTTTAATTCTGCTATTGCAGCTATGTCTTCGAGCATCTCATCACTTTGTTGCTTGTCAGAAGCTGATTAGATTGATTGGTGTCGTTCGAGCTTGACAATTGATACTGAGGTCTGGTCGCAAGGTGATCCGATAGGACATAGTGATACGCTTTACATCCATAACTTTTTCCTGGACTGCCCTTTCAGGTTTTCAGTCCACCGGGATACCCTTTTTTGCCTAAGCCTCCTTTTCAGGTTTTTGACTTGCCGGGTGTACAGATTTTTTTTGTTTGCATCCCTAATTTTTGCCCGAACCCTTTTTGGTTCATCAAGAAGCCCTTATTTTTTACTAGGCCAGTCAACCTAGCGGGTCTTTAATCATGCGTAGTATCTTTTCACTATGTTTGCATTGACAGGATGAGGAAGGTCGTCACCGTCCATGGTGGTTAGAATCATGGATCCACCCGAGAAAATGTTTTTAATCACAAATGGACCTTTGTATGTTGGCGTGCATTTGCCCCTGGGATCATCTTGCTCCAGTATGATGCACTTGATTACTAGATCCCCGAATTGATATTCTTGGTGTCAGACTTTTTTGTTGAAAGCCTTGATCATTGGTTTTTGATACATCTGACCATGACAGACAGCAGTAAGTCTCTTCTCATCGATCAGATTTAGTTGATCAAGTGGAGTCTGGATCTAGTCGTCTTTGTTCAAACCCGCATCCTTCATAATCCTTAGAGAAGGGATCTGGACCTCAATAGGTAGGACTGCCTCCATGCCATATACCAGAGAGTAGGGCGTTGCCCCTGTTGACGTTCGTGCCGAGGTACGGTACCCATGGAAAGCAAATGGTAACATCTCATGCCAGTCTTTGCATGTCACTGTCATCTTCTGTATGATCTTCTTAATGTTATTGTTAGCAGCTTCAACAGCGCCATTAATCTCCGCTGGTAGGGAGAAGAGTTATGATGTTGTATCTTGAATTGCTTACAGAGTTTGGTGATCACCGTGTTATTGAGATTCGTACCATTGTCGGTGATGATTCTCTCTGGCACACCGTAACGACAGATTAGGTTATGCTTCATAAACTGCACCATAACATTCTTGGTAACAGTAGCAAAGGAGGAAGCTTCAACCCACTTCGTGAAGTAATCAATGGCCACCAGGATGAAGCGATGCCCATTAGAAGCGGCAGGTCTAATCTCTCTGATCATGTCAATACCCCACATTACATAGGGCCAAGGAGCCGTCAATACATTCAAAGGAACCGGAGGCACATGCACCTTATCAGCATAGATTTGGCACTTATGGCAAGTTCGGAAGTGTTGATTACAATCTGCTTCCATAGTGGACCTATAGTATCCTGCCCGTAGGATCTTTTTAGCCATGGTATGTCGATTGAATAGGTTCCAAAGGCACCTTCGTGTAAATTTGCCATAACCCTCTCTACTTTGCTCTTGTCTACACACCGCCGTAAGGTAGAGTCATGGTTGCGCTTGTAGAGGATTCCATTACTGAGGAAAAATTTCGCGGCGAACCTTCTCAGAAACTTCTTATCATTGACAGATGCCACCTCGGGATACTCCTGAGCCTCAAGATACCTTTTTACTTCGTTAAACCAAGGTTTGTCTGCTACCTCTTCAGTATCAATCTCACAGCAGTACGCCGGTGTTGCACCCTAAAATTTTCTCTCTCATTTTACTCAACACATGCCCATTGAGGTCCTCAACTTGCTCAAGGATGCCCAAGAGTTGATTAGACAAACCCTCTTCTAAGACAATTACCTCAAACTAGGGTTTCCATTTTTATCAAGATGTGTGAACTCCAAAGGTCCCAAATGCCTTCCATGGTCCCAATATGTTCTCAAGACCCTCCATGTCAAATTTCAAGCCTTGCACAAGAACTTTGCTCAGTCAATTGCTCATATGCTTGAGAATCGACTGTATTAGGTCAAAAGTCAACTATGGCCCACATACAGTCAAACTTCAAGATTTTTGCTTAACATCAACATTTTGAAGTGATATTCATCATTTGATCAAGGGTTGATCATGATTCCTCAAGGAATGCTCCTAATTCATCAAAACTCAAAAGTTGCTAAATTAGGGTTTCTTAGGAAAAGTCAACCAAACTTTGACCAGGCATAACTTCTTCATTATTTATCAGAAATTTTACATCCAAGGCTCATTTTGAATAGGATGAAATTCCCTACAACTCATATTCAGCCCTCAAGTTCAAAATATGTACTCATCAAAAGATATGAATTTCTATATTATAGGTCCTTTTGGAAAGTCAACAAAAACACCTTTTGGGTCAAAGCTTATTACATGAACATGGAAGACCTAATTGAGATGCGATCAAAAGGGTTGTTTAGGGGACATCCTAAGCTTTCTAAAAAGTCAAAGAACACCTCTCTAGGGTTAAAATTGGAAGAGATATGCCTTGTCAAAGTTGACCGTTTTTGCAAAATTGCCAAAGGTCAAATGTGCTCAAAAATGCATTTTTTGCCAAATGGGCCCAACCTTTTAAGCTTGCATTATGCTTCCAACATGGTTCACAACCCAAACACTCTACCACATATTATTGACTTTATTTATTTAATTTATTTTGATTTTTTATCATTTAAAAGTCAAATTAAATCAAATAAATAATATAAAATATGAAAGATTTGTTTTTGATCTGATTTTGAATGGAATTATAATGCAAATATGCTGTAAAAACAAATCAAATCGTGCCAAGGAAGATTGGGATGAAAATGGTATGATTTGGCTTGATATGGAAATATATCATACAAGAGGAAAAACAAATCAAATCTCCATAATTGATAAAGATACAAGGCAGTTTTATTGACCTAATGCGTTCCACTACATATAGAGAAGAGATCCAATGCACAAAAAGAGGATTAGAGGTCGAAAAACCTGCAAGCAAGAATTGAAAATTGTCAAAAAAGTGGTAGACGGATTTCTAGTTTAGAGGCTGATTCACATACTTTCAAAGCCACCAATCATTTCCTGGAATCTCTCTGAAGCTAGCACGGCCGAGTGCACGCCTCCACACGCCCAAAATCGCCCTCTAGACATCACACGATTTGCATTCTTTTTCAGATTTCATTACTATGATTCTTGCATCATGAACATGTTTCAATGGTATATTTGTGTTTGTTGTCATGTTTTCATCATGTCTGGACCATTTAATTAAAGTTTTAACGCTTGTATGAACATTTGCCATAGCTAGGGTTTGCCTTGTTATTTTGGGGCTTTTAAATGCAGGAACAATTGATCCTAATGAAGGATAACATTGTGATCAGAGGGTCAAACCCAGTCGATCCATGGTCTTGAATCTTATTTATATTGCTTGTACGTAATTTTTGAAAGTCACAGGGTTATAATCATGGAAGCTTGGTCGTAGGTAAAAGTTACAGGCCTAACACGATGGAGGAGGAAGAAGATGATGATGTGTTCAACCATCATTGGGCCATTCAAATAAAACACGTGTTTTTTTTAACTCAGTAATCCATGTTGCTTTCATATATTACATATTATTGTTATTATACTAACAAATAAAACATGGTAGCCCAGTGGTGAAGCGCGCATGGTGTGAGTGGGAGGACCTGGGTTCGATCCCAGGTCCCAGCATTTTGCCATTTTCTTAACATTTAATTACAGGTTCTGTACATTGCCTTGCCAGAAGTCTACCATGCATCCCTTAATCCAACCATTGGATTCATCATTGATCCAAATCCAGCGCTTAATCTAGGAAAGACCATGGTACACCATCAGAAAGAGGATGCACTGAATCCAGCGCATTGAGTGGGCTCAGCCTTCTTGGGCCCGAAAAATTTAGCATTGCACCCCCCTCTCTTCCAACAACAGGCCCATCTCTAATCTTTTTTTTTTAATTTTATTTCTTATTCTTTTTATTATTTACTTAATTCATTTTTTTCTTTACAAAATAACAAAATCATTTTTTTATTAAATCAAAAAATCACAAAAAACATAAAAATATTTTTTCATAAAATATTTTATTTTCTTGAATTAATTAGTTTAATTAAAATTAGGACAAATTTAATTCCTTTTTATAATTTAAATTAATTAGAAATTAGGGTTTTAATTTGTACATAATTCAATCTTTTCTCAAAAAAATAACAAAAATACTTTTTCAATTGGATTTTAAGGTCTCTTAATTATTCTCGCATTTAAATTTGCCGCGCACATTTTAAATCTTTTTATTATTATTGTAACTGTTTCGAGGTTGTAATAGTAATTAGGGTGTATATTCCGCATTTTTATTTTCAGTCCAAGATAATCATGTATCTGCAAAAGCCCTGTAATAGCGTAGGACCTTTACCTTCTCACATTTTATATTTTGCATGCTTGTATATAACTGTTAGCAACTTAAGTGTGTATGACTAATGAATCAATCCTAGGTCACTAAATCGCAAGATAAATAACTAAAATAAAACACTTTTGCACACTTGCACTCCTAGGGTTTGCCTCACTTGGTTGCCTCGGAAATAATGGTCGTGTCCCTCAAACGTTGGGATATCTTAGCAATGACCCACGATTCAAATTCGTCGTAAAGATCATAGTCTGTACTTGTCCCTCGAGTTGCCTACGAGTTGATCTTATGACAAAAGTCCCTTCGAAATGCTAAGGTATCCTTACTTGTTGCCTTCAGTAAACATTTCGTCCGTTCAAACTTCCCTTTAAAACTCCAATTATGATTCTACCTATTTCTCAATAATGGGATAACATTGTCTAAAGAAAAACGAACAGTCTTTTTCGAGTAGGTAGATTAGTTCCTAGGTACTTGCTCAAACGAACAAACTTTTTTTTCACACCGAACACTTTTTCAAAACAGTTTTCAAAACAACTTCATCACACTCTTGAGGACCGATACAAGGGTTATCACGAAGTAAACAAAATTTTTTAAAACAAGCACACACAAGCAATTTCAAAATGAGCAAAGTACCTAATATCCCATGGAAAACCATGGATAGAAAGGGTGCTAACACCTCCCCTTTCTATAATCTACCCCCCATACTCAAAAATATTCTTGGAAAGGGTTTTTTCTGTTCTTTTTCCTTTTCCTTAGTTGGATGAAATAAAAGTCGGTGGCGACACTTGCTTACCGCGACATTTGCAAATACAAAACATAAACTAGTAAAAATAGTCGGTTCTGCCATCGTATCACAGAACTGGGGACTCTGTTGGGGAAATAAAATAAAGTGGGGTTTACCTTAGGATCTAGGTCATTTTAAAATTGCTTTCTTGTTTGTTTGCTTTATTCTTAAAGGGTTTTGCTTGGGTTACTATATATCCTACACCCAAATCTGGGGGCACTTTTTAGGTAAACAACAATAGATCGTGGAGACTGTACGGTGTAGACCGATATGGTTTAAGTGATGGTTGTGTTGGTGTGGCACTTTGGTTGGTACCAGTATCCTTAGTGGGGAAACGAGGAGAATACGGGGCCGTCGCGTGGTGTCGTGAAGCACTAACGGACCTTAGAACCTTAGTTGAACAAACTTGGCCATTAGAAAGTAGTGAGATAGTTGGCCTTGGTATAGAGCTGAGGATTGGTTGATACATGACGCTACACTCATTCATTAAGATCAGACTTTCGGGATATTTCGGTCGCAAGAAAAGATTGCTTGAGCTGAAACAATGCTCGATAAAGGATAATAAGTGATATTGAGAATCTTTAGAACCCGGTTTCTCTTCTAAGACAGGTTGAAACCAACTAAACTTCAAGAGGGTATGACCTTAAAACTCAAGCAGGCCTTAAAGCTAAGTATTTGGTGTTATTTTTCTGTGTTTGATCTACCTGTGATTTACCATGACATCATGCATCATAACATAACATCCATTCTTATTGCACTAACCATTTCAAGGACCGAGGGAATTTATCTTTGTTCTATTTTGCAGATCATGGCCTCCGTTCGTAGAAACACTATCCGAATCAGCTTTGTGAAGATACCTTCCCAACTCAAAGAGCTAGTGTCAAGGGTTTCTGAAACTTCTGCGTTCACCAAGAGACATGGTCGACTTCTCAACCTGGTTACTTCAAACTTTGATGAAAAGATGATGAGTGTACTCTTTTAGTTCTTCAATCCCAAGCACCACTGCTTCACCTTTCCAGATTATCAGTTGGTGCCTACCATGGAAGAATTCTCTCAGCTGTTGGATATACCCGTTCTTGAACAGTTTCCTTTCACAGGTCTGGAGGAGGTTCCTAAGCGAGAAGCCATTGCCTCAGCTTTGAATATGAAACGGGCTGACGTGGTATCCAATTGGGAAACAAGATGCGGAGTCAAGGGTTTTCTGGCCAAGTTCCTGATAGACAAGGCCCAGCTATTTTAGGATGATATGGATTTTCAAGCTTTTGTGGAGGTCTTGGCCCTTCTAATCTATGGTTTAGTATTATTCCCTAATCCATACTCATTCATAGATGTGAATGCTATCAAAATCTTCCTCTCTCGCAACCCCATGCCTACCTTTCTCGAAGACATTTTGCACACTCTCCATACTCGTACCATGAAGAGAATAGGGGTTCTTATGTGGTGCATACTGTTGCTATCGAGGTGGTTTATTTCTCACCTCCCTAAGTCTATACTGAAGAATGAAGAAGGTGTGGGTTGGTCGCAAAGGATAATGTCACTCGCTCACATGGATATTCTCTGGTGTTCCCGAGCTATGGAAAACACTACTATTATTGACCGCTGCGGGGAATACCCTAATGTCCCGTTACTTGGCATCATAGGGGGTATAACCTACAATCCTTGTTTAGCTCTACGACAATTTGGTTACGCTTGAAGGGATGGTCCCCATAGTTTCTTATCGAAGGCATTGTATTCAACTATGAGGATGATGTTCAAGAGTATCGTCGGAGGTTCATACGAGCTTGGGGCATGGTAAACAGATCTGGAGCCTAGGCTTTGGGGCTAAAGGCTTCCATTCCTATGGAACCTTACTTCCAATGGGTACGAGCTCGCGCCCAGAAACTTATGATGCCCTATATGGCCGTTTTACCAGTAATTATGGAACCCACTACTGAAGGGGGTATTCCTTACACGGTTCCCTATCCTGATATGCCCACTGATCTTGGAGAATTACATAGGTCTTAGATTCAGTTGAAGAAAGAGAGAGATACTTGCAGGGATCAGTTCTATGCCCAAGAGGGGAAGGTTTTAGAGCTCAAAAAGCAGCTCCATGAGGAAAGAGGACTTAATGTCTATCTCGGTACGAAGAGGAAGCATCCATGGGAATTTTGATTTTTTTCTAGTTTTTAGATTTTTTTTTAATTGTAACGCCTAAAAGGTATTTGAACTTTGAATTCGACTAATAAAATATTTGTTTCATTTTGGTTCGCAAATTTAAATTTCCCAAAGTCTTTGAAATCATTGCATACGCATCCCATTCATAACATTGCATGTACAGGTACTGTTACAGGTTTCTCATCTTCTTCGCTGTTTATCACACGCAGAAATGTCTTCCGAACAAAGCATTAAGGATCTTCAGGCGCAAAACGCCTAATTCCAGCAAATGTTCATAAATCTGGCAAAAGGGCAGGAGGATTTGAAAGCCCTCATCCTGAAAGAGAAAAAGAAAAAGAAGAAGGTTGTCGGTATTCTGAATATGGGCAGAAGGTTTAGAGGGCCATTGAACCAACAAGTCGATCTGACCTCCTCATCCATAGAAGGGGAGAATCAAGAAGAAGAGACAAGGCAGGAGGATCCCAGTCCTGAAGTTTCTGATAATGATACCGACTATAATGATGAGCAATATCCTCCCACTGAGGATAGACACAAGAAGTTGGAAGATCGCTTGAGTGCTATGGAAGTCTAAAGGATACCTGGGCTGGATTTCAAAGAATTGGGATTGGTGTCGGGAGTGGTCATCCAACAGAAGTTCAAAGCTCCAATTTTTGCAAAGTATGATGGGGTGTCCTGCCCAAAACTCCATCTCCTCTCTTATGTCAGAAAGATCTAGTCCCACACCGCTGATAGAAATTTGTGGGTTCATTTCTTTCAAGATAGCCTGTCAGGGACTCAGCTTGAATGGTTCTACCAACTAGAGAGAGCCAATGTCCGAAATTGGGAAGATCTGGCTGCTGCTTTCTATAAGCAGTACCAATACAACGCCGACCTTGGTCCTACTCGTACTCAACTCCAGAGTATGTCCATGGGGGCGAGTGAAGGCTTTAAGGATTATGCACAGAAGTGGAGAGACATGGATGGAAAAGTACAACCCCCGTTGTCTAATAGGGAGTTGGTTGATATGTTTCTGGGGACGCTATCTGGTCCATTCTTTAATCATTTGATCGGCATCTCGTCAGCTGGTTTCTCTGAGCTAATCTTGACTGGAGAGAGAGTAGAAGCTGGGATTCAGAGCGGCAAGATACAGAAAGATGATTCTTCAAGTTCGGTAAAGAAGCCTTTTGCTAGTAAAAAAGAAGCCAGTGCCATCCATAGCCCTAGGGGACAAAACAGAGTTGAACATCGTCAGACAGTAAGTGCCATAATAATACCTAGGCCTACGGCCGCTCCACAACGCAACAATCAACCAAGGGTGGAAAGGCCACAACGGAAGTTTACCCGAATCAATATGACGTTGGCTGAAGTTCTACCTCATCTGCTGAGATCCAACTTGGCGACCTTGAAAGAGGCTCCCAAGAATCCAAATACCACATCTGCCTGATATAATCCAAACGCTCGGTGTGCCTATCATTTTGAGAGTCCTGGCCACGATACCAATGACTGCTGGGCTCTAAAAAATAAGGTACAAGATATGATCAAAGCCAAGGAAATTGAGTTTGATGCTCTGGAAAATCCCAATGTCATAACTGCTCCCATGCCTGAGCACGGTCGTGGAGTTAATGTTGTTGATACCGACTTATTTGTAACCTCGGTGGATGAAGTTTCTACTCCTCTCATGACTGTGAAGAAGAATTTGTTGTTGGCTGGTTTATTTCTGGATTATGGTGAAGGGTGCCACATGTGTTCATTTCTGCCTTCTAGTTTCCATTTGATGAAGTCAGGTGTTCAACGCCTGATGGACAACAAAGAAATTTTGTTCGAAAAAACTTTGGTTCTTGTTGTTCCATCTGAAGACATTGCCATTATAGCCATTTCCGCCAATCCTTCCAAGGTCTCCTCGAGAAGACATGTTAGGATTATGTCTGCTCCGAGAATCGCTCTGGTAATAATCATTGTTCCTGGTCCTGTCCCATATGCCTCCAACAAAGCTGTCCCCTGGCATTATGGTACCGATGTGTACTATCATGCCATCAAAAAAGATCTGAAAAATGAAGAGGCTGATCCTGATATTGGTAACATTGTCGGGACCAGCAAGGTTACCCAAAGTGGAAGGGTCTTCCCTCCCGAGATTTCCCCTAAGACTGTCAACAGGCCCATTTTCATTCCGTCTGTTGTTCCTGCTAGTACATCAACTACTGCTCCTGTTCTTACTCCAATTATTACCCCCGTCGGTGAATCGTATGGTATCCTCGGAAAAGAAGTTATAGGTGAGCCTTCCCGGATGGAGGCGCCTAGAAAAATTGTCGTGGAAGCCTCGAAGCAAGAGATAGAGGAAATACTAAAAATAATCAAAAAGAGGGACTACAACGTGATCGAGCAACTGGGGAAGACCCCGTCAAAGGTATTCATGTTGTCTCTGCTGTTATGTTCTGAAGCCCATGCGAAGGCTTTGATTGCATTCCTCAAGACTGCGCATGTGCCACAGGAGACCTCAGTTGACCAATTCAAAGATTGTGTGGCTAGCCTGACTGTTGACAATGGGCTGGGTTTTTAATACACAAACCTGACATTGAAAGGGAGGAAGCATAATGATGCTATGCATGTCTCGATTGAGTGCAGGGGCACCACTATGGCTCATGTGCTGGTAGATACTGGGTCTTTGCTGAATGTCCTACCTAAGAAGGCGTTGGATCGGTTGGACTGTGAGGGCTTGACCTTAAAGCCTAGTAACATCTTGGTGAGGGCTTTTGATGGGTCGAAGAGAACATTTCATGGGGAGGTGGACATCCATGTCAAAATAGGATCTCAAACCTTTGAGTCCACCTTCTATGTAATGGCCATCCGGTCGTCATATTCTTGTTTGTTGGGTCGTCCTTGGATCCATGAAGCTGGGGCAGTCACTTCTACACTGCACCAGATGCTAAAATATCCAGTAAGAGGAAAGATTGCCACTGTGCGAGGTGAGGAGGAGTATATGGTGAGCCACCTCAATTCTTTCAAGTACGTATATATGGATGGGGAATTCACAAAGACTCCTTGCCAGAATTTTGAAGAGGTTCCCCAGATCTTGGCATCGGCTGAAGCTCCTACCAGCAATAAACCTCCTCTTAAGATGGCTTCCCTCAAAGACTCCAGAGCAGTGGTTGAAAAAGGTGGGTGTACCAACTAGGGACAACTCCCTGATTTCACTCATAAAATTGATAAGTTTGTTTCGGGCTTTACTTCAGGAGCCCAAATGCCTGTGCGACACGCTCGGGCTGGAGGACCTCCCCTACACATCAGCAATCGAGGACTTAATGCCATTGAAGACAGCGAGGAAGACTCAAACATTGACAGCTGGGTCTACCCAACTACCAACAGTGGACCGAGTAACTGGACGGCTAGGGAATTTATACCAGTTTCTTTTATTTCGTAGTAATTGTCTTACTTGTTTTTAAAATTTGTAATAAACAATTTGAAACTCTACGACCTTGTTCTTTTCCTGAGGCACATTGGCTTTACTTGTGAGGGATATTATTTGTGATTTCATATATCATTAATAAAGCATTGGACGTTTCTAGCATACAAATTTTATGCTCTCTGTTTTTCCTTTCTGTTTTCACTTTATCAAAACAGTTATTCGCTTACACACACTCACATATCATACTACAGATCCATATCCACTCTGGATCCCATTGATAACAGCTCTGCTATTGCCAGTTATGACTTCGAAAATCCAATCAACCAAGCCAAAGACGAAAGTGAGGATAATTGTGAGGTGCCTAGAGAACTTTCTAGACTACTACAGCAGGAAGAAAGGGCTATACATCCTCATGAAGAGTCGGTTGAGACGATAAACCTAGGCACGAAGATAGACAGAAAGGAGGTCAAGATTGGCGTAAATTTGGAATTTAAGG
Organism: Vicia faba; assembly: GCA_948472305.1. Lineage (NCBI taxonomy): Eukaryota > Viridiplantae > Streptophyta > Magnoliopsida > Fabales > Fabaceae > Vicia > Vicia faba. The sequence goes on along the minus strand of OX451738.1, from coordinate 483,573,368 downwards.
TCAAACAGCGGTTGATACAAATGTTGCACGACTATGTTGAGATCTTTGCCTGGTCATATGAAGACATGCCAGGTTTAGACACTGATATTATGGTTCATCGTCTGCCGACCAAAGAAGATTGTCCTCCAGTTAAACAAAAGATCCGTCGTATGCGCCCTGAAATATCAGAGAAGACCAAGGCAGATGTCATGAAGCAGTTCGACGCAGGATTCTTAGTTGTCACTTCTTATCCACAGTGGGTTGCTAACGTCGTTCCGGTACCTAAGAAGGACGGTAAGGTGCGGATGTGTGTGGATTATAGAGATCTGAACAGGGCAAGTCCCAAGGATGACTTTCCTCTTCCTCTCATCGATGTTCTGGTTGACAACACCGTGTAACACAAAATCTTCTCCTTCATGGATGGTTTCTCTAGCTACAACGAGATCAAAATGGCTCCTGAAGACATGGAGAAGACAACCTTCGTCACACATTGGGGCACCTTCTGCTATAAGGTAATGCCTTTTGGGTTGAAGAATGCTGGGGCAACTTATTAGTGCTCCATGGTCGCTTTGTTCCATGATATGATTCATCACGAGATTAAAGTTTATGTTGATGACATGATAGCCAAGTCTCAGACTGAGGAAGAGCACCTTGATCATCTACAAAAGTTGTTCGACAGGTTGAAGATATACAAGCTGAGGTTGAATCCGAACAAGTGCACCTTCGGGGTAAGGTCTGGTAAACTTTTGGGTTTCATCGTCAGCGACAAAGGCATCCAAGTAGATCCTGCAAAGGTAAAGGCTATACAAGAAATGCCAGCTCCCCGTACAGAGAAGGAAGTTAGAGGTTTTTTGGGACGCTTGAATTACATCGCCAGGTTCATTTCACATCTGACTGCTACTTGTGAGCTCATCTTCAAGCTTCTAAAGAAAGATCAGGTGGTAAAGTGGAATGATGAATGTCAGACTTCTTTCGAAAGAATCAGGGAATACCTTCAAGAACCACCAATTCTGATGCCTCCGGTTAAAGGAAGACCTTTGATATTGTACCTGACAGTGCTAGATAATTCAATGGGGTGTGTGTTGGGGCAGCGTGACGAGTCTGGTCGAAAAGAGCACGCAATATACTACCTTAGCAAAAAGTTTACCGACTGTGAGACACGATACTCACTACTCGAGAAAACTTGTTGCGCTTTGGCATGGGCTGCTCGCCGACTAAGACAGTACATGCTAACCCATACTATGTTGTTGATATCTAAGATGGATCCGATCAAATACATCTTCGAGAAACCCGCTCTCTCCAGAAGAATAGCAAGATGGCAGATGATCTTAACTGAGTACGATATACAATATAAAACCCAAAAAGCAATCAAGGGGAGTGTTTTGGCTGATTATTTGGCTCATCAGGCTGTGGATGACTACCAGTCCATGAATTTTGAGTTCTAGGATGAGAATATTATGCTAGTGACTGACTACGAAGAACCTACACCAGAAGAAGGACCCGAGGAGGGATCCCGGTGGACTATGTTTTTTGATGAAGCTTCGAACGCACTGGGTAATGGCATTGGCGCTGTAATCATATCTCCTAAGGGCTTTCATACTCCTTTCACTGCCCAGCTATGTTTCAACTGCACTAACATCATGGCGGAGTATGAAGCTTGTATCATGGGACTCAAGGCTGCTATTGACCCCAGGATCAAGTTGTTGGACGTTTTCAGGGATTCAGCCTTGGTAATAAGTCATATCAAAGGTGAATGGGATACAAAGCACCCAAATCTCATCCCGTACAAAGAGTACGTATTGACATTGCTCCAACACTTTGAGGAGGTAACTTTTGAACATTTCCCATGAGAGGAGAACCAGTTAGCAAACGCGCTAGCTACCATGTTTTCTATGTTCAAAGTTAAGTGGGACAATGAAGCTCCCTAAATCACCATTGAGAGGTTGGAAGAACCAGCACACTGTTGTGAAATCGATACCGAAGAAGTGGCAGACAAACCCTGGTTTTACGAAGTCAAAAGGTATCTCGAGGCTCAAGAGTATCCCGAAGGGGCATCTGTCAATGATAAGAAGTTTCTGAGAAGGTTCGCTGCAAAGTTCTTCCTCAGTAATGGAATCCTCTATAAACGCAACCATGACTCCACACTACTACGGTGTGTAGATAAGAGCGAAGCAGAGAGGATCATGCCAGATCTACATGAAGGCACCTTCGGAACCCATTCCAGTGGACACACCATGGCTAAGAAGATCCTACGGGCAGGATATTACTGGTCCACTATGGAAGCCGATTGTCATCAGCATTCTCGAACTTGTCATAAGTGCCAAATCTAAGATGATAAGGTGCATGTGCCTCTGGTCCCCTTAAACGTATTGACAGCTTCGTGGCCCTTTGTAATATGGGGCATCGATATGATCAGAGAAATCAGGCCCACCGCTTCTAGTGGACATCGCTTCATCCTAGTAGCCATTGATTATTAACAAAGTGGGATGAGGTAGCTTCCTTTGCTACAGTAACCAAGAACGTCGTGGCGCGATTTATCCGACATAATCTGATTTGTCGATATGGTGTGCCAGAGAGAATTATTACTGAAAATGGTACGAATCTCAACAACACAATGATCACCGAGCTTTGTAAACAGTTTAAGATACAACGTCATAATTCTTCTGCTTACCGGCCAAAGATGAATGGCGTTGTTGAAGCAACTAACACGAACATCAAGAAGATTATGCAGAAGATGAAGGTGACATACAAAGGCTGGAATGAGATGTTACCATTTGCTCTTCATGGGTACCGTACCTCAGCACGTACGTCGACAGGGGCAACACCCTACTCTCTAGTATATGGCATGGAGGCAGTCCTACCCATCAAGACGAATGGATCCGAACCCGACTTGATAAATTAAATCTAATCGATGAAAAGAGACTTACTGCTATCTGCCATGGTCAGACGTATCAAAAGCGGATGATCAAGGCTTTTAATAAGAAAGTCAGGCATCAAGAATATCAAGTCGAGGATCTAGGGATCAAGTGCATCGTACTGCCACAAGGTGATCCCAGGGGCAAATGGACCCCCACGTACGAAGGGCCATTTGTGGTTAAAAACATTTTTTCGGGTGGAGCTATGACTCTAACCACCATGGACGATGACGACCTTCCTCACCCTGTCAATGCAAACATAGTGAAAAGATACTACGCCTAATCAAAAGACCCGCTAGGTTGACTGGCCTAGGCAAAAATAAGGGCTTCCTGGCGAACCAAAAGGGTTCGGGCAAAAATAAAGGATGAAAATAAAAAATCAGTACACCCGGCAAGTCAAAAACCTGAAAGGGCGGCTTGGTTAAAAAAGGGTATTCTGGTGGACTGAAAACCCGAAAGGGCAGTCCAGGAAAAAATTAGGGATATAAAGCATACCATTATGTCTCATTGGATCATCTTGCGACCAGACTTCAGTATCGACTATCAAGATCGGACGGCGCCAACCAATCTGATCAACTTTCGGCCAAGTAGCAAAGTGATGAGACGCTTGAAGATATAAGGGAAATATCAGAGTTGGAACCCAATGGGGTTGTTTCACATATCTGTTTTTCTTTTACACAAATTTGTATAGCTTTTATTTTTACGGCGGCTTTCTCTTACTAGAGCGTCATCCTTCTTGTATGAAAATGCCTATTACAGGCCAACTTCAAAAATCAATACAAAATCATTTTCACAAGAAACTTGGAGTTTTTTCTTTTTCTGTTTTGTTTTGCAAGAATGTCCAATGATTTATTCTTGACATATGCATTTGAATATGATTGCTGCTCATAAATATTTACATAAGAAATAAAGATAATTATTCGTAATTCCAAGAACAGGGGCAAAAACAAGAAGTGCCAAACCCGACAGTTACTCTGCCTAGCAGGTACCGGGATAGAGTCAACTTTGGAGCATAATCAGCAGTACATACACTCCCCATAGAGTAAAAATATTCAAAAGCATTGATGTCAGCTTTCGCGAAACAGGACATAACCTCCCCAGCCAGGGTCATTCAAAAACCTGACAGCTATATCCCCGACCGAATTTCATTATCGCGAGAGGGCCAGTAAATTTTACCTCTCAAGCAGAGTTTATTTCTCTGGATGCAAAAGCTCAATCCCTGGCAGAGCTCATTACTTCAGCTACAGAAATTCACTTTCCAAGTTATTCCCTGCAGAGTTATTCTCAAACAGAATCTCTTCCTAACAGAATATTCATGAATAACAAAGAGTAACTCTCCAGCATAGTCACTTCTGTTCACCATCCCCGGCGGAAGTAGAATAACCATAATTGTCTGCAACAGTCAGGAATGCTATATTCTCTAAACAGCAGTCAAGGATTTATTTTCCCAGACTCATATGTACCATGATAGCATTTCATGTACATACATCACGACATGCGCGTACATATCATATACAGCATAATCTCATTTATTTTGAGAATATTATCCCGCCATGCATTTCATGCATCACATATAATTAACTCTTTTATCTTTTCAGGAAATACAATTATCATCAACAATCCCAACAGTTATACATGTCACGTATGCATACGACTAATGGAAACATAGTTCCCGGAGTCAAACGGTTCAACTATCCAGGCTCTCATCCCGAAGTAACCCTACGACCTAGGTTCCTTCTCATAGGCTTACTATCCAGGCTCTCATTCCAAATTAACCCTAATATCCAGGTTCCTTCTCACAGCCCTACTATCCAGGATTTCATTTCGAAGTAACCCTACTATCAAGGTTCCTTCTCATAGCCCTACTATCCAGGCTTTCATTTCGAAGTAACCCTACGATCCAGGTTCCTTCTCACAAGCCCTACTATCCAGGCTTTCATTTCGAAGTAACCCTACTATCCAGGTTCCTTCTCACAAGCCCTACTATCCAGGCTTTCATTTTGAAGTAACCCTACTATCCATATTCCTTCTCACAGCCCTACTACCCAGGATTTCATATCGAAGTAACCCTACTATCCAGGTTCCTTCTCACAGCCATACTATCCAGGCTTTCATTTCGAAGTAACCCTACTATCCAGGTTCCTTCTCACAGCTCTACTACCCAAGCTTTCACTTCGAAGTAACCCTACTATCCAGGTTCCTTCTCACAGCCCTACTATCTAGGCTTTCATTTCGAAGTAACCCTATGACCCAAGTTACTTCTCATAAGCCCTACTATCTAGGCTTTCATTTCGAAGTAACCCTACTGTCCAGGTTCCTTCTTACAACCCTAGTATCCAGGCTTTCATTTCGAAGTAACCCTACTATCCAGGTTCCTTCTCACAGCCCTACTATCAAGGCTTTCATTTCGAAGTAACCCTACTATCCAGGTTCCTTCCCACAGCCCTACTACCCAGGCTTTCATTTCGAAGTAACCCTACTATCCAAGTTCCTTCTCACAGCCCTATTATCCAGGCTTTCATTTCTAAGTAACCCTACTATCCAGGTTCCTTCTCACAACCCTACTATCCAGGATTTCATTTCGAAGTAACTCTATGACCCAGGTTCCTTCTCACAGCCCTACCATTCAAGCTTTCATTTCGAAGTAACCCTACTTTCCAGGTTCCTTCTCACAGCCCTACTATCCAGACTTTCATTTCGAAGTAACCCTACTATCCAGGTTCCTTCTCACAGCCCTACTACCCAGGCTTTCATTTCAAAGTAACCCTGCTATCCAGGTTCCTTCTCACAGCCCTACTATCCAGGCTTTCATTTCGAAGTAACCGTACGACCCAGGTTCCTTCTCACAGCCCTACTATCTATGCTTTCATTTTGAAGTAACCTTACCATCCAGGTTCCTTCTCTTTCATCTCTAGACGATAGTTTATAACACGATAAGACCGGGGCCCGACCAGTTACGGTCGATTTCACTTTTCCCCCAGTAAGTCGTTGTGAAGCTTGGATCCTGACCAAATATGTAGTTCATTCCTACTTCCTCAATCAGGATTTAATTCCCCAGTAGAGCAATATACAATCGAATCTGCTATACTCTATTTCCCATGTTATAAATCAACATTCCACGACGAAGTTCTCCTCAACAGCAGGTACAGAGTTTCTCGCAAAGGAATCTCTTATGCGATCGATATCTTTTTGGATGGCATCTTTAAGCCCATCTCAAACGATTCTCTGTCAACTTCTAAATGGCATCTGTAAGCCCATTCTTGATATCACCAATCAGTATTACTCCATGCGAGTACAAATTTCTGGGCACTCTAGTGTTCAATCATCTTCACCTTCAGATCACAAAAGGCAGACCAACCAATCTACATCCTCAGGTTTAAGAAGATTGAACAGGGGCATCTGTTGCACCCCAAAATTTTCCCTCTCATTTTACTCAACACATTCCCATTGAGGTCCTCAACTTGCTCAAGGATGCCCAAGAGTTGATCAGACAAACCCTCTCCTAAGACAATGTACCTCAAACTAGGGTTTCTATTTTTATCAAGATGTGTGAACTCCAAAGGTCCTAAATTCCTTCCATGGTCCCAATATGTTCTCAAGACCCTCCATGTCAAATTTCAAGCCTTGCACAAAAAGTTTGCTCAGTCAACTGCTCAGATGCTTAAGAATGGACTATATTAGGTCAAAAGTCAACTGTGGCCCACATACAGTCAAACTTCAAGATTTTTGGTCAACATCAACATTTTTAAGTGACATTCATAATTTGATAAAGGGTTGATCAGGATTCCTCAAGGAGTGCTCCTAATTCATCAAAACTCAAAAGTTGCTAAATTAGGGTTTCTTAGGAAAAGTCAACCAAACTTTGACCAGACATAACTTCTTCATACTTTATCAGAAATTTTCCATCCAAGGCTCATTTTGAAGAGGATGAAATTCCATACAACTCATATTCAGCCCTTAAGTTCAAAATATGTACTCATAAAAAGATATGAATTTCTACATTATAGGTCCTTTTGAAAAGTCAACAAAAACACCTTTTGGGTTAAAGCTTCTTACATGAACATGCAAGACCTAATTGAGATGAGACCAAAAGGGTTGTTTATGGGACATCCTAAGCTTTATAAAAATTCTAAGAACACCTCTCTAGGGTTAAAATTAGAAGAGATATGCCTTGTCAAAGTTGACCATTTTTGCAAAATTGCCAAAGGTCAAATATGCTCAAAAATGCATTTTTTTGCCAAATGGGCCCAACCTTTTAAGCTTGCATTATGCTTCCAACATGATCAAGGACCCAAACACTCTACCACATATTATTGACTTTATTTATTTAATTTATTTTGATTTTTTATCATTTAAAAGTCAAATTAAATCAAATAAATGATATAAAATATGGAAGATTTGTTTTTTATCTGAGTTTGAATGGAATTATAATGCAAATATGCTGTCAAAACAAATCAAATCGTGCCAAGGAAGATTGGGATGAAAATGGTATTATTCGGATTGATATGGAAAGATATCATACAAGAGGAAAAACAAATCAAATCTCCATAATTGATAAAGATACAAGGCATTTTTATTGACCTAATGTGTTCCACTACATATAGAGAAAAGATCCAATGCACAAAAAGAGGATTAGAGGTCGAAAAAGCTGCAAGAAAGAATTGAAAATTGTCAAAAAAGTAGTAGACTGATTTCTAGTTTAGAGGCCGACTCACAGACTTTCAAAGCCACTAATCGTTTCCTGGAATCTCTCTGAAGCTAGCACGACCGGTTGCACGCCTCCACACGCCCAAAATCGCCCTCTAGGCGTCACACAGTTTGCATTCTTTTTCAGATTTCATTACTATGATTCTTGCATCATGAACATGTTTCAATGATATATTTGTGTTTGTTGTCATGTTTGCATCATGTATGGACCATTTAATTGAAGTTTTAACGCTTGTATGAACATTTGCCATAGCTAGGATTTGCCTTGTTGTTTTGGGGCTTTCAAATGCAGTAACATTTGGCCCTAATGAAGGATACCATTGTGATCAGAGGGTAAAACCCAATCGATCCATGGTCTTGAATCTTATTTATATTGCTTGTACGTAATTTTTGAAAGTCACAGGGTTATAGCCATGGAAGCTTGTCCGTAGGTAAAAGTTACAGACCTAACACGACAGAGGAGGAAGAAGATGATGATGTGTTCAACCATCATTGAGCCATTCAAATAAAACGCGCGTTTTTTTAACTCGGTAATCCACATTGCTTTCATATATTACATATTATTGTTATTATACTAACAAATAAAACATGGTAGCCCAGTGGTGAAGCGCACATGGTGTGAGTGGGAGGACCTGGGTTTGATCCCAGGTCCCAGCATTTTGCCATTTTCTTAACATTTAATTGCAGGTTCTGTATATTGCCTTGCCAGGAGTCTAACATGCATCCCTTAATCCAACCATTGGATTCATCATTGATCCAAATTTAGCGCTTCATCTAAGAAAGACCATGGTAGACCATCAGAAAGAGGATGCACTGAATCCAAGCGCATTGAGTAGGCTCAGCCTTCTTGGGCCTGAATAATTTAGTATTGCACCCCCCTCTCTTCCAGCAACATGCCCACCTCTAATCTTTTTTATTTATTTTATTTCTTATTCTTTTTATTATTTACTTAATTCTTTTTTTTCTTTACAAAATAACAAAATCATTTTTTATTAAATCAAAAAATCACAAAAAACATAAAAATATTTTTTCATAAAATATTTTATTTTCTTGAATTAATTAGTTTAATTAAAATTAGGGAAAATTTAATTCCTTTTTATAATTTAAATTAATTAGAAATTAGGGTTTTAATTTGTACATAATTCAATCTTTTCTAAAAACAATAACAAAAATACTTTTTCAATTGGATTTTAAGGTCTCTTAATTATTCTCGCATTTAAATTTGCCGCGCGCATTTTAAATCTTTTTATTATTATTGTAACTGTTTCGAGGTTGTAATAGTAATTAGGGTTTATATTCCGCATTTTTATTTTCAGTCCAAGATAATTATGTATCTGCAAAAGCCCTGTAATAGCGTAGGACCTTTACCTTCTCGCATTTTATATTCTGCATGCTTGTATATAACTGTTAGCAACTTAAGCGTGTATGACTAATGAATCAATCCTAGATCACTAAATTGCAAGATAAATAACTTAAATCAAACACTTTTGCACACTTGCACTCCTAGGGTTTGCCTCACTTGGTTGCCTCGGAAATAATGGTCGTGTCCCTCGAACGTAGGAATATCTTAGCAATGACCCACGATTCAAAGTCGTTGTAAAGATCATAGTCCCTACTTGTCCCTCAAGTTGCCTACGAATTGATCTTATGACGATAGTCCCTTCGAAATGCTAAGGTATCCTTACTTGTTGCCTTCAGCGACCATTTCGTCCCTTTAAAACTCCAACGAGGATGCTACCTATTTCTCAATAATGGGATAGCATTGTCTAAAGGAAAACGACCGGTCTTTTTCGAGTAGGTAGATTAGTTCCTAGGTACTTGCTCAAACGAACAAACTTTTTTTTCACACCGAACACTTTTTCAAAACAGTTTTCAAAACAACTTCGTCACATTCTTGAGGACCGATACAAGGGTTATCACGAAGTAAACAAAACATTTTAAAACAAGCACACACAAGCAATTTCAAAATGAGCAAAGTACCTAAGAGCCCATGGAAAACCATGGATAAAAAGGATGCTAACACCTTCCCTTTCTATAATCTACCCCCCGTACTCAGAAATATTCTCGAAAAAGGTTTTTTCTGTTCTTTTTCCTTTTCCTTAGTTGGATGAAATAAAAGTCGGTGGAAACTCTTGCTTACCACAACATTTGTGAATACAAAATGCAAACCAGTAAAAATAGTTAGTTCTGCCACCGTACCACAGCTGGTTCATCCAACCTCTCAATAGTGATTCGGGGAGCTTCGTTGTCCCACCTGACCTTGAATATAGAAGACATGGTAGCTAGCGCGTTCGCTAACTGATTCTCTTCTCGTGGGAAATGTTCAAAGGTTATCTCCCCAAAGTGTGGGAGCAATGTAAGTACATGTTCTTTGTACGAGATGAGATGCAGATGCTTTGTATCCCATTCTCCTTTGATTTGACTTATCACTAAAGTTGAATCCCCGAAAATGTTTAAGAACTTAATCCTTAAGTCGATAGCAGCTTTGAGACCCATGATACAGGCTTCATACTCCGCCATGTTGTTAGTATAGTTGAAGAATAGTCGGCGGTGAAAAGAGTATGACAGCCCTCGGGAGATATGATTATAGTGCCAATGCCATTACCGAGTGCGTTCGAAGCTCCATCAAAAACCATAGTCCATCGGGATCCTTCTTCAGGTCCTTCATCCGGTCCAGGTTCTTCATAGTCTGTCACTAGTATAATATTCTCGTCCGAGAACTAAAAATTCATGGACTGGTAGTCATCCACGGCCTAATGAGCCAAATGATCAGCCAATACACTTCCATTGATTACTTTCTATGTTGTACATTGTATATCGTATTCAGTTAAGATCATCTGCCATCTTGCTATTCTTCTGGAGAGGGCTGGCTTCTCGAAGATGTACTTGATTGGATCCATCTTAGATACAACAAAGTAGTGTGGGTCAACATATATTGTCTTAGTCGGCGAGCAGCCCATGCCAAAGTGCAACAAGTTTTCTCGAGCAGTGAGTATCTTGTCTCACAGTCGGTAAACTTTTTTCTAAGGTAGTATATTGCATGCTGTTTTCAACCAGACTCGTCGTGCTGCCCCAACACACACCCCATTGAATTATCTAGCACCGTTAAGTACAATATCAAGGGTCTTCCTTCAATCGGAGGCATCAGAATTGGTGGTTCTTGAAGGTATTCCCTGATTCTTTTGAAAGCGGTCTGGCATTCATCATTCCACTTTACCACTTGATCTTTCTTCAGGAGTTTGAAGATCGGCTCACAAGTAGAAGTCAAATGTGAAATGAACCTGGCGATATAATTTAGGCGTCCCAAGAAACCTCTAACCTCCTTCTTAGTACGGGGAGCTGAAATCTCTTGTATGGCCTTCACCTTTGCAGGGTCTACCTGAATACCTTTGTCACTAACGATAAGCCCCAGAAGTTTACCCGACCTTACCCCGAAGGTGCACTTGTTCGGATTCAACCTCAACTTGTATGTCTTCAACCTGTCAAATAGCTTTTGTAGATGATCAAGGTGTTTTTCCTCGGTTTGAGACCTGGCTATCATGTCATCAACATAAACCTCTATCTCATGGTGAATCATATCATGGAACAAAGTTACCATGGCTCGCTGATAAGTTTCCCCAGCATTCTTCAACCCAAAAGGCATCACCTTGTAACAGAAGGTGCCCCACTATATGATGAAGGTCGTCTTCTCCATGTCTTCAGGAGCCATCTTGATCTGGTTGTAGCCAGAGAAACCATCCATGAAGGAGAAGATTTTATGATGTGCAGTGTTGTCGACCAAAACATCAATGTGGGGAAGCGGGAAGTCATCCTTTGGGCTTGCCCTGTTCAGGTCTCTGTAGTCCACACACGTCCGTACCTTACCGTCCTTCTTAGGTACCGGAACAACGTTAGCAACCCACTGCGGATAGGAGGTGACAACTAGGAACCCTGTGTTGAACTATTTCATAACCTCTGCTTTGATCTTCTCTGACATTTTAGGGCGCATACGACGGACCTTATTTTTAACCAGAGGACAATCTTCTTTAGTCGGTAGACAATGTACCACAATATCAGTGTCTAAACCAGGCATGTCTTCATATGACCAGGCGAAGATCTCAACATAGTCGTGCCACATCTGTATCAACCGCTATGTGACATTATTCTCCAGATTTGCACCGATCTTGGCTTCTTTTATGTCTACCTTCATGCCCAAGTTTATAGTCTCAACTGGCTCTTCATGAGGCTGTATAGCCCTCTCTTCTTGCTGTAACAGTCTAGCAAGTTCTCTAGGCACTCACAATCTTCTTCACCTTCGTCCTCGGCTTGGTTGATCATATTTTCGAAGTTATAACTGACAATAGCAGAACTGTTATCAATGGGATCCAGAGTGGATATGGATCTGCAGTTTGATATGTGAGTGTGTGTAAGAGCATACCTGTATTGATAAAGTGAAAAAGCAGAAAAGAAAAACAAAGAGCGCAAAATTTGTATGCAAGAAATGTCCAATGTTTTATTGATGGCATATGATAATGACATATAATAACCCTCACAAATAAACCATTGTGCCTCGGGTAAGACACAAGGCCATAGAGTTTATATTGTTTATTACAAATTCAAAAAACAAGTAAGACAATTACTGCTGAATAAAAGAAATTGGCACAAAATCTCTAGCCGTCCAGTTACTAGGTCCACATTTGATAGTAGGGTAGATCCAGCTGTCAAAATCAGAATCCTCATCATTGTCTTCTATATCATTAACCCCTCGATTGCTGATGCGTAGAGGAGGTCCTCCAGCCCGAGCACGTCGAACATCCCTTTGAGCTCCTGAAGTAAAGCCCAAACCAAATTTGTCAGTTTTATGAGGAAAATCATGGAGATGTCCCCAAATGGTACACCCACCTTCCTCAACTACCGCTCTGGCGTCCTTGAGAGAAGCCATCTTCAAAGGAGATTTGGTGATCTTCGACGCATTAGTGATGGCCTCGGTTTATGCCATAATCTGGGGAACCTCTTCAAAATTTTGACAAGGGATCTCTATGAATTCCCCGTCCATCTCCACATACCTGAAAGAGTTCAAGTGGCTTACCATATACTCCTCTTCACCATGCACAATGACAATCTTCCCCTTCACCGGATACTTCAGCATTTGGTGCAGTGTAGAAGTAACTGCCCCAACTTCATGGATTTAAGGGCGACCCAACAAACAAGAGTATGATGGCCTGATATCCATCATGTAGAAGGTGGATTCAAAGGTCTGGGAACCCACTTTGACAGGGATGTCCACCTCCACATGCACCATTCTTTTTGACCCATCAAAAGCCCTCACCACAATGTTACTGGGCTTTAAGGTCAAGCCTTCACAATCTAACCGATCAAGATCCTTCTTACGCAGAACATTCAGTGACGATCCATTGTCCACCAGCACATGAGCCATGGTAGTGCCCCTACATTCGATCGAGACATGCAGAGCATCATTATGCTTTCTCCCCTTTGGTGTTAAATCGACATCTGAAAAATCCAACCCATTGTTAGCAGTCAAACTGGCCACATAGTCCTTGAATTGGTTGGCGGAGGTTTCTTGCGGCACATGCGCAGTCTTGAGAAATGCAATTAAAGCCTTTGCATGGGCCTCAGATTATAATAGCACGGACAACATCGATATCTTTGAAGGGGTCTGCCCTAGCTGCTCGACCACATTGTAGTCGCTCTTCTTGATTATTTTTAAAATTTCCTCCATTTCTTGCATAGAGGATTCCACAAAAACTTTTCTAGGTGCCTCCGTTCGAGAAGGCTCACCTATAGGAATGGAATTCTTCGGCCCCAAAGTCTTGGTGTCAGATCTGTTTACCATGCCCCAGGCTCATATGAACCTTTGGTGATACCATTGAACATCATCCTCATAGTTAAACACAATGCCCTGGATAAGCATCTCATGAGGACCATCCCTTCGAGCGTAACCAAACTGTCGCAGAGCCAAACAAGGATTGTAATTTATGTCTCCCCTAATTCTAAGTAGTGGGACATTAGGGAACTCCCTGCAACGATCAATAATAGAAATATCTCCCATAGATCGGGAATACCAGAGAATATCCGTGTGAGAAAGTGACATTATCCTTTGCGACCAACCCAAACCTTCTTCATTCTTCATCACTGACTTAGGGAGGTGAGAAATAAACCACCTCGACAGTAATGGCATGCAGCACATAAGAACCCCTCTTCTCTTCATAGTACGAGTGTGGAGAGCATGCAAGATATCTCCGGGCAAAGTAGGCACAAGGTTGTGAGAGAGGAAGATCTTGATAGCATTCACGTCTATGAGCAAGTATGAATTGGGGAACAGTACTAGCCCATAAATTAGAAGGGCCAAAACCTCCTCAAAAGCTTGAAAGTCCAAATCATTCCAAAACAGTTGGGCCTTCTCTATTAGGAACTTGGCTAGAAAACCCTTGACTCCACTTCTTGTTTCCTAGTTGGATACCACGTCGGCCCGTTTTAGATGCAAAGTTGAGGCAACGATCTCTGGCTTGGGAACTTCTTCTAAACCTGTGAAAGGCATCCAGTCAAGAATATGTAGATCCAATAACTGAAATAACTCTTCCATGGTAGGCACCAACTAATAGTCTGGAAAGGTGAAGCAGTGGTGCTTGGGATTAAAGAACTGAAAGAGTACCCCCATCATCTTTTCATCAAAGCTCGAAGTAACCAGGTTGAGAAGTCGACCATGTCTCTTAGTGAACGAATAAGTTTCAGGAACCCTTGATACTAGCTCTTTGAGTTGGAGAGGTATTCTCACAAAGCTGATTCGGATAGTGTTTCTACGAGCGGAAGCCATGATCTGTAAAACGAAACAAAGATAAATTCCCTTGGTCCTTGAAATGGATGCTAGGTTATGATGCCTGATGTTATATTCAAACGGAGTAAATCACACACAATCAAAGCACACAATAGACATTAGGTTCAAAGGCGTGCATGAGGTTAAAGGTCAGTACCCTCTTGAAGTTTAGTTTGTTTCAAACCTGTCTTAGAAAAGTAACCGGGTTCTAAGGATTCTAAATGTCACTGATCATCCTTTATCGAAGATTGTTTCAGCTCAGGCAATCTTTTCTTACGGACGAAATATCAAGAAAGTCTGATCTCAATGAGTGTAGCATCGAGTATCAACCAATCCTCGGCTTTATACCGAGGCCGGCTATCTCACTACTTTGTAATGTCCAAGTTTGTTCAACTAAGGTTCTAAGGTCCGCTAGTGCTTCACGACACCATGCGTCGACCCCGTATTCTCCTTGTTTCCACACGAAGGATACCGATACCAACTAAAGTGTCACACCAACACAACCATCACTTAAACCATATCGGTCTACATCGTACAGTCTCCACGATCTATTATTGTTTACCTAAAAAGTGCCCCCAGATCCGAGTGTAGGATCTTCAACAACACCCAAGCAAAAACCCTTAATGATAAAGCAGGCAAAACAAACAAGAAAGAAATTTTAAAAATGACCTAGATCCTAAGGTATACCCCACTTTATATTTTTCTCCCCAACAGAGTCGTCAGTTCTGTGATATGGTGGCAGAACAGACTATTATACTGGTTTTTGTGTTTTTTGTTCGCAAATATGCCGTAAGCAAGAGTCGCCACCGAATTTTATTTCATCCAACAAAGGAAAAGGGAAAAGAACAAAAAAAACTTTTTCGAGATGTTTCTGAGTATGGGGAGTAGATTATAGAAAGGGAAGGTGTTAGTACCCTTTTTATCCATGGTTTTCCATGGGCTCTTAGGTACTTGCTCATTTTGAAATTGCTTGTGTGTGTTTTGAAAAGTTTTTATTTAACTTCATGGTAACCCTTGTATCTATCCTCAAGAGTGTGACAGAGTTGTTTTTGATAACTGTTTTGAAAGTGTTTGTGTGAAAGAGTTTTTTTTTGTTTTGAGAAAGTACTTAAGAGTTTCTACCTACTCGAAAAAGACTGTTCGTTTTCTTGTTTCCTTTAGACAACGCTATCCTACTATTAAGAAGTAGGTAGCCCCATCGTTGGAGTTTAAGGGACATTCGAAGGGACAATTACGGTCGCTGAAATAATGGTTAGGAAACCTTAGTAGTTACCCTAGAGTCTTAAAGATCTTTCCGAGGCAACATTCGAATGGGTCATTTTTTATCTTTTGGGACTAGAGGGAGACCACTAAAATTCCCTATACTTCATGACCGTTTACCGAAGGCAACCGAAATGGGATAAACCATAGGAGTGAACATGTGCATGTGTTTGATTTCAGTTGATTATCTTTGCGTAATTAGGGTTTTCTACTGTTTTAATTTCATTTGTATTTTGCATACAATCCTATTATCAATCATCTAGAAATTAATAGTTGTAGAAATTAAAAGCGGAAAAATTTTAAACCTAGCTATTACAAGGCTTTGGGGAGGGGGTTACATAGTCAAAATAGGGGTAAAATAATAAGTAAAAACAATAATAAAACCTAATTAAAAAACTATTACAACCCTTGGCAGTTACAATAATTGGAAAAATAAATAAATAAAACACGCGCGGGGAAGATCACGGGAATTAAATATCCTAATGAATCTAATTAATTAAAGGAAATATTTTTGTATTTTTATTTAAAGAAATAAAGTATTTATGCATTAAACCTAATTTGTCTAATTAATTTTAATTATGAAAAATAAACCAACTTACCCTAAATTAAATTAATCTACTTAACTAACAAAATTCAATTTAGTGGAAAAAAAATCTAATTCTAATATTTTGTGGTTTTCTTGATTTTTGATTTAATAAAAAAATATACGATTTTTTCTTTTTTTGGTAAAAATAATTAAACAAATAATTAAAATATATAAAATAAATAAAAAAGAAAAATTAGACTGGGCCTGGTGTTAAAGCAGTCCTGGAGGTGTGTGGCTGAATTTGCAAAGCCCAAAATATTAGGCCCACCTGCCTGCGTGTGGATCCAGTGTAGCCTGCCTCTGAGGGTCCAACATGGGGGTGAATTGTTGGACGCTGGATCTAGATCTAAGATGATCCCATGGTTGGATCTGGGGACGCATGATGGTCTTGTGAGGGTGAGGCGCATGGGATCCTGCAAAGTACGTTAGGAAAATAAAATAACAAGACACCTGGACCTGGGATCGAACCTAGGTCCCTTCTCTCACCAGCGCTGCCCTTTACTATCTGTGCTACATGACTCATTTGTTAACATAATAAACCAATAATAACATAATCTTAAACAAGGCGGCATGCCCAAAAAAATGCGCCAACATTCAAACTGGCCAGTGCGTGGCTGCCACGTGATCATCTTCCTCCTCAGAACTATCGTTTTAGGCCTGAACTTTTACCTACGGACGATATCTGTAGCTATAACCCTGTGTCATTCAAAAATTAAATAAAAGCAATATAAATTCTAATGGAGTCCATGAATCAACTAGGCTTGAAGCCCTGAACACCATGGTACCCATGTCTAGCCCTAATTTTTCCTGTATCAGGAAGCCCTAAAACGAGTTTGGAAACCCTAAGAATGGCAAATTGTGATTCCTGCACCTAAAACTCACTCAAACAATACAGAGAGCAACGCAACCTTATGATAAACAATAATACATGGCTAATTTTCATTGAAAGTACATGTATGCGCGTAATCGAAAATCAAAAATAGTTAGAGAACTGAATCTTGTATCTTATGATTTGGATGTTTTGTGACTTGGGAATGATTGGAATAGCTTCAGAACATGTCCAAGAACGGATTGTTGGCTTTGAAATTGCTTGAATTGGTCTGTAGAGAAAGATCTGATCTGCACTTTTCTTTGAAAATTTGGAACTTTGTTTGACTCCTTGAGGCAGGTAGCGTGTCTGAATTCTTGTCCTTAGGGTTGAGAATACTTGTATATAAGTATGTGAATCAAATTAGGGTGCTAAGTTTAGAAAAAATCTAAGATTTGATAACTTTTGAAAATTGCTTCCAAACTTTCCAAACTAGGATATGTCCTCTTGTTTTTTATTTTGCACGATTTTGTTTGGCTTTGTGACAGCAGCATGATCTCTAATTCAATTCAAACAAATCTCATCCCATTAATTTTATTTATTTTTATTTAATTTGATTTTATTAGATTTTATTTGAATTTTAAATATATAAAATCAAAATAAATTAAATCAATAAATAATAAGGCATGGAATGGTTTATGGGTCATGGACCATGTTAGGAATGAGATTCAATCTTGAAAACTTGGGTCCATTTGGAAGAAAAAAAATGCAATTTTGGGAATTGTTGACTTTGTGTAAATTTCCAAAAATGGCTAACTTTGACAATGCATATCTTCTTCAATTTTGACCCTAAGAGGGTGTTCTTGGACTTTTTATAAAGCTTAGGATGTACCATAAACAACCCGTTTGGTTTCATCTCAATTGGATCTTCCATGTTCATGTAAGAAGCTTTGACCCAAAAGGTGTTTTTGTTGACTTTTGAAAAGGACCTATAATGTCTGAATTTATATCTTTTCATGAGTTCATTTCTTGAACTTGAGGGTTGAAGATGAGTTGTAGGGAATTGGATCCTATTCAAAATAAGCATTGGATGGGAAATTTCTGATAAAGTATGAGAAAGTTATGTCTGGTCAAACTTTGGTTGACTTTTCCTATAGAAACCCTAATTTAGCAACTTTTGAGTTTTGATGAATTTGGGGCATTCCTTGAGGAATCATGATCAACCCTTGATCAAATGATGAATATTACTTCAAAATGATGATGTTGACCAAAAATCTTGAAGTTTGACTGCATGAGAGTCACAGTTTACTTTTGACCTAGTATAGTTGATTTTTAGGCATTTGAGCAGTTGACTCAGCAAACTTCTTGTGCAAGGCATGAAGCTTGACATGGATGGACTTGAGAACATATTAGGACCATGGAAAATATTGAGACCTTTGGAGTTCACATATCTTGATAAAAGTGGAAACCCTATTTGAAGTTTCATTGCCTTATGAGAGAATTTGTCTGGCTAATTCTTGGGCATCCTTGAGCAAGTTGAGGACTTCAATGAGCATGTGTTGAGTGAAATGAGAGGGAAAATTTTGGGGTACAACAGACCCTGCTGATGATGTATAGGCGTTGTTTCAAATCCTAAACAGTGGAGTTATAAGGAAGATAATCCCTAGTCAATCCCTTTGAGCCTAAGAAGTGGGAGTTTTTCTTTTCACACAAATTAAAACCCTTAATCATAACCTGGGGCAGGGTAGTTTTCTCAGTTAATTCAGATATGCATTCAGTGGCAAGCTCTACCCTCATACACGAAAAATAGTGTAGAAGATGCTCTCCAAAATATGGTGATGGTTCCACATAATCATCAAGACAGACAGTCATTATCTCTCAAAGTAAAAGCTCGTTAAGTCAAAAACCTATGAAGGAGACTTAAGAAAAACTGGGGCATCCCGCTGACTACAATCACAAAGGAAACTATTCAGGAAAAAGATAGGGATAACTAAATAAAGAAAGAGGTCCTATAAATCCTCAACAAAAAATAAAAGGTTACAAAAATGATGGTCTTCTCAAACAAACATTCAATACCATCACCAAGTATCAGAGAAAAGATTCCAGACTCAATTGGGATCTAAACGCACAATTAACTGAGTTTAGGATTGAAGAACATCAAGAAGAACGGGTTGGGCACAAATAAATTTCGAGCCTTTATCCTTTGTTTCTTGAACCGTGAATCAGGCCACGCTACAACCCTTAAAAGTCCTAACTGAAGCATGGTTTAGTTCGAAAGCACGCTGTTACAAAAGGTATCCTGACTCCTATACGGTTTTCTATTAAATCTTGAGTTGATATCACACTCCTACAAAATTTGTTTGTTTTACTAAAAAAATGAATTTTCAAATTTCAAGACAGACATAAGCTTTACATTTTTTTTAAATACCATCGTTTGCATATGACTATTTGTTCAACAGCAGAGAAATTCGCAGACGAATATTCAATGAACGAAAATCCTCTCAATAGACAGAATCACCTCAGATGAAAAAAAATATTTCCAATAATAGGCCTCCCACAATCAGGGGGCATGACATGGTGCCTAACACATCTGGGGCAGTCAAGTCAAAATTCCAAGAAATATCTCATAAAGTCCTGAATAGCCAGGGCAGTTCTCCATCACTTGGGGCATCAAGTATGATTTCCATCAAAAGAGCACGTACAATCAAACAAGATCAATGTTCCCCAACGGATTTCTTCTCAAAACATCAAAACAGGAATTTCTAGCAGAAACATTCTAAATAAAGCAGATTCTCCTCTAGAAACGGTTCAGATACGATCCAGAGACGGATGTCATCCCGACACTTATTCCAGATTCTCCTCTAGAAACGGTTCAGGTACGACCCATAGATGGATGTCATCCTGACACTTATTCTAGAGTCTCTTCTAGAAATGGTTCAGGTACGATCCAGAGACGGATGTCATCCTGACACTTACTCCAAATTCTCCTCTAGAAATGGTTCATGTACGATCCAGAGATGGATGTCATCCTGACACTTATTCCAGATTCTCCTCTAGAAACTGTTCAGGTGCGATCCAGAGACGGATGTCATCCCGACACTTATTCCATATTCTCCTCTAGAAATGGTTCAGATACGATCCAGAGACGGATGTCATCCTGACACTTATTTCAGATTCTCCTCTAGAAACGGTTCAGGTACGACCCATAGATGGATGTCATCCTGACACTTATTCTAGAGTCTCTTCTAGAAATGGTCAGGTACGATCTAGAGACGGATGTCATCCTGACACTTACTCCAAATTCTCCTCTAGAAACGGTTCATGTACAATCTAGAGACGGATGTCATCCTGACACTTATTCCAGATTCTCTTCTATAAACAGTTCAGGTAGGATCCAGAGATAGATGTCATCTAGACACTTATTCCAGATTCTCCTCTAGAAACGATACAGGTACGATCTAGAGACGGATGTCATCCTGACACTTATTCTAGATTCTCCTCTAGAAACGGTTCAAGTACGATCCATAGACGGATGTCATCCTGACACTTATTCCAGATTCTCCTCTAGAAACGGTTCAGGTACGACCCAGAGACGGATGTCATCCTGACACTTATTCTAGATTCTCCTCTAGAAACGGTTCAAGTACGATCCAGAGACAAATGTCATCCTGGCACTTATTCCAGATTCTCCTCTAGAAACGATTCAGGTGCGATCCAGAGACGGATATCATTCTGACACTTATTCAACACATCTCCAAATTCAATCATGACATAGATTCACTCTGACAATCCCCAAGAAGTTCACAGAGTTTTCCTTCCCCAACAGAGTTTATTTCTCTAACAACGGAAGATCATCTCCCAGCATTTAACTTCAACATATTTGAAGACATGCATTCTTCATCCCCAGCAACAATCAGGGATTTATTTTACCTAATTCAACAACACTACAATGGAACAGATGACACGTTCATACATTACATTCATACATCATTTCTACAAATATCATAGCATATGAAACACAAATGCATATATCACAATCTCATTTATTTTGAGAGCATCTTGCAATTCATGCGTCATGTTATTGCATAAAACTGATTTTACCTTTTCATGTTAAATTAGCAGATAGAAAAACACTATCAAATTATGCATCAGATCAAAGATTAATGCCCGAAACTAGACGAGGAAGTTATTTACACGACCAAGTGGTATGAACTCCCGGATCAAGACGGGTTTACTAACAAATACAGTAGGCCACTGATTAATGCTCGAAACCATATGGGAAACTATTTATGTGACCAACATTTTCAAGTTCCAGATTAATACATGTAACAAGCCAGGGAAACTATCTGTGGACAACTGATTATAGATTAATACCTGAAACCAGACAGGAAAACTATCTACATGAGCAGATTGAAGATTAATACCTGTGACAAGCCAGGAAAACTATCTTTATTTCTCTTAGGTTAGAGATTAATACCTGAAACCAGACAGGACAACTATCTCAACAACCGACAAAAACAAGTTCCAGATTAATACCTAAAACCAGACAGGACAACTATTTGTGAACAGTTGATTGTAGATTAGCACTTGAAACCAGACAGGAAAAATATCTACATGACCAGATGAAGCAATATTACATGGGCTTCTTCTCATGATATCGAGATGCAGTCTAACACAGACTTATCCTGAAGTAGCCACACACAGGCTCCTTCTCATATAGCTCCGGATGCAGACTAACATGGACTCATCCTAAAACAGCCCTACACATGCTCTTTTTATTACATTCGCAGATAACAGTTAATTCCATTATCCCCAGCAAGTTGCTGTGAAGCCTAGATTTCAACCAGAAAGAAGCAAACTCCCATCTCTCCAGTCCAGAGATAACTCCTCAGTAGAACCATGGGCAACTAAAGTTCCTAGACTCTATTCCCCACAGAGTTTTCCTCAAGCAGGAGAAAAACAGAAATCAATGTTCCCCAGCGGACTCCTCCTCAGACAGCAAGCACAAGAATCCCTACAAAGAGACCTCTTATGAAGTCAGCCTCTACTTTGGATGGCATATTTAAGCCCATCTCCGAAGACTCTCTATCATCTTATCCAAATGGCATCTGTGAGCCCATTCCCGATATCATCAACCAGCAGTACTACTTTATGTATATGCGAGTGCAAATTTCTGGGCACTCTAGTGTTCAATCATCTTCCACCTTCAGATTATGAAAGGAAGACAAGCCAATCTAAATCCTAAGGTTTAAGAAGATTGAATAGGGAAAGCTGTTATACCCCAAAATTTTCCATCCCATTTTTTACTCCATACATGCTCATTGAGGTCCTCAATTGCTCAAGGTTAACCAGAGAATTTATCAGACAAATTCTCCTCCTAAGCAATGAACCTCGAGCTAGGGTTTCGCTGTCCACCAAGATGTTTGGGTTGCAAAGGCTCCAAATGGTTTCCATGGTCATTAATATGTCTTCAAGAATATCCATGCCAAATTTCATGCCTTACACTACAAATTTGCTCAGTCAACTGCTCAAGTGTTTGAAAATCAATTGTGTTAGATCAAAAGTCAATTGAATTTTGACCAGACATAAATTTCACATGCTTCACACATTTTTCCCCTACCAAAGCTCATTTTGAAGAGAATCCAGCTCCCTACAACTTCTCTTTTATCCTCAAGTTCAAGAAATTCATCATTTGGAAGACACAAGCTCATACATTACAGCTTCCAATACAGAGGGAGGCTACCACAACTTCTTGAAAGAGGTTCAAATTCAAAACAAATGTTTAAGGCAAAAAACTACAGCATGAGTCGACACATACCCACATGAGTCGACTCATTCTAGTGATAAAACAGGGTATGAGTCGACACATGGCCTTATGCATCAACTCATACGTTTATCCAGCCCCAAAATAGAAGGATGAAAGGTGCATGAGTCGACACAAACGTGTATGTGTCGACACAAATAGGGTATGAGTCAACACAAAGCCTTATGTGTCGATACATACTGTTATCCAAGATCCAAAACAGAGGGAGGAAAGGTGCATGAGTCGATACATCCCATTATGCATCGGCTCGTACTGAGCTGATTTTGTTTTTACAGGAGCAAGAAGAGTTATGTGTATAGTAGTATTGTGTCGACACATAACAGCTCAAAATGCATTTTTTTCCTGTCTTTTTGCACTGTCTTTACAGTTTTAACATTATTGTCCAACTATTCAATATGGGTTGATGTTTGGATTTGTTTCAAGACCCAATTTTCGTGCAGGATACATTAGAAAGGTCCAGGTTCATGCAAAAATGAGAATGGAAAGAGAATCACCCAAAATGGCATGTTTTTCAATTATTTGATCTTGTTTTCAAAACCATGTTTAATGGCTGATCCTTTCCATATTTTTCAATCCACTCTATAAATACAACATCATTTGCAAGCCAAGAGCAGGCCCATACACACAGACATACTGCCTCAGAAAACCATATCATAATTCACAAAATTGCAAAATTAGCATAAGAGCTATCAAATTCAAAACCAGCTCTGCAAACTCCCTCAGTCCAAATAAACACCATATTCGTATTCCTGAGATTCCTAAGATTCAGCCATGGCCTCCTCCACATGCGAAAAGTCTTAGAATCCGTGGATGACATTACTCCGGTCAGGTACATAATTTTGATCTTGGATCTTTAATTTCTCACGTTATAAACTACTTCTAAGCATCCATATATACTCATACTAATGCTTGGGATAATTTAAGATCTGTTTCTTTTGAGTTTCAATGCAGGAAGCATAAGGTGCCATTGTTATGACACGATTTGGAAAGGGTGGTTAAAACTGCGTGATACAGAGACCTTTTGTCAATTTTAAACCCATATTTGGAATTAGGGAGCAATTGTATGTAGGGTATACCCTTTTGTTTTGTCTCAAAGTGTTTGTTTTACAGGAATAAATTTTGGACTGATCGGAGGTGGTGACCGGAGTTTGACTTCGGCACCGTTGACTGCTACTGACTCTAACGCCCCAATTGTTATTCTCCCATTGGCTTGTGCAACATGCACGCTTAATCTTTGAATCTTATATATCTTATATGTTTTCTTACATATAATAATATCATTTCATTATAATAAACGAATTGGCAGCTAGCTCAGTTGGTAAAAAAAGCATGCAAGCAGGGAGAGGACCTGGGTTCGATACCTATGCCTCATTTCATTTTTTTCTAACTATTCTTCTGTATATCCAACACGTCACAGTCATGAGCATGCATCATACACCATACGATCATAGTCACTAGAACTCATCTGATCAGATCTAAGCGCCCCAAATATGCAGGCTCATCATGGACCCTCCAGATGCACCCTCACCATATCCAACGTGGCTTGGGCTTCTTCTTGATAATGGGCACTAATAGATTCCAATTCTCACCACCCCCCCCCCCCCCCCCCCCAATTGTTGTTCCATATCAGGCCCATGTTCATTGTTTCTTTATCCATTTGTTTTAATTTTTTTATTTCTTTTAATATTTTTTTATAACATAAAATAATTAAAAATCATAAAAATATTAGGTTACCATTTTTTTCATTAAATTGATTTTGTAAATTAACTAATAATTATTTAAACAATTTTTTTACTTTAAAACTAAATAGACTTAGGATTAATTTCTTTTCTTTTCATAAACAAAAAATAACAAACAAAAAGATTTTATTTTACTTTTAGGTTTTAAACGTCCTTTTTTAATTACTGTATCTTTCCATGGGATGTAATAGACTTAAATTAGGACTTTTACTTTTTCTGCTTTACCCCCCAAGTTTGGACATGTAATTAATCCCCCTCCCCAAAGCTTTGTAATAGTTTAGGATTTACATTTTCCGCACTTTAAATTCCAGCAATATTTAAACTGCTAGATGTATGACTAATATGATTGCATGATAAGACTAATAATCGAACGGTAGAAAACTTAACACAAAAGACAAAAATAACTGAATACAACACACCTGCACATATACACCGCTAGGGTATTTCTACTTTGGTTGCCTTCAGAAATAAAACAGTCATGTCCCTCGAAAGTAGGGATGCTTTAGAAGAGACCCTTAAATCAAAAATACCATAGTCCCTCAATGACCCTACGGTGTTGCCTTTCGGTAAAATGATCTAGTCCCTTAAACAAAATTACCAAAGTGTCTCTATATATTGCCTTTGTGACTGTATGATGACACACAAACGTCCCTCATACATCCAAACGACCATGTCCACCTACTCACTAATAGTAGGCTAGTCTTGTCTAAAGGAAAGGAGGAAAAAGAACAAACCTTTTGAGTAAAAGTAGATAGTTGTTAGATGCTTGCTCAAAAAATAAACTTTCACATTTACAACTTTCAAAAAAAAATTCAAATGCTTTATCAACACTCTTGAGGACTGATACAAGAGTTATCATAAAGCAAATCTCCGCACTAAGGAATTTTCAAAAACACATAAAAAGCACAAGGTATTTTTCAAATGAGCTAAGCACCTAAGAGCCCGTAGAAAAATACGGATGGAAAGGATGCTAACACCTTCCCTTTCCATAATCTACCCCCCTTACTCAAAAAATCTTGAAAGGTATTTTTCTATTCTTTTCACCCTTTCCATTGTTGGATATAATAAAAGTCGATGGTGACTCTTGCTTACCGCAACATTTGAAAACACAAATGCGAAACCAGTATAACAGTCAGTTCTGCCACCGTATCACAGATATTTTGGTGATGGTTTGGATACTGGAAATTTATTTGAGAAGGCGGTTAATTTTTTTTAACATTTTTTCGTTTGTTGAGGATTTGTAGCGATCTCTTTTGACTTGATTATCCCTAAGTTTTGCCTGAACTATTTCTTTTATGGTTACAGTCAGCGGGATGCCCCAGGTTTTTTTTCTAAGTCTCCTTCATAGGTTTTGACTTAGCAGGATTTTCTTTTAAGAGATAATGACTTCATGTTTTACGGGTAACCATCACTGTCTTTTAATTTTGAATGATGTCTTTGATACTATTTTATGTGTAGGAAGTGAAAGCTTGCGACTGAATGCACATTTTAATTAACTGAGAAACTACCCTACCCCAGGTTATGTTTAAAGGTTTCAATTTGCGTGAAAGAGAAAACTCATACTTCTTAGGCTCAAAGGGGTTGGCTAGGAATTATCTTCCTTATAAATCCAATGTTTAGGATTTGAAACAACGCTTGCACATTGTCAGCAAGGTCTATTCAAAAGCATATTATAGAGATTATGGTATCGTTTTCGTCATCCTCCCTCTAAAGGCTTAAAGCTTTTAATCAAGTGTTGAATATCACAAAATGAAGTAAGAAAGCAGTTCAAGTATAGTGAAAACAAATTAATTCAAGACAAACATGTGCAATGCACTAATGGGAAAACCAAAGTTTGACATGATAGTAATTCTTTAAACAAACAAAGAAATTACATATAAAAATTCAAATGAAGAAGCTTTTGTCGTTGGCAGTAGGGGAAATCCAGTTATTCAAGTTGTTGCTACTATCGATATCTTCCACAAAATTAATTTGATCCTAATTATGATTCGGCATGAGAGCGATGATCATGTTGGGAGTCTCAGGAATATCTAATTCAATCTCCTCGACGTCAATCATATTTTGAATCTTGTATTTTAGTGCCCAATAATTGTTAGTATCATGCCCAGGACTGTCAGAATGATAGGTACACCTTGCATCGGGATTGTAGTTAGGAGAAGAAGTTTTGGGGTTTGGATGAGATTTTATAAACGTAATCAAATTCATCCTCAACATGTGTTGCAATGCTTGAGACAGCGGCATGTTGATTTTGGTAAACTGTCTCTTGAGCTCGTCTTTCCTTCATTGATTACCATGTTGTTATTGTCGGGCTGGTGCAGGATTATAGATCAGAACTGCCCCCACAATATGGTTATGGTTACTCTTATTACGACCCTTCTAGTCGTACACGGAATTGGAATCTTTCTTCCCATTGTATGGCTTCTTCTGAGTATCGGAAGATGTATCCACTTATATTTTACCACTTCCAATTCCATTCTTAACATGATCCCCCGTCAATATCAGTTCAGTGAAACCGGTTGAATAACTTCCAAGTAGGTTGTTATAGAAAGGACTTATCAACATGCTCATGAACATGTCAACCAATTCCCTTTCAGCTAAAGGAGGTTGAACGTTTTCTGCAAGGTCTCTCCATTTCTGGGCGTACTCTTTGAAGTTTTCATTAGAACCCATGGACATACTCTGTAGTTGCATGTGGGTTGGTGCGAGATCAGAATTATACTGGTACTGCTTTTAAAAAGCATCAGCCAAATCTTCCCAGGTATGAATATTGGTCCCTTCCAGTTGATAGAACCACTCCAACTACGTTCCCGACAAGCTTTCTTGAAATAAGTGTACCCATAACTTTCTGTCAGGGGTATGGGTTGGATCTTCCGAACATAAGACCTCAAATGAAGTTTTGGACAGGAAACATCGTCATGATTTGCAAAAGTAGGGACCTTGAATTTGTGGGGGATAACAACACCCGGGACTAATCCCATCTCTTCAAAATCCAACCCAGGCACTCTCTGGATCCCCATAGCATTGAGACGATCTTTCAGTTGTTTGTACTTTTCACCAGTGGGAGAATATTGTTCCGCTGAATAGTCTTCTTGCTTTTCATCAGCATATTGGCCAGAACCAATGTTGCTTCCTCTCTCACCCTTTACACTCTTACCATCTTCACCCTGATTGTCGTCTTCGTTAGAGGAAACATCACAGTTTTGAGCTTGTTTGGGAGAACCTTTTGATCTTCTTCCCATATTGAGGAAGGTGACTGGTTTCCTAGTCTTTTTCTTCTTGGTGATGAGCGCCATCAGTTCATTTTCCCCCTTGGCTAAGTTCAGGAGCGTCTCTTGGAATTGAGCATTTTGAGCTTGAAGTTCTTTGACGGTTTATTTGAGATCCATCTTTTTACTGAAATAAACAGCAAGAAGATGAGAAAACCTATCTTGGGAAATACCTGTTATGTAATGATATGTATGTATGTAGATGCATATGTAATGTTTTTAAAGATCTTTAGGGATAAACAAAGAGAGAAATGAAATGTTAGAAGTTGAGTCTGCAACTTTGTCTGAAAAGCTTCAGGTCTTCATCTTTGAATGTCCCTCTACAAGAATCAAACTCACCATGTCAAGTGGGTCCTAGCTTTTGACTTACGAGGAGGTACTTTGATTTTTACAACATCTGGATAGAAGAAAATAAATCCTCCTTCCCCTTGAGAGAAGTATGGTCCATGATAAACCTGCATCACAGGTCCTTGAGATCCTTGAAATTGTTAGTAAAATATGATGATATGATGTGATGATGTCATCATGTCATGTTTGAACAGATAGCAAACACAAACAAAGCATACAAGAGCCTTAAGTTTAAAGGCTTGCATGAGGTCTGTAGGTAAGTACCCTTTTTCTATTGAAGTTCAATTGGCTCAACATGTCCTAAAAATAGTAACCAGGTTCTAGGAGTCTCATATCATGTTCTTTCTCATAGGTTTTATTTCAGTAGAGCAACTGAGTTTCCACGGAAATATCTCAGAAGTCGAATCTCAATGAGTGTAGCTTCGAGTATCACTTTGGATTGCACCAAAGTCGGATATCTCACTACCTTCTAATGGCCAAGATGGGTCAATTAAGGTTCTAAAAGTCAGTTAGGGTTACTCATACTATGTGGATGCCTAATGTTATCCATGACTGACTCAAGGAACATTAGTACAAGCCAAAGTGTCACATTAACATAGCCATCATATTATCCATGTCGGTCTATGTCGTACAACCTTTATGATTTATTGCTACTTACCTAAGGTATCCCCCGATCCGGGTGTAGCATCTTTGCAAGAAATTTAAACCCGAGCAAACCCTAAATGTAAAGCAAATAATTCAAACAAAGCAGATAAAGTGATCTAACTCTAAGGTAACCCCTCTTTTAAATAAAATCCCCAGTGAAGTCGCCAGTTCTGTAATACGATGGGAGAACTGACATGGTTTTGCATTTTTTCGCAAATATTGCAGATAGCAAGAGTCGCCACCGACTTTTCTTTTATCTAATACTTAGGAAAGGTGAAAAGAACAAGAAATACCTTTTAAGATTTTGATTTCGGGGGGTAAGTTAGGAAAAGGGAAGGTATTAGCACCCTTTTCATCCGTAATTATCTATGGGATCTTAATTGCTTAGCTCACTTTAATTTACTTTGTGTGTATGCTTTGAAAAGGTTTTGAAAATGCCAATGTTAAGCAATCTGCTTTATAATAACTCCTGTATCAGTCCTCAAGAGTATTTATAAAGCGTTTGAAAGTAGTTGTTTTGAAAGTGTGAGGTGTGAAAATTGTTTAAGTTTGTGAGCAAGCAATTAAGGGTATCTTACCCACTGAAAGGTTTTTCGTTATCCTTTTCCTTCTCCATTAGGGATGGTGATATCCATACCATTAGTTGGTAGGTAGCCCCATTCATTAGATGTGAAAGGACAGGTGTAGGGTCGTCGTTATGGTCGTTGAAGGCAACTTGTAGGGATACTTTACCAATTCGAAAGGATTGTCATCATATATTCATAGGCAAAATCGAGGAACAAGATCATTTCTTGTAAGCAACTTCGAGGGACATCGTGGGACTATGATCTTTATGATGATTTTAACCGGGGGTCTCCGCTAATGGTATCCCTATGTTCGAGGGACATGACCACTGTTTCCGAAGGCAACAAGGAAGGCTATCCTAGAGGTGCATGTGTGCAAGAGTGATTAAGTTCAGTTATTTATCTTGAATAGGATTATCTAATGATTGCTTTTAAATCTTTTCATACAAGCCTATTACTAACTGTTAAATATATACAGACAAACAAGCATAATATAGGTGCAGAAAGTAAAGTGCAAAAAAGTAAATCCTAATTAAGCTATTACAAGGCTTTGGGGCAGATACAATAGTATAAATTTACGAGAAATAAAACTATAGCTATTACAAAAAAAATTATGCGACCTATACAATTTCTCTAAGAAAGTAAAGGGGCAAATAAATAAGAAAATGTTAGAAAATATGTTTTAAAGTTCTAAAAACTAAAATGTTAGAAATTAATTTTTTTTGTGTATTTTTGTAGAAATTAATTTAAGTTAATAATTAATAAAAACCTAATTATTCTAATTAATTTTACAAATTAAAAAAAGACCTATAATCTAATTAAATGAAAAAGTTAATTAAGAAAACCTAAAAGACTATTTTTTTTATTTTATGTAATATTCTGATTTTTATATGTTTTGATTTTAATTGTAAAAAAGAAATAAATTAGTCGAAATGGAGTTTCAAAGAGAGAATTCGATTGTGCTCTAGCCTAGGTAACTCATCATCCATGCGTTAAAGCTTGCATTTTCTTATTCAAACATGTTCTGAACACCATGATGAACTTATCTGTGCACACAAAATTAGTTAAATATGCATAGATTAAAAGATTCGAATTCAAGAAAATTACCAAAACCGGTGGGCTTATGTAAGCTATTCCAAATGTGAATAGATTAGTTTCTGGACTTGGTGAGATTCCTAGGAGCTTCAGGAACATGATTTGAGGCTTGCTTTTGATTGAGTGTGACTGGAAATTTTTATACGAGTTCGCACCTTTCTTTGAAAATTTGTAATTTTGAAACCTTGCTTCTATGGTAACCACTTTTGTGTCTTTTGCACTTGAGTGTTGCATGTATTTATAGAGGAACGAAAATGGATTAAAACAAGGCAAGGATCTTGTATCATTTTGTCACAATTCATTGCAAAGAAAACACATTGAAATATTTCCAAAATTATTTTAAAAACATTCCAAACTTGAAGATTCTTGTTCCCAACATGTTTTCACGTTATTGGAAAGCTCTCATGAGGTCTTGGGCCTTCTAGAATATATCCAAATGAAGCCCACACGCCCTTTGGTCCATCAACTCATATTTTATTTGATTTATTTTGACTTAATTTGAATAAAACCAAAATAAATAAATAAACCAAAGTAATGTATAAATAGACTTAGAGGTCCTATAACATGTTATAAACATGTTTAAACCTCAAAAGTTAGGTCAATTAGTCCAAAAGTTCAAGATTGCCCAAATGAAGTTTCATGCATTTTCTCAAAATTTTCCCAACTTGCACCAATCTTAACTCTCTCAAATTGCATCATTTGAAGGTGATCTGGGACTTTTTGGATAGATCAAGATGTCCTATGCAATCTCTATGTTGATTATTTTTGCATTTGAAGAATTTATCTTGATGTAAGTTGCCTTGACAAAAATTATCTTTTTGTTGACTTTTGAAATGACATACAATGTCTTGGCCCATATCTCTTAAATGAAGCACATTTGGACTTGAGCTTAGAGAGTCAATGTTGTAGATAATTGATTTTACTTCATAATGATCTTTGGTTTGGGGAAAACAGATGAAGCATGTGAAATTTATGCTTGGTCAAAGTTCAGTTGACTTCTCCTAAGGAAACCCTAATTTGGCAACTTTTGAATTTTAATGATTTAAGGGTTTTTCTTGAGGAATCATGATCAATCCTTGATAAAATGATGAATTTTACTTTAAAATCTTGATATTTACCAAAAACCTTGAAGTTTGATTGTATGTTGGCCATAATTGACGTTTTACCCTATACAACTGATTTTCTATCGTCTGAGCAACTGACTAAGCAAACTTGTGATGTAATGCTTGAAATCTGACATGAGGATTCTTTGAAGCATATGAGGAGTCATCAAAAACCATTTGATGCATTGGAAGTCCAATTTCCTTTGAGAAAAGCAAAACCCTAGTTGTAGGCTAATTACTTAGGAGAAGACTTGTCTGATCAATTCCTTGAGTAATCTTGAGCAATTGAGAACCCTAGGAAGATGAGGAGACTTCTTGAATTAATTTTATTTGAAAATGAGAGGGAAAATTTTAGGGTACAACATATGTCAATCAGCTGACTACACATCTCTCGTTTGTGAAATATCAGTTGTCACAAAAGGGTGTGTTCTTGGCTTATGGTTTAGACTGTGCGGATTGTTTGGTTCAGCCAGAGGGTTGCAATTGTTTGAAGGATGTAACTCAGAATTAGATTACCAAAGGAACTCTCCAGTTTGACCACGGGGTTGTTAAGCCTAAGGTTAGTGATGATGAAGTTGATGTGATAACTATTCCAGTCAAGTTAAAGACAATTCATGTGTCTGTTACAATTCCAATTCCTACGAAAAAGTCCTCAATGCTTATCACTGTACCTGGTCCAGTACCGTATGTCAGTGATAAGGTCGCCCCTTAGAGTTATGATGGTGAGCTTTATTATCAGAGGCAACAACATGTCACTCAAAATCTTGAGGAAAATAAGTCTGAAGAAGAGAAACATGTGGTGCATGATATTGTTAGTGAGAGTCGAATTACCCGCAGTGTTCGGATTTTCTCTCTGCCTGAAAATATTGAAAGTAGTGCAGATGTTGCAGCTAAGGCTAAGGGCAAGCAGATTGTGGTTAATGGTGCGAAACTGCGGCAAAATCCTCTTGTTCCTACTTTAGATGCCGAGATGGCTAAATATGTGACTGAATTAATGAGGTACATAAAGAAAAGTGAATACAAGATTATTAACGAGCTGAACCAGGCGCCCTCAAAAATATAAATTCTTGCTTTGCTCGGAGATTCTGAATCCCATAGAAATGCATTTATGAAGTTGTTGGGGTCTTCTTTTGTTCCTCAAGAGATCTCAGTGAATTAATTTGAAGGGATTGTGAATAGTATTTCAGCAAGTAATGGGCTCGGATTTACAGATTTCCATCTACCCCTTGAGGGGAGGAAACACAATAAAGCGTTACACATCTCCATGGAGATTACAAAGACCACTCAATCATGTGTGCTGGTTGACACTGCTTCCTCCCTCAATGTGTTTCCCAAGTCTGCTCCTATGAAGCTTGGTTATGAAGGGGTTATGTTAAGGCCAAGTGATTTGATTGTTAAGGCATTTGATGGGTCTAAAAGGACTGTGTTTAGGGAAGTTGATTTGCCTATCAAGATAGGTCCTCAGTTTTTTGACATGAATTTATTTATCATGGATATTAATCCTTGGTATTGTTTCCTGTTGGGCCGTCCATGGATTCATGGGGCCGGTGTTGTCTCTTCTATCTTGCATCAAAAGTTGAAATTCTTGTTTAACGGAAAGGTGGTCACCATTTGCGATGAAGAACATTACATTGTTAGTCATCTAAGCACTTTCCGCTATATGGAAGTGGAAGGAGAAATACATGAGACTCCATGCCAAGCATTTGAAACTGTGTAGGTTGTCAGAACTCCTCATTAATAGGTTAAGAAGCCGAAGGTCTCCATGTCATCTTACCGTCAAGCACAAGCAATTGTTCAATCTGGTCATCCTGAAGGTTTGGGCAGAGTGTTGAATCTCCCCACACAGATGGACATGAAAGGTTTAGGCTTTGTGGTTGGTCGAAGCGCACTTAAAGTTATTCGGAAGGTTAAACGTATCCCTCTGCCGATTCATTTTTCTAGTGCTGGTGTTATCCACGAAGAGGCTCATGCTGTGAGCGAGGAAGGGGATAGTGACTATCAAATGGACAAGTGGATTCGTCCTTCCATTCCCAGTCAAGAGCCTATTAACTAGTTTTCCGAAGACGTCATTGAAATCACCCACTTTGAAGAGTTATTTTATTTTATTTTTATTATGCAATAATTCCTACGTTCTTCCCAAGACATAGTGAACATGTTGTAGGGCCACAATGTTTACAATTTTCAAAATTATCATCAATAAAGGACGTCTTTTTGCATTCAAATATTTCGCTCCTTGTATTTCTCTTTTATTTTCAAAACTTTTGGCAATGTGTTTTTATTTTTCTTTTTTAATCTAAAACTAAAATAAAAATAAAAATAATCATGTAGGTCATGTCCCCCATGAATCCAAGAATTTGTCGAAAACGATTCTGGTATGGCTCATTATGACTTTGAAAATCCGATCTATCAAGCTAAAGAAGAAGCTAAAGAAGATTGTGAACTTCTTGATAAGTTAGCCAGATTGTTGAGGCAAGAGGAAAGGGTCATTCAACCGCACCAAGAGACTATTAAAGTGATCAATTTGGGTACTGAAGAGGTCCAAAGAGAAGTCAAGATTGGGGTTGCTTTAGAAGAAGGAGTCAAGCGAAGATTGATTGAAATGCTCCATGAGTATATGGACATATTTGCTTGATCTTGTGAGGATATGCCTGGGCTGGATATAGATATTGTTGTGCACAAACTGCCTCTTAGAGAAGAGTGTCCTCCTACTAAACAAAAGCTAAGAAGAACTCATCCTGAGATGTACAAGAAAATCAAATAGGAGGTTCATAAACAGTTTGATGCGGGTTTTTTGAAAGTGACTTCTTATCTTCCGTGGATTGTGAATATTGTGTCAGTGCCTAACAAGGATGGTAAAGTCAGAATGTGTGTGGACTATAGGGACTTGAACAGAGTAAGCCCTAAAGATGATTTTCTTCTCCCGCATATTGATATTCTGGTTAACAATACTGCTCAAGCTAAAGTGTTTTCATTCATGGATTGTTTTTCTGGATACAATCAGATTAAGATGGCGTTGGAACACATGGAGAAGGAAACTTTCATTACACCTTGGGGAATATTTTGCTACAAAGTGATGCCCTTTGTTTTGAAGAATGCAGAGGCAACTTATCAGCATGCAATGGTCACTCTTTGTAATGATATGATGTATAAATAGATTGAAGTATATGTTGACGGTATGATTGCCAAGTCCCAAACAGAAGAGGAACATCTTGTTCACTTGTTGAAATTGTTTAAAAGGTTAAGGAAATTTCGACTGAGGCTGAATCGGAACAAGTGCAACTTTGTGGTGAGATCAGGAAAGTTATTGGGCTTCTTAGTAAGTGAAAAAGGGATTGAGGTTGATCCTGCCAAAATAAAATCTACTCAAGAAATGCCTAAGCCAAGAACATAAACGGAGGTTTGTGGTTTTCTCGGGAGGTTGAATTACATTTCTAGATTCATCTCTCATCTTACAACCATTTGTGAACCAATATTCAAGTTGTTGAAAAAGGATCAAACAACCAGGTGGAATGACAATTGCCAAGCAGCATTTGATAGAATAAAATAGTATTTGCAGGAACATTCAATTATCTCGCCTCCAGTGGAAGGCAAACCCTTGATAATGTATCTAACAGTGTTGGAAAACTCTATGGGTTGCGTACTCGATCAACATGAAGGGACTGGTAGGAAAGATCACGCCATCTACTACCTAAGCAAGTAATTACTGATTGCGAGTCAACATATTCATTGCGGGAAAAAACTTGTTGTGCACTCGTGTGGGCAGCAAAGCGTCTCATACAGTACATACTGACTCATACTACTCTCTTAATATCCAAAATAGATCCAATCAAGTACATTTTTGAAAAGCCAGCTCTCACGAGAAGAGTGGCTCGTTGGCAGATGATTCTAACAGAATATGATATCTAGTATACTACCCAAAAATCCATTAAAGGTAGTGTATTGGCGGATTATCTTTCTCACCAGCCTGTGGAAGACGACTATCAGCCCATGAATTTTGAATTTCCTGATGAGGACATCATGTATTTATATGATTGTAATATCCTTGGCCCGAAAAAAGGTCCCAAACCAAGATCACGATAGACGATGGTGTTTGATGGTGCCTCCAATGAAATTGGTAATGATGTTGGCGATGTAATTACTTCTCCTGAAGGTTTCAATACTCCTCTTACTTCCA
Organism: Vicia faba; assembly: GCA_948472305.1. Taxonomy (NCBI): domain Eukaryota; kingdom Viridiplantae; phylum Streptophyta; class Magnoliopsida; order Fabales; family Fabaceae; genus Vicia; species Vicia faba. Next base: position 483,537,542 of record OX451738.1, on the reverse strand, counting down.
GAATTTTCTTTGATTGCACCAATAATATGGTCGAGTATGAAGCTTGCATCTTTAGGTTAGAAGCTGCTATAGATTTGCGAATCAAGATCTTAGAAGTATATGGGATTCTTCTCTTGTGATTAGTCAAATCAACGGGGATTGAGAGACTCGTCACCCAAATTTGATTATGTATCGTGAACATGTATTGAAGTTGATCTCGTACTTTAATGAGATTACTTTCAATCATATTCCAAGAGAAGAGAACAACTTGGTAGATTCCTTGGCTACTCTGTCATCCATGTATAAAGTCGGATGGGGAAATGAAACCCTCTTTATCACCATTTTGAGGTTGGATGAGCCGATGTTCGGTTATGTAATAGAAGAAGATGTTGCTGATGAGAAATCGTGGTTTGATGATATTAAGAGATATCTTAAAACAAAAGAATGTCCGGAGGATGCTTCTGTCATTGATAAGAAGACGTTATGGAAGTATGCAGCCATGTTTTTACTCAATGGGGATGTTTTGTACAAGAGAAACTATGACTTTGTTTTGCTCAGATGCGTGGATAGACACGAAGCAAAAAAGATTATAGAAGAGATTCACGAAGGTTCCTTCGGGACTATTGTATCCCAAAATTGTCCCTCCCATTTTTCTTCAAGGCATTCTTTCAAGGCTTCTCAAATACTCAAGAATCTAAAAGGATGACCAGTCAAATGCTCCTCCTAAGCCAAAGGTCTACAACTAGGGTTTTGAGTTTCTCATAAAAATTTGGGTTGAAAAGGTCTCAAATGATATCCATGGTTCATTGTGATACAGTGGGAGAACTAACTTGAGGTTTTGCGTTTTGTGTTCGCAAATGTTTCGGTTTAGCAAGAGTCGCCACCGACTTTTTATTTTATCCAAAGGAAAGGTCAAAAAGCACAGGAAAGACCTTTGAGATGTTTTCTTGGGTTCGGGGGGTAGATTATGAAAAGGGAAGGTGCAAGCACCCTTTTCATCCATGGTTTTCCATGGGCTCTTAGTTACTTGTTTAGATCACTTGCTTTTGCTTTTCAATTGTTTGAAATGGTGCTTTGTGTGTGGTTTTTGAAAATGCTTTGAAAAAGAGGCCATCGTTGTGGCAACCTTTGTAATGATTCTAGTTTGAATATATACAAAGGTGTATTGTCTTTTGAAAAGATTTTTCAATGTTTGAAAGTTTGTTTTTGGGAAATGTTTTGAAATTGTGTTGTGAGGTGTGTTTGAAAATAGCAAGGATGTTTTGCAAGTTTTGATCAAGTAACTAAGAGTTATCTACCCTATTTTACTCAAATATCTTTCCTACACATTTTTAACCCTTTTGACAGTGTTGTTTTACCATTGCATTTGGTAAACAACCTTGTATTAGGATGTTAAACGGGATAGGCGCGGGTCATCGTATTGACCATGATAGCAATTGTGCTAAGTATCTTTAGCAAACTTTCTGAGGGACTAGATCATTTTGTATAGGCAACCAAGATAGCGTCATCGAGGGACTATGATCTTTTGTTTTGTTTTTGTTTTTCCAAAGTACTCAACATGCATAACATGGCCATTTTAAAGGCAACAAGTGGATGAAACCCTAGGGGTGCATGTGTGCATTGTGTTGTCAATTTACATGCTTTTTTGTCTTTGTATTAGTCAAGCTATTTGTTTGATTTTGGATTTTTTGCATACAAACCCTAATCTCTAACATGGCATATTTGTAAGCATAAATGCGTAAAATAAATCTACACTATTACAATATTTGATACGGGAAAGGGGGTACAATTTGAATGGTGAATATTTGCAAGAAATAAAACCCTAATATTTACTATTACATCCAAATTGAATAATGGTACAAATCAATAAAAAGACAAATATTTAAATGATCAATTAAATAAATATGCAAAATATTATGAATATGCAAAAAATGTTTTTTTATTTTATTTTTATGTGTGTAAAAATATAATTTTTAATGTAAAAAGAAAAGAAATAAAAAGATTATTTTTTATTAAGGGCAAAAACCCCAATTTTCTTTTAAGAAAGTAAATATATATTATATTTTTTTTATGTACAATAAAATAAAATAATGTATATACAAAAATAAAATATATTTAGAAAAAATATTATTTAAGTATAAATAATGAAGAAAAAAAAGTAAAAGTGTAATATTTAATGTATTATTTTCCAGTTTTCATTCAAATAAAAATAAAGGTATGTACTCGCTAAATTATTTTTATGTTAGAAAAAATAAAATAAAATACAAAAATAAATGTGACAATTTATAAAAATATTTTTGGTATTTTTTATGTTTGGAAAATAATAAAATAAAATCAGAAATAAAAAATATATACAAAAATATGAAAATATGAAGAAATGGGCCAGGGGGTGCAGTCAGCAATGAGGGGGGGTGCCAAAAACAAGGCCAGAAGCAAGCCCAGCCCACTGACTTCGTCTTCAACCTTTGTCAAGAAAAAACGCGCGCCTGACATCAAACATGAACAACCTGCATACGTGCTTTAATGCAAAAACCCATAACATCAAAGTTGTAGCATTTTTCAAGACGAATCCAACCATGTAAAGAACTCATTGTAACTCTCAAACACCAGAGAGAATTTCTCTGGCCCTAAATCCTAACCTAATTTTTTCAGGAAGTTCATGGATCAAATTCTCTTAACATGATTAACTTAAATGAAAACTGAGCATATGTACAACTTCATGGCTATGAATACTACATTTTTTATTCACAAACCTAAACCTAATGATTCCTAAATAGAGAGATAGGAAGTTGATAAAAACCTGTTTCAGTTGACTTCGTGTATGGCAATGTGGTGCTTTTCAGTGAGGCCTGAGATGTTTGGGAGCTTGCTTGGACTTCCTCTGACCTTCCCTAATGCCTAGTTTGCTTTGGATGTGCTTGAACAAGCCTGTAGAACTCAACCTGCACAAGCTGAAAACAGAAATGGTGAACCTTGTAAAGGGAGTTACAGTCACTCTTCAATGGTTGGGATAGCTTGGATAGGTTATGTGGAATGTGTTTGAACTAGTTTGAGGCAAAACGCACGAGGGTTTTTTGCTATGGAAGTCAAACTGCAGGGAGTGCCCTGTTTTGCCAATGGAAGGTGATTTTGTGTTATGGAAGGTTTGAGGGCTCAAAGGCTCGTGTTTCTGGCTCAAAGGGATGTGTGAAACTTGTCTCAAATGCTTGCACAAGTTGGTTCTCTCAGATGTTCAAGTTCTAGTGTATTTGACAAGTTTCTTGGTTATGAAGCAAAATTAGAAGTGACAAAGAGCAGGCCTACACAGGCTAGCTCTAACCCTGGATACACTGTGTAAGCTTGGCCCTAAGTTTGTGGATTTGATTTGCTGCATAAGATCTTGTTCAAGGCACAAGGATTCTATTTGACATAAAGCAAGATTTTGACAAAAATGGCAAAGTTACCTTTTACTATTTTTGGATTAATCTAATGTATAATCCTCTAATAACAAAAACAAAGCCTTAGACCAATGGATTTGCATTTAATTATTGAGTATGGAAGGGTTTTGGGACCTGTAATCAAGTACAAACAAGGCTGATTAGAGTTTGCAACTTGTATCAATATGAACATGTCATGGATCAAAAGTGAGTTTTTGCCAACTTCAAGCCTTTGATTCTCCCTAACCACAAATGATTTTGGAGAGTTCTTTGACATTTTGGAAAGCTTGTAACATTCTCTACAACCCATATTTGAAATTTATTTTGAGATTCCAAGTGGAACTATGTGAAAAATTGCCATGAATATAGGTCAAAATCCTGCCTAAACTAGGGCAAAATTTCACTAAGTTAAAAGTTTCATGGACCCTTATTCCAAAAATCATAACTTGAGATCCAAGCTTCTTTTGGATAAAGTTTGTGAATCAAAGTTGTATATGTTGTGGAGGACTACAACTTTCATGTTTGAAGTTTTGTTTGAATCCAATTTCATCATGGTAAAAATGTTGGGCAAAGTTGGGAAAAAATAAGAAACTTTCATAACTTAGAAAAATTCTAAGTTATGAAATTTTTCAATCTTAAACCCTAATTTGCAAAATTGAGTTTCTTGATGAACAAGTTTCATGTTTTGACACATCTTGATGAAAAATGACCCTTGACACTTGACTTTGACCAAAAAGTCAAAGTTTGACTTTTCAGTGTACAGTCAAATTTGGTTAGTTAACTGAAAAATTCATCTGTCAATCCAATACAATTGAGATCTTTTGAACCTTGTGAATAGGTCAAGATGATGCCATTGAGTCCTTGAATCCATTTTTGAGTCCAATTTGCCATTGGCTAGGTGAAAAGTCAGAAATTGCCCTTGAGCAGTCAAAACCCTAAAAATGACCATTTTGCCCTTTTGGTGATCTGATCAAATTTCTTGAGGAGTTGTGGTTCAAACTTGATCAAATGGTCCATATGAGTCCATAATATTGATGTGGATCAAAAATTATGAGTTTTGACTATAAATTGGCCACAGTTGACTTTTTCCCCAATACAGTTGATTTCTAGGTCAACTGTCCAATTGACTGGGCAAAAATTTGATTCAAAGCTTGAAACTTGGTAGAGGAAAGCTTATAAGTCCAACATGAAGTATGGAAGTCACTTTAAGCATTGGAAGTCAAAAAAAATCCCTGTGCAAACTCAAACCCTAATTTAGGTCAATAGTGCAAGGAGATGTCTTGAGCAGAGCAAAACCCTAATCTGGTCTTGAGCTCAAAGAGTCTTGTGATGAGAAATCTTGATAAAATGAGAGGGAAAATTTTGGGGTACAACAGCTGCCCCTGTTCAATCTTCTTGAACCTGAAGAGTTAGATTTGCGAGTTTGCCTTTCGTGACTCGAAGGTAAAAGAGGATTGGACACTAGAGTGCCCGTAAATTTGCACTCGTCAAAGTATAGCTGAGGGAATGGGCTTAAAGATGCCATTTGGAGATGTGACAGAATCTTGTCAGAGATGGGCTTAAAGATGCCATCCAAGAAAAATTGATCGCATAAGAGATTCCTTTGCGAGGGCCCATACACTTGTTGTTGAGGAGTACTATGCCGGGGAATGCTGGTCTCTGTTATGGTAGAAATAGAACTTCAGTCGTCTGCTATTCTACTAGGGAGTCATCTTTTGGTTGAAGAAGTGATAGTGAACTGCTATCTGGTCAACATCCAGGGTTTACAGTCTTGTATTGCTATCTGGTTAACATCCAGGCTTCATGATACTTTGCTTCCTATCTGGTGAACGTCCAGTCTTCAGAAGGATATCACATGGTTATCCGGTCAACATCCGGGTTTCCCTTTTGGTTTTGGGGCCTACTAAAATCCGGTTGAATCCGGGCTTCAAAGTAATTGGCCGAGTAAACTGTTATTTGGTCAACGTCCAAGTTTCACAGTATACCTTACTGCTATCTGGTCAGCATCGAGGCTTCACGATACTTTGCTTCCTATCTGGTCAACGTCCAGTCTTCAGAAGGATATCAAATGGTTATTCAGTCAACATCCAGGTTTCCCTTTTGATTTTGGGGCCTACTAATATCCGGTTGAATCCGGGCTTCAAAGTAATTGGCCGAGTAAACTATTATTTGGTCAACATCCAAGTTTCACAGTGTACCTTACTGCTATCTAGTCAACGTCCAGGCTTCACAGTCTTGTATTGCTATCTAGTCAACATCTAGGCTTCACGATACTTTGCTTCCTATCTGGTCAACGTCCAGTCTTCAGAAGGATTTGCAGGGAATTCAACTATTTTCCGGTCGATCTTTGGGCTTCAATATAATCAAGGTATTATCTGGTCAAACCCAGGCTTCATAACTGGAACAGGAATCTGCCCCTTGATTTGAATAAGCAAATAAGAGAGCATCCGTGTCAGGAGCATCTCTAAGCCGTTTTCTGAGCTTTGAATACCTGTCTTAGGTAACTATCAATTTTATCCTGAAAAGGGTAGAATGTTAGCTGAAACACAAAGTTATGTTACCTGAAATGTATGATGCAATAAGATGTGTTTTATCAAATGTCTATGATATGTGAATGTAATGTGTGCGCATGTAAGCTGATTAGCTGTTTTGCTGAGGAAAATAAATCCTGGATAGCTGGAGATAATAAAATCTTTGACCGCTGTTGGGGAAAATAAATCTATGACCGTTGTTGGAGATTCGAAATCTTTGACAACCTCTGTGGGGAGAAGCTATACCGCTGGGGAGATCAGGAGTTTGGGTTGTATGCCAACCTACTAGGGACCTCGAGAATCTCTGTTCTAATGGGGGTATCAGGGGAAAACTGAATGGCTTCCGCTGGGGATCTTTAATGATGTGCTAATTTGATCGTGGCGACTTCACTGGGGAAGAATAACTCTCTGGGGAATTATCTGGTTTTAAAGTGACTCTTCAGGGACAAAGGAGGAAATTGGATGGTCTCCACTGGGGTTTAAGGTTTGAAGCTTTGGACTCCGTTGGGGAAGAAAGCTTCATCTTCACTGAGGGTTTGCAGTTCAAAGTTTTCTGGCTCCGCTAGGGATTGGGAGTTTGGAAACTCAAATATGATGGGGATTTTGAAACTTAACTCCGCTAGGGATATGTATTTCAAGGCTTTAGCTCTGTTTAGTATCTCTCCTAGAATAGCCCAAAGACATTTCCCCATATTTTCAATATGTCAGTAATTATTCTTTCTTATTTCGTTTTATTTGTAAGCAGTGATTATATTCAAATGCATATGCTCATTTAATAAATCATTGGACGTTTTCAAATAAAATATAAGTGTAAAAAGAAAGAGAAAGCAAACAAAATTCTGCACTTTGAAGTATCTTTGTATTAACTTGGTGTAAGTATTTTGTACAAAGGATACAGACATCCTAGTAAGAAAATGTTGTCATAAAATTGAGAAAAAATTTATACAAAGAAAGATGGCTATGTGTAACAATTCCATGGGGTTCCCATTCTGCTATAGCCTTCATAACTCTGAGTATCTTGTCCATTTGTTTCTTCGTCCGCAGATGATTGGATTGATCAGAAGCTTGGAGCTTGTCCGTGAAGAGATTATCCTTAAAGTGATCCGAAGAGACATAGCCATACGCTTCAATTCCCTAAGTTTTGCCTGGATCTCCCTTTCGGGTTTTCTATCCACCGGGAAACCCCTTTTTGCCCAAGTCACCCTTTCGAGTTTTCAACTTGTCGGGTGTACAGATTTTTTTATTTATCCCTAACTTTTTCCTGAACCTCCCTTTCGGGTTTTCAATTCACCGGGATGCCCATTTTTGCCCAAGTCGCCCTTTTGGGTTTTCAACTTGTCGGGTCGTTTATGCGTAGTATCTTTTGACTATGTCTGCGTTCACAGGATGCGGTAGATCATCGCCGTCCATGGTGGTCAGAATCATTGCCCCACCAGAAAAGATGTTTTTGATCAAAAATGGTCCTTCGTAAGTAGGATTCCACTTGCCCCTGGGATCACTTTGCGGTAAGATGATCTGCTTGATTACAAGGTCCCTGACTTGATATACTTGTCTCTTAACTTTCTTGTTGAAGGCCTTGATCATATGTTTCTGATACGCCTGACCATGGAAAACAGTAGTAAGTCACTTCTCGTCAATCAAGTTAAGTTGATCAAGCCGGGTCTGAATCCAATCATCTTCACTCAAACCAGCGTCCTTCATGATTCTCAAGGAGGGAATCTGAACTTTCATAGGTAAAACAGCTTCCATGCCATATACCAAAGAAAAGGGGGTTACCCCAGTTGAAGTGTGTGTCGTGGTACGGTACCCGTGCATAGCAAACGGTAACATCTCATGCCAGTCCTTGTAGGTGAATGTCATCTTTTGAATGATCTTTTTAATATTTTTGTTCGCAGCTTTGACATCACCGTTCATCTTAGGCCGATAGGGAGATGAATTGTGATGTTGAATCTTGAACTGCTCGCACAGAGCGATGATCATAGTATTGTTCAAATTTGTACCATTGTCAGTGATGATCCTATCGGGGATACCATACCGGCATATGAGGTTCTGCTTGATGAAGCGGGCAACCACATTCTTTGTAACGGAGGCGAAGAAAGCTGCTTCGACCCACTTGGTAAAGTAATCAATGGCCACCAGGATGAAGCGGTGTCCATTGGATGATGTAGGCTTGATCTCTCCAATCATGTCGATACCCCACATTGCGAATGGCCAAGGAGTTGTTAGGACATTGAGAGGAACTGGAGGAATATGTACTTTGTCAGCATAGATTTGGCATTTGTGACAAGTACGAGAATGTTGATGACAATCAGCTTCCTTGGTAGACCAGTAGTAGCCTGCCCGTAGAATCTTCTTAGCCATCGTATGACCGCTTGAGTGGGTGCCAAAGGTGCCATTATGTAGTTCAACCATGATCTTCTCAGCTTCAACCTTGTCTACACAACGGAGTAGGACACAATCAAGATTGCGCTTGTATAGGATACCATTGCTCATAAAGAACTTGGCCGTGAACCTCCTTAAGAACTTTTTGTCGTTGACTGAAGCTCCTTCAGGATATTCTTGTGCTTCGAGATACCTTTTGACGTCATGAAACCAAGGTCGGTCCACCACTTCTTCGGTATTAATCTCGTGACAATGTGCAGGTTCGTCCATCCGTTCGATGGTGATTTGAGGTGCCTCAATATCCCAATTAAGTTTAAACATGGATGACATTGTAGCTAGCGCATCTGCTAGCTGATTCTCTTCTCGCGGGATGTGCTCGAAGGTAATCTGCTCGAAGTGTGGTAACAATGTCAGGACATGTTCTTTGTAAGGGATGAGGTTAGGGTGCTTAGTATCCCACTCTCCTTTGATTTTACTGATAACTAAAGCTGAGTCCCCAAATACAATCAAAGATTTAATTCCCAAGTCAATAGCAGCCTTGAGACCAAAGATACAAGCTTCATATTCGGCCATGTTGTTGGTGCAGTTGAAGTAGAGTCTAGCAGTGAAAGGTGTATGGCAACCTTCTGGAGAGATAAGTACCACGCCGATACCGTTCCCAAGTGCGTTGGAGGCACCATCAAAGTACAGAGTCCATTGGGATCCTTGTTCAAGTCCGTCATACAGTATGTTTTCTTCAATGTTGCTCAAAGTCATGATATCCTCGTCGGGAAAGTCAAACCTCATAGATTGGTAATCTTCGACAGCTTGATGAGCCAGATGATCAGCTATCACACTCCCCTTTATAGCTTTTTCGGTTGTGTACTGTATATCATATTCGGTGAGGATCATCTTCCATCTAGCGATTCTTCCGGATAGAGCAGGCTTCTCGAAGATGTACTTGATCGGATCCATTTTAGAAATCAGCAGAGTGGTATGTGTCAACATATACTGCCTTAGCCGGCGAGCAGCCCATACCAAAGTGTAGCAAGTTTTCTCGAGCAGTGAGTAGCGAGTCTCACAGTCGGTAAAATTTTTGATAAGGTAATAAATGGCATGCTCTTTTCGACCAGACTCGTCATGTTGGCCCAGTACGCACCCCATTGAATTATCCAAAACAGTCAGATACATGATTAACGGCCTTCCTTCGACGGGTGGCATCAAGATAGGAGGTTCTAGCAAATACTCCTTGATTTTATCAAAAGCAACTTGACAGTCATCATTCCATTCAACCACCTGATCTTTCTTTAACAACTTTAAGATTGGTTCACAGGTAGATCTTAGGTGAGAAATGAACCTTGCAATGTAGTTTAGGCGTCCCAAGAAACCTCTGACCTCCTTTTCAGTGCGAGGGGCAGGCATTTCTCGTATAGCTTTGACTTTGGCAGGATCAACCTCAATGCCTTTGTTGCTGACGATGAATCCCAAGAGTTTACCGGACCTGACTCCGAAAGTGCACTTGCTAGGGTTCAGTCTGAGTTTGTATTCCTTTAACCTGACAAACAGCTTTTGTAGATGGTCGAGGTGTTCTTCTTCTGTTTGTGAACGTGCTATCATGTCGTATACGTAGACTTCAATCTCATGATGTATCATGTCATGAAACAAAGCTACCATGTCTCGCTGATAGGTTGCCCCGGCATTTTTCAGTCCAAATGGCATCACTTTATAACAGAAGGTACCCCACTGCGTAACAAAAGTAGTTTTCTCCTTGTCTTCGGGGGCCATTTTGATCTGGTTGTACCCTGAAAATCCGTCCATGAAAGAGAATACCTTGTGTTGAGCTGTGTTGTCAACCAAGATGTCAATGTGTGGTAGTGGAAAGTCGTCTTTAGGGATAGCCCTGTTTAAGTCTCTGTAGTCCATGCACATTCTGACTTTTCCATCCTTCTTAGGCACGGGCACAATGTTAGCAACCCATTATGGATAGGAAGTAACAGCAAGAAAGCCAGCATTGAACTGCTTCATCACTTCAGCTTTGATCTTTTCAGACATGTCGGGCCTCATGCGGCGAACTTTCTGTTTGATTGGTGGACATTCTTCTCTTGTAGGGAGACGGTGAACCACAATATCTGTATCCAGTCCCGGCATGTCTTCATAGGACCAGGCGAAGATCTCAACATATTCATTCAACAGCTGAACTAAACGCTCTTTGACACTTGGCTCTAGGTTGGCACCCACTTTAACCTCTTTTCTGTCTTCGGCAGTACCCAAATTGATAGTCTCTAACAACTCTTCATGGGGCAGAATAGCCCTTTCTTCCTGTTGCAAAAGTCTAGCCAACTCTCTAGGCACTTCACAGTCTTCATCACCTTCGTATTCGGCATGATTGACCAGATCTTTAGAGTCACTGAAGGCCATAGAAGAATTGTTACCCATGGAATCCAGAATGGATGGGTACCTGCATTTTATGAGTGTGGGTGTGTGTAAGGGACAGCCACCTTTAAACAAATAAAAATGTAAAAAGAAAGAAAATGAACACAAAAGTTTATATATGAAAACGTCCATGATTCATTAAAAATGGCATATGAAAATGAAGAATCAAAACCCTTACAAATGGACCTATATGCCCCGGGTAAGGCATAAGGCGAAAAGAGTGTACAAATTGTTTAATAATTATTACAGACCAAACAGGAAATGTTCAAAAGATAAATTACTGATTGATGAAAGTAATGGGAACAAAGTCTTTCGCCTCCTAGTTGTTCAGTCCTCCTTCAATGGTTGGAAAGATCCAATCTTCAAAATTGCTCTCATCTTCAACATCTTCCAAAGCATGAATTCCATGGTGAGTGATCTTTAATGGTGGTCCTCCAGCCCGGGAGCGACGCACAGCCTTCTGACTAGTAGCAGTGAAACCTAAACCGAACTTATATGTCTTGAAAGGAAAATCTAGTAGCTGACCCCACACTGTACTTCCTCCTTCCTCGATTACAGCCTTCACATTTTTAAGGGATGACATCCGAGACACATGTTTGGTAATGATGGGCACAACAATAATTGTCTTAGCTGTCGCAACTTCAGGAGAAACCTCTTCAAAGTGTTGGAAAGGTGTTTCTATGAATTCACCATCTAACTCCATGTAGCGGAAAGAGTTAAGGTGGCTTATCATATACTCCTCCTCACCATGAACTGTTATGATTTTACCCTGGACTGGATATTTTAGCATTAGGTGTAGAGAAGTGACTGCCCCAGCGTTGTGGACCCATGGCCTTCCCAACAAGTATGAATATGAAGGACGGATTTCCATCACATAAAATGTAGAGTTGAAAATTTCTGTTCCCACCTTAATTGGGATGTCCACCTCTCCATGGACCATCCTCTTAGAACCGTACAAGGCTCTAACAATGATATTACTGGGCTTTAGGGTCAAACCCTCACAGTCCAATATGTCCAATGCTTTCTTCGGTAGGACATTTAAAGACGACCCGGTAACAACCAGAATGTGAGCAAGTGTAGTTCCTCTGCACTCCACCGAGACATGCAGCGCATCATTATGCTTTCTTCCCTTAGACGTTAGATCAGCATCAGAGAAGCCAAGACCATTGTCGGTTGTAAGACTAGTTACACACTCTTGAAACTGATCCGCAGAAGTTTCTTGAGGCACGTGCGTCGTCTTCAGGAATTTGATCAAGGCTTTGGCATGAGCCTCGGAGCAGAGCAATAGAGCCAGCATAGAGATTTTTGAAGGGGTTTGCCCCAGCCGCTCTACGACATCATAGTCGCTCTTCTTAATTATCTTTAAAATATCCTCCATTTCCTTTTGGGTGGTCTCGGGGATAACCAAAGTCTGAGCCCTCGTCCTAATGGGCGCTTCTTGGATCCCCTTACCTTTATCAACAGTAACAACAGAGGGTATAGCTTCGGGAGTAACAATTTCTTCAATAATTGGACTTTGCACATATATCTTGACTGACACAGGAGCACTTGAGGGTCCGAAGATTTCCCTTGGAGGAGCAATCTCTGGAGAAAAGATTCTCCCGCTACGAGTGATCTTACTTGTCCCCACAATATTTCCTATGCCAGGAGTTTCTTCATCGGAACTTTCTTCGATTGATTCGATATGCTTCACACCGTAATTCCACGGTATTGTCTTGTTGGACTTGTATGGGATAGGTCCCGGCATAGTAATCTTCAGCGGTACAAACTTTGGATCGGGTGTAATCTTAACGGGTCTTTTAGAGACCTTGTAAAGATCGTCGGAAATGGTGATTATAGCAACATCATTGATTGGATTAATAGGAGTAATATGAGTCTTCTTGAAGAGGATTTCCTGAGTATCCATCAGGCGTTGGATGCCTGACTTCAATAGAGGACAGTCGGATTGCAAGGTTGAACAAAGGTAACAATCTTTTTCACAGCCCGAGAAAATCCTGGCTTACAACAGATTCATCTTGATCATTGGAAACGGAGTCATTAAGTCATCAACAGCAGTAACATGAAGATCTTCTACAATAGCATGGACATTATGACCATGTTTTGGCATTGGAGCGGATATCACATTAGGTTTTTCAGGTGCGTCAAACTCCACCTCCTTGGCATCTATTAAATCCTGGATCTTGTTTTTGAGGGCCCAACAGTTGTTGGTGTCGTGCCCTATGCCGTCGGAATGGTAAGCACATTTAGCATTGGCATGATAAAAGGGAGAAGTTGTATTCAGATTTTGTGGCGGATCTCTCAAGGTTGTAAGGTTCAGCTTCAAGAGATGGGGGAGAACCTGGGCAGACGTCATGTTTATTTTAGTGAACTTCCTAGCAGGCCTTCCTCCTCTTTGTTGGTTGATTCTTGGTTGATCATTCTTAGGTTGATCAGCTGCTGTCTTTTGGATCATTACAGCCTCCACCGTTGATTGACGCTCTACTCTCCCTTGACCTTTTTGAGAATAAACAACTGACACCTCCTTCTTAGTTGGAAAAGGTTTTTTGACAACGGAAGAAGCAAATGTATCTTTTTGAATCTTACCACTCTTGATGCCAGCTTCGACTCGTTCACCAGTCAGAATTAATTTAGTGAACCCTGCCGATGAACTCCCTATCAAGTGATTAAAGAATGGACCAGACAGCGTCCCTAAAAACATATCAACCAACTCTCTTTCAGACAATGGTGGCTGCACCCTTCCAACCAAGTCCCGCCACTTCTGGGCATACTCCTTAAAGCCCTCATTAGAAACCATACCCATACTCTGTAGTTGAGTACGAGTAGGTGCTAAATTTGTGTTGTATTGATATTGTCGGTAGAAGGCAGCAGCCAGATCCTCCCAATTATGTACGTCAGCCCTCTCAAGCTGGTAGAACCAGTCCAATTGCGTAGCCGACAAACTATCTTGAAAAAAGTGGACCCACAGATCCTTATTAGAAGAGGGAGGTTGTATCTTTCTGACGTAATACCGCAGATGCATCTTCGGGCAAGACAAACCATTGTATTTAGCAAATGTAGGCACTTTGAATTTAGGGCGGATGATGATCCCAGCAACCAACCCTAGTTCTTCGAAATCCAACCCAGGTACTCTTTGTACCTCCATGGATTCCAGCCGATCTTCCAAATTCTTATACTTATCGTCCGCAGGAGGGTACTGCTGCTCAGAGTAATCTTCATCATATTCCTCCTCTTCTTCTTCAGCCTCAGATTTGGAAGGTACTGCAGCTCCTTTTCCTTTGTCAACCCCTTCATCAGACGTCGATGGGAAATCCAGGACCCTCCTAGCTTGGTTCTCAAATATTCTTCCCATAGTGGCCACACCAATTCTTTTCTTTTTATTCTTTTCTTTTTCCTTTTCCTTCTCTAACAGTGCTTTAAGATCCTCTTGACCCTTTGCCAAGGTCATGAGGAGTTGTTGGAACTGCGAATTCTGTGCTTGCAGATCTTTGACTGTCTGCTCTATATCCATCTTGCTGAAATAAACAGCAGAAAGATAAGGAAACCTGGTGTGAAGACCTGTTTATGCATATGATGAATGATATGTATTCATGTAATGCATTCAAGGATTTAGAAATTCAAAGTTGTTGCAAACAAAAAAGTACACACGTCATATTAATAAGAAGAATTTTGTTAGTACATAAATGCCCCATGGGCAAAATATTACAAAGTTCTTAATGTAAAAAGACGTTGCGATGTAAGTGTTGAGAGTATGCTCTTCATGGAATCGACGAGTAAGTTCTAAAACCTTCTTCCCATTGGCGTAGAAGCTGGCTTCAAAAGTATTTCGTTCTTCCTTGAGTTGTATCCAACTCTTTTGCAAATCTTCCAATGATGTTGGCATGTCAAGATGTAGGAGGGTGTATGGAACTTCTCCTTCCATAAAATGCTATTTGATCCTTGGCAGAATGTGGGGGTAAGGCATCATAAGACTTTGGGCGCGGGTTCGTACCCACTTGAGGTAAGGCTCAAGAGGGATGGAATTATTGTATCCCAAGGTCTTAGTGTCCACCTTGTTTGGCATCCTCCAAGCTCGGATAAACCTTTGTCGAAGTCCTTGATCGTTGTTGTCGAAGTCAAAAACCATGTTTGGAATCGGCATGTCATGTGGGCCATCCCTTCGGGCATACCCAAACTGTCTCAGAGCCAAGCAAGGGTTGAAAGTGATGCCTCCCCTAATGCCAAGTAGTGGTACATTAGGGAATTCCCCACAACGATCAATGATGATGACATTTTCTCTGGACCGAGAACACCAATGAACATCAGAATGTGTGAGAGCCATCAATCGTTGTGACCACCTCAAGCCTTGTTCATTCTTCAAGACTGACTGGGGAAGGTGATAAATAAACCACCTTGCTAGAAGAGGAGTACATCACATGAGAACACCTCTTTTCCTCATTGTTCGTGTGTGGAATGAGTGTAGGATGTCCCCAAGCAATGTAGGCACTGGATTCCGAGATATAAAAATCTTGACAGCATTCACATCTATAAGCTAATCAGGGTTTGGGAACAAGACCAACCCATAGATGAGAAGTGCTACAATTTCCTCAAAAGCTTGCAGATCTAGAGAATTTCAGCAGTCTTGTGCCTTCTCAAATAGAAACTTTGCCAAGAAACCCTTGACACCACTTCTGGTTTCCCAATGACCTTTGATATCAGATGGTTGCAAGTGTAAGGCTTGAGCAACATCTTCAGGCTTTGGTTCTCTTTCCGTACCGTTGTAGGCTAGTTGATGAAGAATAGGAATCCTCAAGAGTTGAGAAAATTCCTCCAAAGTAGGCACTAGTTGGTAATCAGGAAATGTAGAGCAATGGTGTAGGGGGTCAAAGAACTGGAAGAGAACTTTCACCATGTCTTCTTCAATGTTCGAGTTGACCAAGTTGAGAAGTCTACCATGTCTTTCACTGAAGAGAGAATTCTCTGGAATCTTGGAAGTAAGCTCCTTGAGTTGAGGAGGGATTCTCACAAGGTTGACCTGAATAGTTTTCCTGCGAAGTGATTCCATGACCTACAAAACAAGAACAAAGATGAAGATCCAAACCCTTGAAATGGTTAGTGGATGTATATGATGCTTTATGATGTTCATGATGTATGCACAAGTATATGTACAAGCAAGTCACACAAGTTCCTAGTTTCAGGCTTGCATGGGGTTTCATAGGTAAGTACCCTCTTGAAGTTAGTTGGCTCAACCTGTCCTATAAATAGTAACCGGGTTCTAAGGAGTTCAATATCACTGGATTATTTTTTGTGTTCACTGTTTCAGTTTAGCCACTTAACTGGCGACCGAAATATTCCAAGAAAACAACCCTCAATGAGTGTAGTATCGAGTATCTACCAACTTCGTACTGCACCAAAGTCGGTCATCTCACTACCCCTAAAAAGGCCAGGATGGTCAAGTAAAGGTTCTAAGAGTTCATTAGTGCTTCATGACATCACTCAACGGCCCTGTATTCTCTTTAATTGACTCAAAGGCTACCGGTACCCACAAATATGTCACACTAATATAGCTATTGCTTCAACCATGTCGGTATACCCCACACAGTTTCCAGAACATATTGCTATTTACCTATGAATGTTTCCCAAATCCGGGTAGAGGATTTCAAACCCAAACAATAGAACCAAATCTAAAGCAATCAAAGTAAGCATGTAAAGGTGATCTAAACCCTAAGGTTACTCCACTTTTCAAATATTCCCCAGCAGAGTCGCTAGTTCTGTGATACGGTGGGAGAACTGACTTGAGGTTTTGCGTTTTGTGTTTGAAAATGTTTCGGTTTAGCAAGAATCGCCACCGACTTTTTATTTTATCCAAAGGAAAGGTCAAAAAGCACAGGAAATACCTTTGAGATGTTTTCTTGGGTTCGGGGGGTCGATTATGAAAAGGGAAGGTGTAAGCACCCTTTTCATCCATGGTTTTCCATGGGCTCTTAGTTACTTGTTTAGATCACTTGCTTTTGCTTTTCAATTGTTTGAAATGGTGCTATGTGTGTGGTTTTTTAAAATGCTTTGAAAAAGAGGCCATCGTTGTGGAAACCTTTGTAATGATTCTTGTTTGAATATATACAAAGGTGTATTGTCTTTTGAAAAGATTTTTCAATGTTTGAAAGTTTGTTTTTGGGAAATGTTTTGAAATTGTGTTGTGAGGTGTGTTTGAAAATAGCAAGGATGTTTTCCTAGTTTTGATCAAGTAACTAAGAGTTATCTACCCTATTTTAATCAAAGATCTTTCCTACACATTTTTAACCCTTTTGACAGTGTTGTTTTACCATTGCATTTGGTAAACAACCTTGTATTAGGTTGTTAAACGGGACAGGCATGAGTCATCGTATTGACCTTGATAGCAATTGTGCTAAGTATCTTTAGCAAACTTTCCGAGAGACTAGATCATTTTGTATAGGCAACCAAGATAGCGTCATCGAGGGACTATGATCTTTTGTTTTGCCAAAGTACTCAACATGCATAACATGGCCATTTTAAAGGTAGCAAGTGGATGAAACCCTAGGGGTGCATGTGTGCATTGTGTTGTCAATTTACATGCTTTTTTGTCTTTGTATTAGTCAAGTTATTTATTTGATTTTGGATTTTTTGCATACAAACCCTAATCTCTAACATGACATATTTGTAAGCATAAATGCGTAAAATAAATCTAAACTATTACAACATTTGATATGGGAAAAGGGGTACAAGTTTGAATGGGGAATATTTGCAAGAAATAAAACCCTAATATTTACTATTACATCCAAATTGAATAAAGATACAAATCAATAAATAGACAAATATTTAAATGATCAATTAAATAAATATGCAAAATATTATGAATATGCAAAAAATGTTTTGTTTATTTTTATGTATGTAAAAATATAATTTTTAATGTAAAAAAAAAGAAATAAAAAGATTATTTTTTATTAAGGGCAAAAACCCTAAATTTTTTTTAAGAAAGTAAATATATATTATATTTTTTTTATGTACAATAAAATAAAATAATGTATATACAAAAATAAAATATATTTAGAAAAAATATTATTTAAGTATAAATAATGAGAAAAAAAAAGTAAAAGTGTAATATTTAATGTATTATTTTCAATTTTTCATTAAAATAAAAATAAAGGTATATACTCACTAAATTATTTTTATGTTAGAAAAAATAAAATAAAATACAAAAATAAATGTGACAATTTATAAAAATATTTATGGTATTTTTTATGTTTGGAAAATAATAAAATAAAATCAGAAATGAAAAATATATACAAAAATATGAAAATATGAAGAAATGGGCCAGGGGGATGTAGTCAGCAATTAGGGGGGTGCCAAAAACAAGGCCAGAAACAAGCCCAACCCACTGACTTCGTCTTCAACCTTTGTCAAGAAAAAACGTGCGCCTGACTTCAAACATGAACAACCTGCATACGTGCTCTAATGCAAAAACCCATAACATCAAAGTTGTGGCATTTTTCAAGACGAATCCAACCATGTAAAGAACTCATTCTAACTCTCAAAGACCAGAGAGAATTTCTCTGGCCCTAAATCCTAACCTAATTTTTTCAGGAAGTTCATGGATCAAATTCTCTTAACATGATTAACTTAAATAAAAACTGCGCATATGTACAACTTCATGGCTATGAATACTACATTTTTTATTCACAAACCTAAACCTAATGATTCCTAAATAGAGAGATAGGAAGTTGATAAAAACCTGTTTTAGTTGACTTCATGTATGGCAATGTGGAGCTTTTCAGTGAGGCCTGAGATGTTTGGGAGTTGCTTGGACTTCCTCTGACCTTCCCCAATGCCTAGTTTGCTTTGGATGTGCTTGAACAAGCCCGTAGAACTCAACCTGCACAAGCTGAAAACAGAAATGGTGAACCTTATAAAGGGACTCTTCAATGGTTGGGATAGCTTGGATAGGTTATATGGAATGTGTTTGAACCAGTTTGAGGCAAAACGCACGAGGGGTTTTTGCTATGGAAGTCAAACTGCAGGGAGTGCCCTGTTTTGCCAATGGAAGGTGATTTTGTGCTATGGAAGGTTTGAGGGCTCAAAGGCTCGTGTTTCTGGCTCAAAGGGATGTGTGAAACTTGTCTCAAATGCTTGCACAAGTTGGTTCTCTCAGATGTTCAAGTTCTAGTGTATTTGACAAGTTTCTTGGTTATGAAGCAAAATGAGAAGTGACAAAGAGCAGGCCTGTACAGGCTAGCTCTAACCCTGCATACATTGTGTAAGCTTGGCCCCAAGTTTGTGGATTTGATTTGCTGCATAAGATATTGTTCAAGGCTCAAGGATTCTATTTGACATAAAGCAATATTTTGACAAAAATGGCAAAGTTACCTTTTACTATTTTTGGATTAATCTAATGTATAATCCTCTAATGACCAAAATAAATCCTTAGACCAATGGATTTGCATTTAATTATTGAGTATGGAATGGTTTTGGGACCTGTAATCAAGTACAAACAAGGCTGATTAGAGTTTGCAACTTGTATCAATATGAACATGCCATGGATCAAAAGTGAGTTTTTGCCAACTTCAAGCCTTCGATTCTCCCTAACCATAAATGATTTTGGAGAGTTCTTCGACATTTTGGAAAGTTAGTAACATTCTCTACAACCCATCAATGAAATGAATTTTGAGATTCCAAGTGGAACTATGTGAAAAATTGCCATGAAGATAGGTCAAAATCCTGCCTAAACTAGGGCAAAATTTCACTAAGTTAAAAGTTTCATGGACCCTTATTCCAAAAATCATAACTTGAGATTCAGGCTTCTTTTGAGAAAACTTTATGAATCAAAGTTGTAGATTTTGTGGAGTACTACAACTTTCATGTTGGAAGTTTTGTGTTAATCCAATTGCATCATGGTGAAAATGTTTGGCAAAGTTGGGAAAAAAATAAGAAAATTTCATAACTTAGAAAAATTCTAAGTTATGAAATTTTTCAATCTTAAACCCTAATTTGCGAAATTGGGTTTCTTGATGAACAAGTTTCATGTTTTGACACACTTTGATGAAAAATGACCCTTGGCACTTGATTTTGACCAAAAAGTCAAAGTTTGACTTTTCAGTGTACAGTCAAATTTTGATCAGTTGGCTGAAAAATTCATCTGTCAATCCAATACAATTGAGATCTTTTGAACCTTGTGAATAGGTCAAGATGATGCCATTGAGTCCTTGAATCCATGTTTGAGTCCAATTTTCCATTGGCTAGGTGAAAAGTCAGAAATTGCCCTTGTGCAGTCAAAACCCTAAAAATGACCATTTTGCCCTTTTGGTGATCTGATTAAATTTCTTGAGGAGTTGTGGTCCAAACTTGATCAAATGGTACATATGAGTCCATAATGTTGATGTGGATAAAAAATTGTGAGTTTTGACGGTAAATTGGCCATAGTTGACTTTTTCCCCAATACAGTTGATTTATAGGTCAACTGTCCAATTGATTGGGCAAAAATTTGATTCAAAGCTTGAAACTTGGTAGAGGCAAGATTATAAGTCCAACATGAAGTATGAAAGTCACTTTGATCATTGGAAGTCAAAAAAAATCCTTGTGCAAACTCAAACCCTAATTTAGGTCAACAGTGCAAGGAGATGTCTTGAGTAGAGCAAAACCCTAATCTGGTCTTGAGCTCAAAGAGTCTTGTGATGAGAAATCTTGATAAAATGAGAGGGATAATTTTGGGGTACAACATTCATCATAGGTCCTCAAAAAGGTTCATGTCAAGTTTCAAGTCTTGCATCATAAGTTTGCTCAGTCAATGACTCATATGATTGAAAATCAACTATATTGGATAAAAAGTCAATTGCGGTCAACATACAGTTAAACTTCAAGTTTTTTTTGGTCAAAATCAATGTTTTGAAGTAATATTCACCATTTGATCAAGGGTTGATCATAATTCCCCAAGGAAAGCCCTCAAATCATCAAAAGTCAAAAATTGCCAAATTAGGGTTTCTTGAGGAGAAGTCTATTGAACTTTGACCAAGCATAACTTTCACAGGCTTCATCAACTTTTCCCCAACCAAAGCCCATTTTGAATTAAATCCAATTCTTTACATCTTTATCTTTATGCTCAAGTCCAAAAAGTGCTTCATTTGAGAGATATGAGCTAATACGTTATAGGTCATTTCCAAAAGTCAACAAAAGACACTTTTTGTCAAGGCAACTTACATCAAGATAATGTCTCCAAATGCAAAAATGATAAAAAGTGAAATTATAGAGGACACCTTGAGATTTTCAAAAAGTTTAGGGTCATCTTCAAAAGATGAAAATTCAGAAATTTATGAGTTTCACAAGTTGGGAAATTTTGAGGAAATTCATGAAATGCAAAATGAACAAGCTTGAGATTTTGAACTTATGGCCTAACCTTTTGATCTTCATACATGCTCATAACCTTAAGAGAGACTCCTAAGTTCACTCATACTTTTCCCTATACCTTATTATTTTATTTATATTTTGTTTTGTTTTTATTCAAATAAATTCAAAATAAATTGAATAAAATTGTGAGCTAATGCATATGGGCCTTATTTTTGGTCAGCTTTAAGGCCCAAGTACAAGCCAGCAACATGCCAACTCGTTCAAGCTCAAGATGGCAAGGAATCATTCAAAGTGGCAAGTTTTAAAGTTGTTTGATCCTTGCTTTATCATAGCTTCATGGCTTTGATTCCATTCTATATTTGTCAGCCCAAATAATCCCTCTACATATATGAAAGCAAGGTAGGAGAAATACACACAAAATCATTGCACAAAAGCCCTCCAAAATTTTTCCTAATATCAAAGAAGTTGTGAAAATTATATCTCACGTTTCCAGCAACTTCAATCCAAACTAAGGCTTGAAACCATTTCCTGAACATTCATAGGGTAAGTAAAGGTAGGTCTCAATATTTCCCAAGGCCTGAATCTTGAAATCTCTCTTTTCCATTTTGCATCATGTTCACCATTCTTATTTTTAAATCTAAGCATTGTTGTTTGTTTCGAACCACATATATCATCCTATATTATTATTTAGAACAGATCTGGATCAAAAACGTGGAGCTTTAACGTAAGAATCGTGTTTTGCTATGTGTTGTACCCCAAACTTTTCCCTCTCATTTCTCAAGACATTTCTCACAAAGATCTGCAAAAGCTCAAGCTTGCACCAGTATTGACCAGGTCAAGCCATATCCTCAACACTGATACCTCAAGATTAAGGTTTGAATTTGCATAAGGATAATTGGACTTATTATACTTCAAGTGACGTTCTTGGATCATTATGGACCTTCAAGAATGCTCATGTCAAGTTTCAACTCTTCTCAGTCAATTGACCAAGAGACCAAAAATTAGCTGTACTAATGAAAAAGTCAACTGTAGCACCAAAAGTCAAGAAATCAAGAAAGTCAAAATTCAATCTGAAAATTCAAACTCTTCAAGACTTAGAATTTTTCTAAGTGTTTTTTATACATGAAAATTTCATTTCTTCATGCCAACTTTTCACCATGATGCAAGATGATTCAAGGAAAACTTCCAACATGAAAGTTATAGATCTCAATGAGATCTAAAACTTTGTAGGGCAGGACTTTTTCTAGAAATTCTTGGATTTTGAGTTATAAATTCATGAAGTCATGGCATTTTTGAATAAACACTTAGAGAAATTTTCAGCAGTTTTGGTCAGGATTTTATCCCAACTTCTTGGAATTTTTTCACATAGTTACAAGATGATTTTGTCAAAATGGCCAATATGACAGTTATAGAGGGTGTTTAAAGCTTTCCAAAACATCCAAGAGCATGAATTTATCATATTTGAGCTAGGAGATTCAAGGATCTGAAGTTGGACATTCATTCTTGATTTACAAGGCAGATTTGTGATGAACAAGGAACCAAAATCTTAGCCATGCTGCATAATCTTCACTTTGCAGGCCTCTTGACTTGCAAATCTATCCATAATCAGATGTTTACACAATTGATTGAACCATTATCCAAGTGGTTCAAGTATTGTCCATTGCATCTTTCCATTTTTGGCACAAAGGCACCATTGCCATTCTTGCAAAGTTCACTTTAATCATAAAGTCAATTTCTTAAGCCTATAACTTGTTGTTCTAATCACACTCAACTTTTACAAGTCAGAACAAACATGTTTAAAGTGATCAACCACTTTAGATAGCTTGGTACAAGCATTGGAAACACGCTCTTCATGCTTGCTTCAAAAACAAGCAAGCTAGCCATAACATGTGATTCAAAATATGAGTTGTTTGAAGTCTCAAACCTTCTCTATAAATAGAGAGGCCAATTGCAAGAGAAAGAGGTCAGAAAAAAAGAAGGGGAAACTAACACTCAAAATCATTTTTGCTGTCAAAAACCAGAATTGCCCACAAAACCTCCATTTTTGAGCTTTGAAGTCCAAATCTTTGAATCTCATACCTTGTAAGTTTTCTCCAAACAAACCATCCAAACACTCTACATACATCATATAGAAGTTGTTCAAACACAAGAAAAACATATGTAACATCACTATCATCACTTCCCAAGCTCAACAACAGCCCATACAACAACTCAAACTCAAAGCACAAATTTCAGTTTAAAGGTAAGTTTTCTTGACTTTGAACTCTTCATACAAGCATCATTAATGGTTCATTTGTGAAGATAAAATATAGATATCATTTCCTTGAATCTAACCATATGCTTGTTTTTCATTTTCACTAACCTTGTGTTGAGAATTAACTTTTACATGTAGCAAAACAGTGATAAAAACAAAAAACAACAGTTATGCGTCGACACGAAATGCTATGAGTCGACACATACTATGTTCAAAACAGGTTATGAGTCGACACGAAACATGTATGCATCGATACGAAATGGTTATGAGTCGACACGAAACCTATATGAATTGACTCATACTGAGTTGTTTTGACTTCCAGGAGTAAGAAAAATACATGAGCCAACACATGACCCGACACATGACCCAATACGAAATCTGGATGAGCCAATACATAAGCTCATGTGTCAGCTCATAAAACTTTTTTTTATATTTTTTTTTCTTTATACTTTTATTATTATTATTTTCATATAAAAAATTCAAAAAAAATTATTTTATTTAAATATGTATGCATACACTTTTGTTTTATTCTTTTTTTTCTAAACTAAAAAAAGACAAAAAAAACATTTTCTTATTAAAATCAATTTCTTTTCTATAAATTAATTTAAAAATTTAGACTTAGGTTTTATTTCAATTTGGTTTATTATGATTAAATTTATTTAGACATTAGGATTTTAATTAATTTCTTTTCAAATCAATTAGAACTTTTTTTTCAAAAAAAAAAACATAAAAAACAATTTCTCTTCTCTTTATATTTCTTTGTACATTTTATTATTTCGCACTATAATTATGTAATTGTAAAAGCTTTGTAATAGTAAATTAGGTTTATTTGCTTTCATCTCCCCATTTGTAAATTTGTATCCCCATCCCCCAAATGATGTAATAGTGTAGGATTTTAATTTCCACAACTTATCGCTTTAATATAATTATTAGTAATTAGGATGTGTATGGAAAGATAAAATCAACAAGTAGAAAACCCTAATACAAGACAAAACAAGCATGAAAATCAATACACTTGCACACAAGCACCCCTAGGGTAAAATCCACTTGGTTGCCTTATAAATGGCCATATTACGCATGTGAGGTATCTTAGCAAAAACAAGCAAAAATACAAGATTATAGTCCCTCGATGACGCTATCTAAGTTGCCTTTCAAAATGATCTTATTCCCTAAATAAAAATGCTAAGATACCTTACAACATTGCTAATCATGGTTATATGATGACCCACGCCCATCCCGTTTACATCCAAAGATAGGGTTACTTACCAAATCAATGGTAAGATAACAATGTCAAAGGAAAGAAGAAATGAACTAAGACTTTTGAGTAGGTAGATTGTTCCTAGTTGCTTGCTCAATTTCAAGTGAAAAACTCTTGCTTATTTTCAAAACAAACACCAACACTTTCAAAACATCTTTCAAACTTGAAACATTTTCAAAAGATCGACACTTTGTATACATTCTTACGAATGAGAATCATTACAAAGTTTGCCTAAACGATGGCGCATTTTCAAAATACTTTCAAAAACCACACAATGCACATTTTCAAACAAAAGCAAGTGATCTAGCAAGCAACTAAGAGCCCATAGATAACTACGGATGAAAAGGGTACTAATACCTTCCCTTTTCATAATCTACCCCCCGAACTCAACAAAACATCTCTAAAGGTCTTTCCTGTTCTTTTCAGCCTTTCCTTTTGGATAAAAGAAAATTTGGTGGCGACTCTTGCTAACCGCAACATTTGCGATCAAACGCAAAACACCCAAGTCAGTTCTCCCACCGTGTTACAGAACTGGAGACTCTGCTGGGGAATCTTTTAAAAGTGAGGTTACCTTAGGGCTAGATCATATCTACTTGCTTTCATTGTTTGATTTGTATGCCTTACATTTTGGTTCTTGGTTTGGGTTTAAATCCTCTACCCAGATTTGGGATACCTTATAGGTAAGTAGCAATACGTTGTGGAAACTGTGCGGGGTATACCGATATGGTCTAAGCAATAGCTATGTTAGTGTGACATATTTGTGGGTACCGGTAGCCCTTGAGTAGTCAAGGAGAATACGGGGCCGCTGAGTGGTGTCATGAAGCACTGACTGACTGTTAGAACCTTTACTTGACCAACTTGGCCATTAGGAAGTAGTGAGATGACCGGCTTTGGTGCAGTCCGAAGTTGGTAGATACTCGATACTACACTCATTGAGGTTTGGTTTTTTGGGATATTTCGGTCGCCATTAAAGACGCTTGCGCTGAAACAATGCCTGAGAAGAAAAACCAGTGATATTGAGCACCCTTAGAACCCGGTTACTATTGCTAGGATAGGTTGATCCAATTAAACTTCAAGAGGGTACTTACCTACAAACTCCATGCAACCCTAAACCCAAGGACTTGTCTGCTTTGTGTGTATATGATTATTTGCATATAAACTTGTTTACTTTGCATACTTGTACATAACATCATACCATAGCATTTTCAATAACCGTTTCAAGGATCTCAAGGGCCTATGATGCAGGGTCATGTTGAACCAGATGTTTATCAAGGGACAGGAGGATTTATTTTCCTCTGACCAAACACCGTCAAAGATCTAGTACAACAAACTTGAGTTAAGGGCTACAAGCCACTTGACACAGTGAGCTTAATTCTCGTGGAAGGAAATCCACCGATAAAAAGTTCTCCAATCAAAACTGTAAGTGACCACTAACATTTACCCCGCGAGATCCTTGAACACATGCATCCACATATCATGCATCATATCATGACAGGTTTCTCCATACAAGCCTCCTTATCTTCCTACTTTTTATTTTAGTAAGATGGATATGGAACAAACGGTGAAATATCTCCAAGCTCAAAACGCTTAATTCCAACAAATGTTCCTGGCTTTGGATAAGGGGAAAGAGGACCTGAAGACTCTTCTTCTCAAAGACAAGAAGAAAAAGTCCAAGAAGTCAGTAGGCATCCTGAACTTGGGAAGAAGACTTAAAGGACTAGTCGAGGGGGCTCTAGATCTTCCAACTCCATCTAACATGGGGGATAGTCATGAAGAAGACAATAGTCTGGAGATTGATGAAGTCGAAGCTGACTACTCTGAGGAACAATATCCTCCCGCTGATGACAAGTACAAACAGTTGGAGGATCGCCTCAATGCTATGGAGATTCAACAGATACCTGGCTTGGATTTAGGAGACATGGGATTGGTTTCTGGAGTGGTCATCCCACCAAAGTTCACAATCCCTACCTTTGCCCTGTACGATGGAGTCTCTTGCCCTAAGATGCACTTAAAGTCTTATTTCCGTAAGATTCAACCATACACAACTGATCCGAAGCTTTGGATCCATTTCTTCCAAGAGAGCCTAGTAGGGACTCAACTTGAATAGTTCTATCAATTGGAGAGTTCTCACATCCGCACCTGGGAGGATTTAGATGTTGCTTTCTACAAGTAGTACCAGTACAACACTGATCTTGCACCAACTCATGTGCAATTGCAGAACATGACCATGGGCTCCAACGAGAGCTTCAAAGGATACGCCTAAAGGTGGAGAGATCTGGCTGGTAGGGTGCAACCCTCTTTAACTAATAGGGATCTAATTGACATCGTCATGGGAACTTTGACAGGACCTTTCTTCAAATACCTAATCGTAAGTTTCTTGGTCAGGTTCACCGAGCTAATACTGACTGGAGAAAGAGTCGAAGCTGGCATCAAAAGTGGAAAGATCCAAGGAGCTACACCTTCTGATGCTCATAAAAATCCTTACAATGGGAAGAAAGAGTCTAATGTTGTGTACGGTCAAAAGAGTCTTCATGATCAACACGTAGGAGCAATCCTGATCTCTAATCCTACGCCTGCTCAACAAAGATAGGGGTATCAGCACAAGGAGGTCGCGCCTAAAAGACAATTCACTAAGATTAACATGTCACTGGCTCAAGCATTGCAACACATGTGAAGGCAGAGCTGATAACGCTAAAGGCTCCTCTCCGGAACCCCAACACTTCCGCTCTTACCTATCATCCCAATGAAAGGTGTGCATACCACTCTAATAGTCTGGGACACGACACAAACAACTGTTGGGCTCTGAAGAACAAGGTCCAAGACATGATTGATGCCAAGAAGATCGAGTTTGACCCTCCGGAGACTCCAAACGTGATCACTGCTCCTGTGACTAATCATTGAAAGCTTTTGTTCATTTGAATTTTCAAGTTGTAATCTCTTTTGTTGTTCAAACACTTATCTATTAATGTCAAACTTTGTTTCATTAATGAATTGCATATGTTTGTCTTAAATTCATCCATTTTTTTCACTATATTTAAACTATGCTTTTTACTCTCTTTATAAATTTCAAATCTTGCTAAAAGTTACAAGCCTTTAGAGGGGGGATGACGAAAACAATGCCATAATCTCATACAATATGTTTTTGGACAGACCTTGTTGATGATGTACATGCGTTTCTTTCAAATCCTAAACACTGGAGTTATAAGGAAGATAATCCCTAGTCAACCCCTTCGAGCCAAAGAAGTAGAAGTTTTCTTTTTTACACAAATTGAAACCTTTAATCAAAACCTGGGGCAGGGTAGTCTCTCACTTAGTTCAAGCGCGCGTTCAGTATACAACGAATTACATCAAAAACATTCCTTCTGAACCAAAAGATGGTGATTGGTTCCCTATCAAATAGGCAGTCATTATCTCTCAAAAGAAAAGCCCACTAAGTGAAAACCTATGAAGGAGACTTAAAGAAAACTGGGGCGTCCCGCTGACTGTAATCTCAAAAACAAGAACAATCAGACAAAAATCAGGGATAATAAATCAAAAGAAAGAGGTCACTATAAATCCTCAACAACATGAAAAATGTTGCAAAAAAGACTACCTTCCGACAAACTTAACTTGTCTGAACCATCACCAAAACGTTATTCCAGACTTAATTGGAGTTCAAACGCACAATTAACTGAGTTTAGGGTTGAAGAACATCACGAATAGCAGGTGTGTATAAACACACTTTGAGCCTTTATCCTTTGTTTCTTAAACTGTGAACCAATCCACGCTACAACCCTTCAAAAGTCCTAATTGAAGCATGGGTTAGTTCGAAAGCATACTGTTACAAAAGGCATCCTGACTCCTGTAAGGCTTTACCCTAAATCCTGAGTTTGAATTTTCTTACAAAAACTTCTTTACTTGCTAAAACGCATTTTCAAAATTTCAAGACAAGCATAAACTTTGAATTATTTGATTATCGTTGTTTGCATATGGCTATTTATTTGACAGCGTAGAAATTCACACAACGAACATCCAGTGAATGAAAGCTCTCTCAGTGGACAAAATCACTTAAATTTGAAAGACACTTCCAATGACAAATCTCTCATGATCAAAGGGGCACAGCATGACCTTTGTCCAACACATCTGGGGAAGTCAAGTCAAGATTCAAAGAATCTCTCAAAGAATTATTGAGTAAACAGGGGCAAATCTCCATATGTATCACTCAAGGTGCAATGTCATATTGATCATGGTTTTTAACAATATCCACTATGAAGACTTCCGGTACTATCAATTTGTTCGTCTGTACCAATAGTATCATATAGTGTCAGTATCAGATGGAGTCACTATCATGTCTTCGGATCCTCCCATGACAGTTCTTAGAAAATTATGAGACTTGACTAAATATCTTGGGTACTGTTGTACCCCAAAATTTTCCCTCTCACTTATCAATAATTTTCTCACAAGATCTCTTTGACTCAAGATTGCATTAGGGTTTGACCAACTCAAGACACCTCCTCATGCACTGATGACCAAAATTAGGGTTTGAGTTTGCACAAGGATTTTTGGACTATCAATGCTTCATATGACTTTCAAGGAACATTATGAACCCCTAATATTACTCATGTCAAGTTTCAAGTCTTGAATCACACTTTTGATCAGTCAATTGAACAATTGACCTAAAAATCAACTGTATTGGGGAAAAGTCAACCATGGCCAATTTACAGTCAAACTTCATAACCTTTTATCCACATAAACATCTTAGACTCATATGTATCATTTGGTCAATTTTGGACGACAATTACTCAAGAAATTTGATCAAATCATTAAAAGGGCAAATGGTCAAAATTAGGGTTTTGACTGAGAAAAGGCAATTTCTGATTTTTGGCCTAACAAATGATCAATTGGTTTAGGGCATTATCTCAAGAGTATAATTGCATCAATTTGACATAATGACATGGTTCAAAACATTACAAGTCCATTGGATTGACAGATGAATTTTTCAGTCAACTGATCAAAAGTCAACTGTATACTGAAAAGTCAAACTTTAACTTTTTGGTCAAAATCAAATACCAAAGATCATAATTCATAAAAACATGTCGTTGTACCCCAAAATTTCCCCTCCCATATTCTTCAAAGTTTTGACAAAGCATCATCTTCAAATGCTTCAAAATCTCTCAAGGATTACACAGTTCAATTGCCTCCTAAGGTAGTCAAAATTAAGGTTTTGGTTCTTGCAAGGAAGTTGAGGTTTTCAAGGGCTCAATCAAGTCCCATATTCTCATACACATTGTCAAGCACCTACATGTCAAGTTTCAAGGCTCACAAAGGTCAAGTTGCACAGTCAAAAGTCCCATTTGCTCAATAGTCAACTGTAGGGGCAAAATGGTTATTTGGCAGTCAAAAGTCAAAATTTTTGGTCAACATCTTATTTTGAAGCCACAATCATCATTTGGTCAAGTCTTGACCATGATTCCACAAGAATGGCTCAAAAATCATCAAGATGCAAAAGTTTCCATTTTTGGACAGCTGAAAAGTCAACTGTAACTTGACCAAGGCATAACTTTTTCATGGTTCATCAGAAAAATCCCATCCAATGCTCATCTTGAAGGGGAGGACATTTCCTACAACTCATATTCACATTCCAAATCCAAGAAATGCTCTCACAAAAAGTTATCAATTTCAACATTATAGGTCATTTTCAAAAGTCAACAAAAAGGCACTTTAAGTCAAAGACCATAACTTGATATTGGTAAATCAAAATGACATGGGACCAAAGACATTGGTTAGAGGACTTCAAGACCTTTCCAAAATGTCCAAGAACATCTTCATAGCTTCAAAATTGAGCAAGATATGCATTGGAGAAGTTGGGAAATTTTTGTGAAATGGCCAAAGTCAACTATCCTTGAAAATTCATTTTTGACAAAAGGGGCCCACTTTTTTCCACTTGATTCAGCTTGGCCATGCTTCCCACGTGTCCCACAATTTATTTCAAGATTTAAAATTAATTTTTTCATTTTTATTTAATTTTATTTGATTTAATTCATTTTAAATCTTTAAAATTCAAATAAAAATCAAAGAAATTAATGGAGGGATATATTTTGTGTTGATTAGCTTTGATACACCTTGAAATACCTTCCAAATTCGTGCAAGGCCAATTATGGGCATAAAAATTCAAATTTTCACAAATATGGTAAATGGTTCAATGTTGGTTATGGAGGAAATCAAGAACATAATTGCATAAGCTTAATGACCATAATTTTGATTGATTCTCATTCATTACTATATATACAAGCCTTCCCAACCTCATTCAAAAAAGAGTGTGTGCAGAAACGGCCAAGAGCAAAACCAAAAATTATTCAAAAAGTGAGAGTTCTAAAACATAGTTGCGAGCATCTTCAGATCAAAACAAGCACGTGGTTCTATTCCTTGCCACACCTTGAAGCTGAAGCAACCATTGCCAAGTCCTGAGGCTCATACCGCGCTGTAAGTTCTTCCCAGGTCCCCTATAATTTCCATATCATTTTTTTTTCATTGCTTTCATGTGCAGATTCTCAAAGGAGGAACACCATAAACCTCATATCCCAGCGCTCCAAGTGTTCACCAGCACAGATCCAAAGGTCCAAAAGGCTAGCACACCATGCTCTGGAGTCAAGCGTGCTGCAGGCAATCATGAAATTCAAACGTGGCTTAGATTTCAGTGGGCCTAAATTGCTTCAATACACCCTCCATTTCAGCACACACACCCCTTGGTTTTTACTTCTTTTTTATTTTGTTTTTGTCATTTTTTTCTTATTTTTAATTGCTAACCTTTTAATTATTTTTATTATTAACAATTAACTTAATTAACATATTTTCATAAAAATCAAAAAAATAGAATTACATCATTATTATTATTATTTTATTTTGTAAATAAACATTAACAAAAATAGTTTAATTAGGCCATTTTAATTCCTTTTCTTAAATAATTAAAATAGATCTAGAATTAGGTAAAGTTCACATTTAATTTTATTTCATTTCTTTTATTTCATAAAAACATAAAAAACCAAAAATATTTTCTTTTAATTAAATTAATTAATTAGTCATTAATTAGCTTTAATTTCACTTTAATTACAAAAAGAACAAAAAAATTAATTTCTTTTCTTAAAAGGGTCAACACCCTTAGAACATTCCGATTCAATTTTTTTTATTTCGCGCACAGTTTATTATTATGTAATTGCTCCGAACATGTAATAGTAATTAGGACTTTACTGTTTTTATTTACTTTCCGTACTTATTTACCAAAAACGGGTCTTTGTAATTTTTGGCGATGTATAGACCCGCGCCTTGTAATAGCGTAGGATTTATGTTTCCGCAATTTACTTTCCGCACCCTCTTAACTGTTAACTTGTATGCAAGAATGTATGTAAATAAAAACAACCCGTAGCTCACTAATTAACCAGACAAACATTAACTGAATACAACACACAAATACACACACCACTTCTAGGGTACGCCTCACTTGTTGCCTTCGAAACGTGGTCGTCAAGTATAGGACGTCTTAGCGGTCCTTATGTCCATGATCCAGTTGCCTCGAAACAGTTGCCTCGAAACAGTTGCCTCGGAACAGTTGCCTCGAAACGGTTGCCTCGGATTAAAAAAAAGGATCAAGGACATAAGGTTAGCTTCTAAGGTGTCCTGCTGTTGCTTCGGTGACCACACTGTCTCTAAACTCGAATTGACCCGAACACCTCCAATGGTGGTGCTACCTACCTCTCAATGGCGGGATGGCACTACCTAAAGGACTTATACACAGCCTAATTCCTTAGGGTAGGTAGATGACTCATAGATACTTGCTCTCTCTAAAAAACAAAACAAAAACCTTTTCACACTGACACTTTCAAAAAGCTTTCAAAACAATTTTTCAAACACTCTTGAGGACTGATACAAGAGTTATTCAGAAATCTTTCAAAGAAACTTTTTTCAAACCCACTCACATTTTGAAAAGCAAACATCTTTTGAAAACATAAGAGCAAGTATCTAAGAGCCCATGGATAACCATGGATAGAAAGGGTGCTAACACCTTCCCTTTCTATAAATCTACCTCCTGAACCGAGAAACGTTCTCATAAGGAATTTTGTTATGCTTTTGTCCTTTCCATGTTGGAGAAAATAAAAGACGGTGGCGACTCTTGCTTCCGCGACATTTCGCGAACCAGCGTTAAACAGTCAATTCTATTTCCACCGATCACAGAACTGGCGACTCTGCTGGGGACACTAAAAGTGAGGTGTACCTTAGGATAGATCATACTTATGTTTTCAATTGCCTGTTTTGATTGCTTTAATATTGTGGGCCTGTTTTGGGAGTTCTATAGATCCTAACCCGGATCTGGGGGATACCTCTTAGAAAGTAGCAACAAGACTGTGAGGGAACTATGCGGGGTATACCGACACGGTTGAAGCAGTCTGCTACGTTGATGTGGCACTTTGGTGAGTACCGGTAACCCTTGAGTCCAGTCAAAGAGAGTACGGGGCCGCCGCGTGGTGTCGTGAAGCATCAACTGACCTTAGGAACCTTAATTGAACCATCCTGGCCTCTTTAGGGGTAGTGAGATAACTACTTTGGTGCAGTCCGAAGTTGGTTGATACTCGATACTACACTCAGTTGAGGGTTGTTTTCTTGGGATATTTTGATCGCCAGTTCAGTGGCTAAATCGAAACGATGAATACAGAAAACAATCCAATGATATTGAGCTCCTTAGAACCCGGTTACTTTGATAGGACAGGTTTGAGCCCACCAACTTCAAGAGGGTAGTACCCCAAACGTCATGCTGGCCTAAACTCTAAGGGCTCTTTGTGTGACTTGTGAGCCTTCAAAACTTGACTACTTGCATACTTGTTATCTGACACTTGAGTTTCTTGCAGGTTTTGTTTATAGTCCTTAATCTGGACTCATAACAGGGTTTACCTACATTGCTCCACAGCATAACATCATACCATCATACCATTGCATACATCCTACATAAGGACTAATCCATTTCAAGGATCTCAAGGGCTTGTGATGCAGGTCATGATGAATCAAATGTCTAGCAAGGGGCAAAGGGGATTTATTTTCCTCTAGCCAAGGTTAATGACTTGAGTCAGGGGCTATGACCCACTCAATATGGTGAGCCTTGACTCTTGAAGAAGGACTCTCAACAATACGCAGTTCCTTCAATCAAGCCACCGGATTCAAATTCTAACAAGCTTCTTTGTTTATCCCGCGAGGTCCTTGAAAACATTGCATGCATACATACATATCATTGCATTGCAGGTACCCTTTTGACAGGTCACTTACCTTCTTCGCTGTTTATTTCAGAAATGGCTTCCCAACAAGACAATCAGGATCTTTATGCTCAAGAGACTCGGTTCAAGGCAATCCTCCTAAACCTATCCAAGGGGCAGGAAGAGCTGAGAACACTCCTCATGGGGACTTTGGTCAGGAACAGTCCTGAAGACGATAGGGACGAACAGCTGAAATGTCTACAAGCTGAGGTGGATATAATGAGAACCCAGATGCTGGGGCAAATGGCTCTTGTCCAAGACTTATCTCAAAAACAAGGAGAGCTCAGGGTTCTCGTCAACCAACTACTTCGGCATAACCAACTGGGGCAAACATCTAAGGTTGAAGAGAAAGCCATCATTCAACCACCTGTGGGGCAAGAAGACCGGGGAAAAGCTCCTCAGTTTGCTTCAGGGTCACAAGCCCAGCATCAACCTCACCAGCGTCAATAGGATAATCGGCGTAAGCGAAATACGTCTGGAAGACATTTCTCAGAGACTGGTGTGCCATCCTCACTAATACTGAAACGCTTGTTGGAGGTCAAGCTGATTGCTTTAAAGGATCCTCCTAAGAAGCTCAACATAACCTCCCTAAAGTACAATCCTGATGAAAGGTGTGCCTACCATTCTGACAGTCCTGGACATGACACTGACGACTGTTGGAGCTTGAGGAACAAGATCCAGGACTTGATTGATGGAAGGGTGCTGGAGTTCATGCCGGGTGGCAAAATGAAAATCTTCTGCTGAGAATCTTCCATTTGAGATGACTAGTGCAAACTAAGAAGCTTTTGTTCATTCGAATGTTCAAGTTGTATTTTTCTTTGATTGTTCAAACATTTTATTCATGTCAAACGTTGTTATTTCATTAATGCATCGCATATGTCTGTTTTGAATCAATATATTCGCATTCGCTATATTCAAATTGCTTTCATATTTTTGTGATGTCAAACTCTCGATTTAAAATTCTAAGCCTCTTGAGGGAGGATGACGAAAACGATACCATAATCTACAGTATGCTTTTGAACAGACCT
The DNA here is from genome assembly GCA_948472305.1 of Vicia faba. Classification (NCBI taxonomy): domain Eukaryota; kingdom Viridiplantae; phylum Streptophyta; class Magnoliopsida; order Fabales; family Fabaceae; genus Vicia; species Vicia faba. The sequence continues at coordinate 483,502,672 of OX451738.1, read as the reverse complement.
TGCTGATGAGGTACAGGCATTGTTTCAATTCCTAAACACTGGAGTTATAAGGAAGATAATCCCTCATCAACCCCTTCGAGCCAAAGAAGTAGGAGTTTTTCTTTTAGAAAATTAAAACCCTTAATCATAACCCGGGGCAGGGTAGTCTTCTCAGTTGATCCAGGTGCACAACGAATGGCATCAAAAGAAGTCCTTCTGAAACAAAAGATAGTGATGGTTCCGAATAATCATAAAAGACAGGCAGTCGTTATCTCTCAAAACAAAAGCCCGATAAGTCAAAACCTATGAAGGAGACTTACAAAACTGGGGCATCCCGCTGACTGTAATCACAAAAGAAACAGTTCAGGCAAAAAAAACAGGGATAACGAAATCAAAAAAAGAAAGAGGTCCTACAAACCCTCAACCAAAAAAGGAATGACTGCCTATTCCCAATAAACTGTCAATATCTGAACCATCACTGGAATATCCGAGTAAAGACTCAAACAAGGTCTAACGCACGATCAACTGAGTTTAGGTTTGAAGAACATCACGAAGAGCGGGTGGGTACAAATATAATTTGAGCCTTTTTCCTTTGTTTCTTAAACCGTGAACCAGGCCACGTTACAACCCTTAAAAGTCCTAGCTGAAGCATGGGTTAGTTCGAAAGCATATTGTTACGAAAGGTATCCTGACTCCTTAAGGCTTGCTGTAAAATACTGAGTTGACATCACATTTTGCAAAATTTTCTTGTTTTACTGAAAATGCATTTTCAAAAATTTCAAGACAGACATAAGCTTTGCATTTTTAATATAACATTGCTTGCATGTGACTATTTGTTTGAACAGCATAGAAGTTCGCACGACAAATGTCTAATGAACAAAAGCACCTCCAATCAAGGGGCAGGACATGATCATTGTCCATCATCTGGGGCAGTCCAGTCAAGATTCAGAGAATCTCTCAAATGCCTAATAGCCTGGGGCAAATCTCCGCCTGAGTCACCTGGGGCATTGGACATGAGTTCCAGCTACGAATCTTACCTGATCAAACATCTTCTGGTCGCATGGCAACACAACAACAGGGGCATCTCCCTACATTCTGAGAGCGTGGACATAGTCGAAAAAATACTACGCATAATCAAAGACCCGCTAGGTTGACACACCTAGGCAAAAAAAAGGGCTTCCCGGCAGACCAAAAGGGTTCGGGCAAAAATAAGGGATGAAATGAAGAAATCTGTACACCCGGCAAGTCGAAAACCTGAAAAGGCGGCTTGGGCAAAAATGGGTATCCCGGTGGACTGAAAACCCGAAAGGGCGGTCCATGCAAAAGTTAGGGATTAAAGCGTACGACTATGTCCCGGCATCTTGTCACTTGACTACCAGAAGAAGATTTGTCAAATCGGCAGTCCTCCAGCACCTCTACAGGTACCTTCTCCCACAGAAGCTGGGGCAATAAGAGTTGCCCAAACTGTACAGCTGCTTTCCTCCATGTACAAGTTAGATTCAGTTGAAGAATTTGACCAAGATACCTCCACTCCCCGGGAGTAAGACAAGGTTCAACAATACTCTCCCCAAGCAGAGTTGGTCTCCCGTCAGCCCTAACAAGGCACTGTATCTCCAGCAAATCAGCAATACTCTCCCCAAGCAGAGTTAGCCTACAGTCAGCCTTATGGAAGTTGAATATCCCCAGAAGATCTCAATATTCCCCAGCAGAGTATGCAGATATTCCTAAGCAAGCATCCTCGGCAGTCTTAATATAAGATTGTTCCCTGGCGGAATACAGATATCCAGTGGGGCCATGCCTCAGTACAGTCCAAAAGTCACCCCAGGAAAGTTAAATTAATCTCCCCAGCAGACTCTGGAAGCTTATCCCCAGTAGATTCTGGAAGCTTATCCTCTGTAGAGCACGAACGCATCTCCCCGGCTTTATTCAAAGGTTATTCCCCACCAGAGCTTATAACTGGGTTATCCTCAGCCAATTACCACGGGAAGATCGTCCTCGGAGAAGTTCTTCCTATCCCGCAGCGGAGTTCATCAAATCCCCAACAAAGCTCATCAACGGTATCCCCAGCGGAGTTATCATCAAACCTCAGCGAAGTATCTCTTCCCCGCAGAGTAATTCCCTGCAGAGTAATATCTTCGCCAAGTTTATTCCCTAACGGAGTCATCTTCTCCTATCGGTTTATTCTTGCAACCATCACCCCTAGTGGAAACCAAGAACTCTCCTCTTCAAACATCAGCCCAGGATTCAACAAACTCCCGGCATTCGTCAAGGATTTATTTTCCTAGAAAAAAAATACATTCATAAACATCACATCTTCATACATTATAGCATGCACATATGCATCATGTCACACAATCTCATTTATTTTTGAGAACCTCTTAATATCATGCAGTTCATGCATCATGACACTGCATACATCTAACGTTTTGCCTTTTCAGGAAAAAGGTCAATCCAAAGATGATTACCATCAACTGTCGCAGTTCCAGATTCGACACCTGTATCTAGCCAGGGCATATCTGTGAGCGATTGATTGTGGATTCGATACATGTATCTAGACAGAACATATCTACATCAAAGAGATTTCCTTTCAGAGATAGCTTGGAAATGCTCCAGATATGGATGTTGTTATTTTGCTTATTCAAGACTCCTTCTAGAGATAGTTCAGATGTGACCCAGGCATGGCGACGTTCTGATACTTATTCCAGATTTCCTTTCAGAGATAGCTTGGAAATGCTCTAGATATGGATGTTGTTCTTTTGCTTATTTAAAACTCCTTCTAGATATAGTTCAGATGTGACCCAGGCATGGCGACGCTCTGATACTTATTCCAGATTTCCTTTCAGAGATAGCTTGGAAATGCTCCAGATATGGATGTTGTTCTTTTGCTTATTCAAGACTCCTTCTAGATATAGTTCAGATGTGACCCAGGCATGGCGATGTTCTGATACTCATTCCAGATTTCCTTTCAGAGATAGCTTGGAAATGCTCCAGATATGGATGCTGTTCTTTTGCTTATTCAAGACTCCTTCTAGAGATAGTTCAGATGTGACCCAGGCATGGCGACGTTCTGATACTTATTCCAGATTTCCTTTCAGAGATAGCTTGGAAATGCTCCAGATATGGATGATGTTCTTTTGCTTATTCAAAACTCCTTCTAGATATAGTTCAGATGTGACCCAGGCATGGCGACGTTCTGATACTTATTCCAGATTTCCTTTCAGAGATAGCTTGGAAATGCTCCAGATATGGATGCTGTTCTTTTGCTTATTCAAAACTCCTTCTAGATATAGTTCAGATGTGACCCAGGCATGGCGACGTTCTGATACTTATTCCAGATTTCCTTTCAGAGATAGCTTGGAAATGCTCCAGATATGGATGCTGTTCTTTTTCTTATTCAAGACTCCTTCTAGAGATAGTTCAGATGTGACCCAGGCATGGCGACGTTCTGATACTTCTTCCAGATTTCCTTTCAGAGATAGCTTGGAAATGCTCCAGATATGGATGCTGTTCTTTTGCTTATTCAAGACTCCTTCTAGAGATAGTTCAGATGTGACCCAGGCATGGCGACGTTCTGATACTTCTTCCAGATTTCCTTTCAGAGATAGCTTGGAAATTCTCCAGATATGGACGCTGTTCTTTTGCTTATTCAAGACTCCTTCTAGAGATAATTCAGATGTGACCCATGCATGGCGACATTCTGATACTTCTTCCAGATTTCCTGTCAGAGATAGCTTGGAAATGCTCCAGATATGGGTGTTGTTCCTTTGCTTATTCAAGAGTTTCCTTTCAGATATAGCTGGGAAATGCTCCAGATATGGACGCTATTCTTTTGCTTATTCAGAGTTCTTTTCAAAGACAACTTAGAGATGCTCCAGCCCGGATGCTATTCTATTGTTTAGTCCAGATTCATTCAAAAGACAGTCCAGATACGATCCAGATTCGGATGACATATTGTCACTCATTCAAACACAGACTAGATATGCTCCAGACACGGAGGCCATTCTATTTCTTATTCGGACGCAGCTATCCATTACAGTTCCAAATGGCATCTATAAGCCCATTCCCGACAAGGTTCAGTCACATCTTCCAGATGGCATCTTTAAGCCCATCCTCCTATCCACCACCTCTCCAAATGGCATCTTTAAGCCCATTCCCGCTATCACACTGCTGATAGTCTACTATGTGAGTGCAAATTTCTGGGCACTCTAGTGTTCAATCATCTTCCACCCTCAAATCACGAAAGGCACACAAGCCAATCTACATCCTCAGGTCTAAGAAGATTGAACAGGGGCAACTGTTGTACCCCAAAATTTGCCCTCCCATATTCTTCAAAGTTTTGACAAAGCATCATCTTCAAATGCTTCAAAATCTCTCAAGGATTGCACAGTTCAATTGCCTCCTAAGGTAGTCAAAATTAGGGTTTTGGTTCTTGCAAGGAAGTTGAGGTTTTCAAGGGCTCAATCAAGTCCCATATGCTCATACACATTGTCAAGCACCTACACGTCAAGTTTCAAGGCTCACAAAGGTCAAGTTGCACAGTCAAAAGTCCCATTTGCTCAATAGTCAACTGTAGGGGCAAATGGTCATTTGGCAGTCAAAAGTCAAAATTTTTGGTCAACATATTATTTTGAAGCCACAATCATCATTTGGTCAAGTCTTGACCATGATTCCACAAGAATGGCTCAAACATCATCAAGATGCAAAAGTTTCCATTTTTGGACAGCTGAAAAGTCAACTGTAACTTGACCAAGGCATAACTTTTTCATGGTTCATCAGAAAAATCCCATCCAATGCTCATCTTGAAGGGGAGGACATTTCCTACAACTCATCTTCACATTCCAAATCCAAGAAATACTCTCACAAAAAGTTATCAATTTCAACATTATAGGTCATTTTCAAAAGTCAACAAAAAGGCACTTTAAGTCAAAGACCATAACTTGATATTGGTAAATCAAAATGACATGGGACCAAAGACATTGGTTAGAGGACTTCAAGACCTTTCCAAAATGTCCAAGAACATGTTCATAGCTTCAAAATTGAGCAAGGTATGCATTGGAGAAGTTGGGAAATTTTTGTGAAATGGCCAAAGTCAACTATCCTTGAAAATTCATTTTTGACAAAAGGGGCCCACTTTTTCCACTTGATTCAGCTTGTCCATTCTTCCCACGTGTCCCACAATTTATTTCAAGATTTAAAATTAATTTTTTCATTTTTATTTAATTTTATTTGATTTAATTCATTTTAAATCTTTAAAATTCAAATAAAAATCAAAGAAATTAATGGAGGGATATATTTTGTGTTGATTAGCTTTGATACACCTTGAAATACCTTCCAAATTCGTGCAAGGCCAATTATGGGCATAAAAATTCAAAATTTCACAAATATGGCAAATGGTTCAATGTTGGTTATGGAGGAAATCAAGAACATAATTGCATAAGCTTAATGACCATAATTTTGATTGATTCTCATTCATTACTATATATACAAGTCTTCCCAACCTCATTCGAAAAAGAGTGTGTGTAGAAACGGCCAAGAGCAAAACCAAAAATTATTCAAAAAGTGAGAGTTCTAAAACATAGTTGCGAGCATCTTCAGATCAAAACAAGCACGTGGTTCTATTCCTTGCCACACCTTGAAGCTGAAGCAACCATTGCCAAGTCCCGAGGCTCATACCGCGCTGTAAGTTCTTCCCAGGTCCCCTATAATTTCCATATCATTTTTTTTTCATTGCTTTCATGTGCAGATTCTCAAAGGAGGAACACCATAAACCTCATATCCCAGCGCTCCAAGTGTTCACCAGCACAGATCCAAAGGTCCAAAAGGCTAGCACACCATGCTCTGGAGTCAAGCGTGCTGCAGGCAATCATGAAATTCAAACGTGGCTTAGATTTCAGTGGGCCTAAATTGCTTCAATACACCCTCCATTTCAGCACACACCCCCTTGCTTTTTACTTCTTTTTTATTTTGTTTTTGTCATTTTTTTCTTATTTTTAATTGCTAACCTTTTAATTATTTTTATTATTAACAATTAACTTAATTAACATATTTTCATAAAAATCAAAAAAATAGAATTACATCATTATTATTATTATTATTTTATTTTGTAAATAAACATTAACAAAAATAGTTTAATTAGGCCATTTTAATTCATTTTCTTAAATAATTAAAATAGATCTAGAATTAGGTAAAGTTCACATTTAATTTTATTTCATTTCTTTTATTTCATAAAAACATAAAAAACAAAAAATATTTTCTTTTAATTAAATTAATTAATTAGTCATTAATTAGCTTTAATTTCACTTTAATTACAAAAAGACCAAAAAAATTAATTTCTTTTCTTAAAAGGGTCAACACCCTTAGAACATTCCGATTCAATTTTTTTTATTTCGCGCACAGTTTATTATTATGTAATTGCTCCGGACATGTAATAGTAATTAGGACTTTACTGTTTTTATTTACTTTCCGTACTTATTTACCAAAAATGGGTCTTTGTAATTTTTGGCGATGTATAGAACCGCGCCTTGTAATAGCATAGGATTTATGTTTCCGCAATTTACTTTCCGGGCCCCCTTAACTGTTAACTTGTATGCAAGAATGTATGTAAATAAAAATAACCCGTAGCTCACTAATTAACCAGACAAACATTAACTGAATACAACACACAAATACACACACCACTTCTAGGGTACGCCTCACTTGTTGCCTTCGAAACGTGGTCGTCAAGTATAGGACGTCTTAGCGGTCCTTATGTCCATGATCCAGTTGCCTCAAAACAGTTTACTTGAAACAGTTGCCTCGGAACAGTTGCCTCGAAACGGTTGCCTCAGATTAAAAAAAGGATCAAGGACATAAGGGTAGCTTCTAAGGTGTCCTGCTGTTGCTTCGGTGACCACACTATCCCTAAACTCGAATTGACCTGAACACCTCCAACGGTGGTGCTACCTACCTCTCAATGGCGGGATGGCACTACCTAAAGGACTTATACACAGCCTAATTCCTTAGGGTAGGTAGATGACTCATAGATACTTGCTCTCTCTAAAAAACAAAACAAAAACCTTTTCACACTGACACTTTCAAAAAGCTTTCAAAACAATTTTTCAAACACTCTTGAGGACTGATACAAGAGTTATTCAGAAATCTTTCAAAGAAACTTTTTTCAAACCCACTCACATTTTGAAAAGCAAACATCTTTTGAAAACATAAGAGCAAGTATCTAAGAGCCCATGGATAACCATGGATAGAAAGGGTGCTAACACCTTCCCTTTCTATAAATCTACCTCCCGAACCGAGAAACGTTCTCATAAGGAATTTTGTTGTGCTTTTGTCCTTTCCATGTTGGAGAAAATAAAAGACGGTGGCGACTCTTGCTTCCGCGACATTTCGCGAACCAGCGTTAAACAGTCAGTTCTATTTCCACCGATCACACATGTCAAAACATGAAACTTGTTCACCAAGAAATCAAGAATTCAAGATTTTAGTTTGAAAATTTGAAATTTTTTAACTTAGAAATTTTTTAAGTATAGAAAATTTCTTATTTTTTCAAAACTTTGAGCCAAATTTTCACCATGATGCAAAGCGATTCAAAGAAAACTACCAACATGAAAGTTGTAGATCTCCATGAAATATACAACTTTTCTTCATTCAATTTCTCCTAAAAGTACTTGGATCTCAAGATATAATTTTGTGAGTACATGCTCATGAACTAAAAATAACTTAGTAAAATTTTGCCCTAGTTAGGCAGATTTTTAACCTAACTTTATGGCAATTTTTCACATGGTTACAAGATGAATTTTCAAAAGAAATTCAAAGATTAGTTGTAGAGCACATTTCAAGCTTTCCAAAATGTCCAAGAACTCCTTGATATCATTCTTGAGTAAGGAGAATCGAAGAGATGAAGTTGGTGATTTGTCACTTGGATTTCAAGCCATTTTGTGAAGAACATTGGATCCAATCCTCAAGCATGCTAAACAAATCCTACTTTGCAGGCTTCTAACTTGACTTTCACTCCATAATTAAATGTTTTCAAAGCTGTTGGAAGCTTTAAGCCAAGCATTGAATGCATTGTACAAGAATAATTCCATTTTTGGGAGAAATGCAACATTGCCATTTTGGAAAAGCAAGCTTTTTGCAAAGTCAGCTTGCATTGAGGCTTGCACTTGTTTTTTCTGCACAAACACACTCCACTCAGTCAGAACAAGTATGTTTAAAGGTCCCATCCCCCTACAAGCTGGGTACTACACCTTAAAACCATGCTTGCTAGCCTTGCTTCAAAAATAAGTAACCAAGCAAAACATGTGAGTCTTTAAAATTTGAGTTGTTATAAGACTTAAGACCTTTTGCTTATAAGTAGACACACTATTTTCAATTTAAAAAAGGAGGCTAAGACTCCAAAACACTCTCAAACACTTTGCAACTCAGAATCTGCCATAACTTGACAGTTTTGAACCTCACATAGCCATCTCCAAATCCACTCGTGCGTATTAAGTTTTAACCACCCAAACACTTAATATACATCATATCAAAGTGATCCAGGCCCTTGTTCCCTTACTGTAACTCCTCAATCACCATCCACCATTTTCAAATATCAAGCTTGCCGGTTGACTTGAGTAGATAGATTCAGGGATTTTCAAGATAAAGTGAGGGTTAGAATACACTCATGGAGGTTCAGGCAAGCTAAATAGATCCCTAGGCCTTCTCAAAACTTGCTCAAACTCCATTCACGATTCCAGCTGCAAGAGGTAAAAACTAAAACTTCTATCTCTTCATACAAGCATCATTTGGTCTTGACTTATGAAAACAAGATGTAGATATCCTTGCTCTAAAGCTAACCATGTTCATAGTTTCCATTTATATTAACTGTGTATAGAGAATTTTGGATTTGAAATTTCTGTAAAAATTAGGTTTCAAATTAGGGTCAGTAAAATTAGATTTTATATTTGACTTTTAGTTTACATAAGTTATGTGTTTGAACTCGTGGGAAGAAACACCACAATTTTAATGTTTGAACTTTCCATTTTTATGGAGAAATAAGAAAGATACAGGTGGTCCGGCCATGGCTCTAAGTTGAAGATGAAGTTGCCTTCAGGAAGCAGTTTCTAATATATATTTGTGGTTTTGTTTATATAAACGGATGTACAGCCACCCCAGTGGTAAGGCAGCGCGCGTAATTGCTAGAGGTCATGGGTTCGAGCCTCAACGCGCTGCCTTTTGCATTTTCTCATATTTTTTCACTTTTTTTGTCCCTTGCAGCACTGGGCTTCTGTTTCATGGGCCTATGGATTTTTTTTCTAACATTTGCACCTTGTTTACTTGTGACACCCTTGGCCCATTATCATTTTATTTATTTATTTTATTCTCATTTTATTTTTTTAAATATATTTTTCTTAATATTAAAAAATCATAAAAAATATAAAAATGATAGATTTATATTTTGGCTTATTTTATTTCATTTTTCTCATAAAAAATATTTTGTATTTAGTTATATATTATCTATTTTTATTAAATAACCTTGTAAATTAAATTAGAACTAGGTTAATATTTATTTTTTTTCTTTATACCCATTAAATATATTACTTTAATATTAAAAAGGACCAAAAATATTTCATAATATTACAATCTATTTTTTTTTAAGACAAAAAATATAAAAATACAAAAATACTTTTCTTTAAAACTCATGTTCTTTCAATTAAAATAGAATTAGGGTTTTTATTCAAAAAGAATCTTTCAATCAAAATTTTTTCACATAAAAAACCAAACAAAAATCTTCTTTGCATTTACATATTCTTGCATATTTAATTCATCTTGTATACTATTTATTCCAATTATTTGTACATATTCAATTTGGTTGTAATAGATTAATTAGGTTTATATTATTGCAATCCCCATTCATAAATTTTATACCCCCCTCCCACAAATGTTGTAATAGCGTAGTAACTTTAAATTTCGCAATTTATCGCTTTTACATAATATGATAGTAATTAGGGTTTGTATGAGAAGATAAAAATCAATAAAATAGAAAGCCCTAATTCAAGACAAAATCAAGCATGAAAATGACACATTTGCACACAAACACCCCTAGGGTTATCCCACTCGGTTGCCTTATATAAAATGGTCATATTACACACGTAAGGTATCTTAGCAAAAACAAACAAATACAAGATCATAGTCCCTCGATGACGCTATTCAAAGTTGCCTTACAAAATGATCTTAGTCCCTAAAAAATGCTAAGATACCTTGCAATATTGCTAATCATGGTTATACGATGACCCACGCCCGTCCCGTTTACATCCAAAGATAGGGTTGCTTACCAAATCAATGGTAAGACAACAATGTCAAAGGAAAAGAAAATGAACAAGAAAGACATTTGAGTAGGTAGATTGCTCTTAATTACTTGATCCATTTCAAAACAAATATCCTTGTTATTTTCAAAACAAACATACACATTTCTAACCATCTTACAAAATTGAAAACATTTTCAAAATATCAACATCTTTGTGTACATTTTTACGAACGAGAATCATTACAAAGATTGCCTAAACAATGGCCTCTTTTACAAAAAATACTTTCAAAAACCACACAAAGCACAATTTCAAACAAAAGAAAGTGATCTAGCAAGTAACTAAGAGCCCATGGAAAACCATGGATAAAAAGGGTGATAATTCCTTCCCTTTTTATAATCTACCCCCCGAACTCAAGAAACAATCTCAAAGGTATTTCCTGTGCTTTTTCGCCTTTCCTTTTGGATAAAAGAAAAGTCGGTGGAGACTCTTGCTAACGGCAACATTTGCGATAAAACGCAAAACCTTCAAGTCAGTTCTCCCACCGCATCACAGAACTGGCGACTCTGCTGGGGAAAATTCTAAAAGTGGGGTTACCTTAGGGATTAGATCACATTTATTTACTTACATTGTTTGACTTGTATGCTTTACATTATGGTTCTTTGTTTGGGTTTGAATCCTCTACCCGGATTTGGGATACATTATAGGTAAGTAACAATACATTGTAGAAACTGTACGGGGTATACCGACATGGTCTAAGCAACAGCTATGTTAGTGCGACATATTTGTGGGTACTGGTAGCCTTTGAGTTAATCAAAGAGAACACGGGGCTGCTGAGTGATGTCATAAAGCACTAATGAACTTCTAGAACCTTTACTTGACCAACTTGGCCTTTTAGGATGTAGTGAGATGACCGGATTTGGTGCAGTCTGAAGTTGGTAGATACTCGATACTACACTCATTGAGGTTTGGTTTCTTAGGATTTTTCAGTCGCCATTAAAGAGGCTTGTGCTGAAACAATGACCAAGGAAACAAACCAGTGATATTGAGCTCCTTAAAACCCGGATACTATTACTAGGACAGGTTTGAGCCAACTAAACTTCAAGAGGGTACTTACCTATAAAACTCCATGCAAGCCTAAACCTAAGGACTTGTTTGCTTTGTTTGTATATGCATACTTGTACATAACATCATGAACATCATATACATCCACTAACCATTTCAAGGATTTTTGGATTCATCTTTGTTCTTGTTTTGTAGGATATAGATTCACTTCGCAGGAAAACTATTCAAGTAAATCTTGTGAGAATCCATCCACAACTTAAGGAGCTAGTTTCAAGGATCCATGAAAATTCTTCATTCACCGAGAGACATGGTCGCCTACTCAACTTGGTCACCTCCAACACAGATGAGGATATGATGAAGGTGATCTTTCAGTTCTTTGATCCTTTACACCATTGCTTCACATTTCCCGACTATCAACTTGTGCCTACTTTGGAAGAATTCTCCCAACTCTTGAGGATTCCCATTCTCAGTCAACTACCTTTCAATGGTACGGAAAGAGATCCAAAGCCAGAAGAGATTGCTCAAGCTCTAAACTTGCACTCATCTGATATCATAACTCATTGGGAAACAAGGGGTGGTGTCAAAGGTTTCTTAGCAAAGTTCCTGTTTGAGAAAGCCCAAAGCTGTTGGAATTCCTTGGACTTGAAAGCCTTTGAGGAAATTGTGGCTCTCCTCATCTATGGGATGGTTTTGTTTCCAAATCCTGACCAACTCATAGATGTCAACGCCGTCAAAACCTTCATATCCCGCGACCCGGTGCCTACATTGCTAGGAGATATCCTACACTCTTTTCACACTCGCACAATGAGGAAAAGAGGTGTCCTTATGTGTTTCACTCCTCTCCTGGAAAGATGGTTTATTTCTCATCTTCCCCAATCTGTATTAAAGAATGAGCAGGGTTCAAGGTGGTCACAAAGGTTGATGACGCTCAAGCATTCAGACATTCATTGGTGCTCCCGATTCAAAGAGAATTTTAACATTGTCGACCATTGCGGAGAATTTCCTAATGTCCCTTTACTTGGCATTAGGGGAGGTATCACCTACAACCCATGTTTAGCCTTAAGACAGTTTGGTTGCGCCCAAAGGGATGGCCCGCATGAGATGTTGATTCAAGGTTTGGTATTTGACTACGACAACAACGATTAAGGTTTTCACCAGAGATTTATCCGAGCTTGGAGGATGTTGAACAAGGTGGATAGAAAGACTTTGGGGCACAAGAATTCCATCCCCCTTGAGCATTTCCTCAAATGGGTATGAACTCGTGCTCAGAGTCTTATGATGTCTTACCCCCCCCCCCCCCCCCCCATTCTCCCAGTAATCATTGAGCCTGTCATGGAGGGAGATGTTCCATACACTATCCTACATCCTGACATTCCCACATCTCTTGAAGACCTACAAAGGGATTGGATACAACTCAAAGGAGAGCGAGATACTTTCGAAGCCCAATTCTACGTAAGCGAGAAGAAGGTTTTGGAACTCACTAGGCTACTTCATGAGGAGCAGACTCTGAATGCCTACATTGCACCAAAGAGGATGTGTACTACTTTTCTATCTTAGAGTTTTGTATTATTTTGCCCAAGGGGTATTGATGTATCAAGCTTTATCTTATTAATATAACGTGTGTTTCCTTTTTGTCTGAAACAAATTTGAATCTTTGAAATCCTTGAAAACATTGCATATGCATATACCACTCATCATAACATAAGCAGGTTTTTGCAACAAGTATCCTCATCTCTCTACTGTTTATTTCAGTAAGATGGATCTTGAGCAAATAGTGAAGGATCTTCAAGCTCAGAATACACAGTTTCAACAGTTTCTTTTGACCCTAGCTAAGGGACAAGAAGAATTAAAGACTTTGCTAGCTGAAGAGAGGAAAAAGAAGACAAAGAAGGTAACTGGAGTCTTAAACATGGGAAGAAGATTTCATGGGCAGACAAGAAGGACTTTGTACTTTGCAAGAACATCCAGTGAAAGAGACAACCAAGATGGTAAAGGGAAGGAAACAGTTGTCTAGACAGAATCAGAGGAGGGAGAGGAAGAAGAGGACTACTCTGAGGAACAATACCCTCCAGCTGATGACAAGTATAAACATCTTGAAGAGCGTTTGAGCGCGATGGAAATCCAAAAGGTTCCAGGCTTGGACTTTGAGGAATTGGGTTTGGTGTCGAGGATTGTGATTCCTTCAAAATTCAAAGCACCTGTATTCGCTAAATATGACGGAGTTTCATGCCCTAAGATGCATCTCTGGTCATATGTGAGGAAAATTCAACCCCATGCCGCTGATAAAGACTTATGGATGCACTTCTTCCAAGACAGCCTGTCTGGGACTCAACTTGACTGGTTTTACCAATTAGAAAGAGCCAACGTTCACAATTAGAAAGATCTTGTTGCAGCTTCCTACAAACAATATCAGTACAACACCGATCTGGCGCCTACCCGTACTCAACTCCAGAGTATGGCCATGGTTTTCAATGAAGGTTTCAAGGAGTATACACAAAAATGGAGAGATTTGGTTGGAAGAGTTCAACCCCCTCTGTTTGAGAGAGAATTGGTAGACATGTTCTTGGGCACCTTGTCTGGTCCCTTCTTCAATCATTTAATCGGAAGTTCATCTGCAGGTTTTACTGAACTAATACTGACCAGAGAGAGGATAGAAGCCGGTATAAAGTATGGAAAGATTCAGAAAGATACATATTCTTCCACATCTGTAAAGAAGCCCTTTATCGGAAAGAAAGAGGTGGATGTCGTATATCCACAAAGAAACCTAGACAGGGTCGAACGCCGACCAATGGTGGGGATGTTATGATCCCAAAACCTGCGTCTGATCAGTAAAGAAGTAATCAACCAAGGGTAGAAAGGCCAGCCAGGCAGTTCACCAGAATCAACATGACCCCATCTCAAGTATTACCTTATTTACCAAGATCCAACTTGGTGACCTTGAAAGAAGCTCTGAAAAACCCCAATACAACATCTCCTCATTATCATCCCAATGCCTGATGCGCATATCACTCTGAAAGTCCTGGTCACGATACTAATAACTGTTGGGCTCTAATGAACAAAATACAAGACCTCATTGAAGCAAAAGAAATTGAGTTTGATGCGCCTGAAAAGCCGAATGTCATTTCTAGCCCTATGCACAGACATGGCCAAAATACCAATGCCATTGAAGAAGGATCGTTTGTTACTTCAATTGATGAACTCATGACCCCACTTCTGACTGTTAAAATGAATTTGTTGAATGCTGGTGTGTTCCCGGGCTGTGGTGAAGTTTGCCATCTCTGTTTGTCCTCCCCAACCGGCTGTCCTTTGTTGAAAATAGGCGTTCAGTGCCTAATAGATAACAAAGAAATTCTATTTGAGAAGACTCCTGTTCCACCTATCCTTTTTGAATATGTTTCTATCATTACCATTTCTGCTAATTCTTCTAGGGTCTCCACCAAAAGACCCGTTAGAATTACATCAGTTCCAAAAGCAGCTCCTTTAATAATCATAATGCCTGGACCAGTCCCATATACATCAGACAAAACCATACCATGGAATTATGGAGGGGATGTCTATTACCATGGTATAAAGCAAGACTGGCCAGCCGCCGAAGATTCAAGCTCCGAGAAGGTCAACTCCGACATCAGTAACATTGCAGGAACTAGCAAAATTACCCGAAGTGGTAGGATCTTTTCTCCAGAAATTGCTCCCCCAAAATCAGTTTCTGGACCCATAATCATCCTTGTGGCTGCTCCAAAGGTTACTCCCACACCCATAATCATCTCTTCAAATACTCCAATTGACAAAGCTGTTACAACTCCTGTAGTCATTCCTACTGACACTCCTGCTGCCGAGTTAACCGAGACCCGAGGAAAAGGTGTTCTGATTGAGTCTGTCCGGATGAAGACTCAGTCATTGACTATCCCTGATACCTTCAAGAAGGAAATGGAGGAGATCTTAAAAATTATAAAGAGAAGTGACTATGATGTAGTTGAACAACTGGGGCAAACTCTATCTAAAATCTCCATGCTGGCATTACTACTATGTTTTGAGGCACATGCAAAAGCCTTGGTGAAGTTCTTAAAAACCTCCCATGTACCTCAAGAGACATATGCTAATCAATTTCAAGACTACGTAGCCAGCCTAACTGCAGACAATGGTTTAGGTTTTTCAGATGCTGATCTAATGTCGAGGGGAAGAAAGCATAATAAGGCATTGCATGTCTCAGTGGAATGTAGGGGCACAACTTTGGCTCATGTTTTGGTGGATACTGGCTCATCTTTGAATGTATTACCCAAAAAATCTCTTAATAGATTTGACTGTGAGGGGTTGACTTTGAATCCAAGAAACATAGTGGTAAGGGCTTTCGATGGCTCAAAGAGGATGGTACATGGGGAGGTAGACATTCCCATAAAGGTTGGAACCCAAACCTTCAATTCAACTTTTTATGTGATGGACATCCGCCTTCATACTCCTGCCTATTAGGCCGACCATGAATCCACAATGATGGCGCTGTTACTTCTATGTTGCACCAAATATTGAAGTATCTAGTTCAAGGGAAGATTATCACCGTTCATGGAGAGGAAGAATACATGATCAGCCATCTCAATTCCTTCAGATATGTGGAATTAGACGGTGAATTCATTGAAACTCCATTTTTACACTTTGAAGAGGTCGCCAAAGATGTGGTAGTGACCAAGGTTGTTCCCAAGATTACAAGACCTCCACTCTGGATGTCGTCGCTAAAGGATGCCAAAGCAGTAATAAAGGAAAGAGGGTGCACTATTTGGGGACAACTCCCAGATATCCCGTATAAGTCTGACAAGTTTGGCCTAGGTTTCACTTCAAGTGCTCAAAAGGTTGTACACTGTTCCCATGCTGGAGGGCCACCCTTGAAGATCAGCAACCGTGAAGTCAACGCAGTAGAAGATGGTGAAGATGAATGCAACCTAGAGGATTGGATCTTTCCAACTGTCAATTGAGGGCTCAGCAATTGGGAGGCTAGAGACTTCGTCCCAATCACTTTCATCCCTCAGTAATTTGTCTTTACATTTTGTTGGATCTGTAATATTCAAAACAATTCGTACTCTTAAAACCTTGTGTCTTACCCGAGGCACAATGGTCCATTTGTAAGGGTTATTATCTCATTTTTCATATGACATCAATGAATCATGGACATTTTCGCATACAAACTTTTGTGCTCATTGTTTTTATTTTATATTTTACTTTCTTTCAAAGATAGTTATACCCTTACACACACCCACACTCACAACGCAGGTATACATCCATTCGGGATCCCATGGGTAACGATACTGCTATGGCCTTTCGTGACTCTGAGAATCTAATCTACCAAGCCGAAGACGAAGGTGAGGAAGATTGTGAAGTACCATGGAAACTTGCCAGACTATTACAACAAGAAGAGAGAACCATTCAGCCTCACGAGGAACCCTTGGATACGATTAACCTAGGTACCGAAGAAGATAAAAAAGAGGTCAAAGTGGGTGCCAATATGGAACCCAGTGTCAAAATGCGTTTGATTCAGTTGTTGCATGATTATGTCGAAGTCTTTGCCTGGTTGAATGAAGACATGCCAGGACTTGATGAAGATATTGTGGTACATCGTCTGCCTACAAGAGAGGATTTCCCGCCAGTAAAGAAAAAGGTTCGTCGAATGAGGTCGGATATGTCAGAAAATATTAAAGCAGAGGTCATAAAACAATTCAACACTGGATTCTTGGCTGTCACCTCTTACCCCCAATGGGTTGCCAATGTTGTTCCCGTGCCCAAAAAGGACGGCAAAGTGCGAATGTGTGTGGACTAAAGAGATTTGAATAGGGCAAGCCCCAAGGATGATTTTCCACTCCCCCACATTGATATCCTAGTTGACAATATGGCACAACACAAAGTGTTTTCCTTCATGGAAGGATTCTCAGATTACAACCAAATCAAAATGGTGCCTGAGGATATGGAGAAAACAACATTTGTCACGCAGTGGGGCACTTTCTGCTATAAGGTGATGCCATTCGGACTAAAAACGCTGGGGCAACCTATCAGCGTGCCATGGTAGCTCTATTTCACGACATGATACATCACAAAATAGAAGTCTACGTGGATGATATGATAGCCAGATCTCAAACAGAAGAAGAGCATCTTGATCACTTACAAAAACTGTTTGAGAGACTGCAGAAGTACAAGCTGAGGTTGAATCCAAACAAATGCACATTTGGGGTACGATCTAGTAAACTCCTAGGCTTTATCGTTAGCAACAAAGGTATTGAGGTCGATCCTGCCAAAGTTAAAGAGATACAAGAGATGCCTGCTCCTCGCACTGAGAAGGAAGTCAGAGGATTCTTGGGACGTCTGAACTATATTTCCAGATTCATTTCCCATCTGACAGCTACTTGTGAGCCAATCTTCAAACTATTGAAGAAAGATCAAGTAGTCAAATGGAATGACGAATGCCAAGTTACTTTTGAAAAAATCAAAGAATAGTTACAAGAGCCTCATGTGTTGATGCCACCAGTCGAGGGAAGACCGTTGATCATGTATTTGACTGTTTTAGAAAACTCAATGGGGTGGGTATTGGGGCAGCATGACGAGTCTGGCCGAAAAGAGAATGCTATTTACTACCTGAGCAAAAAGTTTACCAAATGTGAAACCAGATATTCACTGCTCGAGAAAACTTGCTGCGCTCTGGCATGGGCTGCTCGCCGGCTAACACAGTATATGTTGACTCATACTACCTTGTTGATATCTAAAATGGATCCAATAAAATACATTTTCGAGAAGCCCGCTCTTTCTGGGAGAATAGCGAGATGGCAGATGATCCTGACAGAATATGACATACAGTATACTACCCAGAAAGCTATAAAGGGCGGTGTACTAGTTGATCACCTCGCTCACCAAGCTGTAGAAGACTACCAGTCCATGAAGTTCGAATTTTCGAATGAAGACATCATGACATTAGACAACTGTGTAGAAATCAGGCCATATGACGGACCTGAACAAGGATCCCGATGGACCTTGTTCTTTAATGGGGCATCTAATGCACTCGGAAATGGTATTGGCGCTATAATCATATCTCGGGAAGGGTGTCATACTCCATTTACCACAAGACTTTGCTTCAATTGAACAAACAACATGGCGGAGTACGAAGCATGCATCTTCGGTCTCAAAGCTGCCATAGACTTGGGAATCAAATCCATGGATGTATTCAGAGACTCAGCTTTTGTTATCATCCAGATCAAAGGGGAATGCGACACCAAACACCCAAACATTATCCCTTACAAAGAACATGTTTTTACATTGCTACCACATTTTTAGAAGATTACCTTCGAGCATTTCCCTCGAGAATAAAATCAGTTAGCAAACGCTCTAGCCATAATGTCATCTATGCTTAAACTTAATTGGAATAACGAAGCTCCCCATATCACCATTGAACGAATTGAGAAACCAACGCACTATCACGAGATTAATACTGAAGAAGTAGTGGATCAACCTTGGTTTCACGAAGTCAAGAAGTATCTCGAGGATCAAGAATATCCAGAAGGGGCTTCAGTCAATGATAAGAAGTTCTTAAGCAGATTCTCTGCTAAATTCTTCCTTAGTAATGGCATCCTGTACAAACACAATCATGACTTTGTGTTACTTCGGTGTGTAGATAAAGTTGAAGCTGAAAGGATCATGGCTGAATTGCACGAAGGCACTTTTGGTACCCATTCCAGTGGGCATACAATGGCAAAGAAAATCCTACGGGCAGGCTATTATCGGTCGACCATGGAAGCAGATTGCTATCAACACTCTTGAACCTGCCATAAGTGTCATATTTATGCCGACAAGGTGCATGTACCTTCGGTTCCTCTGAATGTCTTGACAGCTCCTTGGCCTTTTGCTATGTGGGGGATTGATATGATTGGGGAAACCAAGCCAACAGCCTCCAATGGACACCGCTTAATCCTAGTGTTCATTGACTATTTTACAAACTGGGTTGAAGCAGCCTCCTTCGCCTCCATTACCAAGAATGTTGTTGCCCGCTTCATCAAGCAAAATCTCATTTACCGATACGGTATCCTGGAAAGGATCATCACCGAAAATGGTACAAATCTCAATAACAATATGATCACCGCCTTGTGCGAGAAATTTAAGATTCAGCATCATAATTCTTCCCCTTACCGGCCAAAGATGAATGGTGTTGTCGAAGCTGCAAATAAGAACATTAAAAAGATCATACAGAAAATGACAGTCACATATAAAGACTGGCTTGAGATGCTACCATTTTCTCTCCACGGGTATCGTACCATAACTCGCACATCAACTGGGCCAACACCCTATTCTCTGGTTTACGACATGGAAGTTGTCTTGCCTATCGAGGTCCAGATCCCCTCTCTGAGGATTATGAAGGATGCAGGGTTGAACAAAGACGATTGGATTCAGACTCTACTTGATCAACTAAACTTGATTGATGAAAAGAGACTTACTGTTGTTTTCCATGGTCAAATGTATCAAAAACAGACGATCAAGGCTTTGAACAAAAAGGTCAGACGCCAAGTGTAACAAGTTGGAGATCTAGTGATCAAACGCATCATACTGCCACAAGGTGATCCTAGGGGCAAGTGGACTCCTACCTATGAAGGACCATTTGTAATCAAAAACATTTTCTCTGGTGGGGCAATGATTTTGACCACCATGGATGGTGACGACCTGCCGCATCCTGCAAACGCAGGCATAGTCAAAAGATACTACGCATAAGAGACCCGCTAGGTTGACATACCTAGGCAAAAAAGGGCATCCCGGCGAACCAAAAGGGTTCTGACAAAAATTAGGGGTAAAGCAAAAAAATATGTACACCCAGCAAGTTGAAAACCCGAAAGGGCGACTTGGGCAAAAAAGGGTTTCCCGGTGGACTGAAAACCCGAAAGGGAGGTCCATGCAAAAGTTAGGGAATTAAAGCGTATGACTATGTCCCGTTGGATCACTTTACGGACAACCTTTGGCTTCCACTGACAAACTCAGAGTTTCTGATCAGTTTAATCAGCTTCGGACAAGGCAACAAATAGACAAGATGCTCGGAGATACGAAGGCTATAGCAGAATAGAAACCCCATGGGATTTTTACACATAGCTATCTTTTCTTTGTATCAAAACTTTCTTTTTTTACGACGACATTCTCTTACTAGAATGTTT
This sequence comes from Vicia faba, assembly GCA_948472305.1. NCBI lineage: Eukaryota > Viridiplantae > Streptophyta > Magnoliopsida > Fabales > Fabaceae > Vicia > Vicia faba. The sequence goes on along the minus strand of OX451738.1, from coordinate 483,482,187 downwards.
GTCTCCTTGTACAAAAATACTTACTCAAAGTAAATACAAAGATACCTCTTTGAAAGTGAAAAAACTATCTGTTTTTCTTTACGCTTGTGTTTTGTTTACAAAAACGTCCAGTGATCCATTTTTGAATATATGCATTTGAACATAATTGTTGTTTACAAATAAACAAAATGAGAGGAGGCAATTACTGATAGGTGAAAGGGATATGGAAATGCCTCTAGGCTATTCCATAAGTAATCCCCTGCAGTACGTCGTTTAAATCCCCAGCAGAACAAAGTGTCAAATTGTTGATCCCCAGTAGAGATCGTCAAATTTCTCAGGATTCCCCAAATAGGATTTTACAAACAGTACATGGCATTGCCCTTACAACAGAATTTATTTCTCTCGGCAGAAATTCACCAATACTTCAACTTCAAAACATGAAGACTTACATATCCTCAGTAGCAGTCAGGGATTTATTTTCCCCAATCTAACATCAGTGCAGCAAATTAGCTCACATACGCATACATCGCATCCATATATCATAAACATTGATAAAACGAATGCATTATACTATGCATTTCATACAACATAAACATTGCATATTAGCTAACATTTAACCTTCTTCAGGATAAGATTAATCAACAGCTACCATTAACAATGTTCAAAGATTTTAGATATAGTAGAGATATGCTCCAGACACGGATTCAATTGTGATACTCATTCAGATTCAATTTTCAGATACAGTTTAGATACGCTCCAAACACAGATGCTATTCTAATACTCATTCGGACTCAACTTTCAGATACAATTCAGATACACTTCATACACGGATGCCATTCTGATACTCATTCAGATTCAATTTCCAAATACAGTATAGATACGCTCCAGACACAGATGCTATTCTGATACTCATTCAGACTCAACCTTCAGATACAATTCAGATACGCTCCAGACACGGATGCCATTCTGATACTCATTCAGATACGCTCCAGACACGGATGCCATTCTGATAATCATTCAGATTCAATTTCCAAATACAGTATAGGTACGCTCCAGACACAGATGCTATTCTGATACTCATTCAGACTCAACCTTCAGATACAGTTTAGATGCGCTCTAGACACGGATGCCATTCTGATACTCATTCAGATACAGTATAGATACGCTCCAGACACAGATGTTATTCTGATACTCATTCGGACTCAACTTTCAGATACAGTTCAGATACGCTCCAGACACGGATGTCATTCTAATACTCATTCAGATTCAACTTTCAGATACAGTACAGATAAGCTCCAGACGCGGACGCCATTCTGATACTCATTCTTCCAGCTTACAAATTACAATTCAACAATCACTTCTAGATGACATCTTTAAGCCCATCTCCCACAGCTTTCTATCACCTCTCCAAATGGCATCTTTAAGCCCATTCCCTCTACCATCACATCGTCGAGTGCAAATTTCTGGGCACTCTAGTGTCCAATCATCTTCCACCTTCGAGTCACGAATGGTAAAACTTGCCAATCTAACTCTTCAGATTTAAGAAGATTGAACAGAGGCAGCTGTTGTACCCCAAAATTTGCCCTCTCACTTATCAAGAATTTTCTCACAAGATCTCTTTGACTTAAGACTGCATTAGGGTTTGACCAGCTCTAGACTCCTCCTCATGCACTGATGACCAAAATTAGGGTTTGAGTTTTCACAAGGATTTTCGGACTATCAATTCTTCATATGAATTTCAAGGATCATTATGGACCCCTAAGATTACTCATGTCAAGTTTCAAGTCTTGAATCACACTTTTAATCAGTCAATTGAACAGTTGACCTAAAAATCAGTTGTATTGGGGGAAAAGTCAACCATGGCCAATTTACAGTCAAACTTCATAATTTTTATCCACATCAACATCTTAGACTCATATGTATCATTTGGTCAAGTTTGGACCATAATTCCTCAAGAAATTTGATGAAATCATCAAAAGGGCAAAATGGTCTGAATTAGGGTTTTGATTGAGAAAGGGCAATTTCTGATTTTTGGCCTAAAAAATGATCAATTGGTTTAGGGCATTGTGATCGGTGGAAACAGAACTGACTGTTTTGGAATGCTGGTTCGCGAAATGTTGCGGTAAGCAAGAGTCGCCACCGTCTTTTATTTTCTCCAACAAGGAAAGGACAAAAGCACAACAAAATTCCTTTTCGAGATGTTTCTCGGTTCGGGAGGTAGATTATAGAAAGGGAAGGTGTTAGCACCCTTTCTATCCGTGGTTATCTACGGGCTCTTAGGTACTTGCTCACTATGTTTTCAAAATGTTTTGCTTTTCTTGTGTTTGTGGGTTTTGAAAAAGTCTTGTTTGAAAACTTCGATTTAACTCTTGTATCTGTCCTCAAGAGTGTATGAAGTGTTTTGTTTGAAAACTTTTGTCAGAAAAGTGTAGGTGCGAAAAGTTGTTTTTGTTTTGAAAGAGCAAGTACCTGAGAACCTCTACCTACTCAAAAGAAATTAAGCTGTGTAAATGTCCTTTAGACAGTGTTATTTCACTATTGAGAAGTAGGTAGCACCGTCGTTGGAGTTTTTCTGGTCAATTCGATTAATGGGACATGTGGTCACTAAAGCAATGGTAGGACGCCTTAGCGGTAACCCTAATGTCCTAGATAATTTTTTATCGAGGCAACCGTTTCGAGGAAACTTTGATCTTTAGACAGGAGGGCGACCTCTAAAACACTCTATACTCAATGACCACGTCGAGGCAACCAAGTGAGGCGTACCCTAGGAGTGGCATGTGCAAATGTGTCAATTTTCAGTTATGTTATCTTTGTACATGTTATGGTGAGCTACGGTTGATTTTAAGTTAAGATAGATCTTGTCATGCATAGCCTATCATTCATACATCTAGCAGTTAATGGTTGCGGAAAATAAAACTAAGCTATTACAAGGCGTCGGGTATTTACATCGCCAAAAACAAACCCTTGAAAAAGTAAATGCGGAAAGTAAAATAAAGCGATAAATAATTAAAATCCTAATTAAAAGCTATTACATTCCGGGAAACAGATACAATAATATGATAAAATGGATCGCATGCGGGAAATTAAATCGGATGCGAGTTTTTTGGGTTTTGACCCTTTTTTATTAAAGAAATGATTTTTATTTATTTTTGAATTAAATAGAATTAAATTAAATGAACAATTAAATTAAATTAAATAATGAAAATATTTTTGGATTTTTGAGTTTTTAAAGAAATAAAATAAATTGAATTAATGCTAATAAAAACCTACTATTCTAAATTGATTTTAAATATTGCAAAATAAATATTAAAAGTTAAATCTAATTAAAGCTAAATTGATTAAATTAATTTATTTACAAAAATAAAAGTGATGAAGTTAATTTTAATAAATAAAATATTTTTTGTGTTTTTGATTTTATTAGGAAAAAATGTTAATTGGTTAGTGATTAATAAAAAGAATAACGATTAATTAATTAAAGGAAAATAATAAAAATAGAGAGAGAGTTTAGGAGTATACGAGCCTGATTGGAGGGGTGAAACAGCTATTGGCGTCATGTGTAAACTGTTTTGTTTTGGCCATTTGTGTTTTGGCTTTTGGCCATTTGTGTTCTGGCTTTTGACTGCAAAATGACCATTTTGCCCCTGCAGTTGACTGTGGATCAAATGGAGCTTTTGACTGTACAAATTGGCACTGTGAGTCTTGAACCTTGGCATGTAGGTGCTTGAGGATGTATATGGGCCTATGAGACTTGATTGAACCATTGAAAACCCCAAATTCCTTGAAAGAACCAAAACCCTAATTTTGACTGGCTTAGGAGATGGTTTGTCTGTCTACCTCTTGAGAAATCTTGAACAATTTGAAGATCATTCTTGACAAATCTTGAGGAATATGGGAGGGAAAATTTTTGGGTACAACAGTTGCCCCTTTTCAATCTTCTTAAACCTAAGGATGTAGATTGGCTTGCGTGCCTTTCGTGATCCGAAGGTGGAAGATGATTGAACACTAAAGTGCCCAGAAATTTGCACTCGCATAGTGTAGTATCAGCAATGTGATGTCGGGAATGGGCTTACAGATTCCATTTGGAAAGATGATGGATAGGAGGATGGGCTTATAGATGCCATCTGGAGATGTGATAGAATCTTGTCGGGGATGGGCTTATAGATGCCATCTGGAAATTGTTTGTTGAACTGTGACTTGGTAGGTTGAAAGATGGAACCTGTGTAGGGTTGCCTGATGATGAGTCCGTGTGAAACTGCATCTGAAAGAGAGAAGGAACCGGCGTAGGATTTCCTGATGATGAGCAAGTAGATAGTTGTCCTGTATGGTTTCAGGTATAGATCTACAATCAGTCGTCCACAGATATTTCCTGGCTTGCTACAGGTATTAATCCGGAACTTAAAAAGGTTGGCCGATGAGATAGTTTTCCTGTCTGGTTTCAAGTATTAATCTCCGACTTGAGAAAGAAAGATAGTTTTCATGGCTTGCTACAGGTATTAATCTTCAATCTCTTCCGTGTAGATAACTTTCCTGTCTAGTTTCAGGTATAGATCTACAATCAGTCATCCACAGATATTTCCTAGCTAGTTACAGGTGTTGATCTGGAACTTAAGAAGGCTGGTCGATGAGATAGTTTTCCTGTCTGGTTTCAGGTATTAATCTCTGACTTGAGAAACAAAGATAGTTTTCCTGGCTTGCTACAGGTATTGATCTTCAATCTCTTTATGTAGATAACTTTCCTGGCTAGTTACAGGTATAGATCTACAATTAATTCATATAGGTGGTTCTCCTGTCTGGTTTCAGGTGTTAACCTATAATCAGTCGTCCACAAATATTTCCTGGCTTGCTACAGGTATTAATCCGGAACTTAAGAAGGCTGGCCAATGAGATAGTTTTCCTGTCTGGTTTCAGGTATTAATCTCTGACTGGAGAAAGAAAGATTGTCTTCCTGGCTTGCTACAGGTATTGATCTTCAATCTCTTCAATGTAGATAACTTTCCTGTCTGGTTTCAGGTATAGTTCTACAATTAGTCCATATAGGTGGTTTTCCTGTCTGGTTTCAGGTGTTAACCTATAATCAGTCGTCCATAGATATTTCCTGGCTAGTTACAGGTGTTGATCTGGAACTTAAGAAGGCTGGCCGATGAGATAGTTTTCCTGTCTGGTTTCAGATATAAATCTTTGACTTGAGAAAGAAAGATAGTTTTCTTGTCTGGTTTCAGGTATTAATCTCCAATCTATTCATGTAGATAACTTTCCTGGCTAGTTACAGGTATAGATCTACAATCAGTCGTCCACAGATATTTCCTGGCTAGTTACAGGTGTTAATCTGGAACTTAAGAAAGTTTGGTCGAGGAGATAGTTTTCCTGGCTGGTTTCAGGTATTAATCTCTGACTTGAGAAAGAAAGATGGTTTCCTGGCCTGTTACAGGTGTTAATCTTCAATCCCTTCATGTAGATAACTTTCCTGGCTAGTTACAGGTGTAGATCTACAATCAGTCGTTCACAGATATTTCCTGGCCTGTTACAGGTGTTAATCTGGAACTTAAGAAAAGTTTGGTCGAGGAGATAGTTTTCCTGGCTGGTTTCAGGTATTAATCTCTGACTTGAGAAAAAAGATGGTTTCCTGGCCTGTTACAGGTGTTAATCTTCAATCTCTTCATGTAGATAACTTTCCTGGCTAGTTACAGGTGTAGATCTACAATCAGTCGTTCACAGATATTTCCTGGCCTGTTACAGGTGTTAATCTGGAACTTAAGAAAGGTTGATGGTTATCATCTTTTGATTGATCTTTTCCTGAAAAGGAAAAACATTAGTTGTATGCAATGTCATGATGTATGAAATGCATGATGTTCTCAAAATGAGATCGTGTCGTATGCATGCAATGTGAAATGTCTTATGAATGTATTTTCGTCTGGGAAAATAAATCCTTGATGAGTGTCGGGGAGTTTGTTAAATCCTGGGCTGATGTTGAAGAGTAGAGTTCTTCGTTTCCGCTAGGGATGATGAACGAAGATGGTTGCAAGAATAAACCGGTAGGAGAAGATGACTCCGTTGGGGAATAAACCTGGCGAAGAGATTACTCTGCGGGGAATTACTATGTGGGGAATTACCCTGTGGGGAAGAGATGCTTCGCTGAGATTTTAACGTTAACTCTGCTGGGGACTCCGTTGGTAAGCTCTGTTGGGGACTTTGATGATGAACTCCGCTGAGGAATAGAAAGAACTTCGCTGGGGATGATCTTTCCGTTGCAAATTGCTGAGGATAACCCAGTTAGACTCTGGTGGGGGTAACCTTCTGAATATGGCTGGGGAGATACGTTTGTACTTTGCAGGGGACAAGCTTCCAGAATCTACTGGGGAAGATGATTCAACTCGAGCGAGGAAGCTTTTCAGACTGTGCTGGGAGATGGTTCCGCTGAGGGTATCTTGTATTCCGCCGGGGAACATTCTTATACTCTGCTGAGGAATATTAAGAACGCCGGGGATGCTTGTTGAGGATCATCTGTATACTCTGCTAGGGAATATTAAGATCTTCTGGGGATACCCAACTTTTCCAAGACTGATGGTAGACCAACTCTGCTTGGGGGGAGAGTATTTCCGACTTGCTGGGGATATTGTGCCTTTTTGGGGCTGATGGGAGACCAACTCTTCTTGGAGAGAGTATTGCCGAATCTTGTCTTATTCTGCGGGGAGTGAAGGTATCTTGGTCATATTCTTCAGCCGAACCTACCTTGGTACCTTGAGGACAGAGCAGCTTGTACCGTTCGGGCAATTCTTATTGCCCCAGTTTCTGCGGGAGAAGGTACATGTGGAGGTGCTTGATAACTGCCGATTGACAAATCTTCTTCTGGTAGGCAAGTGACGAGATGACGGGACATAGTCGTACGCTTTTGATCCCTAACTTTTGCCTGGACCGCCCTTTCGGGTTTTCAGTCCATCGGGATACCCCTTTTTGCCCAAGCCGCCTTTTCAGGTTTTCGACTCGCTGGGTGTACAGATTTTTTCATTTTCATCCCTTATTTTTTCCCGAACCCTTTTGGTTCGCCGGGAAGCCCTTATTTTTTCCTAGGCCAGTCGACCTAGCGGGTCTTTGATTATGCATAGTATTTTTCCGACTATGTCCCTGCTCTCAGGATGTAGGGAGTTGTCACTGTCAGTAATGTTGTGTCACCATACTACCAGAAGATGTTTGATCAGGCAAGATTCGCTGCTAGAATTCATGTCCAATGCTCCAAGTGACTCGGATGGCGATTTGCCCCTGGCTATTTGGCATCTTGAGAGATTCTCTGAATCTTGACTTGACTGCCTCAGATGATGGACAATGATCATGTGTGCCCCTTGGTTGGAAGTGTTTTTTCCACTTGAGGTGACTTTTTATTGAGAAGGTTTTTTGTTCACTAGATACTCGCCGTGCGAATTTCTCTGCTGTTGAACAAATAGTCATGTGCAAACAATGTTATTTTAAGAATGCAAAGCTTATGTCTGTCTTGAAGTTTTTGAAAATGCAGTTTTCAATAAAACAAGTGGATATTTGTAAAATGTGATGTCAACTCAAGATTTTACAGCAAGCCCTACAGGAGTCAGGATACCTTTTGTAACAGTATGCTTTCGAACTAACCCATGCTTCAGCTAGGACTTTTAAAGGTTATAACGTGGCCTGGTTCACGGTTTAAGAACAAAGGATAAAGGCTCAAATTTTATTTGTACTCACTCGCTCTTCGTGATGTTCTTCGGTCCTAAACTCAGCTAATCGTGCATTAGATCTTGTTTGAGTCTTTGCTCTGATATTCCGGTGATGGTTTGGATGTTGACAATTTATTTTGAACAGGCAGTCATTTCGTTTTTTGTTGAGGGTTTGTAGGACCTCTTTCTTTTTGATTTTATTATCCCTGTCTTTTGCCTGAACTATTTCTTTTGTAATTACAGTCAGCGGGATGCCCCAGTTTTTGTAAGTCTCCTTCATAGGTTTTGACTTAGTGGGCTTTTGTTTTTGAAAGATAACGACTGCCTGTCTTGACAATTATAGGGAACCATCACTGTCTTTTGTTTTGGAAGGACTCCTTTGATGTCATTCATTGTGCACCTGGATCAACTGAGAAAACTACCCTGCCCCAGGTTATGATTAAGTGTTTTAATTTTTGAAAAGAAAAACTCCGACTTCTTTGGCTTAAAGGGGTTGACTAGGGATTATCTTCCTTATAACTCCACTATTTAGGATTTGAAACAATGCTTGTACGTCGTCAGCGGGGTCTGTTCAAAAGCATACTGTAAAGATCGTGGTATCGTTTTTGTCATCCTCCCTCAAAAGGTTTAGAATTTTTTTATCGAGAGTTGAACATCACAAAAAATGAAAGCAATTTGAATATAGTGGATACTAATGGATTGATTCAAAACAGACATATGCGATGCATTGATAAAGTTTGACATGAATAAATGTTTGAACAATCAAAAGAAAATTACAAATTGAAAATTCCAATGAACAAAAAATATTCTCGTCTCAGGACTTGTCACTTCAAATGGTGAGCCTTGGAGGGATAGTAGAAGAACTCAGCCTGACCATCTTGTGCAAACTCCAATGCTCCTTCATCAATCAGGTTTTGGATTTTGTACCTCAACTTCCAACAGTCGTTAGTATCATGCCCCGGGCTGTTAGAATGGTATGCACACCTGGCATCAGGGTTGTAGTTGGATGAAGAAGTCTTAGGATTCGGGTGAGGTCCTACCAACGTCACCAGATTCAAATTCAACAGGTGTTGCAAAGCTTGGGACAGCGGCATGTTGTGCTTGGTAAACGGCCTGGGAGTAGCCCGTTGCTTATGGTCAGGTTGTTGTTGGACCTGTGAGGTAGTGGCACCCTGGAGAGGTCTATTCTTCATCAAACCAAACCTTTGACTTCTCGGAAGTTGATTAATAACTTGATCATCAGCCTTGACTATTTGCTTCATACTGTTGTATCTGTCTTGATGAAGTTGGTTGATCACGGTTCTCAACTCTTCTTGCTCCCGAGCTAAGCCTTGGATAAGATCCATCTGCCCCAGCATCTGGGTTTTCATTGCATCTACCTCAGCTTGCAGATGTTTCAGCCGTTCGTCCTTACTGTCTTCAGGACTTTTCTTGACCAAATTCCCCATGAGGAGTGTTCTCAACTCTTCCTGCCCCTTGGATAGGCTTAGGAAGATTTCCCTGAAATGAGTCTCTTGAGTAAGAAGATCCTGGTTATCTTGTTGGAAAGCCATTGCTGAAATAAACAGCGAGAATATGAGAGACCTGTAAAGGGTGACCTGTTATGCAATGATATGTATGTATGCAATGTTTTCAAGGATCTCGCGGGGTAAACAAGAAACTGTTAGAATTTGAATTTTGCAGCTTGATTGAAGGAACTTCCTGTTGCTGAGAGTCCTTCTTCATGAGTCAAAGCTCACCATATCGAGTGGGTCATAGCCCCTAACTCAAGTTATCATGTTTTGATCTCCAAACAACCTTGGCTAGAGGAAAATAAATCCCCTTTTCCCCTTGCTAGACATTTGGTTCATTATGACCTGCACCACAAACCCTTGAGATCCTTGAAATGAGTTAGTCCTTATGCAGGATGCATGCAATGTTATGATGTGATGATGGTATGATGTTATGATGTGTATGCTATGTGTTTAAGCAAAAGTGTGAGGTGATGTAAGTAAGCCCTGCAATAAATCCAGATTGTTGGATAAGGACTGTAAACAAAACCTGCAAGGAACTCATGCTGTCAGATAACAAGAATGTGCAAGTAGTTCAAAGTTTGAAGGCACACAAGTCACACAAAGAGCCTTAAGTTTAGGCTGGCATGGGATTCGTAGGTAAGTACCCTCTTGAAGTTAGTTGGCTCAAAACCTGTCCTATAAATAGTAACCGGGTTCTAAGGAGCTCAATATCATTGGATTGTTTTCTATGTTCATTGTTTTGATTTAGCCACTTAACTGGCGACCAAAATATTCCAAGAAAACAACCCTCAATGAGTGTAGTATCGAGTATCTACCAACTTCGGACTTCACCAAAGTCGGTCATCTCACTACCCCTAAAAAGGCCAGGATGGTCAAGTAAGGTTCTAAGGTCAGTTGATGCTTCACGACACCACGCGGCGGCCCCGTACTCTCCTTGGCTTGACTCAAGGGTTACCGGTACTCACCAAAGTGCCATATCAACGTAGCTACTTCTTCAACCATGTTGGTATACCCCGCACAGTTCCCTCACAGTTTGTTGCTACTTCTAAAGGGTATCCCCAGATCCGGGTTAGGATCCATAAAACTCCGATACAAGCCCACAATATTAAAGCATTCAAGGCATACAATTGAAAACATGGTGATCTAATCCTAAGGTACACCTCACTTATATATTTCCCCAACAGAGTCGCCAGTTCTGTGATCGGTGGAAATAGAACTGACTGTTTTAGAATGCTGGTTCGCAAAATGTCGCAGTAAGAAAGAGTCGCCACCGTCTTTTATTTTCTCCAACAAGGAAAGGACAAAATCACAGCAAAATTACTTTTCGAGATGTTTCTCGGTTCGGGAGGTAGATTATAGAAAAGGAAGGTGTTAGCACCATTTCTATCTGTGGTTATCCACGGGCTCTTAGGTACTTGCTCACTATGTTTTCAAAATGTTTTGCTTTTCTTGTGTTTGTGGGTTTTGAAAAATTCTTGTTTGAAAACTTCGATTTAACTCTTGTATCTGTCCTATAGAGTGTATGAAGTGTTTTGTTTGAAAACTTTTGTCAGAAAAGTATAGGTGCGAAAAGTTGTTTTTGTTTTGAAAGAGCAAGTACCTGAGAACCTCTACCTACTCAAAAGAAATTAAGTTGTGTAAATGTCCTTTAGACAGTGCTATTCCACTATTGAGAAGTAGGTAGCACGGTCGTTGGAGTTTTTCGGGTCAATTCGATTAATGAGACATGTGGTCACTAAAGCAATGGTAGGACGCCTTAGCGGTAACCCTAATGTCCTAGATCATTTTTATCGAGGCAACCGTTTCGAGGCAACTTTGATCTTTAGACAGGAGGGCGACCTCTAAAACACCCTATACTCAATGACCGCGTCGAGGCAACCAAGTGAGGCGTACCCTAGGAGTGGCATGTGCAAATGTGTCAATTTTCAGTTATGTTATCTTTGTACATGTTATGGTGAGCTACGGTTGATTTTAAGTTAAGATAGATCTTATCACGCATACCCTATTATTCATACATCTAGCAGTTAATGGTTGCGGAAAATAAAACTAAGCTATTACAAGGCGTCGGGTATTTACATCGCCAAAAACAAACCCTTGAAAAAGTAAATGCGGAAAGTAAAATAAAGCGATAAATAATTAAAGTCCTAATTAAAAGCTATTACATTCCGGGAAACAGATACAATAATATGATAAAATGGATCGCGTGCGGGAAATTAAATTGGATGCGAGTTTTTTGGGTTTTGACCCTTTTTTATTAAAGAAATGATTTTTATTTATTTTTGAATTAAATGGAATTAAATTAAATGAACAATTAAATTAAATTAAATAATGAAAATATTTTTGGATTTTTGAGTTTTTTAAAAAATAAAATAAATTGAATTAATGCTAATAAAAACCTACTATTCTAAATTGATTTTAAATATTGCAAAAAAAATATTAAAAGTTAAATCTAATTAAAGCTAAATTGATTAAATTAATTTATTTACAAAAATAAAAGTGATGAAGTTAATTTTAATAAATAAAATATTTTTTGTGTTTTTGATTTTATTAGGAAAAAATGTTAATTGGTTAGTGATTAATAAAAAGAATAACGATTAATTAATTAAAGGAAAATAATAAAAATAGAGAGAGAGTTTAGGAGTATACGAGCCTGATTGGAGGGGTGAAACAGCTATTGGCGTCATGTGTAAACTGTTTTGTTTTGGCCATTTGTGTTTTGGCTTTTGGCCATTTGTGTTCTGGCTTTTGACTGCAAAATGACCATTTTGCCCCTGCAGTTGACTGTGGATCAAATGGAGCTTTTGACTGTACAAATTGGCACTGTGAGTCTTGAACTTTGGCATGTAGGTGCTTGAGGATGTATATGGGCCTATGAGACTTGATTGAACCATTAAAAACCCCAAATTCCTTGAAAGAACCAAAACCCTAATTTTGACTGGCTTAGGAGATGGTTTGTTTGACTACCTCTTGAGAAATCTTGAACAATTTGAAGATCATTCTTGACAAATCTTGAGGAATATGGGAGGGCAAATTTTTGGGTACAACAGTTGCCCCTGTTCAATCTTCTTATACCTGAGGATGTAGATTGGCTTGCGTGCCTTTCGTGATCCGAAGGTGGAAGATGATTGAACACTAAAGTGCCCAGAAATTTGCACTCGCATAGTGTAGTATCAGCAATGTGATGTCGGGAATGGGCTTACAGATGCCATTTGGAAAGATGATGGATAGGAGGATGGGCTTATAGATGCCATCTGGAGATGTGATAGAATCTTGTCGGGGATGGGCTTATAGATGCCATCTGGAAATTGTTTGTTGAACTGTGACTTGGTAGGTTGAAAGATGGAACCTATGTAGGGTTGCCTGATGATGAGTCCGTGTGAAACTGCATTTGAAAGAGAGAAGGAACCGGCGTAGGATTGCCTGATGATGAGCAAGTAGATAGTTGTCCTGTCTGGTTTCAGGTATAGATCTACAATCAGTCGTCCACAAATATTTCCTGGCTTGCTACAGGTATTAATCCGGAACTTAAGAAGGCTGGCCAATGAGATAGTTTTCCTGTCTGGTTTCAGGTATTAATCTCTGACTTGAGAAAGAAAGATAGTTTTCATGGCTTACTACAGGTATTAATCTTCAATCTCTTCCGTGTAGATAACTTTCCTGTCTGGTTTCAGGTATAGATCTACAATCAGTCATCCACAGATATTTCCTGGCTAGTTACAGGTGTTGATCTGGAACTTAAGAAGGCTGGTCGATGAGATAGTTTTCCTGTCTGGTTTCAGGTATTAATCTCTGACTTGAGAAACAAAGATAGTTTTCCTGGCTTGCTACAGGTATTGATCTTCAATCTCTTTATGTAGATAACTTTCCTGGCTAGTTACAGGTATAGATCTACAATTAATTCATATAGGTGGTTCTCCTGTCTGGTTTCAGGTGTTAACCTATAATCAGTCGTCCACAGATATTTCCTGGCTAGTTACAGGTATTAATCCGGAACTTAAGAAAGGTTGGTCGAGAAGATAGTTGTCCTGTCTGGTTTCAGGTATTAATCTCTGACCGGAGAAAGAAAGATTGTCTTCCTGTCTTGCTACAGGTATTGATCTTCAATCTCTTCAATGTAGATAACTTTCCTGTCTGGTTTCAGGTATAGATCTACAATTAGTCCATATAGGTGGTTTTCCTGTCTGGTTTCAGGTGTTAACCTATAATCAGTCGTCCGCAGATATTTCCTGGCTAGTTACAGGTGTTGATCTGGAACTTAAGAAAGGTTGGTCGAGGAGATAGTTGTCCTGTCTGGTTTCAGGTATTAATCTCTGACTGGAGAAAGAAAGATTGTCTTCCTGGCTTGCTACAGGTATTGATCTTCAATCTCTTCAATGTAGATAACTTTCCTGTCTGGTTTCAGGTATAGTTCTACAATTAGTCCATATAGGTGGTTTTCCTGTCTGGTTTCAGGTGTTAACCTATAATCAGTCGTCCACAGATATTTCCTGGCTAGTTACAGGTGTTGATCTGGAACTTAAGAAGGCTGGCCGATGAGATAGTTTTCCTGTCTGGTTTCAGATATAAATCTTTGACTTGAGAAAGAAAGATAGTTTTCTTGTCTGGTTTCAGGTATTAATCTCCAATCTATTCATGTAGATAACTTTCCTGGCTAGTTACATGTATAGATCTACAATCAGTCGTCCACAGATATTTCCTGGCTAGTTACAGGTGTTAATCTGGAACTTAAGAAAGTTTGGTCGAGGAGATAGTTTTCCTGGCTGGTTTCAGGTATTAATCTCTGACTTGAGAAAGAAAGATGGTTTCCTGGCCTGTTACAGGTGTTAATCTTCAATCTCTTCATGTAGATAACTTTCTTGGCTAGTTACAGGTGTAGATCTACAATCAATCGTTCATAGATATTTCCTGGCCTGTTACAGGTGTTAATCTGGAACTTAAGAAAAGTTTGGTCGAGGAGATAGTTTTCCTGGCGGGTTTCAGGTATTAATCTCTGACTTGAGAAAGAAAGATGGTTTCCTGGCCTGTTACAGGTGTTAATCTTCAATCTCTTCATGTAGATAACTTTCCTGGCTAGTTACAGGTGTAGATCTACAATCAGTCGTTCACAAATATTTCCTGGCCTATTATAGGTGTTAATCTGGAACTTAAGAAAGGTTGATGGTAATCATCTTTTGATTGACCTTTTCCTGAAAAGGAAAAACATTAGTTGTATGCAATGTCATGATGTATGAAATGCATGATGTTCTCAAAATGAGATCGTGTCGTATGCATGCAATGTGAAATGTCTTATGAATGTATTTTCGTCTGGGAAAATAAATCCTTGACGAGTGTCGGGGAGTTTGTTAAATCCTAGGCTGATGTTGAAGAGTAGAGTTCTTCGTTTTCGCTGGGGATGATGAATGAAGATGGTTACAAGAATAAACCGGTAGGAGAAGATGACTCCGTTGGGGAATAAACCTGGCGAAGAGATTACTCTGCGGGGAATTACTCTGTGGGGAATTACTCTGTGGGGAAGAGATGCTTCGCTGAGATTTTAATGATAACTCCGCTGGGGACTCCGTTGGTAAGCTCTGTTGGAGACTTTGATGATGAACTCCGCTGAGGAATAGAAAGAACTTCGCTGGGGATGATCTTTCCGTTGCAAATTGCTGAGGATAACCCAGTTAGACTCTGGTGGGGGTAACCTTCTGAATATGGCTGGGGAGATACGTTTGTACTCTGCAGGGGACAAGCTTCCAGAATCTACTGGGGAAGATGATTCAACTCGGGCGGGGAAGCTTTTCAGACTGTGCTGGGAGATGGTTCCACTGAGGGTATCTTGTATTCCGCCGGGGAACATTCTTATACTCTGCTGAGGAATATTAAGAACGTCGGGGATGCTTGCTGAGGAATATTTGTATACTCTGCTAGGGAATATTAAGATCTTCTGGGGATACCCAACTTTTCCAGGACTGATGGTAGACCAACTCTGCTTGGGGGGAGAGTATTTCCGACTTGCTGGGGATACTGTGCCTTTTTGGGGCTGATGGGAGACCAACTCTTCTTGGAGAGAGTATTGCCGAATCTTGTCTTATTCTGCGGGGAGTGAAGGTATCTTGGTCATATTCTTTAGCCGAACCTACCTTGGTACCTTGAGGACAAAGCAGCTTGTATCGTTCGGACAATTCTTATTGCCCTAGTTTCTGCGGGAGAAGGTACCTGTGGAGGTGCTTGATAACTGTCAATTGACAAATCTTCTTCTGGTAGGCAAGTGACGAGATGACGGGACATAGTCGTACACTTTTGATCCCTAACTTTTGCCTGGACCTCCCTTTCGGGTTTTCAGTCCATCGGGATACCCCTTTTTGCCCAAGCCGCCTTTTCAGGTTTTCGACTCGCTGGGTGTACAGATTTTTTCATTTTCATCCCTTATTTTTTCCCGAACCCTTTTGGTTCGCCGGGAAGCCCTTATTTTTTCCTAGGCCAGTCGACCTAGCGGGTCTTTGATTATGCATAGTATTTTTCTGACTATGTCCCTGCTCTCAGGATGTAGGGAGTTGTCACTGTCAGTAATGTTGTGTCGCCATACTACCAGAAAATGTTTGATCAGGCAAGATTCGCTGCTGGAATTCATGTCCAATGCTCCAAGTGACTCGGATGGCGATTTGCCCCTGGCTATTTGGAATCTTGAGAGATTCTCTGATTCTTGACTTGACTGCCTCAGATGATGGACAATGATCATGTCTGCCCCTTGGTTGGAAGTGTTATTTCCACTTGAGGTGACTTTTTATTGAGAAGGTT
Source organism: Vicia faba (assembly GCA_948472305.1). Taxonomy (NCBI): domain Eukaryota; kingdom Viridiplantae; phylum Streptophyta; class Magnoliopsida; order Fabales; family Fabaceae; genus Vicia; species Vicia faba. The sequence continues at coordinate 483,466,232 of OX451738.1, read as the reverse complement.
TTTTGTTCACTAGATACTCGTCGTGCGAATTTCTCTGCTGTTGAACAAATAGTCATGTGCAAACAATGTTATTTTAAGAATGCAAAGCTTATGTCTGTCTTGAAGTTTTTGAAAATGCAGTTTTCAATAAAACAAGTGGATTTTTGTAAAATGTGATGTCAACTCAAGATTTTACAGCAAGCCCTACAGGAGTCAGGATACCTTTTGTAACAGTATGCTTTCGAACTAACCCATGCTTCAGCTAGGACTTTTAAAGGTTATAACGTGGCCTGGTTCACGGTTTAAGAACAAAGGATAAAGGCTCAAATTTTATTTGTACCCACTCGCTCTTCGTGATGTTCTTCGGTCCTAAACTCAGCTAATCGTGCATTAGATCTTGTTTGAGTCTTTGCTCTGATATTCCGGTGATGGTTTGGATGTTGACAATTTATTTTGAACAGGCAGTCATTTCGTTTTTTGTTGAGGGTTTGTAGGACCTCTTTCTTTTTGATTTTATTATCCCTGTCTTTTGCCTGAACTATTTCTTTTGTAATTACAGTCAGCGGGATGCCCCAGTTTTTGTAAGTCTCCTTCATAGGTTTTGACTTAGTGGGCTTTTGTTTTTGAAAGATAACGACTGCCTGTCTTGACAATTATAGGGAACCATCACTGTCTTTTGTTTTGGAAGGACTCCTTTGATGTCATTCATTGTGCACCTGGATCAACTGAGAAAACTACCCTGCCCCAGGTTATGATTAAGTGTTTTAATTTTTGAAAAGAAAAACTCCGACTTCTTAGGCTTAAAGGGGTTGACTAGGGATTATCTTCCTTATAACTCCACTATTTAGGATTTGAAACAATGCTTGTACGTCGTCAGCGGGGTCTGTTCAAAAGCATACTGTAAAGATCGTGGTATCGTTTTCGTTATCCTCCCTCAAAAGGTTTAGAATTTTTTTATCGAGAGTTGAACATCACAAAAAATGAAAGCAATTTGAATATAGTGGATACGAATGGATTGATTCAAAACAGACATATGCGATGCATTGATAAAGTTTGACATGAATAAATGTTTCAACAATCAAAAGAAAATTACAAATTGAAAATTCCAATGAACAAAAAATCTTCTCGTCTCAGGACTTGTCACTTTAAATGGTGAGCCTTGGAGGGATAGTAGAAGAACTCAGCCTGACCATCTTGTGCGAACTCCAATGCTCCTTCATCAATCTGGTTTTGGATTTTGTACCTCAACTTCCAACAGTTGTCAGTATCATGCCCCGGGCTGTTAGAATGGTATGCACACCTGGCATCAGGATTGTAGTTGGATGAAGAAGTCTTAGGATTCGGGTGAGGTCCTACCAACGTCACCAGATTCAAATTCAACAGGTGTTGCAAAGCTTGGGACAGCGGCATGTTGAGCTTGGTAAACGGCCTCGGAGTAGCCCGTTGCTTATGGTTAGGTTGTTGTTGGACCTGTGAGGTAGTGGCACCCTAGAGAGGTCCATTCTTCATCAAACCAAACCTTTGACTTCTCGGAAGTTGATTAATGACTTGATCATCAGCCTTGACTATTTGCTTCATACTGTTGTATCTGTCTTGATGAAGCTGGTTGATCACGGTTCTCAACTCTTCTTGCTCCCGAGCTAAGCCTTGGATAAGAGCCATCTTCCCCAGCATCTGGGTTTCATTGCATCTACCTCAGCTTGCAGATGTTTCAGCCGTTCGTCCTTACTGTCTTCAGGACTTTTCTTGACCAAATTCCCCATGAGGACTGTTCTCAACTCTTCCTGCCCCTTGGATAGGCTTAGGAAGATTTCCCTGAACTGAGTCTCTTGAGTATGAAGATCCTAGTTGTCTTGTTGGAAAGCCATTGCTGAAATAAACAGCGAGAATATGAGAGACCTGTAAAGGGTGACCTGTTATGCAATGATATGTATGTATGCAATGTTTTCAAGGATCTCGCGGGGTAAACAGGAAACTGTTAGAATTTGAATTTTGCAGCTTGATTGAAGGAACTTCCTGTTGCTGAGAGTCCTTCTTCAAGAGTCAAACTCACCATATCGAGTGGGTCATAGCCCCTGACTCAAGTTATCATGTTTTGATCTCCAAACAACCTTGGCTAGAGGAAAATAAATCCCCTTTGCCCCTTGCTAGACATTTGGTTCATTATGACCTGCACAACAAACCCTTGAGATCCTTGAAATGAGTTAGTCCTTATGCAGGATGCATGCAATGTTATGATGTGATGATGGTATGATGTTATGATGTGTATGCTATGTGTTTAAGCAAAAGTGTGAGGTGATGTAAGTAAGCCCTGCAATAAATCCAGATTGTTGGATAAGGACTGTAAACAAAACCTGCAAGGAACTCATGCTGTCAGATAACAAGAATGTGCAAGTAGTTCAAAGTTTGAAGGCACACAAGTCACACAAAGAGCCTTAAGTTTAGGCTGGCATGGGGTTCGTAGGTAAGTACCCTCTTGAAGTTAGTTGGCTCAAAACCTGTCCTATAAATAGTAACTGGGTTCTAAGGAGCTCAATATCATTGGATTGTTTTCTATGTTCATTGTTTTGATTTAGCCACTTAACTGGCGACCAAAATATTCCAAGAAAACAACCCTCAATGAGTGTAGTATCGAGTATCTACCAACTTCGGACTGCACCAAAGTCGGTCATCTCACTACCCCTAAAAAGGCCAGGATGGTCAAGTAAGGTTCTAAGGTCAGGTGATGCTTCACGACACCACGCGGCGGCCCCGTACTCTCCTTGACTTGACTCAAGGGTTACCGGTACTCACCAAAGTGCCACATCAACGTAGCTACTGCTTCAACCATGTTGGTATACCCCGCACAGTTCCCTCACAGTTTGTTGCTACTTCTAAAGGGTATCCCCAGATCCGGGTTAGGATCCATAAAACTCCGATACAAGCCCACAATATTAAAGCATTCAAGGCATACAATTGAAAACATGGTGATCTAATCCTAAGGTACACCTCACTTATATATTTCCCCAGCAGAGTCGCCAGTTCTGTGATCGGTGGAAATAGAACTGACTGTTTTGGAATGCTGGTTCGCGAAATGTCGCGGTAAGAAAAAGTCACCACCGTCTTTTATTTTCTCCAACAAGGAAAGGACAAAAGCACAGCAAAATTCCTTTTCGAGATGTTTCTCGATTCGGGAGGTAGATTATAGAAAGGGAAGGTGTTAGCACCCTTTCTATCCGTGGTTATCCACGGGCTCTTAGGTACTTGCTCACTATGTTTTCAAAATGTTTTTCTTTTCTTGTGTTTGTGGGTTTTGAAAAAGTCTTGTTTGAAAACTTCGATTTAACTCTTGTATTTGTCCTATAGAGTGTATGAAGTGTTTTGTTTGAAAACTTTTGTCAGAAAAGTATAGGTGCGAAAAGTTGTTTTTGTTTTGAAAGAGCAAGTACCTGAGAACCTCTACCTACTCAAAAGAAATTAAGCTGTGTAAATGTCCTTTAGACAGTGCTATCCCACTATTGAGAAGTAGGTCGCACGGTCGTTGGAGTTTTTAGGTTCAATTCGATTAATGGGACATGTGGTCACTAAAGCAATGGTAGGACGCCTTAGCGGTAACCCTAATGTCCTAGATCATTTTTTATCGAGGCAACCGTTTCGAGGAAACTTTGATCTTTAGACAGGAGGGTGACCTCTAAAACACCCTATACTCAATGACCACGTCGAGGCAACCAAGTGAGGCGTACCCTAGGAGTGGCATGTGCAAATGTGTCAATTTTCAGTTATGTTATCTTTGTACATGTTATGGTGAGCTACGATTGATTTTAAGTTAAGATAGATCTTGTCACGCATAGCCTATTATTCATACATCTAGCAGTTAATGGTTGCGGAAAATAAAACTAAGCTATTACAAGGCGTCAGGTGTTTACATCGCCAAAAATAAACCCTTGAAAAAGTAAATGCAGAAAGTAAAATAAAGCGATAAATAATTAAAGTCCTAATTAAAAGCTATTACATTTCGGGAAACAGATACAATAATATGATAAAATGGATCGCGTGCGGGAAATTAAATCGGATGCGAGTTTTTTGGGTTTTGACCCTTTTTTATTAAAGAAATGATTTTTATTTATTTTTGAATTAAATGGAATTAAATTAAATGAACAATTAAATTAAATTAAATAATGAAAATATTTTTGGATTTTTGAGTTTTTAAAGAAATAAAATAAATTGAATTAATGCTAATAAAAACCTACTATTCTAAATTGATTTTAAATATTGCAAAAAATATTAAAAGTTAAATCTAATTAAAGCTAAATTGATTAAATTAATTTATTTACAAAAATAAAAGTGATGAAGTTAATTTTAATAAATAAAATATTTTTTGTGATTTTGATTTTATTAGGAAAAAATGTTAATTGGTTAGTGATTAATAAAAAGAATAATGATTAATTAATTAAAGGAAAATAATAAAAATAGAGAGAAAGTTTAGGAGTATACGAGCCTGATTGGAGGGGTGAAACAGCTATTGGCGTCATGTGTAAACTGTTTTGTTTTGGCCATTTGTGTTTTGGCTTTTGGCCATTTGTGTTATGGCTTTTGACTGCAAAATGACCATTTTGCCCCTGCAGTTGACTATGGATCAAATGGAGCTTTTGACTGTACAAATTGGCACTGTGAGTCTTGAACCTTGGCATGTATGTGCTTGAGGATGTATATGGGCCTATGAGACTTGATTGAACCATTGAAAACCCCAAATTCCTTGAAAGAACCAAAACCCTAATTTTGATTGGCTTATGAGATGGTTTGTCTGTCTACCTCTTGAGAAATCTTGAACAATTTGAAGATCATTCTTGACAAATCATGAGGAATATGGGAGGGAAAATTTTGGGGTACAACATGCATGATATCAAGATTCTAATTGCATCACTTTGACATGATGACATGGTTCAAAACATTACAAGTCCATTGGATTGACAGATAAATTTTTTAGTCAACTGATCAAAAGTCAACTGTATACTAAAAAGTCAAACTTTGACTTTTTGGTCAAAATAAAATGCCAAAGATCATAATTCATCAAAACATGTCAAAACATGAAACTTGTTCTCCAAGAAATCAATAATTCAAGATTTTAGTTTGAAAAGTTGAAATTTTTTAACTTTTTTCTAAGTATAGAAAATTTCTTATTTTTTAACAACTTTGAGCCAAATTTTCACCATGATGCAAAGTGATTCAAAGAAAACTTCCAACATGAAAGTTGTAGATCTCCATGAAATATACAACTTTTCTTCATACAATTTCTCCTAAAAGTGCTTGGATCTCAAGATATAATTTTGTGAATACATGCTCATGAACTAAAAATAACTTAGTGAAATTTTGCCCTAGTTAGGCAGATTTTTGACCTAACTTCATGGCAATTTTTAACATGGTTCCAAGAGTAATTTTAAAAATCAATTCTAAGATGAGTTGTATAGCACATTTTAAGCTTTCCAAAATGTCCAAGAACTCCTTGAGATCATTCTTGAGTAAGGAGAATCGAAGAGATGAATTTGGTGATTTGTCACTTGGATTTCAAGCCATTTTGTGAAGAACATTGGATCCAATCCTCAAGCATGCGTAACAAATCCTACTTTGCAGGCTTCTAACTTGACTTTCACTCCATAATTAAATGTTTTCACAGCTTTTGGAAGCTTTAAGATAAGCATTAAATGCATTGTACAAGAATAATTCCATTTTTGGGAAAAAGGCAACATTGCCATTTTGGAAAAGTAAGCTTTTTGCAAAGTTAGCTTGCCTTGAGCCATGCACTTGTTTTTTCTGCACAAACACACTCCACTCAGTCAGAACAAGTGTGTTTAAAGGTCTCATCCCCCCTACAAGATGGGTACTACACCTTAAAACCATGCTTGCTAGCCTTGCTTCAAAAACAAGTAACCAAGCAAAACATGTGAGTTTTTAAAATCTGAGTTGTTACAAGACTTAAGACCTTTTGCTTATAAGTAGACACACTATTTGCAAGTTAAAAAAGGTGGCTAAGACTCCAAAACACTCCCAAACACTTTGCAACTCAAAATCATCCATAACTTGACAGTTTTGAACCTCACATAGCCATCTCCAAATCCACTCGTGCGTATTAAGTTTTAACCACCCAAACACTTAATATACATCATATCAAAGTGATCCAGGCCCTTGTTCCCTCACTTGAACTCCTCCATCACCATACACCATTTTCAAATATCAAGCTTGTAGGTTGACTTGAGTAGAGAGATTCAGGGACTTTCAAGATAAAGTAAGGGTTGGAATACATTCAGGGAGGTCCAGGAAAGCTAAACAGATCCTCAGGTCTTCTCAAAACTTTCTCAAACTCCATTCACGATTCCATCTACAAGAGGTAAAAACTCAAACTTCTATCTCTTCATACAAGCATCATTTGGTCCTGATTTGTGAAAATAAGATGTAGATATCCTTGCTCTAAAGCTAACCATGTTCATAGTTTCCATTTATATTAACTGTGTATAGAGAATTTTGGATTTGAAATTTCTGTAAAAATTAGGTTTTAAATTAGGGTCAGTAAAATTAGATTTTATCTTTGACTTTTAGTTTACATAAGTTATGTGTTTGAACTCGTGGGAAGAAACACCACAATTTTCATGTTTGAACTTTCCAATTTTATGGAGAAATGAGGAAGATACAGGTGGTCCGGCCATGGCTCAAGGTTGAAGATGAAGTTTCCTTCAGGAAGCAGTTTCTAATATATATTTGTGTTTTTGTTTATATAAACGGATGTACAGCCACCCCAGTGGTAAGGCAGCGTTCGTAATTGCTAGAGGTCATGGGTTCGAGCCTCAGCGCGCTGCCTTTTGCATTTTTCTCACATTTTTCCACTTTTTTTGTCCCTTGCAGCGCTGGGCTTCTGTTTCATGGGCCTATGGATTTTTTTCCTAACATTTACACCCTGTTTACTTGTGACACCTCTGGCCCATTATCATTTTGTTTATTTATTTTATTCTCATTTTATTTTCTTAAATATATTTTTTTAATATTAAATATTCATAAAAAATATAAAAATGATAGATTTATATTTTGGCTTATTTTATTTCATTTTTCTCATAAAAAATATTTTTTATTTAGTTATATATTATCTATTTTTATTAAATAACCTTGTAAATTAAATTAGAACTAGGTTAATATTTATTTTTTTTCTTTATACCCATTAAATATATTACTTTAATATTAAAAAGGACCAAAAATATTTCATAATATTACAATCTATTTTTTTTAAGACAAAAAATATAAAAATACAAAAATACTTTTCTTTAAAACTCATGTTCTTTCAATCAAAATAGAATTAGGGTTTTTATTCAAAAAGAATCTTTTCTTAATTTATTTATTTTCTTAATTAATTTAATTTAATTTAATTTTGATTTATTTATTTTTCTCTAATTAGGTTTAGGTCAAAACTTTTTCACATAAAAAACCAAACAAAAATCTTCTTTGCATTTACATATTCTTGCATATTTAATTCATCTTGTATATTATTTATTCTAATTATTTGTACATATTTAATTTGGTTGTAATAGATTAATTAGGTTTATATTATTGCAATCCCCATTCATAAATTTTATACCCCCTCCCATAAATGTTGTAATAGCGTAGTAACTTTAAATTTCGCAATTTATCGCTTTTACATAATATGCTAGTAATTAGGGTTTGTATGAGAAGATAAAAATAAATCAAATAGAAAGCCCTAATTCAAGACAAAATCAAGCATGAAAATGACACATTGGCACACAAACACCCCTAGGGTTATCTCACTTGGTTGCCTTATATAAAATGGCCATATTACGCACGTAAGGTGTCTTAGCAAAAACAAACAAATACAAGATCATAGTCCCTCGATGACGCTATTCAAAGTTGCCTTACAAAATGATCTTAGTCCCTCAAAAATGCTAAGATACCTTGCAATATTGCTAATCATGGTTATACAATGACCCACGCCCGTCCCGTTTACATCCAAAGATAGGGTTGCTTACCAAATCAATGGCAAGACAACAATGTCAAAGGGAAAGAAAATGAACAAGAAAGACATTTGAGTTGGTAAATTGCTCTTAATTACTTGCTCCATTTCAAAACAAATATCCTTGATATTTTCAAAACAAACATACACATTTCCAAACATCTTACAAAATTGAAAACATTTTCAAAAGATCAACATCTTTGTATACATTTTTACGAACGAGAATCATTACAAAGATTGCCTAAACAATGGCCTCTTTTACAAAAAATACTTTAAAAAACCACACAAAGCACAATTTCAAATAAAAGCAAGTGATCTAGCAAGTAACTAAGAGCCCATGGAAAACCATGGATAAAAAGGGTGCTAATACCTTCCCTTTTTATAATCTACCCCTCGAACTCAAGAAATAATCTCAAAGGTCTTTCCTGTGCTTTTTCACCTTTCCTTTTGGATAAAAGAAAAGTCGGTGACGACTCTTACTAACCGCAACATTTGCTATAAATCACAAAACCTTCAAGTTACTTCTCCCACCGTATCACAGGTACCACCAATTGCTTGTCTGTACCAACAGTATCAGATGGTGTCAGTATCAGATGGTGTCAGTATCATGTCTTCGGATCCTCCCATGACAGTTCTTAGAAAATTCTGAGACTTGACCAAAGATCTTTGGTACCACCAATTTGTTCATTTATTCCAGTAGTATCAGATGGTGTCAGTATCAGGTCTTTGTTTTCTTATGCAACAGTCTTAGAAAATATCTCTAGGAAGTTCAGGGCTATCGGAAATGTGATCAAAATCTCAAGCGTCAAGGTACATCATATTAACTCTGAGGGAAAATAGGCTCCTACAGAAAGGGTCATGTGCGACCAAGCAAACATTTTCTGGAATTACTACAACACTTACTACTAGGGGCAGTGACTAATCTCCCCAAGATCCTTCTCATAGGATGATTCCCAGCCAAAGTTTCAATCTCTGAAAACTTCTCACCAGCTGAGTCGACCTCAAGAACCCTCGAGGATTTTCCCCAGTGAAGAAGACACCTCTCTAACAAACCGACAACAAGGTTTATTTCCCCCAACAAACTACAGACCCCAGTTTGAGTTTGCCTCTCCGACTACTACAAATCAAAGGACCACAACTCCTCTTCCCCAATAGACTACTCTACAATCCCCAGCAAGTTACTGTGAAGCCTGGACCCGACCAGGTATCAGTTCAACTTCAACTCCCCAGTAGAGCAACGAACAACTGAGACTCCTGAACTCTTTTTCCCCAGCAAGGACCAACACTCTCCACAGAGTTTTCAAAATTCCTCAACGGAGCTCTCCTCAAACAACAAAACAGGAATCCTTGGTGGAAATATTCTAACCAAAATTTGAAGACTCACCAACTCTTCAACACCAATCCGGGATTTAATAAACTCCCCAGCATTTGTCAAGGATTTATTTTCCCAGACAAAGATACATTCAAATAAACATCTCACATTTCATATATCATATTACATACATCACAAGTGCACACAACACAATCTCATTTATTTTGAGAACATCATTGCACCATGCATTTCATACATCATGACATTGCATACAACTAACGTTTTACCTTTTTCAGGAAAAGGTTAATCAATAGATGGTTATTGTCAATAATATTCAAAAGGTCAGAAATTAATACCTGTAAAAAGCCAGGGAAATTATCTACACGATCAGCTGAAGCAATCCTACACGGGCTCCTTCCCATACACTCTTCTAGAAACAGTTCAGGTGCAATCCAGATACGGCTGACATTCTGACACTTATTCCATATTCCTTCTAGAAACAGTTCAGATACGATCCAGATATGGATGACATTCTGATACTTACTCCAGATTCTCTTCTAGAAACAGTTCAGATGTGATCAAGTTATGGATGACATTCTGATACTTACTCCATATCCTCTTCTAGAAACAGTTCATATGCGATCCAGATATGGATGACATTCTGATACTTACTCCAGATCCTCTTCTAGAAACAGTCCAGATACGATCCAGATTCTGATGTCATTCTGTCACTCATTTAAAATACAGTCCAGATACGATCCAGATTCATATGTCATTCTGTCACTCATTCAAAATATAGTCCAGATAGGATCCAGATTCAGATGTCATTCTGTCACTCATTCAAAATATAGTCCAGATACGATCCAAATTCAGATGTCATTCTGTCACTCATTCAAAATACAGTCCAGATACGATCCAGATTTGGATGTCACTCTGTCACTCATTCAAAATACAGTCCAGATACGATCCAGATTCGGATGTTATTCTATCACTCATTCAAAATACAGTACAAATACGATCCAGATTCGGATGTCATTTTATCACTCATTCAAAATACAATCCAGATACAATCTAGATTCGGATGTCATTCTGTCACTCATTCTAAATACAGTCCAGATACGATCCAGATTCGGATGTCATTCTACCACTCATTCAAATACGGTCCAGATACGATCCAGATACAGATATCATTCTAATACTTCTTTCAGCATACCTTTCCAATACAGTCCAGATACGATCCAGATACGGATGCCATTCTGACTCTCATTCAGTACATCTCTCAGATACGAGTCAGATACAATTCATTTATGAATATTATTATGTTGCTCATCCAAGACCTTTACTGGTTCAGATAAATCTCTCAACGATTTATTCTGATTCTTCTCCAAATTCATGTTGGTTTAGATAAATCTCTCAATGATTTATTCTGATTCGTTCCTAGTAGGCACATTCTCTGGTTCAGATAAATCGCTCAAATACCTACTCTGATTCTCTTCAGTTAAAGAATATCCAAGACCTCCTTTGTTTCAGTTTAAACCTATCAACGGTTTATCCTGATACTTTCCAAATGAACATATCTGGTTCAGATAAATCGCTCCAAGATTTATTCTGATTCTTCCCAGTCAAGCAACATGCAAGACTTCTGCTAGTTTCAGATAAATCGCTCCAAAGATTTGTCCTGATTCTTTTCCAGTTGAAATCAAGTTCAGATTTAGTCCATTTTCTGTCAACAGTCACCTTTGGATGGCATCTACAAGCCCATCTCTGACAAATCTCCTTCATTCCTCCAAATGGCATCTATAAGCCCATTCATAATTCATCTTCGAGTGTAAATTTATGGGTAATCTAGTGTTCAATCATCTTCCACCTTCAAGCCACGAATGGCGGATCCGCCAATCTAACTCTTCAGGTTTAAGAAGATTGAATAGGGGCAGCTTTTGTACCCCAAAATTTTCCCTCTCATTTCTCAAGACATTTCTCACAAAGATCCGCGAAAGCTCAAGCTTGCACCAGTATTGACTAGGTCAAGCCATCTCCTCAACACTGATACCTCAAGATTAAGGTTTGAATTTGCATAAGGACAATTGGACTTCTAATACTTCAAGTGACGTTCTTGGATCATTATGGACCTTCAAGAATGCTCATGTCAAGTTTCAAGTCTTCTCAGCCAATTGACCAAGAGACCAAAAATCAGTTGTACTGGTGAAAAAGTCAACTGTAGCACCAAAAGTCAAACTTTGACTTTTTGGTCAACATTAAGTCTCAAAGATCAAAATTCATCAAGAAATTCAAAAATATGAAACTTGATCATCAAGAAATCAAGAAAGTCAGGATTCAATCTGAAAATTCAAACTCTTCAAGACTTAGAAATTTTTCTAAGTGTTTTTTATACATGATAATTTCATTTCTTCAAGCCAACTTTTCACCATGATGCAAGATGATTCAAGGAAAACTTATAACATGAAAGTTGTAGATATAAATGAGATCTTAAACTTTGTAGGGCATGACTTTTTCTAGAAATGCTTGGATTTTGAGTTATAAATTCATGAAGTCATGGCATTTTTGAATAAACACTTAGAGAAATTTTCAGCAGTTTTGGTTAGGATTTTATCCCAGCTTCTTGGAATTTTTCACATAGTTACAAGATGATTTTGTCAAAATGGCCAACATGAAGTTATAGAGGGTGTTTCAAGCTTTCCAAAACATCTAAGAGAATGAATTTATCATATTTGAGCTAGGAGATTCAAGGATCTGAAGTTGGACATTCATTCTTGATTTACAAGGCAGATTTGTGATGAACAAGGAACCAAAATCTTAGCCATGCTGCATAATCTTCACTTTGCAGGACTCTTAACTTGCAAATTTATCCATAATAAGATGTTTACACAATTGATTGAACCATTATCCAAGTGGTTCAAGTATTGTCCATTGCATCTTTCCATTTTTGGCACAAAGGCACCATTGCCATTCTTGCAAAGTTCACTTTAATCATAAAGTCAATTTCTTAAGCCTATAACTTGTTATTCTAATAATACTCAACTTCTACAAGTCAGAACAAACATGTTTAAAGTGATCAACCACTTTAGATATCTTGGTACAAGCATTGGAAATATGCTCTTCATGCTTGCTTCAAAAACAAGCAAGCTAGCCATAACATGTGATTTAAAATATGAGTTGTTTGACGTCTCAAACCTTCTCTATAAATAGAGAGGCCAATTTCAAGAGAAAGAGGTCAGAAAAAAAGAAGGGGAAACTAACACTCAAAATCATTTTTGCTGTCAAAAACCAGAATTTCCCACAAAACCTCCATTTTTGAGCTTTGAAGTCCAAATCTTTGAATCTCATACCTTGTAAGTTTTCTCCAAACAAACCATCCAAACACTCCACATACATCATATAAAAGTTGTTCAAACACAAGAAAAACTTCTATAACATCACTATCATCACTTCCCAAGCTCAACAACAGCCCATACAACAGCTCAAACTCAAAGCACAAATTTCAGTTTCAAGGTAAGTTTTCTTGACTTTGAACTCTTTATACAAGCATCATTAATGGTTCATTTGTGAAGATAAAATGTAGATATCATTGTCTTGAATCTAAACATATACTTGCTTTTCATTTTCACTAACCTTGTGTTGAGAATTTACTTTTACATGTAGCAAAACTGTGATAAAAACAAAAAATAGTAGTTATGCGTCGACACGAAATGCTATGAGTCGACACATACTATGTTCAAAACAGATTATAAGTCGACAAGAAACATGTATGCATCGATACGAAATGGTTATGAGTCGACACGAAACCAATATGCATCGACTCATACTGAGTTGTTTTGACTTCCAAGAGTAAGAAAAATACATGAGCCAACACATGAGCCGACACATGACCCAATACGAAATCTGGATGAGCCAATACATAAGCTCATGTGTCAGCTCATAAAACTTTTTTTAATTTTTTTTTAATTTTATTTTTATTTTTTATTTATGCTTTTATTATTATTGTTTTTATATAAAAAATTCAAAAAAAAATATTTTATTTAAATATGTATGCATACACTTTTGTTTTATTCTTTTTTTTTCTAAACTAAAAAAAGACAAAAAAAATTATCTTATTAAAATCAATTTATTTTCTATAAATTAATTTAAAATTTAGACTTAGGTTTTATTTCAATTTGGTTTATTTTGATTAAATTGATTTAGACATTAGGATTTTAATTAATTTCTTTTCAAATCAATTAGAACTTTTTTTTCAAAAAAAAAAACATAAAAAACAATTTATCTTCTCTTTATATTTCTTTGTACATTTTATTATTTTGCACTATAATTATGTAATTTTCAAAGCTTTGTAATAGTAAATTAGGTTTATTTTCTTTCATCTTCCCATTTGTAAATTTGTATCCCAATCCCCCAAATGATGTAATAGCATAGGATTTTAATTTACGCAACTTATCGCTTTAATATAATTGTTAGTAATTAGGGTGTGTATGGAAAGATAAAATCAACAAGTAGAAAACCCTAATACAAGAAAAAACAAGCATGAAAATCAATACACTTGCACACAAGCACCCCTAGGATAAAATCCAATTGGTTGCCTTATAAATGGCCATATTACACATGTGAGGTATCTTAGCAAAAATACAAGATCATAGTCCCTCGATGACGCTATCTAAGTTGCCTTTTAAAATGATCTTAGTCCCTAAATAAAAATGCTAAGTACCTTGTAACATTGCTAATTATGGTTATACGATGACCCACGCCCATCCCGTTTACATACAAAGATAGGGTTACTTACCAAATCAATGATAAGATAACAATGTCAAAGGAAATAAGAAATGAACTAAGACTTTTGAGTAGGTAGATTGTTCCTAGTTTCTTACTCAATTTCAAATCAAACACTCTTGCTTATTTTCAAAACAAACACCAACACTTTTAAAACATCTTTCAAACTTGAAACATTTTCAAAAGATCAACACTTTATATACATTCTTACGAACGAGAATCATTACAAAGTTTTCCTAAACAATGGCGCCTTTTGAAAATACTTTCAAAAACCACACAAAACACATTTTCAAACAAAAGCAAGTGATCTAGCAAGCAACTAAGAGCCTGCAGATAACTATGGATGAAATGGGTGCTAATACCTTCCCTTTTCATAATATACCTTCCCGAAATCAAGAAAACATCTCTAAAGGGCTTTCTTGTTCGTTTCAGCATTTCCTTTTGGATAAAAGAAAAGTTGGTGATGACTCTTGCTAACCGCAACATTTGAGATCAAACACAAAACACCCAAGTTAGTTCTCCCACCGTGTTACACCATGGCTAGGGAAAAACGCTTATGTATCTTCATATCCCTAATTCCAGACCATTTCAGATAAAACTGACATCACCATGTGATTCGTAGCATATGATTTAGGGGGGTTAGGGTTAATTTGGAGCTTTAATTTTTGTTATTTTTTAGGTTTTAGTTTTTCTCAATTGGAGAAGAAGGAGTTGCCACGATGAGGGGTGGTCAGACTCGCCAGAGAGTTTACATGGCATCAGGCCATTTTGTGATTCGTCCATTCAAATCTCAAGGGCCCACTTGGGCGCGCGTGTATTTTGACTACTGACATCAGCATGTATTTTGAATTATATTTATCTTGTTTGACATACACTACCGGATGAACACACCGCCCCAGTGGCAACACACGTGCACATAAGAACCTCATACGCCTGGTCCTGGGTTTGACCCAGGCGCGAGGTGTTTTTATTTTTTCATGTTTTTCATTACAGATCCAGTATTTGCAAAGCTAACACGTGCATGGTACACTTCACAGTTAGGCCATCAGATCTAAAAACTTCAAATCCAACGCCAGAGATCAGCAGGCACACCATGGGACGTATGGATCCAGTTGCACTGAATCAAGTGTGGTACTTGGGCTCATTTGTTTTGGGCCTAACAAGTTCAAAGCGCACCCCCCATTTACTTTAATTATGGCCCATTTTTATTTTGATTTTCTTGTTTTATGATTTTTTTTTTGTAATTTTTTTAATAAAAAATTAGAAAAATAACAAATAATCATAAAATAAAAAAAAAAGATTAGATTTAGGTTGTTTTGATTAATTAATTTAATTTTCACAAATAAAAATTAATTAATTTAAATTACCTTGATTTATTTCATTAGTTTAAAATTAATTAGAATTAGGTTTCATAATTCAATTATTTTTCTAAATAATAAAAACACCAAAAAAAATTTCTTATACTTAGAATTTTTTAGGGTTTTCTTAGATATCATTTTCCTCTTCAATCTCCACACGTTTATTTACTTTTTCGCATTTTTTCAATATTGTAATTGTCCAAAAGTTGTAATAGCTAATTAGGACGCTTTTACGTTTTTATCCCCAATTTTTGGTTTGTACTCCCCCATTCCCGAAGCGATGTAATAGCGTAAATTTCTTTCCGCATTTTTAATTTCCGTACTTGTATATATATTTAACTGTTAGATTAATCAGGTGTGCATGGAAAGACATAAAAAAACAAGCGCTAGAAAACCTAACATCCAAGATAAAAATAACTGAAACACAACACACTTTGCACACGCGCACCTCTAAAGTACCCCCACTTGTTGCCTTCGGAAAACAACAGTCACGTCTCTCAAACGTGAGATGTTTTAGCAAAGATCCCCTGGTTAAAAGGTCGTAGTCCCTCGATGACCCTTCGATGCTGCCTCGGTAAACGATCTTAGTACCTTAGGATAATTTCTAAAATATCCTACGAATTGTTTTCGTGATTGCATGATGATCCGCGCCTGTCCCTTAAAACATCCAATGATAGGGCTACCTCCTAACTAATGGTAGGATAGCACTATCTAAAGAAAAAGAGGAAAAGAACAAAGATCTTTTGAGTAGGTAGATAGCCTTATAGTTTCTTGCTCGTAAAATAAAACAATTTCTCACGCATACACTCTCTTTTTCCAAATATTGTCAAAGACAAAACACTTTGTATGCATTCTCAACGATACGAGAATCATTACAAAGTTTGTCGCACTAAGGCATCTTTTTAAAATATTTTCAAAAATGCACTTACACAAAAAGCATTTTCAAAGTGAGCTAGCAACTAAGAGCCTGTAGATAACTATAGATGAAAAGGGTGCTAACACCTTCCGTTTTCATAACCTACCCCCTTACTCAGATAAATTCTCGAAAGGTCTTTCCTGTTCTTTTCACCCTTTTCTTTATTGTATAAAAGAAAAGTCGGTGGCGACTCTTGCTAACTGAAACATTTGCGATAAAATACAAAACCATTCAAGTCAGTTCTCCCACCATATTACAGAACTGGCGACTCTGCTGGAGAAATAAACTTAAGTGGGGTTACCTTAGAGATAGTTCACATTTAAATTCTTTCATTGTTTGACTTGCCTGATTTATTCTTAAAGGGTTGTTTGGGTTATTCTTGTAAAGTTCCTATACCCGGATCTGGGGCATTTAGGTAAGTAGCAATAGATCCTGAAAATTGTACGACGTACACCGATACGGTTAAAGCGATGGCTACGTTAGTGCGACACATTGGTTGGTTCCGGTGTCCCTTGAGTTAAGTCAAGGAGAATGTTGGGCTACCGCGTGGTGTCATAAAGCACTAACTGATTGTAGAATGTTAGTTGACACAACTTATCTATTAGAAGGTAGCGAGATAGCCAGCTTTGGTGCAGATTAAAGTTGGTTAATACTCGATGCTACACTCATTGAGGTTGGACTCTTGGGATATTTCGGTCGCAAATCAGATGCTTGTGTTGAAACAATGCCCAAGAGAAAGATCGGTGATATTAAGACTCCTAGAACCCGGTTACTTTCTTTTAGGACAGGTTGAGCCAACTAAAACTTCATTAGGATACTTACCTACAACTCCATGCAAGCTTTAACATAAGGCCTTGTATGTTTTGCTTGTGTATGATTAAATTGTTCGAACATAACATCATGCATCATAACATTCATACCATTTCATTTCTACTAACCATTTCAAGGACTAGGGAATTTACCTTTATTCTGTTTTGCAGACTATGGCCTCCGCTCGCAGAAATTCTATCTGAATCAGCTTTATAAGGGTTCCTCCTCAACTTAAAGATTAAGTTTCAAGGGTTCTTGAAAGTTCTTCATTTATCAAAAGGCATGGTAGACTGCTCAGTTTGGTTACTCCAAGTTTTGACGAAGACATAATGAGTGTTCTCTTCCAGTTCTTTGACCATGCACATTGTTGCTTCACCTTTCCTAATTATTAGTTGGTACCCACTATAGAAGAGTTCTCTCAATTCTTGGGAGTACCTATTCTTGATCAGATGCCCTTCACCGATTTAGAGGAAG
The DNA here is from genome assembly GCA_948472305.1 of Vicia faba. Classification (NCBI taxonomy): domain Eukaryota; kingdom Viridiplantae; phylum Streptophyta; class Magnoliopsida; order Fabales; family Fabaceae; genus Vicia; species Vicia faba. The sequence goes on along the minus strand of OX451738.1, from coordinate 483,448,614 downwards.
CTTTGAAACCAAAATTTATTGCAACAACCTTACATATGAAGCGGTCCGACAATGTATCCATCTAGGAAATGAGAAGTGGAGTCAAAGGTTTTCTGGATAAATCTCTATTGGAGAAGGCTCGACTACTCCTAGATACTATGAGTTTCCAGGATTCTTAGGATAACTTGGCTCTTCTAATCTATGGGTTGGTACTATTCCCTAATCCATACTAACTCATAGATGTGAACTTCGTCAATATTTTTCTCGCTCGTAATAATGTGCCTACCTTGCTCAGAGATATTCTACATTCTCTTTACACTTGTACTAAGAAGAGGCGGGGAACTCTCATGTGTTGTATACCTTTGCTATCCAGGTGGTTTATTTTGCATCTTCCCTGCTCAGTAATGAAGAATGAGCAAGGTTTAAGATGGCCACAAAGAATAATGTCACTTTCTCATCCGGATATTTACTGGTGTTCCCGATCTCATGAGGATATCATTATCATTGATCATTGTGGGAAATTCCTTAATGTTCCACTCCTTGGCATTAGGGGAGGTATTACTTACAACTTTATCTGGCTCTATGTCATTTTGGTTATGCTCGAAGAGATGGTATTTATGACACACTTATCCAGAGAATTGTGTTTGATTATGAAAGTGATATTCAAGGTTATCGTCAGAGGTTTATATGTGCTTAGGGCATGGTAAGCAAGATTAATAATAAGGCTTTAGGGAAAAAGAATTCCATCCCTATAGAGCCTTATCTCAAATGGGTACGAGCTCGTGCTCAAAACCTCATGATGCCATATCTGGCTATCTTACCAGTGATCAGGGAGCCTGTTATCGAAGGAGACGTTTCTCGCACCATTCTCCATCCAGACATGCCTACTAACGTTGAAGAGTTGTAGAAGTTCTGGATTCATCTCAAAGAAGAACGGGACACCTTTGAGACTCAATTCTATGCAAGTGAGAAGAAAGTGTTAGAGCTCACCAAGCAACTTCATGAGGAGTAGAGTCTTAATGCATACATCAGCACAAAGAGGAAGTGTCCATGGGAGACTTGACTCTTAGGTTTTAAGAGTTCACTTTTGTTTTGTATCTTTGAGACCTTGTTGATTTCATTGTAAGCCTAAAATACAATTGTAATTTGAACTCACTAAGAAAATCTTTGTTTTTGTTTCCTCCTAGTTAAGAAAATTTAAATCTCTTAAATTCGTTGAAATCACTACATTTACATATCATGCATCATTGCATAACAGGTTTTTTGTACAGGTTTCTCATTTTCTCGCTGTTTATTTCAGTAGAAAAATGGCTCTCGAACAAACTGTTAAGGATCTCCAGGCTCAACATGCACAATTCCAAGAGACTCTTCTGAATCTGGAACAGGGACAGAAAGAGTTGTTGGCGCTCGTCGCCAACAAAAAGAAGACCAAGACGCCGATTGTTGTCCTCAATAAGGGGAGAAGGTTAAAAGGTCCTGCTCAACCCGTCCAAGTGGAAGATATATCATCTGAATAAGATGACAACAATGATGAAGATGGTAGAAGCATCAAGAATGAAGGCAGGAACAATCAGGGTTATAAGAATACTCCTGAAGATGAACATTTTTCTTACGAATAGTATCCTCCTGCGGATGACAAATATAAGTAGTACGAAGACAGACTCAAGGCTATGGAAATCCAAAAGGTACCTGAATTAGATTTTGGTGAATCAAGTCTGGTTTTGGGGGTGGTCATCCCACATAAGTTCAAGGTCCTTGTCTTTGCTAAGTACAATGGGATATCTTGTCCTAAACTCCATTTAACGTCGTATGTTCGGAAGATACAACCTCACACTGCTGACCAAAAATTATGGGTCCATTTCTTCCAAGAAAGTTTGGGTGGCACTCAACTAGAATGGTTTTATCGGCTGGAGGGAACCAACATTCATACCTGGGAAGACTTGGTTCCTGCTTTCTATAAGCAGTATCAATACAATGCTGATTTGGCACCAACACGAGTGCAATTGCAGAATATGTCCACGGGCTCTAATGAAGGGTACAAGGAATATGCAAAAAAATGGATGGACTTGGCTGGAAGGATGCAACCTCCCTTAACTGATCGGGAAATGGTGGATACATTTATGGGCACTCTCACAGTCCCGTTATTTAATTTAATGATTGAAAGCTCTTTGTCGGGTTTTACAGAGATGATTTTGACAGGGGAGAGAATTGAAAGTGGTATCAAGAGTGGGAAGATCCCGATGGCTACATCTTCTAATGTTGTGAAGAATCCATTTGGAAGTAAAAAGGAGGTCAATGTTGTCTATGGCCATAAGATCCATAGTAAAAGTAACCACCATCAGTCTGTGGGAGCAGAGTTAATTTCAAATTTAGCGCCTGTTCAACAACAACAACAACACGGTAATCAACGAAGGCCAGACTCTCTATCGAGGAAGTTTACCAAAATTTTAATGCCTTTATCTCAGGCATTACAACATTTGCTGAAGGCTGAAATCATTTCACTGTGGGATCCTCCTCAAAATCTTAACACCTCCTCTCTAAAGTATAATCCAAACGCGAGGTGTGCTTATCATTCGAACAGTCCTGGTCATGACATCAACAATTGTTGGGTTTTGAAAAGCAAGATTCAGGACATGATTGATAATAAAGAAATTGAGTTTAATCCTCCAGAGACTCCAAACGTGATTACCACACCTATGCCCAAGAATGACAAAGGCATAAGTTCTGGTTAAGATGTGTTGTATATTACCTCTGTAAATGATATGGTTACTCCCCTCTCTACAATCAAGAATAATCTGTTACAAGTTGGTTTGTTTTCGGGATATGTTGAAGGATGTTATTATTGTGCAGTCCAACCCAGCGGCTGTAGGTTGCTGGAGGAAGGTGTTCAATGTCTGATGGATGAACACATGATTTTGATTGAAAAAGTTTAGTCTATTGAGAATTTGTGCCAAGATTTGTTTGTTATCTTCGGTACTCCTTTTAGGATCCCTTCCAAAGGTCCTATAAGGATTACCGCCAATCCAAAAGTTGCTCCTTTGGTTATTACAACATCCGGACGTATCCCATATTCCTCGGAGAAGGCTATTCCGTGGAATAATGGGTGTGACGCCTATTACCATGGCATTAAGCAAGAGTTGTCCGATGAAGATGGTGAAGAGGTTGATCCCAGCATTGTCAATATTGCGGGGACTAGTAAAATTACCAGAAGTGGAGGAATTTTATCCCCGAAAATCTTGCCACCTGCTCAGGTTACGGTTACTAAGACAACTGCTGAGGCTCTGGGTAAAGAGCCAGTGATAGAGCCTGCCCAGACAGAGGTGCCAAAGGAAGCTCTGGTCAAGGATACCTCTGGAAAGGATTTGGAAGAGGTTTTGAAGATCATTCATAGAAGTGACTATAAAATTGTGGAATAGATGGGTTAGACCCCGTCTAAAATCTATGTGTTGTCTTTGTTATTGTGTTTTGAAGCCCATGCGAAGGCTTTAGTAAATTTCTTGAAGACTGCCCATGTGCCACAACAGATTTCGGCTGGACAATTTGGAAGCTATGTGGCTAGTCTGATAACTGATAATGGTTTGGGTTTCTTCGATGCTGACTTGACTCCGGAAGGGTAAAATCACAATAGGGCCCTGTATGTCTCCATTGAATGCAGGGGCACTACATTGGCCCATGTGTTAATTGATACTGGCTCTTCTCTGAATGTTCTTCCCAAAGGCGCTCTCGACCGACTAGATTGTGAAGAGTTGGTGCTGAAGCCTAGCGATATCATAGTTTGAGCCTTTGACGGATCGAAAGAATGGTGCATGGAGAGGTGGACTTCCCAATCAAGGTGGGTTCACAGATATTTGAGTCCACTTGCTATGTCATGGACATCCATCCTGCTTACTCTTGTTTATTAGGGAGCCCTTGGATTCATGGGGCAGGTACTGTAACCTCCACCTTGCACCAGAAGCTAAAGTATCTGGTAAAGGGGAAGGTTGTTACTGTCTGTGGAGAGGAGGAATACATGGTCAGCCACCTCAATTTTTTCCGATACATAGAAATGGATGGATAATTTATTGAAACACCATGTCAAACCTTTGAAGTGATTTCCCCTGCTATTGTCAAAGACGTTTCTGCCATTCCGAAGATTACCAAAACTCTGCACAAGATGGCCTCCTTGAAAGATGCTAAGGCTACTATTGAAGAAGGTGGTAGTACAATTTGGGGTCAGCTACCTGATATCCATTTTAAATCTAACAAGTTTGGTCCGGGCTTTACTGCAGAAGGTCATAAGTCTATTCGTCACGCTCGGTCTGGAAGACCTCCATTCCGCATTAGCAACAACGGAGTTAATGCTATAGAGGATGCAGACAATGATTGTGACTTCAATAATTGGATATTCCCCACCATTTGTGATGGACTGGATAATTGGAAGGAGGGAGACATCTTTCCCATCTCTTTTAGTCAGGAGTAATAGCTATATTCTTGTCTTATTTTTTTTCAAAATTTTTTGGCTATGTAATAAACAATGACTTTAAGACCTTGTGTCATACCCGGGGCACAATGATTCATTTGTTAAAAGGTTGATAATTTATAAACATTTATTCATTCAATAAAAACATTGGATGTTTTGTATGAAAATTTTGTGATCTCTGTTTTTCTTTTATCTTTTTGCATTTTCAAATGGCTATGTGTTCTTACACACACCCACACACTACATTGCAGATCCTCATCCCCTCTCGATCTCGTTAATAACAATTCTGCTATTGTCACTTATGACTTCGAAAATCCGATCTACCAAGCCGAGGACGAAGGTGAGGAAGATTGTGAAATACTTAGAGAACTTTCCAGACTCTTAATGCAAGAAGAAAAGGCTATCCAACCACATGAATAGTCGATCAAAGTTGTAAACTTGAGTACCGAGACAGACAAGAAAGAGGTCAAGACTGGTGCCAACTTAGAGAGTAGTGTCAAGATCAGACTAATCCAGATGTTGCATGAATACATTGAAATCTTTGCTTGGTCATACGAAGACATGCCAGTGCTTGATACTGATATTTTGGTTCACCTCCTGCCAATGAAAGAGGGTTGTGCTCCGATAAAACAAAAGGTTCCTCGCATGCGTCCTGAGATGTATGAAAAGATCAAAAACTGAGGTTATGAAGAAATTCAACACAGGCTTCTTAGCAGTGACATCATATCCTCAATGGGTTGCTAATTTTGTTCTGGTGCCAAAGAAAAATGGCAAGGTACGTATATGCATAGATTACAGGGACCTGAACAGGGCAAGCCCCAAAGATGACTTCCCACTGCCACTAATTGATGTTTTGGTGGACAACACCGCTCAACACAAGGTACTCTCCTTCATGAATGGCTTCTCAGGTTATAATCAGATCAAGATGGCACCTTAAGACATGGAGAAAACTACCTTTGTCACTTAGTGGGGCACTTTCTGCTATAAAGTTATGCCTTTTAGGTTGAAAAACGTCGGGGTAACTTATCAGTGTGCCATGTTAGCCTTATTTCATGACATGATTCACCATGAGATAGAGGACTACATTGATGACATGATAGCTAGGTCACAAACGGAAGAAGAGCATCTTGATCACCTGCATAAACTATTTGAAACACTGAGGAAGTATAAGTTGAAGTTAAACCCGAACAAGTGCACCTTTGGGGTGAGATCTGGTAAACTCTAGGGTTTCGTCGTCAGTGGTAAGTGTATTGAGGTTGATCCTGTGAAAGTTAAAGCCATAAAAGAAATGTTGACTCCTTATACCGAGAAGGAAGTCATAGGTTTCTTAGGACGGTTGAATTATATTGCCCGTTTCATTTCTCATTTTAGTGCTACTTGTGAGCCAATCTTCAAGCTGTTGAAGAAAGATCAGGTAGTAAAATGGAACGACGACTGTCAAAAAGCCTTTGATAAAATCAAGGAGTACCTACAAGAACCTCCCATTCTGATGCCACCAATTGAAGGATGACCTCTAATCATGTACTTAACAGTGCTAGAGAACTCAATGGGGTGTGTACTGGGGCAGCATGACGAGTCTGGTCGAAACGAGCATGCAATATACTACCTTAGCAAAAAGTTTACCGACTGTGAAACAAGATATACACTGCTCGAGAAAACTTGTTACGCTTTGGAATGGGATAATCGCCGACTAAGACAATATATGTTAACCCATACTACCTTGTTGATCTCTTAAATGGATCCCATCAAGTACATATTCGAGAAGCCAACTCTCTCCGGAAGAATAGCCCGATGGCATATGGTCTTAATAGAGTATGACATTCAGTACACCACTCAAAAAGCCATCAAGGGAAGTGTACTGGAAAAACATTTGGCGCATCAGGCTGTAAACGACTATCAATCTATGAACTTCGAATTCTCGGACGAGAACATTATGCTAGTAACAGACTGGGAAGAACCTAGACCGTATGAAGGACCTGAGCCAGGATCCTGATGGACTATGGTTTTTGATGGAGCTTCCAATGCACTTGGCAACAGAATCGATGTTCTGATCATCTACCCTGCAAGTTTCCATACGCCTTTCACTGCCAGACTTTGCTTTGACTGCACCAATAATATGGCTAAATATGAAGTGTGCATCATGGGTCTTAAAGCTGTTATTGACCTTAGAATCAAGTTCTTAAGTGTGTATGGAGACTCATCCTTTGTGATCAGTTAGGTTAAGGGAGAGTGGGATACGAAACACCCAAATCTCATTCCTTATAAATAGCATGTGTTAACCTTGATCCTGTATTTAAAAGAGATTACCTCTGAGCCCATACCAAGAGAAGAGAATCAATTGGCATACACATTGGATACCATGTCATGCATGTTTAAGGTCAGATGGGACAACGAGGCTCCAAGAATTACCATTGAAAGATTCGACGAACAAGCACACTGCTATGAAACTGACACTGATGAAGTAGAGGAAAAACCTTGGTTTCATGAGGTGAAAAGGTAGCTTGAGGCTCAAGAATACCCTGAAGTGGCATCCATCAATGACAAGAAGTTCCTACGGAGGTTCTCGGCTAAGTTCTTCTTGAGAAATAGAGTTCTACACAAACACAATCATGACTTGACTCTACTTCATTGTGTGGACAAGAATGTAGCAAAAGAGATTATGCAAGATATGCCTGAACGTGTCTTCGGTACTCACTCCAGTGGGCATACTATGGCTAAAAATATTTTGAAAGTTGCTTATTATTGGTCGACTATGGAAACTGACTGTCACCACCACTTGAGAACTTGTAATAAGGGTCAAACTTATGTTGATAAAGTTCAAGTGCCTCCAGTACCTTTGAATGTCATGACTTCTCCTTGGCCATTCGCAATGTGGGGCATTCATATGATCGGAGAAATCAAGCCTACTGCCTCTAACGGATATTGCTTCATCCTTGTTGCCATTGATTACTTTACAAAATGGGTAGAATCAGCTCCGTTCTCCTCTGATTCCAAGAATATGGTCGCCCAGTTCATCAAACATAACCTAATCTGTCAGTATGGCATCCCTGATAGGTTTATCACAGACAATGGTACCAATCTCAACAACACAATGATCACTGAACTCTGCACACAGTTCCAGATCAAGCACCACAACTCTTCTCCGTACGTCCAAAAATGAATGGCGCAGCAGAAGCCGCCAATAAAAATATAAAGAAGATCATACAGAAGATGGTTGTGACATATAAAGATTGGCACGAGATGTTACTGTTTTCCTTTCACGGCTACCGCACTTCGGCTTAAACATCAACTGGGGCAACCTTATTCTCTCTGATTTATGATATGGAAGTTGATCTACCTGTCAAGGTTCAGATCCCTTCTCTAAGGATTATGAAAGATACAGACTTGGACAAAAATGAGTGGATTCAGACTAGGTTGGATCATTTAAATCTAATCGACGAGAAGAGGCTTGCGGCTATTTTTCACAATCAGATGTACCAAAAATTCATGATCAAGGCATTCAACAAAAATATCAAGCATCGGGTATATCAGGATGGTGACTTGGTAATAAACAGCATTATTCTTCCACGGGGTGATCCCAGGGGAAATGGACTCCCACTTGCAAAGGGCCGTTTGTAATCAACAAAATATTTTCTGGCAGAGGTATGATACTGACCACCATGGACGATGAAGATTTCCCGCACCTTGTAAATGCAGACATAGTCAAAAGATATTACGCATGAAAACGACCCACTAGGTTGACTGGCCTAGGAAACAATAAGGGCATCCCGACGAGCCAAAAAGGTTTGGGCAAAAATCAGGGATATATATGAAAAGATTGTACACCCGACAAGTCGAAAACCTGAAAAGGCGGCTTGGGCAAAAAAGGGTATCCCAGTGGACTTAAACCCCGAAAGGGCAGTCCAGGAAAAAATTAGGGAAGCATACGACTATGTCCCCATTAGATCACTTACAACAAGCTTTATTACCAAAGTCAAAGTCCAAGTGGTACATATCAGTTCACTCACTTTCTTCCGACAACAAGGGATGAGATGCTTGAAGACATTAGGGCAGTAGAAAAGTTGGAACCCGACGAGATTATTTCCACATAGCTACTATCTTGTTTACACTTTTTATTCTTTTCATTTAATGATGATTTCCCCTTATTTTGATCTTTGTCTCTTTGTACAAAATCGCCCATTTATGGGCAAACTATCAATAAGAAATTCAATTTCAAAATTCAAACTCTTTGTTTTTACTTTTTCTGTTTTATTAGCAAGACGTCCAATGACTAAAATTGAATGAGCATATGCATATGAATATAATTAACTGTTGACAAATATATGCACAAAAACAGGAATAAGAATTTACTCAAGACTCTAGGAATTGGGATAACGTCCAAGCCATCCACAAATCTCCACAGATCCACTTCCATGAGATTATCCCTATAAATTAATCTTCACAAGTTCATACATTCCCCGCAATTTCCTCGGCAGATCGCTCTGGCAGATAAAGGAGTATAGTCTTCTTCCCAATAATATCACCCATCTACGGAATCCCAATCATTACAGTTTATGGAAATTCTTCTCCCCAACTTAGTTTTAAAAATTGTAAAATCCCCTGCAGACTACTTCTCTCCAGTAGAGCTCATTCTCCTTAGAAAGGAGTTTCCCTCAACAGAGTATTCCTCCATCAACAGGGTTAACTTCCCCAGTGGATTTTAGATTTCTGTCAACAGGGTTTATTTCCCCAACAGGGTTTATTTCCTCAGCAAAGTTCAATCTCCCCAACTTAAGTCTGCTTCTACCATAGATTACCGGCAAGATTCCTGCCTCCAGCAAATGACAGCCCTAATTGCTATCCCCAGAATGTTGCTACGAAATATGAAACTAGATTAGATACCGGTCAACCAGACAAGTCGGTACCCGTATCAGAAACTCGATCAAACAACACCTCGAAAGAATATCCATCTCTTTTATCCCCAATCTGGGTATATAAGAATTGTAATTCCCAGTAGAGCAAGGAACACCAATGTCCCTGAACTTTTCCTCCCAAGAAGAAATCAACATTCCTCGGCGGGGCTCCCTCAAAGAGGGAGCAGGAATCCCCAGCAGAGACAATCCCCAGAAGATCGAAGATACACATACTCTCCATCTCCAGCAACAGTCAGGGATTCATTTTCCTCAGACAAAAATGTTCTCCGAGTTTACAAAAACACTTCAACAACATTTCATATTCATACATCATTTGCGAACAGCATAGCATACGCATATAAAACGCATGTAACATAATCTCATTTATTTTGAGAACATCATTACACAATGCATTCCATACATCATGAAATTGCATAAAGCTAACTCCTTACCTTTTCAGGAAAAGATCAATCAACAGACCAACATCATCAACTACTGGTATGACCAGACAGTCTTCTCAAAAACAGCATCTTTTGGCTCAGTTTAGATCGAGCATGGATCTATTCAGATACTTCTCCCAGTTGAAGACGAGCGTGGATATCTTCTGGTTCAGATTAAATCAACCATAGATTTATTCTGATACTTCTTCCAGTTGAAAACGGTCATAGACATTTTCTGGATCAAATTAAATCAAGCATGGATTTATTCTGATACTTCTTCCAGTAAAAGTCAAGCATAAATATTTGTTGGCTCAGTTTAAATCAAGCATAGATTTATTATGATACTTCTTCCAGTAGACATTCTTCCGGCTCAGCTTAGATCGAGCGTAGATCTATTCTGATACTTCTCCCAGTTGGAATCAGTCGTAAAAATCTTCTGGCTCAATTTAAATCAAGCGTGTACTTATTCTGATACTTCTTCCAGTCAAAAACATTTTCTGGCTTAGTTTAGATCAATCTAGATTTATTCGGATACTTCTTCCAGATAAAAACAAGCACAAGTATTTGTTGGCTCGGATTAAATCGACCAACGGTTTATTCTATTACTTCTTCTAGTAGACCTTTTTCTGGATCAGATTAAATCAACCAAATATTTATTCTAATACTTCTTCCAGTTAAAGACAAAGAGGCCTTTTCTGGCTCAGATTAAATCGACCATATATCTATTCTGATACTTCTCCCAGTTAAAGAAGAAGAGACATTTTTTGGCTCAGCTTAAATCAACCAAAGATTTATTCTGATACTTCTTCCAGTCGAAGTCGTATATTGTGATACGGTGGGAGAACTGACTTGAGGTTTTGCGTTTGTTTTCGCAAATGTTTCGGTTGAGCAAGAGTCGCCACCGACTTTTTATTTTATCCTAAAGGAAAGGTTAAAAAGCACAGGAAAAACCTTTTGAGATGTTTCGTGGGTTCGGGGGGTAGATTATGAAAAGGGAAGGTATTAGCACCCTTTTCATCCATGGTTATCCATGGGCTCTTAGTTACTTGGTTTTTAGATCACTTGCCTTTGATTTTCAAATTGCTTGAAATTGTGGTGTGTGTGTGTGTGTTTTGAAAATGTTTTGAAAAAGAGGCCTTGTCTAGGCAACCATTGTAATGACTCGTGTTTGAGTATATACAAAGGTGTGTATCTTTTCGAAAAGATGTTTCAAATGTTTTTGGAAGTTTGTTTTGAAAGTGTTTGTGGAGTGTGGTTTTGAAAAGTAGGCAAGTGTGTTTGCAAGTTTGATCAAGTAACTAAGAGTTTGTCTACCATATTGTACTCAAAGGTTTTTCTCATGTTTTAACCCTTTTAACAATTTTGTTCCACCATTGTATTTGGTGGACAATCTTGCGTTAGGATGTTAACGGGACAGGCGCGGGTCATCGTATGGACCATGAATGCAATGGTGCCAAGTGTCTTTGGCAATTTTGCTTGAAGGGACTATGATCATTTTGATAGGAAACTTTCGAAAGCGTCATCGAGGGACTATGATCATTTGGATTTGTTTTGTTTTGCCAAAGAAACTCAACGTGCAAGCATGGCCCATTTTGGAAGGCAACAAGCGGGATTACCCTAGGGGTGCAATTGTGAATGGTGTATTGATTTCATGCATTTGTCTTTGTATTAGGTTATCTAGCGTTTGATTTTATGTACATACAAACCCTAGGTCTAACCATGGTATATTTGAAAGCGAAAAATTGTGAGAATTTAAAGTCCTAAATTATTATTAAATAATCATGGGGATGGGGGTACAAATGTTCAAATGGGGATGAGACTTTAATAGGAGAGTGGTATCCCAATATTTACAACCAAATCGAATCAATCGCAAATGTAATATGTATCAATGTATAGGAATAAGTAAATGTGTATGTGTAAATGTATTTGTGTAAGTGTATGTGATTTATTTACAAGTGAAATAAAAATAAAAAAGGGTTAATTTTGGATATTTTCATATTTAGGGCAAAACTCTAATTTTGTAAATAAATAGTATTAATTATTTATCATATACAATATTTAATAATTATATATAAAAAATAAATAAAAAAGAAGTATGTTGTAAAAAGTAATTTTTGAGGTCAAATATTAATAAAAATAAAATGTATTATTTTTATATTTATCCTAAATATTCTAATAAATATGTAAGTATTTATATTATATATTAAATATACTAAATATATACAAAAAATAAAATATTAATTAATTATCAAAAAAAAGTGTATTTTAAGAAAATGTTTTCAAATGATAAAATAAAATAAAATTAGAAAATAAATGTATTTGTATTATTTTTTTAGTATTTTACATAAAAGTATATATATTATTTTATATGTACAAGTTCAAATAAAACGAATAAAATCCCAATAAAATGCAAAAATGGTTGGAAAAATATTTTTAATATTTTTTATGTTTTGACAAAAAATAATAAGTCAGAAGAAAAAAATAAAAGTCAAAAATAATTAAAAAAACACACACAATGGGCCAAGGGGGTGTAAGTGAAAAATGTGGGTGCAAATAGAAAAAAATAGGTCAGGCCCAGCCCAAGGCAAGCTTCTTCAACCTCCAGCCATTCAAACAGAAGCAAAACGCGCGTTTCTCTTTGTCAAGCACAGATCCTGATTCTTTGATCTTTAACAAAAACTTACAACATCAATATTGTAGAGCAAACTGCCACGATTCTAAACATGTAAAGAAGTTGTTATAACTCTCAGAAATGAGAGATAATTTCTCCTCCCCCAATTCCTGACCTAGCTTTTTTCAAATGTTCATGTCCAAAATTCGTGCAGCACACACAACATAAATGAAAAGTGAGGATATGGGTAGCTTCAGGGCCATGAATAGAACATACCTTCTTCACAAACTTAAGCCTAAATATGCTTGGATAGAGAGATGGAAGTTCAAACTTTTACCTGTTCAGCTTGAGTTGTGTACAACAATGGAGGCACTTTCAATGAAGTTTGAGGACTTGTACAGCTTGCTTGAGGTCCAAGGATGCTTCCTCTATGCTTGGCTTGCTTTGAATCTTACTGAATCGAGCTACAGAAGTCAACCTGCACAGATGAAAAATGAAAATGGCACACTTGGCTATGGCTGTTACAGTTCTAGTTCAATGCTTGGAATAGCTTCAATGGATGATAGGGAGTGTGTTTGAAGAGGTTTCAGCCAAAACGCACGATAGGAATGGACTGTGGGATTCAAGCTGCAGCCTATGCCCTGTTTTGCCACAAAACTGTGCTTTTCTGTATATGGAGGTTTGAGAGATGGTTTGGTCGTGTTTCAGACTTGGTTTTATGTTTGGAAAGTGCTCATGAAGTTTTTTTAGGCTTCTCTTGACAGGAATGTGAGTTGTTGTTCAAAATGCAAGTTTTCTTCCTTCTTAAGCAAAAGTTACCAAGTCAGGTTACAGGCTCATGCAGGCCCCTCAAACATGCTGCAAAGTTTGTTCTTGATCAGTGGGATATGTCCACACATTTTTGCCTCAGAGATCTCCTTGTACTTCAAAGATATGGACCTTGACATAAAGTGGATCTTTTCAAAAATGGCTAAAATGCTTTTTCCAATTTAAGGTTAATCTTTTGTGTAATGGCTTAATGGACAAGATAATGCTAGGACACAAAGGTTTTGCATTAAATTATTGAGTGTGGATGAGATAAAATGCCTGTAATCTAGCTTGGAACATGCTGACTTGAAAATGGCAATGTTATGAACATGTAATTGGCTTATGAACAAAGTGACTTTTGCCCATCTTCACAAATTCGATTCTCCCTAACCACAAGGGTGTTTGAGAAGTTCTTGGACAATTTGGAAATCTTGGAATGTGTACTACAATCCATATTTGTAATGCAAGTTGAAATTACAAGTGGAAGCATGTGAAAAGTGGTCATGAAGTTGGGCAAAAATTCTGCCCAAAATAGGTCAAAAAATTTCTAAGTTAAGAATGTTTTGCACCCCTATTCCAAAAATCATAACTTGAGCTAAAAGCTTCTTTTGAGAAAACTTTGTGAATCAAAGTTGTAGATTTTGCAATGGACTATAACTTTCATGTTTTGAGTTTTGTTTGAATCCAAATACATCTTGATGAAAAAATGGGACAAAGTTAGGAAAAAATTAGGAAATTTCAAAACTTAGAAAATTTCTAAGTTATGAAATTTCTTCATTTCAAACCCTAATTTGTGATTTTTGGTTTCTTGATGAACAAGTTTGATAATTTGGCATGTTTTGATGAAAAATGAATCTTGACACTTGATTTTGACCAAAAAGTCAAAGTTTGACTTTTCAATATACAGTCAAATTTTGATCAGTTGACTGGAAAATTCATCTGTCAATCCTGTGCATTTGGGACTTTTTGAACTTGTTGAATGTGTCAAGACCATGCCATTGAGTCCTTGAGTCCATATGTGAGCTTGGTTTGCCATTGTCTAGGTCAAACAGTCAAAAATTGCCTTTGTGCAGTCAAAACCCTAAAAATGACCAATTTGCCCTTTTGGTGATCTGATCAAATTTCTTGTGGAACTGTGATCCAAGCTTGATCAAATGGTTCATATGAGTTCATAATGTTAATGTGGGTCAAAAGTTATGAGGTTTGACTGTCAATTGACCACAGTTGACTTTTTTTCCAATACAGCTGATTTCTAGGTCAACTGTCCAATTGACTGGGCAAAGATTGGAATCAAGGCTTGAAACTTAGTATGGATAAACTTGTGAGTCCCACATGAAGCATGAAAGTCATCTTAGGCATTTTAGGTCAAAACATCTTTGTGCAAACTCAAACCCTAATTTGGGTCAACAGTGCAAGGATGGGCCTTGAGCAGAGTAAACCCTAACTTGATCTTGAGCTCCAAGGGTCTTGTGATGAGGAAATGTTGAAGAAATGAGAGGGAAAATTTTGGGGTACAATAGTTTCCCCTGTTCAATCTTCTTGAACCTGAAGAGTTAGATTGGCAAGTTTGCCTTTCGCGTCTCGAAGGTAAAAGGAGATTGGACACTAGAGTGCCCAAAAATTTGCACTCGGTGATGTGATGGTAGAGGGAATGGGCTTAAAGATGCCATTTGGTGATGTGACAGAATCTTGTCGGGGGATGGTCTTAAAGATGCCATCTGGAAATGGGCTTAAAGATGCCATTTGGAAATGTCTGGAGGAGGATGGGCTTAAAGGTGCCATCTGAAGGTGTTGAACTGTATGTCATTGGTGAGTGGACGAGTATCAGAAAGGTATCCATGTTTTGGAACATCTCTGAACTGGGGGGTCTGAACAAGCAATAGATTGACATCCATGTTTGGAGAATCCACAAACTGTTTTCAGAAGTCTTGAAGTTGAATAAGCAATAGAGCAGCATCCATTGATGGGAAGCGTCCGTAAACTGTTTTAAAAAGTTGAACAGTCTGAACAAGCGATAGGTTAACATCCGTTACTGGAGAACCCGTGAACTGTTTTCAGAAGTCTTGAGTGGAGGGGGAACCGGTGTAGGGTTTCCTGATGATGAGTCCGTGAAAAACTGCATCTGGATGAATCTGGAATAAGTATCAAAATGTCGCCATGTCTGGGTCACATCTGAACTATCTCTGGATGAATCTGGAATAAGTATCAAAATGTCGCCGTGTCTGGGTCACATCTGAACTATCTCTGGATGAATCTGGAATAAGTATCAGAATGTCGCCGTGTCTGGGTCACATCTGAACTATCTCTGGATGAATCTGGAATAAGTATCAGAATGTCGCTGTGTTTGGGTCACATCTGAACTATCTCTGGATGAATCTGGAATAAGTATCAGAATGTCACCGTGTCCGGGTCACATCTAAACTATTTCTAGAAAGAATCTCGGAAGATGATGATCTTTGTCTGTCGACTGATCTTACCTGAAAAGGTAAAGAGTTAGTTGTATGCAATGTCATGATGCGTGATGCAATGTATGTTATATCAATGTTTATGATATGAATGTGATGAATGTGCATGTAAGCTGATGAGCTGTCTTGCTGAGGATAGATGAATCCTGGATGGCTGGACACAAAAGAATCTTGACTGCTGCCGGGGAAAATAATTCCTTGACTGCTGCTGGGGAGGGCAAGAATCTTTGATTGCTGAAGATGAGAAGTCCTGGGACAACTGTTGGGGAATCAGAAGCTTGGGTTGTATGCCAGTCTACTGGGGATTCTTGTCTTGAAGAGATCTTCACTGGAGAATATTCGAATATTCTGTGAGGAACTGAGAACGAGAGTCTTCATTCAGCTTGGAGATTGATAGTTGGAAGTTTTAGCTCCGCTGGGGATTGACAGTTTTGGCTCCACTAGGGATTTTGAATCTTGGCTCTGAGGGGAATTAGATTCTGGAAGGCTCTCTGGCTGGGGAAGTCGAGAATCTTTTGATCATTGCAGGTATTGATCTGGAATAAGTTACTGAATGTCGCCATTTCTGGGTCACATCTTGAACTATCTCTAGAAGTAAATCTGGAATAAGTATCGGAATGTCGCCAAATCTTGGGTCACATCTTGAACTATTTCTGGAAGGAAATCTTGAATAAGTTATGGAATGTCGCCAAACCTGGGTCACATCTGAACTATCTCTAGAATGAAATCTGGAATAAGTTATGGAATGTCGCCAAACCTTGGGTCACATCTTGAACTATCTCTAGAATGAAATCTTGAATAAGTTATGGAATTTCGCCAAACCTGGGTCACATCTGAACTATCTCTAGAATGAAATTTGGAATAAGAATCGGAATGTCGCCAAATCAGGGTCACATCTGAACTATTTCTGGAAGGAAATTCTGAATAAGTTACGGAATGTCGCCAAATCAGGGTCACATCTGAACTATCTCTAGAAGGAAATTCTGAATAAGTTACGGAATGTCGCCAAATCTTGGGTCACATCTTGAACTATCTCTAGAATGAAATCTTGAATAAGTTATGGAATGTCCCCAAATCTTGGGTCACATCTGAACTATTTCTAGAAGCAAATCTGAATAAGTTATAGAATGTCGCCATCTCTGGGTCACATCTTAAACTATTTCCGGAAGTAGGTCTGGAATAAGTATCGGAATGTCGCCAAATCAGGGTCACATCTGAAACTATTTCTGGAAGGAAATCTGAATAAGTTATAGAATGTCGCCATCTCTTGGGTCACATCTTGAACTATTTCAATCTTCTGAGGTGATAAGGATGAGAGTCTTCACTCTTGAGCGAAACAGATTTTTAGGAGCTTCAATTGTCCATTATTCTGTTGGTGGTTGTAACTTCCAGCAGGTGATGAAGGAATTGTTGAACACTTTTGACATTCGAATGCCCCAAGTGGTGATGAAGGAGACTTGAGTCAGATTACTCTGCGAATTGAGAGATTTCTTGAAATCTTGACTGGACTGCCCCAAGTTAACTGAACTTTGAAAGATCTGTTGAAACCTTGACTGGACTGCCCCAGGTTAATTGGATGGTGACATGTCATGCCCCTTGTTGATAGGAGACTGTAATGGAAGTGTCATCCTTCTTGAAGTGATTTTGTTCACTGAGAGAGTTTTCGTTCCTCCGAACATTCGCTGTATGAATTTCTTCACTGTCAAACAAATAGTCAAAATGCAAACAGTGATATTCAAGCAATGCAAAGTTTATGTTTGTCTCGAAGTTTTGAAAAATGCGTTTTTTTTAGCAGAAAACTTTTTATAAGACAAATCAACACAAGATTTTAGAGCAAAGCCTTACAGGAGTCAGGATACCTTTTGTAACAGTATGCTTTCGAATTAACCCATGCTTCAATTAGGACTTTTGAAGGGTTGTAACGTGGCTTGGTTCACGGTTTAAGAAACAAAGGATAAAGGCTCAAAGTATATTTGTACCCACCCGCTCTTCGTGATGTTCTTCAACCCTAAGCTTAGTTAATTGTGCGTCGCACTCTATTCGAGTTTGGAACGACTTTTTGGGTGATGGTTCACCAGTTGAATTTTGGGAGACAGTCATCATCTCCTTTTTTGTTTTGCAAAATTTTTCATTTTGTTGAGGATTTGTAATGACCTCTCTATTTTGATTTTGATTTGTTATCCCTAACTTTTGCTTGACTGTTCCTGTTTTCGAGATTACAGTCAGCGGGATGCCCCAGCTTTCTTAAGCCTCCTTTATAGGTTTTGACTTTGTGGGCTTTTTCTTTTTTGAGAGATTGACTGCCTATGTGATAGGGAACCATCACTGTCTTTTGGTTCCAAAGGAATGCTTTTCTCTTTTTGATGCCGTTCGTTGTATTACGAACTGAGAGTTTGCGACTTCAATGCGCACCTTTTTTTTTAATTAACTGAGAGACTACCCTGCCCCAGGTTTATATCAAAGGTTTGATTTGTTTAGAACAGAAAAACTCCTACTTCTTTGGCTCGAAGGGGTTGACTAGGGATTATCTTCCTTATAACTCCAGTGTTTGGGAATTGAAAGAAATGCATGTACATCATCAGTAAGGTCTGTTCAAAAGCATACTGTATGAGATTATGGTATTGTTTCGTCATCCTCCCTCTAAAGGCTTGCAGCTTTTTATCAAGAGTTAAATGTCAAAAGAAAGCATAAGAGTAGTGAAAACGAATGGATGAATTCAAGACAAACATATGCAATGCATTAATGAAACAGAGTTTGACATTAAAAGATAATTGTTTGAATAACAAAAGATTACAACTTTGAAAATTCAAAATGAAACAAACACAATCTCAATGAGCTGGCATAGGAGCAGTGATCATGCTGGAGTCTCTGGAGGATCAAACTCGGTCTCTTTGGCATTGATCATGTCCTGGATCTTGTTCTTCAGAGGCCAACAGTTGTTGGTGTCATGCCCCAGACTGTCAGAGTGATATGCACACCTTTCATTGGGATGATAGGTAGGAGCAGAAGTGTTTGGGTTCCGGAGGGGAGCCCTCAATGTAATCAGATCCCTCTTCAACAAGTGTTGCAGTGCCTGAGATAGTGACATGTTGATCTTGGTGAACTGTCTCTTAGGGGCGACCTCCTTATGCTGATGCCCCTGTCTTTGTTGAGCAGGCGTAGGATTAGAGATCAAGATTGACCCTACGTGTTGGTCATGACGACCCTTTTGACTGTTCGCAGCATTGGACTCTTTCTTTCCATTATAGGGAACTATTTGAGCATCCGAGGATGTAGTTCCTTGGATCTTTCCACTTTTGATGCCAGCTTCGACCCTCTCGCCGGTCAGTATTAGCTCGGCGAACCCGGCTGAGGAGCTTCCAAATAAGTGATTGAAGAAAGGCCCTGTCAAAGTTCCCATGAAGATGTCAATCAGCTCCCTATCAGTTAAAGGAGGTTGCACCCTACCAGCCAAAACTCTCCACTTTTGGGCATATCCCTTGAAGCTCTCGTCGGAACCCATGGTCATGCTCTGCAATTGCACGCGGGTTGGTGCAAGATCAGCATTGTACTGATACTGCTCATAGAAAGCAAAAGCTAAATCCTCGCAGGTGTGGATGCGAGAACTCTTCAATTGGTAGAACCACTCAAGTTGAGCCCCTACCAGACTTTCTTGGAAGAAATGGATCCAAAGCTTTGGGTCAGTTGCATATGGTTGAATCTTGCGGACATAAGACGTTAGGTGCATCTTAGGGCAAGAAACTCCGTCGTATACGGCAAAGGTAGGGACTTTGAACTTCGGAGGGATGACCAATCCAGGAACCAAACCCATGTCTCCTAGATCCAAGCCAGGTATTTGTTGAATCTCCATAGCATTGAGGCGATCCTCCAATTGTTTGTACTTATCGTCAGCGAGAGGGTATTGTTCCTTGGAGTAGTCAGCTTCCTCTTCAACAATCTCCACACTGTGGTCTTCTTCAAGACTATCCCCTATGTTGGATGGAGTTGCAAGGTCCAGGGTCTTAGGTCTTCTCCTCAAGTTCAGGATGCGGGCTGCCTTCTTGGACTTATTCTTCTTGTCTTTGAGAAGAAGAGTTGTCAGATCCTCTTGCCCTTTACCCATAGCCAGCAACATTTGTTGGAATTGAGCATTTTGAGCTTGGAGCTCTTTCACCGTTTGTTCCATATCCATCCTACTGAAATAAACAGTAGGAAGATTAAGGAAACCTGAAAAGGAGAAACCTGCTATGCAATGATATGTATGATATATATGCAATGTTTTCAAGGATGTCTTGGGGTAAACACAAGAGAATGTTAGAGGTTGAACTTTGATCTTTGAGTGGAGAACTTTGCACTGGTGGATGTCTTTCCACGAGAATCAAGCTCACCATGTCAAGTGGGTCATAGCCCCTGATTCAAGTTATTGCACTTGATCTTTGATTGGAGAACTTTGCATCGGTGGATGTCTTTCCACGATAATCAAGCTCACCATGTCAAGTGGGTCATAGCCCCTGATTCAAGTTGTTGCACTTGATCTTTGATGGCATTTGTTTAGAGGAGAAACCTTTTGCCTCTTGGTAGACGTCTGGTTCAACGTAACCCTGCATCAAAAGAACCCTCGAGATCCTTGAAATGGTTATTGAAAAAATGCTATGGTATGATGTTATGATGTTATGTACATGTATGCGAAAACAAGTAAGTAAGTGTATATACAGGTAATCATATTCACAAAAAGCAAACAAGTCATTAGGTTTAGGCTTGCATGGGGTTTGTAGGTAAGTACCCTCTTGAAGTTAGTTGGCTCATCCTGTCCTAAAATAGAAATCGGGTTCTAAGGAGCTCAATATCATTGGATTGTTTTCTGTGTTCATTGTTTTGGTTTAGCCACTTAATTGGCGACCAAAATATTCCAAGAAAACAACCCTCAGTGAGTGTATTATCGAGTATCTACCAACTTTGGACTGCACCAAAGACGGTCATCTCACTACCCCTAAAAAGGATAGGATGGTCAAGTAAGGTTCTAAGAGTTCGTTAGTGCTTCATGACATCACTCAGCGGCCCCGTACTCTCCTTGATTGAACTCAAGGGTTACCGGTACTCACAAATATGTCACACTAACATAGCTTACTGCTTCAACCATGTCGGTATACCCCGCACAGTTCCCTCACAGTTTTATTGCTATTTACCTAAAAAGGTGCCCCAAATCCGGGTGTAGGATTTACAACAAACCCAAACAAAGACCCAAAAAGTAAAGCAATCAAGGCAATCAAAGCATGAATGTAAAGGTGATCTAAACCCTAAGGTAACCTCACTTTTAGATTATTCCCCAGCAGAGTCGCTAGTTCTGTGATACGGTGGGAGAACTGACTTGAGGTTTTGCGTTTGTTTTCGCAAATGTTTCGGTTGAGCAAGAGTCGCCACCGACTTTTTATTTTATCCTAAAGGAAAGGTTAAAAAGCACAGGAAAAACCTTTTGAGATGTTTCGTGGGTTCGGGGGGTAGATTATGAAAAGGGAAGGTATTAGCACCCTTTTCATCCATGGTTATCCATGGGCTCTTAGTTACTTGGTTTTTAGATCACTTGCCTTTGATTTTCAAATTGCTTGAAATTGTGGTGTGTGTGTGTGTGTTTTGAAAATGTTTTGAAAAAGAGGCCTTGTCTAGGCAACCATTGTAATGACTCGTGTTTGAGTATATACAAAGGTGTGTATCTTTTCGAAAAGATGTTTCAAATGTTTTTGGAAGTTTGTTTTGAAAGTGTTTGTGGAGTGTGGTTTTGAAAAGTAGGCAAGTGTGTTTGCAAGTTTGATCAAGTAACTAAGAGTTTGTCTACCCTATTGTACTCAAAGGTTTTTCTCATGTTTTAACCCTTTTAACAATTATGTTCTACCATTGTATTTGGTGGACAATCTTGCGTTAGGATGTTAACGGGACAGGCGCGGGTCATCGTATGGACCATGAATGCAATGGTGCCAAGTGTCTTTGGCAATTTTGCTTGAAGGGACTATGATCATTTTGATAGGCAACTTTCGAAAGCGTCATCGAGGGAATATGATCATTTGGATTTGTTTTTTTTTGCCAAAGAAACTCAATGTGCAAGCATGGCCCATTTTGGAAGGCAACAAGCGGGATTACCCTAGGGGTGCAAGTGTGAATGGTGTATTGATTTCATGCATTTGTCTTTGTATTAGGTTATCTAGCGTTTGATTTTATGTACATACAAACCCTAGGTCTAACCATGGTATATTTGAAAGCGATAAATTGCGAGAATTTAAAGTCCTAAATTATTACAAAATAATCATGGGGATGGGGGTACAAATGTTCAAATGGGGATGAGACTTTAATAGGAGAGTGGTATCCCAATATTTACAACCAAATCGAATCAATCACAAATGTAATATGTATCAATGTATAGGAATAAGTAAATGTGTATGTGTAAATGTATTTGTGTAAGTGTATGTGATTTATTTACAAGTGAAATAAAAATAAAAAAGGGTTAATTTTGGATATTTTCATATTTAGGGCAAAACCCTAATTTTGTAAATAAATAGTATTAATTATTTATCATATACAATATTTAATCATTATATATAAAAAATAAATAAAAAAAGAAGTATGTTGTAAAAAGTAATTTTTGAGGTCAAATATTAATAAAAATAAAATGTATTATTTTTATATTTATCCTAAATATTCTAATAAATATGTAAGTATTTATATTATATATTAAATATACTAAATATATACAAAAAATAAAATATTAATTATTTATCAAAAAAAAGTGTATTTTAAGAAAAATGTTTTCAAATGATAAAATAAAATAAAATTAGAAAATAAATGTATTTGTATTATTTTTTTAGTATTTTACATAAAAGTATATATATTATTTTATATGTACAAGTTCAAATAAAACGAATAAAATCCCAATAAAATGCAAAAATGGTTGGAAAAATATTTTTAATATTTTTTATGTTTTGACAAAAAATAATAAGTCAGAAGAAAAAAATAAAAGTAAAAAATAATAAAAAAAACACACACAATGGGCCAAGGGGGTGTGAGTGAAAAATGTGGGTGCAAATAGAAAAAAATAGGTCAGGCCCAGCCCAAGGCAAGCTTCTTCAACCTCCATCCATTCAAACAGAAGCAAAACGCGCGTTTCTCTTTGTCAAGCACAGATCCTGATTCTTTGATCTTTAACAAAAACTTACAACATCAATATTGTAGAGCAAACTGCCACGATTCTAAACATGTAAAGAAGTTGTTCTAACTCTCAGAAATGAGAGAGAATTTCTCCTCCCCCAATTCCTGACCTAGCTTTTTTCAAATGTTCATGTCCAAAATTCGTGTAGCACACACAACATAAATGAAAAGTGAGGATATGGGTAGCTTCAGGGCCATGAATAGAACATACCTTCTTCACAAACTTAAGCCTAAATATGCTTGGATAGAGAGATGGAAGTTCAAACTTTTACCTGTTCAGCTTGAGTTGTGTACAACAATGGAGGCACTTTCAATGAAGTTTGAGGACTTGTACATCTTGCTTGAGGTCCAAGGATGCTTCCTCTATGCTTGGCTTGCTTTGAATCTTACTGAATCGAGCTACAGAAGTCAACCTGAACAGATGAAAAATGAAAATGGCACACTTGGCTATGGCTGTTACAGTTCCAGTTCAATGCTTGGAATAGCTTCAATGGATGATAGGGAGTGTGTTTGAAGAGGTTTCAGCCAAAACGCACGATAGGAATGGAATGTGGGATTCAAGCTGCAGCCTATGCCCTGTTTTGCCACAAAACTGTGCTTTTCTGTATATGGAGGTTTGAGAGATGGTTTGGTCGTGTTTCAGACTTGGTTTTATGTTTGGAAAGTGCTCATGAAGTTTTTTTAGGCTTCTCTTGACAGGAATGTGAGTTGTTGTTCAAAATGCAAGTTTTCTTCCTTCTTAAGCAAAAGTTACCAAGTCAGGTTACAGGCTCATGCAGGCCCCTCAAACATGCTGCAAAGTTTGTTCTTGATCAGTGGGATATGTCCACACATTTGTGCCTCAGAGATCTCCTTGTACTTCAAAGATATGGACCTTGACATAAAGTGGATCTTTTCAAAAATGGCTAAAATGCTTTTTCCAATTTAAGGTTAATCTTTTGTGTAATGGCTTAATGGACAAGATAATGCTAGGACACAAAGGTTTTGCATTAAATTATTGAGTGTGGATGAGATAAAAGGCTTGTAATCTAGCTTGGAACATGCTGACTTGAAAATGGCAATGTTATGAACATGTAATTGGCTTATGAACAAAGTGACTTTTGCCCATCTTCACAAATTCGATTCTCCCTAACCACAAGGGTGTTTGAGAAGTTCTTGGACAATTTGGAAAGCTTGGAATGTGTACTACAATCCATCTTCGTAATGAAAGTTGAAATTCCAAGTGGAAGCATGTGAAAAGTGGTCATGAAGTTGGGCAAAAATCCTGCCCAAAATAGGTCAAAAAATTTCTAAGTTAAGAATGTTTTGCACCCCTATTCCAAAAATCATAACTTGAGCTACAAGCTTCTTTTTAGGAAACTTTGTGAATCAAAGTTGTAGATTTTGCAATGGACTATAACTTTCATTTTTTGAGTTTTGTTTGAATCCAAATACATCTTGATGAAAAAATGGGACAAATTTAGGAAAAAATTAGGAAATTTCATAACTTAGAAAATTTCTAAGTTATGAAATTTCTTCATTTCAAACCCTAATTTGTGATTTTTGGTTTCTTGATGAACAAGTTTCATAATTTGGCATGTTTTGATGAAAAATGAATCTTGACACTTGATTTTGACCAAAAAGTCAAAGTTTAACTTTTCAGTATACAGTCAAATTTTGATCAATTGATTGGAAAATTCATTTGTCAATCCTATGCATTTGAGACTTTTTGAACTTGTTGAATGTGTCAAGACCATGCCATTGAGTCCTTGACTCCATATGTGAGCTTGGTTTGCCATTGGCTAGGTCAAACAGTCAAAAATTGCCTTTGTGCAGTCAAAACCCTAAAAATGACCAATTTGCCCTTTTGGTGATCTTATCAAATTTCTTGTGGAACTGTGATCCAAGCTTGATCAAATGGTTCATATGAGTTCATAATGTTAATGTGGGTCAAAAATCATGAGGTTTGACTGTCAATTGACCACAGTTGACTTTTTTCCCAATACAACTGATTTCTAGGTCAACTGTCCAATTGACTGGGCAAAGATTGGAATCAAGGCTTGAAACTTAGTATGGATAAACTTGTGAGTCCCACATGAAGCATGAAAGTCATCTTAGGCATTTTAGGTCAAAACACCTTTGTGCAAACTCAAACCCTAATTTGGGTCAACAGTGCAAGGAGGGGCCTTGAGCAGAGTAAACCCTAACTTGATCTTGAGCTCCAAGGGTCTTGTGATGAGGAAATGTTGAAGAAATGAGAGGGAAAATTTTGGGGTACAAGATATATAAACATCTTTTGGCTCAGATTAAATCTACCAAATATTTATTCTTATGCTTCTTCCAGTTGCAGATAAGCATAGACATCTTTTGGCTCAGATTAAATCAACCACAGATTTTTTTGGATACTTCTTCCAGTTGAAGTCAATAGTTACTTTGGATGGCGTCTATAAGCTCATCTCTGATGACTTTCCATCATCTCTACAAATGGCATCTATAAGCCCATTCCCGGTATAATCAACCAGCATCATCACTCCTGGCACAGGCGAGTGCAAATTTCTAGGCACTTAAGTGTTCAATCCTCTTCTACCTTCAAGTTACGAATGGCGGACATGCCAATCTAACTCTTCAGGTATAAGAAGATTGAACAGGGGAAGCTGTTGTACCCCAAAATTTTCCCTCCCATTTTTCTTCGAGGCATTCTTTCAAGGCTCTCAAATACTCAAGAATCTCAAAGGATGACCAGTTAAATGCTTCTCATAAGCCAAAGGTCTATAACTAGGGTTTTGAGTTTCTCAAGGAAATTTGGGTTGCAAAGGTCTCAAATGATTTCCATGGTTCATCATAGGTCCTCAACAAGGTTCATGTCAAGTTTCAAGTCTTGCATCACAAGTTTGCTCAGTCAATGGCTCAGATGATTGAAAATCAACTATATTGGGTAAAAGGTCAATTATGGTCAACATACAGTCAAACTTCAAGATTTTGGTCAACATCAACATTTTGAAGTGATATTCACCATTTTATCAAGGGTTGATCATGATTCCCCAAGGAAAGCCCACAAATCATCAAAAGTCGAGAATTTCCAAATTAAGGTTTCCTTAGGAGAAGTCAACTGAACTTTGACCAAGCATAACTTTCACATGCTTCATTAACTTTTCCCCAAAAAAAGCAAATTTTGAAGGATATCAAATTCTCTACAACTTTTTTTTTATGCTCAAGTCCAAAAAGTTCTTCATTTGAAAGATATGAGCTAATACGTTATAGGTCATTTCCAAAAGTCAACAAAAGACACTTTTTGTCAAGGCAACTTACATCAAGATAATGTCTCCAATTGCAAAAATGATCAAAAGAGAAATTGTAGAGGACATCATGATATTTTGAAAAAGTCAAAGATCATCTGCAAAAGATGAAAATTGAACAAGTTATGAGTTACACAAGTTGGGAAATTTTGAGGAAATTCATAAAATGCAAAATGAACAAGCTTGAAATTTTGAACTTATGGGCTAACTTTTTGAGTTTCATACATGCTCATGACCTTAAAAGAGACTCCTAAGTTCACTCATACTTTTTCCTATACCTTCTTATTATTTTATTTTTATTTTGTTTTGTTTTTATGCAAATAAATTCAAAATAAATTGAATAAAATTATAAATTTGTGGGCTAATGCAAATGGGCCTAGTTTTTGGTCAACTTTAAGGCCCAAGTACAAGCCAGCAACATGCCAACTCGTGTAAGCTCAAGATGACAAGGAAACATGCAAAATGGCAAGTTTTAAAGTTGTTTGATCCTTGCTTTATCATGGCTTCATGGCTTTGATTCCATTCCATATTTGTCATCCCAAATTACCCCTCTATATATATGCAAGCAAGGCAGGAGCAATACACACAAAATCATTGCACAAAAGCCCTCCAAAAAATTTCCAAAATTCAAAGACGTTGTGAAAATTATATCTCACATTTCCAACAGCTTCAATCCAAACTAAGGCTTAAACCATTTCCTGAACATTCATATGGTAATTAAAGGGAGGTCTCAACAACTACCCAGGCCTGAATTGTGAGATCTCTCTTTTCCGTTTTGCATCTTGTTCATCATTCTTATTTTTAAATTCACGCGTTGTTGTTTGTTTCTAACCACATATGTCATCCTATATTATTCTTTAGAACAGATCAGGATAAAAACGTGGAGCTTTAACGTAATAATCGCGTTTTGCCATGGTTAGGGAAAAATGCTTTTATATCTTTGTATCCCTAATTCCAGGCCATTTCAGACAAAACTGACATCACCATGAGATTCGCAACATACGATTTAGGGGGGTTAGGGTTAATTTGGGGCTTTAATTTTTGTTAGTTTGCAATTTTGAGTTTTTGTCAATCGAAGAAGGAGGAGTTAACCACCGTGAGGGGTGGTCAGACTCGCCAGAGAGTTTACATGGCATCAGGTTGTTTTGTGATTTGTCCATTCAAATATCAAAGGCCCACTTGGGCACGCGTGTATTTTGACTACTGGCATCATAACATATTTTAAATTATATTTATCTCGTTTGACATACACTACCGGATGAACACGCCACCCCGGTAGCAACACACATGCACATAAGAACCTCATACACCTGGTCCTGGTATGATATAGGCGTGAGACATTTTTTTTCTTCATGTTTTTCATTACAGATCCAGTGTTTTCAAAGATAGTGCGTGCATGGTACACTTCACGGTTGGACCATCAGATCTCAAAACTTCAAATCCAACGCCCTAGATCAGCAGGCACGCCATGGGACGTATGGATCCAGTTGCATTGAATCAAGTGTGGTACCTGGGCTCATTCGTTTTGGGTCTAACAAATTCAAAGCGCACCCCCCATTTACTTTAATTCTGGGCCATTTGTAATGTTATTTTCTTGTTTTATCATTTTTTTGTTGTAGTTTTTTTGTTTTTTGAAAATCAGAAAAATAATAAATAATCATAAAATAAATAAAAAAATATTAGACTTAGGTTGTTTTGATTAATTAATTTAATTTTTACAAATAAAAATTAATTAATTTAATTTTTACAAATAAAAATTAATTAATTTAAATCACCTTGATTTTGTTTTATAAATTTAAAATTATTTAGAATTAGGTTTCATAATTCAATTATTTTTCTAAATAATAAAAACACCAAAAAGATTTTTCTTATACTTAGAATTTTTTAGGGCTTTCTTAGATATCCTTTCCCTCTTCAATCTCCACACGGTTATTTACTTTTTTGCATTTTTTTCAATATTGTAACTGTCCAAAGTTTGTAATAGCTAATTAGGACCCTTTTACATTTTTATCCCCAATTTTTGGTTTGTACTCCCCCATTCCCGAAGCGATGTAATAGCATAGATTACTTTCTGCATTTTTACTTTCCACACTTGTATATATATTTAACTGTTAGATTAATCAGGCGTGCATGGCAAGACATAAAAAAACAAGCACTAGAAAACCTAACATCCAAGATAAAAATAACTGAAACACAACACACTTCGCACACGCGTACCTCTAAGGTACACCCACTTGTTGCCTTCGGAAAACAACAGTCACGTCTCTCGAATGTGGGATGTTTTAGCAAAGATCCTCTGGTTAAAATATCATAGTCCCTCGATAACCATTAGATGTTCCATCGGTAAACGATCTTAGTACCTTAGGATAATTTCTAAAATGTCCTACGATTTTTTTTCGTGACTGCATGATGACCCGCGCCTGTCCCTCAAAACATCCAATGATAGGATACCTACTAACTAATGGTAGGATAACACTTTCTAAAGGAAAAAAAGGAAAAGAACAAAGATCTTTTGAGTAGGTAGATAGCTTATATCTGCTTGCTCACAAAACAAAACAATTTCTCAGACATACACTCTCCTTTTCCAAATATTTTCAAAGACAAAACACGTTGTATGAATTCTTAAAGATACGAGAATCATTACAACGTTTTCCGCACTAAGGCATCTTTTCAAAATATTTTCAAAAATGCACTTACACAAAAATCATTTTCAAAGTAAGCTAGCAACTAAGAGCCCGAATATAACTACGAATGAAAAGGGTGTTAACACCTTGCCTTTTCATAACCTACCCCCTTACTCAGAAAAATTCTCGAAAGGTCTTTCATTTTATTTTCTCCCTTTCCTTTATTGGATAAAAAAAATTTGTTGGCGACTCTTGCTAACCGCAACATTTGTGATAAAACGCAAAACCAGTAAATTCAGTTCTCCCACCGTATTACAGGAATGCATTCCAGTGGGCATACAATGGCCAAGAAAATCTTGAGAGTAGGTTATTATTGGTTTACAATGGAAAATGATTGCTACAATCATTCCAGAATCTGTTACAAATGTCAAATTTATGCTGATAAAATGCATGTGCCTCCCAATTCTCTGAATGTTTTGACTTCTCCTTGGCCCTTTGCAATGTGGGGCATCGATATGATTGGCCGGATTGAATCGATTGCTTCTAATGGACATTGTTTTTTCTAGTGGCTATTGATTACTTCACCAAGTTGATCTAAGCGGCATCTTTTCCCAATGTCAGCAAATAAGTGGTTACTCGTTTCATCAAGCAGAATATCATTTATCGTTATAGGGTTCCCAAAAATATCATCACTGACAACGGGTTGAATCTCAACAATAAAATGATGAAAGAGTTGTGCGAGAGCTTCAAGATAAATCATCACAATTCGTCTCCATATCGTCCAAATATGAATGGTGTTTTTGAGGCAGTAAATAAGAATATTAAGATTGTGCAGAAGATGGTCGTCACCTACAAGGATTGGCATGAGATGTTGCCATTTTCTTTTCATGGTTATCGCACTTCAGTGTGCACTTCAATTGGGGAAACCCCATTTTCTTTGGTATACAACATGGAAGCAGTCCTTCCTATGGAAGTGGAAATTTCTTCTTTAAGGATAATGACAGATGTACAGTTGGATGAAGCTGAATTGGTTCAGAATAGATTTGATCAGTTGAATCTCATTGATGAGAAGAGATTGACATCTATCTGTCACGGGCAGTTATACCAGAGAAGGATGAAGAAGGCTTTCGATAAAAAGGTGTGTCCTCAGAATTTCCAAGTTGGTGACCTTGTGCTTAAGAGGATCTTGCCTCCCAATAATATAGATGCTAGGGGAAAATGGGCTTCTAACTATCAAGGACCATATATTTTGAAGAAAGTATTTTCAAGAGGCTCTATGATGCCCACAACTATGGATGGAGAGGATTTCCCTCACCCTGTCAATGTAAACATAGTGAAAAAGTACTTCATATAAGCAGGCCCGCTGAGTTAACTGGATCAGGAAAAAAAAGGGCATCTCGGCGAATCATAAAAAAATAAGTGGTTCGGGAAAAAGTTACGGAAAAAAAAATAATAAATGAAAAAGAATGAAAAAGAAATGATGTACATCCGCTAAGCTGAAAACTCGAAAGGGCAACTTACCAAAAAAGGGTATCCTGGTGGATTGAAAACCCAAAAGGGCGATCCAGGCAAAAGTTAGGGATTAAAGCGAGTACTACGGTCTGTGTTGTATTTATGATATCATTATACACTATTGTTGGTTAGCTTGGAAGTATAAGTAATCAGTTCAATCAACTTGTTTAGAAAGTAAGATATTAAGGAGCTTTGAGGTTATAAGAGTCATAGCAGATTCGGTACCCGATGAATACGCACTCAGATTGCCATCTTTGTATTCTCTTATGTATTCCTTGTATGCAATTGCCTCTTTTCAGGAATTACTTCTTGGTGTAATTTCCTATTTACAGGCCAAACAATCAATAAAATTCTTTTTATCCAAATTACACTTTGTTTTTATTTTGTTGTTTTATTTGCAAAAAGACGTCCAACATTTTTGATAAAACTTTACATTTTGAAACATTAAGGTTTTATAACACATGATATAAATATCTGAAATTGCTTGAATTTTTTGGTGTCTGTAATGACAGTTAAAAGTTGCATTTTTATACCCGGAGCATCTTTCTGTAATTTCCATTGTTGCAGGTACAATTGGTCTTTTATGAAAAGAAGCGTACCAATAGATGAATCAAGAAAGGTTTGTATGTGACCAACATGAGGGTCTTAAAGAATGAGGATTTATGCATAATGGAATCCTAATTCCCCAGTGAGTACTCACCTATGCTCAAGACAAGATCATTTATCCCCAGTGAAGGTGTACTCTCGTCCGAGTATAATTCTATTTTTCAGTGTAGTCTATTTCTTTCCAAGTTTCTCCGAAGAATCTTTCTATTTACCAATAGGAGGTTCTTGATATACTCCCCTTGAATTCGATATTTTGCGGCTTCCCCAGTGAGGTTGGCACTTGTTCTCCCCATGAAGTATGAATTATCCTCATCAGTGAAGTTTGCACCCTTCCTCCTCGGTGTGGTATGTCCCATATCAGAGTTGCTTGAAGAGATTCCTGGTTATCTATGGGAGATTCATGTTTGTATCCTCATGAGGACGGTAATTATCCCCAATGAAGTGATTTCTTCTCCCCATTACAAAATCCTTGCCGGCATGAATCTTGCAGATATGGCTACACCCAGTGCAATGGGTATTGTTGATGTTACTATCTAAAGTTTTTTGGCTCCCAAGTGGAAGAGGTAGTCTTTATCCCCAGTCGAAGTCAAATTTCGAGGGCCTTTTGGATTAACTTGCCTGTTATTCCCCAGTGGAGTAAGTTGTATTTCTCCAGTAAGTGTCATGTTTCCTTAGTATGGTATGCATGGCAGTGCCAGTTATAACTCTTTTTATCCTCGGTTATAGAAGATTTTGTTGAGATATCCCCAATGGAGTTTCTATTCCAGGATGCTTGTTTCTTCCCCAAGTGAAGATTTTTACCCCCGGCGGTGTTATCTCTAGTGTGGTCTGGGTAGAATTATTTTTATTTAAGAATTTATATGGTCCCCGGTAGAAGTTATCTTCATCAAGAAGCTTTACACGAGGAAGTCTCCATTCCCAACAAAGCTTTCCTCATCCTAACAGAAGGCAAAGGAATATGTTCCCCAGGAAGTTGGGAGTTTGATCAGAATTCAAGATTTTCTCTGAACTGCAATTTATTTTTGCAGTATTCTCCTCATGAAGTTACTTCTCCAGTGATATCATTCTTTAGAAGTTGATGGGTCTGAATCTCGATTCCCTATTGAAGTTCAGATTGATTATTTTCTACAGAGGATCAGATGTGCAAGGATAATCATTCGGAAGTCTATTTTCTTCTCAACAGTCGATTATTGTCGTGTTTTCCCAAGTGCATTGATAAACATGCATCATTACATTTCATCTACCAAAACAAAACAAAAATTCAAACATGCATAGGTATAGGCCAATTATGTTTACCTGCAGTAACTAGATTGTTATGCGCTCAGATTTGAATTACCTCCACAATAAGCCTAAGTTGATCCTTTCATGTTTCCTCGGCAGAGTCTATTTTGATTTACCATTGGTCGAGTCTTTGGTATTTCCCATTTCCCCAGTGAGTCGTGGTTTTCCCTTGCCCTTGTAAGCCCTTGGTTATTTTACCCGTGTTTGCTTTACCGTAAGAGTGCAAATAAGAGTCAGTGTATAACCTTTCTTATTTATCAAGTATTTAAGTATCCATACTTGGTGTGTGGTAATTCAGATAATTGCCACTCTTGAAGAATTACACCCCGCCTTTGGCCTGGGGGATATTGTAGTTCTTGCATCTTTGCAAACTCTTAAAGTCCAGTGTGTATTGGCAATCTTTGTCTAAAGTCCTACAGCCGGTCTCTTTTCCAGTTGCAAGTTCACCTTCAACCGGCATTCTATTCGGGTTCAATACAAATGAGAACCCCCGGTAAGTCCTTTTCCCCAGGAGTTTACCCTCGGCTAGTCTCCTTGTCTTGGCAGGTTCGCCTGTGTTCAAGTGTCCTTTGTTAGAGTCAGCTTCGGTCGGTCTCTTTCTTATATGTGTCTAACTCTGACCAGACTTGTATACTTTATCCCCAGTAAGTTCTCCTTTGATCGGTGTTCTTTCTCCAGGAGTTTATCTTCGGTTAGCATTCCTTGTTTGTATTTGACTAATTTTACCTAGCATGTACTCATTATGTTTTATGTCCGCTACTAACTCCGGACATGCATATTTGATATTCCTGATGGAGTCCTTTCTATCGGTCTCCTTCGTATATGTTCGCTACCAACTCCAAATATATATTTGAGATATCTTTGTAAAGAATCCTTTCCTCCGGTCTCTTTCTTGTTATATGTTTGTTACCAACTCTGAATATATATTCTTGATATCCTCGATAGAGTCCTTTCGTCCGGTCTTTATCGCATTTCTTCTTTCCTCCAAACATGTGGTTATGGTATCTTGTTTAAAAGGTCCTTTCTTCCAGTCTCTTTAATGTTATATGTCTGCTACCAGCGCCAGACATGTAGTATCGATATCTTAGGTTATATATCCTTTCTTTTGGATGTATATTCCTGATAATCTTGGGTTAGAGTCCTTTCCTCCAGCCTCTCTCCTTGTATATGTCTTTTCCTCCTGACGTATATTCCCGATATCTCCGACAGAGTCCTTTCATCTAGCCTATTTCGTATGTGTTCGCTATTAACTCCGAGCATATAGTTGTGATATCTTTGGTTAGAGTCCTTTCCTCTAGCCTCTCTCGTGGTTTATGTCTGCTACCAAATCCAGACATGTATATGAGATATCTTGGTTAGAGTCCTTTCTTTCGGTCTCTTTCTTATGTGTCTACTACCAAATCCATACATGTTGATATCCTTGTTAGGGAATTCTTTGGTATGTCTCTTTTGTATATGTTTGCTACCAACTTCAGGCATGTACATTCGATGCCTCCTTCATATATTTCCTTTCCTCCGGACGTGTACTCGTGATATATTTGGGTTAGATTCCTTTCCTCCAATCTCTTTCCTGTTGTAGCGGTAGAAATGTTTAAGACTAAGCCATTGGATTAACTAGACTTATACAGATCAAAATAAAAATCTCCACCGTGCTTTATTGTTTCCAAAGGAATGGGAAAAGAGCGAATAACCCAAAAGAAGGGGGAAAGATTCTAGGTAAGGGGGTTGGTTATGCAAAGCGAAGGTATTAGCACCCTAAACATCTACGGTACTCCGTAGGAACCTCTTTGAAAAATCTGTATATGTTGGCTATAGAATATTGTATAAAAATAGATGGTGGAGGTGAAAAAGAACTGTTTTTATGTTTTTTGCACCCGCCGCGGTTGTGAACCTTTAGTGCCTACGTACCACCTTCCGTGTAATAAAGGATCAGGGTACACGTAGTTCCTCTTTGAAAAAAATTTAAAACATAATTGTGTTGGTTAATTTTATGAGATAAGACATCATCGTCATTGTCCGTGTGGAAAACATATTTACTACCCACAATCATGAGAAACGAGAATTTGCATCATCTCAAAGTGGAGGGTATGGCTTGGATTTTAAAATCAACAAAACCTCACTCAACACCCAAGTGGAAAATATTTCTCTTCACTACATATTATAGAAGTATAGTTGTTTGCATCACTACAACGATTCACAAGAGTCCAATCTTTTTTTGAGAAAAGTTTTAAAGTTAAAACCAAAGTGGAAAAAATAGTTTGAATGAGATTGATTGACTTTTAGTCTTCTCACAAAAATGTCCAAGTATTATTAAATTGATTAATGTTTGATTAAGAAAAGATTTAAAAATGCATGGACCTAAGTCCAAGATTATTATAAGAGTGGTTCAAGTTTTTAAAACAAGAAGTGTTTTCAAAAGGAGGGAGAAGATTTTTGAAATTAAAGAAGATGGGAGGAGATGAAGAGACTATCCTAAAGCATAAGATAAAAGCTAGGGAAAAGAATCGTCTAACCAACAAGAAACCAACACTTAAAATATTGAGTCAATGAAGAGTTCCATCCTTTGGATTTGAAACCAAGAAAATAATTAATAAACCTTTGAAGAATACCAAGCTTCAATTGCATTGAGTCCTCACAAAAATTAGGCAGAGTAACAACTGTATACAGATGAATTCCAGATTACAGACAAAGTATGTAATCACAATA
Source organism: Vicia faba (assembly GCA_948472305.1). Lineage (NCBI taxonomy): Eukaryota > Viridiplantae > Streptophyta > Magnoliopsida > Fabales > Fabaceae > Vicia > Vicia faba. Next base: position 483,413,781 of record OX451738.1, on the reverse strand, counting down.
ACCTGCACACAAAAACAAATAAACAACCCAATGTCTTGAGGTAAACCCCAAGAACTCCAGAAAAAAAATATCAATTAAGGTCACAAGGTCTCCAACATAGGTCAAGGTTTATATTCTTAAATCCGAGAAGTCTACCACTCCATAATGCCAAGGATAGTAACCAAGTAGTCGAAGTAACATTAAAGTTTTTTAGGGTTTAAGTTGATTATTAAGTATCTTAAAAAAGAAATGAAAAGCTCAAGTGAGCAAAATGAAATGAAATGAATATAAAGGCTCAAGTGAGCAAAGATGAAAAAGAACATGAAATGTAAATGCTGAAGTAAATGGTGCATAAAATAAAAGCATAAAAATAGAAGCACAAAAGAAATTCAATTGTTAAGAATTAGTTGTTAGTTGGATGATTATCTTGAAACTTGAATTTGGAACTCATTAGAGGATTGGTAGAACCAAAGCCTCTCAACAACAAGTTGCATTTGGTTTTTGTCAAGTATATCATCCATTTTAAGAATCTCAAAGTAACTTAATGATCAATGATGTTTAAGTGATCCACTTTGACCAAAATTGATGAAGTTCCATTAGAGGATTGGTAGAACCAAAGCCTCATAATAATGGATCTCAAGGTTATTGGATCATAGGGTTCAAATTAACATACTTGGGCTTGCAAACATGAGTTTGGGCCACGAATGATCATTTTCTCAAATCGGGACAAAACGTAGCGCTATGTTAAGCAATCGTAAGTGGACATATATAGAAGTCGCACCTATTTTAAGACCGGTCAATAGCAATCTATGCACCATTTGTTTTGAGACATGGTATAGAAATTACTCTCCAATAACGCTTAGTGCAATAATAAGGGGATGAGATGAAGAGGGAAGGAAAAATGAATAAACCACATTCGAATCAAAATTTTAATCAAACTATTATTAAAATTATTCATCCATTTTTATGGAGTTAGACTCAACACCATGGATCCAATAATGTTAACAAAGCTCATGATCAAAACTTCAGTCCAAGATCAGCCAGAAAATACAAAAAAAAATGAATTATATTTAACATATAAAAATAAAGATTTAAAAAATGATTAAAAATGAAAATAAGAGAGAGAAATGTCAACGATGTTCAAATTAATCAGGAAAAAATAAGTAAGATCCTAGAAAAATCAGAAATGAGCTCAAATATTTTTATAAAATTTTTGGTAATTCTTTTAAAGTCAGAAACTATTATTAAAATTAAAAGAAATAGGTAAAAGAAACAAAAAATAGTGAAAAATAATAAAGCCAGAAATAAAAAATTAAATGAGGTCACCAATATTTGTCACAATGTCATTGGATTCTTCCCTATTTTTTTCAGAATTTAAAAATACGTAAACGTATTTTTAAACATTTAAAACAATTCAAGTAAAGTGAAAAATTACAAAAAAAAATACCAAAACACAAAATAAAAATGTGAAAAAATAAAAATCAGAAAGAGAAAAATCAAAAGTATTTTCCATAATTTTTTCAGATTTTTTGGAGTTAAAATGAATTTCCTATGAATATTTGAAGTTTAAAATAATTTAAATATAAAAATTAGAAATAAAAATAAAGTCAAAAAAATGTGGACCAATGGATGAGAGTCAAAATGCGTTAGTAAGCTAATCCAATGGATCAAACACGTTGTGCATATCATGGTCTTTAATAAATATCACACTGGATCAAATATTTTTAAAATAAAACAACTTAAAATATGGCGCATTGGATGGAGTCTGACTCACAAAAGTAATCGATCCGAGGGCTCCTGGGGCACGTGCATGGTAAGGCCAGCATATTGTATCTGTTTCAAAAAAATAACGTGGCTTTGTGTCATTGGTTGAAGATGAACATGTCGTCATCTTCAACCTCCAGCCATCCCCAAATTGAATCCTTCAAACTCTAAAATTAGCAAACCAGACCGGTACCATTAGATTCGTCTCTTCAAGATGATTCTAATGGTACCATCGTGCTAAATTTATATAAATTATGCAATATTGTGTTTGAAGAAAAACCAGAAAAAATAAAGAGCACGAAAATCTGGGATACCTAACTCAATTCTCAATGAAATTGCAAATTATAAAGAGCACAAGGATCAGAAGGATACAAGGAGTGGATTAGTCTTTTATTTGAATCAATTTGGCCAAGAAATCTACTTGAACGAAGTAGTGAGAAGTTTCTATTAAACTGGACTTCTATAGATTAATATAGATTACGATTCTTGAAAGAAACAGTATGGTTGGCTTCATAGAAGTTCAATGAAGTTAACTGAATGGAGCTTTTGGTGTTTGAAGGTGAGAATGTAAGAAATCAGAAATTCAAATTCAGAGTTCGTGTGGGATCTGAACAGGGGTTAATTGGCTATCAAAAGCTTGGGAAAATGAGTGAGGGATGATCTTTATTTATAGCTGATCATGATGCAAGGCTCAAGCGTGTGAATTGGAGGCAAAATCAGTGAAATCGTGTGGACCTGCTAAGTATGGAAAGTGTGACTTCACATGGCTTAAAATGCAGCAAAATGGATGGTTTAAGGTTTGTTTCTTATTATGGCAAGTTCCTAAACATGATTATACGTTAAATTGATCCTTAAACAAGATTGTAATTGAATTTAAACTAATTTTCAAATCTGACTGAACTTGAAATTTCTATTTCGTGATGCTACTTTCATAACCATGGTGCCAACAATGTAGGGTACTATATGATGTGATTTTTGAAGCATTTGAAATATAAAGTCACAAGCTTTACAATGTGAAATGAGTGAGATCAATTGGATGATTGAGCAAGAAGTTGTGTTGAGACAAAGTTGGAAGAAAAGGGATGACTTTTCATACTTAGAAAATTTTTAAATTTTTTCTTCAAAAATGACTTATAATGTCTTGCATCCAAACATGGTCTTCCACTTAGAATTTGTTCTTGACTAAAAAAGATGGCACGAATTAGATCTCTTGAATGTCATTTTGACAATTGAACCATTAGAAATCTCCAATAATTGAGAGAGTTATGACTTGTTGAAGTTGACAAAAATTCATGAAATGACCTATAATCTTTTGCATCCTTAGGGCATCTTCTTTCCATTTTCACACTTTGCACATTAAAGAAAGGTTGAAGCTCACATATTCAAGATCATTGTGGAAAAATAATGGGCTCAAGGTGATAAAAATTAATCAAGTTATGGTCATTTGAGTTCACGTGAAGGATTTGAAGGTTCATCTGGAGGACTTGTAATCTTTCTTCATCAACAAGTTTCTTACACACAAAATTTCCTTGAGACCTTTGAAGTGATTTGTTACTAACCCTTTGAAGAGAATGATGTATTTGGAATCACTCAAAAATACCAAAAGATGAGCAAGATATACCCCTTTGAAGTTCAAAACCCTAGCTCCTAGAGCAAGAAAATACCTTGGAAGAACTTTGCAATTTTGATCAACCTTCTTGCACCAATACTTTTATCTTGGAAATAGAGGTTGTTAAGGATGATAATGAGAAGTAATAGCAACCAACATCACTTCCACATATTGAGAATTGAATGAGATATGCACTTGTGATCAATGGAGACAAATACTTGTCCAATTGAGTCAAACTTCTTTAGTCAACCCTTGTACTTTTGAGCTAACTTTGACAACTTTAGGCATAATGAATCATGAAATACTTTGTCATGATGTTAATTCAAAATATCTTTTATAGAGGCTTGAATCTAAATGAAGCTTTGTTGAGGAAGGCATGAAGAAGGAACTTATGAATCTAAAAGCTAACTTTGATGGAATGCATTGTTCTTTCACCTACATCATCAACAATTAGGATACACATATATTGTATTTGTTAGTTAAAGAGTAACCAAACATAGATTATTACAAAATACAAGTCAAGGTGCTTGGTGATTCCCCATAGAGCAAGACTAGAGATAGGGAGAAGAAATAAACCCTAGTGTGTGACTTGTTGTGATTGAATTGATATGATATGATGAAGGGATCTTAGAGGGAAAAGTTGGGGTACAATAGCTTCCCTTATTTAAGTGTCTTCTATCCAGAGATGCGAAGGTTAAAATCTCTGTGTCGGCGTGATTGAATATACTTAAATATAAAACAAGCCATATTTTTGGCCCTAAGGTACCGTGTAATTCTTATGATTATAAATGCAGATGAAAAAATCTAAAGGGACACAAGACACCATTGGGACTGTAAAAAGTAAAAGAGGAAACAAAAGGAAAACTTGACCAGGAAAATAAATCACTGGTGAAGGAAAGGAAAGACTCTGTTGGGGTAATGCCCAAGATAGGATCCAAAGCATCGTCAACTCAAGAATTAAGGAGAGAGAGTAAAGGATAACAGTGACCGACAGATGACTGTGAAATATCCATTCTTTGATGGGATAGCAAAAAAGTAACATCGACCCACTGGGGAAAGGGATTGTAAGATAATACCAGTAAATCTCAAGATGTATCCAGTATTCGTGACTGCGAACAAACGAATTTCTTTGGAACAAATAGAGCCTCAATGATGAACTTCCTTCCATCATGACAAGGCTACCATCCATTGGAGTAACAAAATATCAAAAGCAAACTACCTTCCATAATGAAAAGGATACCATCCATTGGAGTAAGATCTCAACAATAGACTACCTTTCATAATGATAAGGCTACCATCCATTGGAGTAACAAAATATCAACAACGAACTACCTTCCATAATGACAAGGCTACCATCCATTGGAGTAACAAAATCTCAACAATGAACTACCTTCCATAATGATAAGGCTACCATCCATTAGAGTAACAAAATCTCAACAACGAACTATCTTCCATAATGACAAGGCTACCATCCATGGGATTAACAAAATCTCAACAACGAACTACCTTCCATAATGACAAGGCTACCATCCATTGGAGTAACAAAATCTCAACAATGAACTACCTTCCATAATGACAAGGCTACCATCCATTGGAGTAACAAAATCTCAACAATGAACTGCCTTCCATAATGACAAGGCTACCATCCATTGGAGTAACAAAATCTGAATCTTTTTTAGGAACAATTAGATTCACCGGGGAAGTACAAGTTGCTCAAATAAATAGTCCTGCCATTTACTGCTATGAGGAGGAATTGCAATAAAGATTTCCTGAAGAAGAAAAAGCTTCTTGGATAAATGCCAATATAATTCCTATAGAAATTTCTTGTGCAAAATAAATTCATATTCTCAAACTGGGACATAAAGCTCACAGAAATTCAAATGATAATACCGTTGAGGGTACCCATTCCAACTAGAAATAAATCGCAATGAAGCATTCAACCAAAATACACCTTTTGAGAAATAAAGTCAAGAGGGAAATTCCATCCCATCTAGACAACAAGCTGAAAAGAAGGTTGAAACAAAATTCTTCCACGAGGGATAACTCAGTGGGGAAGTTGAAAGAATGTACGCTTTCTGCTTAAGGTTGACATTCTATTGGAGAGAGGGTAACACAACTCTGCAAAACAGGGTAATATGTCAGCAAAATATCAATGAACGCAAATGAGCAATGATTTTCTAAATTCAAACATGCAGATGTATGTGTCAATGTATGAATATCACCATGTATATGCTGACAAAACAGACATAGAACACTGGGGATAACCAGGAAGGGCCACAAATGGGTATAATCCATACTCGACTAAATCATAATTAGGATGGAATTTCCATAAGAAAAGTAAGAACCAACTGAGGAACAAATTCCTATTTCATATATTAACTTTAGTGGGGAAGAATATTATCAAATTAAACGGCGATGTAACATCTTCCTCTGAGCTTTAACTGGAAACCAAACAAACTGGACACCAAAAGAGAGTTTGAAGTTCTAACTTTTGCCAGGGTTGACTTCACTAGAGAAGAAGAAAATCATCTCATTGAGACATTAGTTGGGGTGGCATACTGAATTCAATGGGGAGGATAATACTATATTGGAGAATAATACTTCAAGATACATCTTCAATAATGAGAGTGATAATTGCACCAACTTCTCTGGGGAGAAAGTACGAAAACCTCACAGGGCAATAATTTCAGAAAAATATCTCACCTCAACATCACATGGGGAATTTCAAACACTATAGCATGAAAAACTTCTAGGGATTTTAAATACAATCCAGCACTCGGCAGGAGAAAACCAAAAAAGTTGATAACCATCTCAACACTTCTTCAATAAAACATTGCCCTTGCCTGGATGCCAAGCAGATAAACAAAATGCCAATGAGGAGACCGCTTCGTGAATGAGTCTAATCTCAGCAGGTACAGGGAGACAAGACTTTTTACCAAATGAGTGAAGCCTTCATCAGGGAAACTTGGATAGAGTCCTAATTCTATGTAAACCTTTGAGTTTATCCGTCCCTGAAATCACTAATTTTGTCTTCCTTATATCACAAAATTTAAAGCAATTTGTAAATTCTTTTCAAAAAATAATTTTGTTATTTAATCTATTTACTTTGATCATTATCAACAATAATAAATGAAATCTTTATGAGTTGAATAAAATAAGAACTGCAAATAATTGGATAAAAGGCTCAAACTTTATTAATAGAATGGTAGCCTACGAATGGCAAGACTCCATAGATGATTACAAAGTTTGGAACATGGTAATATATATTGGAAAAGATACATTGAATTACAATGACCACCATTCTCTCTAGCAACTTTGAATTCCTGAGCCAAAACTTTGGTTGAAGAGTAGCAAGATCCAAGAAGATTGTTGCTCCATTGATCAAGTCTTGTCTGATGCAGTTACTTGCCAGAAAATCCATAACTTTTTCCTAGGTTGCCCTTGCGGGTTTTCGGCCTACCGAGACATTCCTTTTTGCCTAAGTCGCCTGTTGTACCCCAAAATTTGCCCTCGTATTTTTCCACAAGAAATCACAGCTTCGGGCTTTTCCTGATTTTTTCAGATTAGCGTAAGAATCAGTCAAACAGACTTTTCTTATCAGTCATACAAAATTAGGGTTTTCATTGATTTTAAAGCAGTTCAGGCAGATTGCTAAGGTTTGGTTGAGTTGGCTCAGGTTTTGATCAGGCGAACGTTTCTTTGACATTTAATCAAGAACTAGGGTTTGTGTGCGCAGAAAGAATTAATCCTACAGTTCTTTTCAGTTTACTCTGAGATTTGGATTGAGGCATTTGAATCAAGAACTTGCAGTATTTTGTTTAATCAGTAAAGGCTAAGGAATTTGATTTGAGATGAGATAAAAGCTGAGGTACTTAAATTGAGAATCTGCAGTGTTTGAATTTAATCAAATAAAAAAGGGACATGTGGACATGTGTTGTTTAGCTGTGCAGTGCTCTGATTATTCAAGATTCCAGACGTTTATTGATTATTTATTATTCTGAGTTAAAATGATTGGGATTTATTTCCAGTTATTATAATTTTAAGAATTATAAATAATTAAATGAACATTGAATTGGAAGAAGAATTAACTGATAAAAAGAGGGATGTTTATTTATTTTGAATTGTTTGTTACAGACATTATTTAAATACTGTAAATTTATTTACAGTTATTTACATTAATACTATTACAAATAATTAAAATGGAAACAAAGCTATGTCCTAAAAGTCTTCAAATCTTCAGCTTCTACTGCTACTCCTCTCCATTTGATTTTTATCTGCAAAAAGAAAAGAAGAAGTCAAAAGCAGATAAAATTAAAAAGACAGACAGATAAAAAATGGATTCATCATTAAAAGCAACTGGCCGGAATCAGTTTGCCCTCTCTGCAAATCACGAGATTTCTCCCGGTTCACAAAGAGGGATAAAAATGCTTGCAAAAAGTATGAAATGCACAAAAGTTATAATTGCACAAATTCAAATTTGTCAAACATATTGCATTGTCAACAATTTGCCCATTTCAAAAATTCCTAACAGCATGTATAAGTACAAAGGCAAACTGAATTGCCTAACCAGATCAACAAAGTCCAAATTGGACAGCAAACTGTCCAAATCTGTCAAAGGTACAAAGGCTATCAAAAGGGCTATCACAAAGATGCAGAAAATCTGTAAAAGGAGATAGAAGTATGCAGAGGAAAACCACAAGTGCAAGCATATTCAAAAAATATCATCATTTTCCTAGGCCAACTGCTTTTTCAGCATAGTACAAATCTAAGCAATATTAAATGGTTAAAATCTGTCAGGAGAGAGAGAAGAGAGAAAAAAGAAAGGGCTTACAGGCTTTAGGCTTGAAAAAAGAAAGATATAAAACAAACTGTAATAACACAGTACAAAGAGAGGCAGAGATAACACAAGAAAAAGAATATAACAAAACTGTAACATTAGAACACAAACTGCCTCCACCAGCTTGAAGCCTAAGCTCCAAACCTTACAAAAGCCAGGAACCTGCATTAATCTCCAAGACCAAAAACATTCAAAGCTTCCAAACCTGTAAACTCCAAACAAACCTCAAACTGTCAAGCCTTAAACACTCAACCTGCTGAAACCAAACAGAACCATCAAGCCTCCAAGCCTCAAGCAAAAACCTGCCTGAAGCCTTTCAACCTGTAAAGCTTTCAACCAACCCAAAAAAAAGCTATACCAAACAACCTGTCAAACCAGAACATCAAACAACCAAACCTCAAACTGTCAAGCCTTGAACACTCAACCTGCTGAAGCCAAACAGAAGCCAAAACATGTGGCCTGTAACAAGGACTTACTTGCTTCAAACTTAACCTGCCAAGCCTGAAACCAGCATAAACCAATAAAAGTCTAAAACCCTGTCAAACAATCGAAACTGAAGCAACCAAAGCCCTCAGAACTGTGATTCATCACTGGGCAAAAATCATCAAAGCATCTCAGCAAGCCCACAGTGGAAGAGGAAAAAGAGCATACAAGCATACAAAGCAACATATTCAGAATCATACTAATATCATCAATATTCAGAACCCAGGAATATTCAGGGCAAACATATCATCATCAATTAATCTCAGGGCAAACCATGAGCTAGGCAACAGAAGCAAGCCAACAAGAAGAGGAGGGAAAGGCAACTCAAGCACAACATACCAAATATCCAAGCATACGAGGCAACAGAAGCAATCAAAAGGGAAGAGGAAAAGAAAGTTATAAGGTTCTCAAACATCATCATTGAACCAACAATCTAAAAGGCAAATACGAATACCAGAACTTCCAAGCTAGCTCAGCACCACTACCTTCTCCGTCCGGCCACCCTAGGCGCCTCCTCCAGCTCTCTCCTCCATTTTCAAAAGACAACAAAGGTATAACTTTTCTACTTCTTTTTTCCTTCACACCTCACATAACAATGATAATGTTCAGAGATTAGATTTTATCAAGGAGTAAAAAACGTGTACGAACTGGAAACCCTAAAAACATAAGCATTGAGATCGTTACCTTGCAAACGTCGCCGCTTGCGTGACCATGGGGAATGGAGAGAGGGAATGGCGCCTGGCAACGAGGACGGAGGGGCGTCGGTAAGCCATGTTCGGTTTGAGAAGATGAAGAAGACGAAGAGAAAAAGTGAACGGCGCTTCTGTGTTTCACAAACTCACGAACCCTAATGAAACAAACAAAAGCAACCCTAAACAAAAACGTGTGAACCACTTGGGCCTTGCCCGTTACAATGCCTAAGCCCGTTTCAGATTTGGCACCCCCTCCTTTTGTCTCTCTTTCACAATTCATTATGGGCCATCTGCTTTCCTAAAGCCCATTTAATCCTTATCCCTTTTTTTCCATTTATTTCTTATTCATTCAAATTAATACTTTTACTTATCATTTTATTTTATTTTTTAGTTTAAACTAATATATAATACTTTTTGTTTTGTTAAATAAAATAACACCTTTTTACAAAATATTATTAATTGTTACATTTTAGAAAATATACAAACATTAATTTTTCTTAAATTTGAAACATTTTTCTTTTCTTTTTATACATAAGAATATTCATTAATACATAAAACATTAATACATAAAACTTAAAACATTTTTCTTTTTTCTTAAACTTAAAACACTTTTTATTTTGTTTTATTAAAACTTGTTTTGTTTGTACATACTTAACAAAAAATACAAGAATACAATAATACATAAATAAAATACTCAATTTTATCATTAAGTTAACAATATTTAATAAATACATTTACCACTTGTAAATAATCATACACTTACACATTGACACATTCACATATGTTTTATTCTTATACATTGTTGTACATTTGATACATATTACATTTGCGATCGATTCGATTTGGTTGTAAATATTTGGACATTACTCTCCCATTAAAGTCTCATCCCCATTTGTAAATAGTTGTACCCCCACTCCCGAATACTATTTTGTAATAGCGTAGACTTTAAATTCCCGCAACTTATCGCTTTCAAATATGCCATGGTTAGACCTAGGGTTTGTATGTACATAAAATCAAACGCTAGATAACCTAATACAAGACAAATACATGAAATCAATACACAATTCACACTTACACCCTTAGGGTAATCCCGCTTGTTGCCTTCCAAAATGGGCCATGCTTGCACGTTGAGTTTCTTTGGCAAAACAAAACAAATCCAAATGATCATAGTCCCTCGATGATGCTTTCGAAAGTTGCCTAATCAAAAATGATCATAGTCCCTTCAAGCAAAATTGCCACAGACACTTGGCACCATTGCATTCATGGTCCATACGATGACCCGCGCCTGTCCCGTTAAACATCCTAACACAAAATTGTCCACCAAATACAATGGTGGAACAAAGTTGTTAAAAGGGTTAAAACATGAGAAAAACCTTTGAGTAAATTTAGGGGTAGACACCTCTTAGTTACTTGATCTAACTTGCAAAACACGCTTGCCTACTTTTCAAAACCACACTCCACAAACACTTTCAAAACAAACTTTCAAAAGCATTTGAAACATCTTTTCGAAAAGATACACACCTTTGTAAACACTCAAACACGAGTCATTACAATGGTTGCCTAGACAAGGCATCTTCTTCAAAAACATTTTCAAAATACACACACACACACCACAATTTCAAGCAATTGAAAATCAAAGGCAAGTGATCTAAAACCAAGTAACTAAGAGCCCATGGATAACCATGGATGAAAAGGGTGCTAATACCTTCCCTTTTCATAATCTACTCCCCGAACCCACGAAACATCTCAAAAGGTTTTTCCTGTGCTTTTTAACCTTTCCGTAGGATAAAATAAAAAGTCGGTGGCGACTCTTGCTAAACCGAACAAGCGAGAATACAAACGCAAAACTCAAGTCAGTTCTCCTACCGTATCACAGAACTGGCGAATCTGCTGGGGAAAATTCAAAAGTGGGGATTACCTTAGGGTTTAGATCACCTTTACATTCTTGCTTTGATTGCCTTGATTGCTTTACTTTTTTGTTTCCTTGTTTGGGTTTGTTGTAAATCCTACACCCGGATTTGGGGCACCTTTTTAGGTAAATAGCAATAAAACTGTGAGGGAACTGTGCGGGGTATACCGACATGGTTGAAGCAGTAAGCTATGTTAGTGTGACATATTTGTGAGTACCGGTAACCCTTGAGTTCAATCAAGGAGAGTACGGGGCCTCTTAATGATGTCGTGAAGCACTAACGAACTCTTAGAACCTTAATTGACCATCTTAGCCTTTTTAGGGGTAGTGAGATGACTGACTTTGGTGCAGTCCGAAGTTGGTAGATACTCGATACTACACTCATTGAGGGTTGTTTTCTTGGAATATTTTGGTCGCCAGTTAAGTGGCTAAACCAAAACAATGAACACAGAAAACAATCCAATGATATTGAGCTCCTTAGAACCCGGTTTCTATTTTAGGACAGGATGAGCCAACTAACTTCAAGAGGGTACTTACCTACAAACCCCATGCAAGCCCAAACCTAAGGACTTGTTTTGCTTTGTGTGAATATGATTGTTTGTATATACACTCACTTGCTTTTGCATGCATGTACATAACATCATGACATCATACCATAGCATTTTTTCACTAACCATTTCAAGGATTTCGAGGGTTCTTTTGATGCAGGGTAACGTTGAACCATACGTCTACCAAGGGGCAAGAGGTTTTCTCCTCTAAACAAATGCCATCAAATATCAAGTGCAACAACTTGAATCAGGGGCTATGACCCACTTGACATGGTGAGCTTGATTCTCGTGGAAAGACATCCACCAGTGCAAAGTTCTCCAATCAAAGATCAAGTGCAACAACTTGAATCAGGGGCTATGACCCACTTAACATGGTGAGCTTGATTCTCGTGGAAAGACATCCACCGGTGCAAAGTTCTCCAATCAAAAAATCGAAGTTCAACCTCTAACATTCTCTTGTGTTTACCCCAAGAGACCCTTGAAAGCATGCATTCACATATCATGCATTGCATCATAACCTTTTTCCTTTTCAGGTTTCCTTATCCTCCTGCTGTTTATTTCAGTAGAGATGGCCCTGGAATAGACTCTCAAGGACCTCCAAGCCCAAAACGCTCAACTCCAAGAGATGTTCTTGAACCTATCCAAGGGGCAAGAAGAGGTCAAGACGCTCCTCGCCAGGGGCATGATCGTGGGAAATCCTAGGGACGACAGGGATGACCAATGGGAGCTACACATTGAGATAGCCATATTGAAAGGAGAGTTGGCGAGTCAGAGGGCTCTCATCCAGAACTTGGCTCAAAAACAAGAAGAGCTCGGGGTTCTTGTCAACAAACTACTTCGGGATAATCAAGTGGGACAGACGACTGGGGCTGAAGATCAAATCATCATTCCGCCTTTTCCGAGGCGAGAAGACAAGGGAAAAGCTCCTCAACCTGCTTCAGGGTCACAAGTCCAACCACATCTTACGCCTGTCCAACAAGGACAGGGGCATCAGCGTAAGAAGGCCGTGCCTAAAAGACAATTCACCAAGATCAACATGTCACCGGGTCAAGTGCTACAACGCATGCTGCAGGCAGGGATGATTACATTAAGGGTCCCTCATTCGAACCCTAATACTTCTGCTCCTACCTATCATTCCAATAGGAGGTGTGCATACCACTCCTATGGTCCTGGACATGACACCGAGGACTGCTGGGCCTTGAAAAACAAAACTCAGGATCTGATTAACATTGGAGTGCTGGAATTCATGCCGAATGGCGAGATGAAAATCTTCCACTTTGGGTGCTCCACCTAAGATGACAAAGCTCGAGCTGAGAGACTTTTTGTTCCGTCTGAATTTTTCAAGTTGTAATTTCTTTTGTTGTTCAAACAATTATCTCTTAATATCAAACTCTTGTTTTCATTAATGCATTGCATATGTTTGTCTTGAATTCTTCCATTCGTTTTCACTACTCTTATGTTTTTCTTTATGATATTTGACTCTTGATAAAAATCTGCAAGCCTTTAGAGGGAGGATGACGAAACAATACCATAATCTCATACAGTATGCTTTTGAACAGACCTTGCTGATGATGTACAGGCATTTCTTTCAATTCCCAAACACTGGAGTTATAAGGAAGATAATCCCTAGTCAACCCCTTCGAGCCAAAGAAGTAGGAGTTTTCTGTTCTAAACAATCAAAACCTTTGATGTAAACCTGGGGCAGGGTAGTCTCTCAGTTAATTCAAAAAAAAGTGCGCATTGAAGTCGCGAACTCTAAGTTCGTAACACAATGAACGACGTCAACAAAAGAAAGCATTCCTTTGGAATCAAAAGAAAAGGGTGGTTCCCTATCACATAGGCAGTCAATCTCTCAAAAGAGAAAAGCCCACCAAGCCAAAGCCCGTAAAGGAGGCTTAAGGAAGTTGGGGCATACCGCTGACTGTGATCTCGAAAACAGAGACAGTCAGGCAAAAGTTAGGGATAACAAATCAAAATCAAAATAGAGAGGTCTAACAAATCCTCAACAACATGAAAAATGTTGGAAAAAAAGAAAAAGGAGATGATGATTGTCTCCCAAATTCAACTGGTGAACCATCACCCAAAAGTCGTTCCAAATTTGAATGGAGTTCGACGCACAAATTAACTGAGCTTAGGGTTGAAGAACATCACGAAGAGCGGGTGGGTACAAATATACTTTGAGCCTTTATCCTTTGTTTCTTAAACCGTGAACCAAGCCACGTTACAACCCTTCAAAAGTCCTAATTGAAGCATGGGTTAGTTCGGAAGCATACTGTTACAAAAGGTATCCTGACTCCTGTAAGGCTTTGCTCTAAAATCTTGTGTTGAACTTGTCTTATAAAAAGTTTTCTGCTAAAAAACGCATTCTTCAAAACTTCGAGACAAACATAAACTTTGCATTGCTTGAATATCACTGTTTGCATTTGGCTATTTTGTTTGACAGCAAAGAAATTCATACAGCAAATGTTCGGAGGAACGAAAACTCTCTCAGTGAACAAAAATCACTTCAAAAGGATGACACTTCCGTCGCAAAAATCTCCTAACAACAAGGGGCATGACATGTCACCATCCAATTAACCTGGGGCAGTCCAGTCAAGATTTCAACAAAATCTCTCAATTACAGATTAACTTGGGGCAAGTCTCCCTCACCATCACTTGAGGCATTCGAATGTCAAAAGTGTTCAACAATTCCTTCATCACCTGTTGGAAGATGCAGTTTTACACGGACTCATCAGGAAGCGACCCTACACAGGTTCCTTCTCAACCTCAGATGCAGTTTTACACGGACTCATCATCAGGAAACCCTACACCGGTTCCTCTTCAAACCCAGATGCAGTTTTACACGGACTCATCATCAGGAAACCCTACACCGTTTCCTTCTCAAAAGATTCTTGCAATCCCCGGCCAGAGAACCTTCCAGAAGCTAACTCCCCTGCAGCAGTCAAGAATTCACTTTCCTCGACAGCAGTCAAGATTCTTTTATCCCCAGCGGAGTTCATCAAACTCCCCAACATAACTTATCAGTGGAATCCCCAGCGGAGCTCTCATCAAAACCTCAGCGAAGTATCTCTTCCCGCAGAGTAATTCCCCGCAGAGTAATCTCTCCAACAAGTTTATTCCCCAACGGAGTCACCTTCTCCTACCGGTTTATTCTTGCAACCATCATCCCCAATGGAAGCGAAGAACTCTACTCTTCAAAACATCAGCCCAGGATTCAACAAGTTCCCGGCACTCGTCAAGGATTTATTTTCCTAGACAAAAATACATTCATGGACATTTCACATTTCATACATCATGTTTACATACATGATAAAGTGCATACAACACTATCTCATTTTGAGCATCATGACATCATGCATCTCATACAACATTGCATACAGCTGATGTTTTGCCTTTTCAGGAAAAGGTCAATCCAAAGATGATTACTATCAACTGTCACGATTCCAGATTCGATTCCTGTATCTAGCCAGGGCATATCTGTGAGCGTTTGATTGTAGATTCAATTCCTGTATCCAGCCAGGGCATGTCTGCATGAAGAGTTTAGAGATTCGATTCCTGTATCCAGCCAGGGCATATCTGTAGACGACCAATTCCAGATTCGATACCTGTATCCAGCCAGGGCATATCTGTAGATGAAAAATTCCAAATTCGATTCCTGTATCTAGCCGGGGCATATCTGTGAGCGTTTGATTGTAGATTCGATTCTCGTATCCAGCCAAGGCATGTCTGCATGAAGAGTTTAGAGATTTGATTCCTGTATCCAGCCAGGGCATATCTGTAGACGACCAATTCCAGATTCGATTCCTGTATCTAGCCAGGGCATATCTGTGAGTAACTGATTGTAGATTCGATTCCTGTATCCAGCCAGGGCATGTCTGCATGAAGAGTTTAGAGATTCGATTCATGTATCCAGCCAGGGCATATCTGTAGACGACCAATTCCAGATTCGATTCCTGTATCTAGCCATGGCATATCTGTGAGTAACTGATTGTAGATTCGATTCCTGTATCCAGCCAGGGCATGTCTGCATGAAGAGTTTAGAGATTCGATTCATGTATCCAGCTAGGGCATATCTGTAGACGGCCAATTCCAGATTCGATTCCTGTATCCATCCAGGGCATATTTGTAGACAACCAATTCCAGTTTCGATTCCTGTATCTAGCCAGGGCATATCTGTGAGCGTTTGATTGTAGATTCGATACCTGTATCCAGCCAGGGCATATTTGCATGAAGAGTTTGAAGATCAACCGGTAGCAAGCCAGGAAACCATCTTTCTTTCTCAAGTACGCAAGTTCTCGCTAAGGAATCTCTTACGCGATCGACACACAATTCCAAATGGCATCTATAAGCCCATTCTCGACAAAGTTCAGTCACACCTCCCGATGGCATCTGTAAGCCCATCTCCACAACTATCCATTACACTTCCAAATTGCATCTATAAGCCCATTCCCGACAAGGTTCTGTCACATCCCTAGATGGTATCTTTAAGCCCAACACCAAATGGCATCTGTAAGCCCATTCCCTCTACCATCACATCACCGAGTGCAAATTTTTGGGCACTCTAGTGTCCAATCTCCTTTTACCCTCGAGTCGCGAAATGCAAACTTGCCAATCTAACTCTTCAGGTTCAAGAAGATTGAACAGGGGCAACTGTTGTACCCCAAAATTTGCCCTCGTATTTTTCCACAAGAAATCACAGCTTCGGGCTTTTCCTGATTTTTTCAGATTGGCGTAAGAATCAGTCAAACAGACTTTTCTTATCAGTCAGACAAAATTAGGGTTTTCATTGATTTTAAAGCAGTTCAGGCAGATTGCTAAGGTTTGGTTGAGTTGGCTCAGGTTTTGATCAGGCGGACGTTTCTTTGACATTTAATCAAGAACTAAGGTTTGTGCGCGCAGAAAGAATTAATCCTACAGTTCTTTTCAGTTTACTCTGAGATTTGGATTGAGGCATTTGAATCAAGAACTTGCAGTATTTTGTTTAATCAGTAAAGGCTAACGCATTTGATTTGAATGAGATAAAAGCTGAGGTACTTAAATTGAGAATCTGCAGTGTTTGAATTTAATCAAATAAAAAAGGGACATGTGGACGTGTGTTGTTTAGCTGTGCAGTGCTCTGATTATTCAAGATTCCGGACGTTTATTGATTATTTATTATTCTGAGTTAAAATGATTGGGATTTATTTCCAGTTATTATAATTTTAAGAATTATAAATAATTAAATGATCATTGAATTGGAAGAAGAATTAACTGATAAAAAGAGGGATGTTTATTTATTTTGAATTGTTTGTTACAGACATTATTTAAATACTGTAAATTTATTTACAGTTATTTACATTAATACTATTATAAATAATTAAAATGGAAACAAAGCTATGTCCTAAAAGTCTTCAAATCTTCAGCTTCTACTGCTACTCCTCTCCATTTGATTTTTATCTGCAAAAAGAAAAGAAGAAGTCAAAAGCAGATAAAATTAAAAAGACAGACAGATAAAAAATGGATTCATCATTAAAAGCAACTGGCCGGAATCAGTTTGCCCTCTCTGCAAATCACGAGATTTCTCCCGGTTCACAAAGAGGGATAAAAATGCTTGCAAAAAGTATGAAATGCACAAAAGTTATAATTGCACAAATTCAAATTTGTCAAACATATTGCATTGTCAACAATTTGCCCATTTCAAAAATTCCTAACAGCATGTATAAGTACAAAGGCAAACTGAATTGCCTAACCAGATCAACAAAGTCCAAATTGGACAGCAAACTGTCCAAATCTGTCAAAGGTACAAAGGCTATCAAAAGGGCTATCACAAAGATGCAGAAAATATGTAAAAGGAGATAGAAGTATGCAGAGGAAAACCACAAGTGCAAGCATATTCAAAAAATATCATCATTTTCCTAGGCCAGCTGCTTTTTCAGCATAGTACAAATCTAAGCAATATTAAATGCTTAAAATCTGTCAGGAGAGAGAGAAGAGAAAAAAAAGAAAGGGCTTACAGGCTTTAGGCTTGAAAAAAGAAAGATATAAAACAAACTGTAATAACACAGTACAAAGAGAGGCAGAGATAACACAAGAAAAAGAATATAACAAAACTGTAACATTAGAACACAAACTGCCTCCACCAGCTTGAAGCCTAAGCTCCAAACCTTACAAAAGCCAGGAACCTGCATTAATCTCCAAGACCAAAAACATTCAAAGCTTCCAAACCTGTAAACTCCAAACAAACCTCAAACTGTCAAGCCTTAAACACTCAACCTGCTGAAACCAAATAGAACCATCAAGCCTCCAAGCCTCAAGCAAAAACCTGCCTGAAGCCTTTCAACCTGTAAAGCTTTCAACCAACCCAAAAAAAAGCTATACCAAACAACCTGTCAAACCAGAACATCAAACAACCAAACCTCAAACTGTCAAGCCTTGAACACTCAACCTGCTGAAGCCAAACAGAAGCCAAAACCTGTGGCCTGTAACAAGGACTTACTTGCTTCAAACTTAACCTGCCAAGCCTGAAACCAGCATAAACCAATAAAAGTATAAAACCCTGTCAAACAATCGAAACTGAAGCAACCAAAGCCCTCAGAACTGTGATTCATCACTGGGCAAAAATCATCAAAGCATCTCAGCAAGCCCACAGTGGAAGAGGAAAAAGAGCATACAAGCATACAAAGCAACATATTCAGAATCATATAATATCATCAATATTCAGAACCCAGGAATATTCAGGGCAAACATATCATCATCAATTAATCTCAGGGCAAACCATGAGCTAGGCAACAGAAGCAAGCCAACAAGAAGAGGAGGGAAAGGCAACTCAAGCACAACATACCAAATATCCAAGCATACGAGGCAACAGAAGCAATCAAAAGGGAAGAGGAAAAGAAAGTTATAAGGTTCTCAAACATCATCATTGAACCAACAATCTAAAAGGCAAATACGAATACCAGAACTTCCAAGCTAGCTCAGCACCACTACCTTCTCCGTCCGGCCACCCTAGGCGCCTCCTCCAGCTCTCTCCTCCATTTTCAAAAGACAACAAAGGTATAACTTTTCTACTTCTTTTTTCCTTCACACCTCACATAACAATGATAATGTTCAGAGATTAGATTTTATCAAGGAGTAAAAAACGTGTACGAACTGGAAACCCTAAAAACATAAGCATTGAGATCGTTACCTTGCAAACGTCGCCGCTTGCGTGACCATGGGGAATGGAGAGAGGGAATGGCGCCTGGCAACGAGGACGGAGGGGTGTCGGTAAGCCATGTTCGGTTTGAGAAGATGAAGAAGACGAAGAGCAAAAGTGAACGGCGCTTCTGTGTTTCACAAACTCACGAACCCTAATGAAACAAACAAAAGCAACCCTAAACAAAAACGTGTGAACCACTTGGGCCTTGCCTGTTACAATGCTAAGCCCGTTTCAGATTTGGCACCCCCTCCTTTTGTCTCTCTTTCACAATTCATTCTGGGCCATCTGCTTTCCTAAAGCCCATTTAATCCTTATCCCTTTTTTTCCATTTATTTCTTATTCATTCAAATTAATACTTTTACTTATCATTTTATTTTATTTTTTAGTTTAAACTAATATATAATACTTTTTGTTTTGTTAAATAAAATAACACCTTTTTACAAAATATTATTAATTGTTACATTTTAGAAAATATACAAACATTAATTTTTCTTAAATTTGAAACATTTTTCTTTTCTTTTTATACATAAGAATATTCATTAATACATAAAACATTAATACATAAAACTTAAAACATTTTTCTTTTTTCTTAAACTTAAAACACTTTTTCTTTTGTTTTATTAAAACTTGTTTTGTTTATACATACTTAACAAAAAATACAAGAATACAATAATACATAAATAAAATACTCAATTTTATCATTAAGTTAACAATATTTAATAAATACATTTACCACTTGTAAATAATCATACACTTACACATTGACACATTCACATATGTTTTATTCTTATACATTGTTGTACATTTGATACATATTACATTTGCGATCGATTCGATTTGGTTGTAAATATTTGGACATTACTCTCCCATTAAAGTCTCATCCCCATTTGTAAATAATTATACCTCCACTCCCGGATACTATTTTGTAATAGCGTAGACTTTAAATTCCCGCAACTTATCGCTTTCAAATATGCCATGGTTAGACCTAGGGTTTGTATGTACATAAAATCAAACGCTAGATAACCTAATACAAGACAAATATATGAAATCAATACACAATTCACACTTACACCGTTAGGGTAATCCCGCTTGTTGCCTTCCAAAATGGGCCATGCTTGCACGTTGAGTTCCTTTGGAAAAACAAAACAAATCCAAATGATCATAGTCCCTCGATGACGCTTTCGAAAGTTGCCTAATCAAAAATGATCATAGTCCCTTCAAGCAAAATTGCCAAAGACACTTGGCACCATTGCATTCATGGTCCATACGATGACCCGCGCCTGTCCCGTTAAACATCCTAACGCAAAATTGTCCACCAAATACAATGGTGGAACAAAGTTGTTAAAAGGGTTAAAACATGAGAAAAACCTTTGAGTAAATTTAGGGGTAGACACCTCTTAGTTACTTGATCCAACTTGTAAAACATGCTTGCCTACTTTTCAAAACCACACTCCACAAACACTTTCAAAACAAACTTTCAAAAGCATTTGAAACATCTTTTCGAAAAGATACACACCTTTGTAAACACTCAAACACGAGTCATTACAATGGTTGCCTAGACAAGGCATCTTCTTCAAAAACATTTTCAAAACACACACACACACCATAATTTCAAGCAATTGAAAATCAAAGGCAAGTGATCTAAAACCAAGTAACTAAGAGCCCATGGATAACCATGGATGAAAAGGGTGCTAATACCTTCCCTTTTCATAATCTACCCCCCGAATCCACGAAACATCTCAAAAGGTTTTTCCTGTGCTTTTTAACCTTTCCGTAGGATAAAATAAAAAGTCGGTGGCGACTCTTGCTAAATCGAACAAGTGCGAATACAAACACAAAACTCAAGTCAGTTCTCCCACCGTATCACATCGCCCTTTCGAGTTTTTATCTTTGCGAGTTGTTCTTTTACTTTTCTAGGCGAAGTATTTTTTGACTGCATCTGCATTCGCAGGACGTGGGAACTCCTCACCATCCATTGTTTCAAGAATTAATGCACCGCCAGAGAAGGCTTTCTTAACAACATATGGCCCTTCAAAATTGGGAGTCCACTTGCCCCTAGAATTAGCGTTGAAATACATGATCTTCCTGAGCACGAGGTCCCTTTCTCTGAATTCACGAGGTTTGACCTTTTTATCAAAAGCTTTCTTAATTATCTTTTGATATAATTGACCATGTCATAAGGCCATCATTCTTTTCTCTTTCTATTAAATTCAGCTGGTCAAACCTGTTCTGGACCAATTCAGCCTCCGACATCTTGGCTTCCATTATTACACGCAAAGAGGGAATTTCAACTTTAATGGGGAACACTGCTTCCATTCCATATACAAGATAGAATGGGGTTGCCCCTGTTGAAGTACGTACAGATGTTCAATACCCATGCAGAGAAAAAGGGAGCATCTCATGCCAATCTTTATAAGTAACCACCATTTTTTAGATGATTTTCTTGATGTTCTTATTGACCGCTTCAACAGTCCATTCATCTTTGGCCTGTAGGGAGATGAATTATGGTGGACAATCTTAAATTCCTCACAATGTTCAGACATCATTCTGTTATTTAGATTTGAGCCATTGTAAGTAATAATCCTGCTTGACACACCATACCGACATATGAGGTTGTTCTTGATAAAGCGCACTACCACTTGTTTAATGACATGAGCATATGAAGCTACCTCCACCCATTTGGTAAAGTAGTCAATTGCCACTAAGATAAAACGATGCTTGTTTGACGCCTTTGGTTCAACCATTCCAATCATATCAATAACCCACATAGAGAAAGGCCACGGGGAAGAAATAACATTAAGAAGTGTAGGAGGTACATGAATTTTATCAACATAAATTTGGCATTTATGGCACTTCTTAGAAAATTTGTAACAGTAAGATTCCATTGTCATCCAATAGTAACTTGCCCTAAGCATATTTTTCATCATTGAGTGTCCATTGGCATGGGTACCAAATGAACCTTCATGAACCTCATGCATTAACATGTCTACTTCATGTCTATCCACGCATCTGAGCAAAACCATATCATGATTTCTCTTATACATTACATCTTCAGTAAGGAAAAATCCTCCTGCCAACCTTCTCAATGTCTTTCTATCTTTATTTGATGCACCAATTGGGTATTCCTGGCTTCGGAGGAAATGCTTGATATCAAAATACCAAGGTTTTTCATCTGCCACATCCTCTGCTGTAAACACATGAGTCGGTCTATCCAAGCGCCACATTGTAATACGAGGCACATCATTCCAAGTATTAACTTGATACATAGAAGCCAAGAGTTTCCAAAGCATCTTCCATCTGATTTTCATCTCTCGGGATATGATGGAATTCAACCTTGTTAAAGAAGGGTAATAGTCTTCTAGCATAATCTTTGTAAGGGATCAAGCCAGGATGACGAGTATCCCATTCTCCTTTAATCTGATTAACAACCAAAGTCAAATCACCACACACATCTAGAACCTTGATTCTAAGATCAATGGCCTCCTCGAGACCCATAATACAAGCCTCATATTTCGCCATATTATTAGTGCAATCAAATGCCAGCCTTGCATTAAAAGGAATGTGTGATCCATGTGGAGTAATGATCACCGCACCAATTCTTTTTCTGTAAGCATTCACCGCTCCATCAAATACCATGCCCCAACGAGATTCAGGATCTGGACCTTCCCCAGGAAAAGGTTCATCACAATCTTTTGCTTTTAAGAACATCACATCCTCATCAGGGAAATCAAACTTGATAGGTTGATAGTCATCTACCGGTTGGTGAGCAAGATAATCCGCCAGCATACTGCTTTTTATGGCATTTTGAGTGTGGTACTCAATGTCGTATTCAGACAATAGCATTTGTCAGCGGGAAATTCTCCCTGTGAGAGCAGGCTTTTCAAAAATATACTTAATTGGATCCATTTTGGAAATCAACCAAGTAGTATTCTTTAACATATATTGTCGCAACCGCTTTGCCTCCCAGGCCAAAGCACAACATGTCTTCTCCAACATAGAATATCGTGACTCATAATCAGTAAATTTCTTATTGAGGTAGTATATGGCATATTCTTTCTTTCCTGTTTCATATTGTTGTCCCAAAATACAGCCCATAGAACTATCCAACACTGTCAGATACATGATTAATGGTCTTCCTTCAACGGGAGGGAGCAAGATAGGAAGCTCAAGAAAATATTCCTTGATACTTTCAAATTCCTTATGGAAGTCTTCTGTCCATATGCAACCCTAGTCTTTCTTTAACAACTTAAAGATCGGTTCATGTTGGGGTCATGTGGGATATGAATCTGGAAATATAATTCAGACGCTCAAGGAATCCTCTAACTTGTTTCTCAGTCCTTGGCGCATTCATTTCTTGGATTTCTTTGACCTTATCTAGGTCAACTTCAATTCCTTTCTGGATGACAATAAAACCCAGCAACTTCCCTGATCGGACATCGAAGGTGCATTTATTTGGATTTAGGCAGAGACGATACTTCCTCAAACGCTGAAACAACTTCAACAAATCTTCCACATGCCCTTCTTCGGTCTGTGATTTGGAAATCATGTCGTCAACATATACCTTAATTTCATTGTGCATCAGATCATGGAATAGGATTGTCATAGCCCTCTGGTACGTTGCACCAGCGTTCTTCAACCCAAAGAGCATCACTCTATAATAGAATGTTCCCCAGGGTGTGATAAATGTTGTTTTTTCCATGTCCTCAAGAGCCATTCTTATTTGATTATACCCGTAAAATTCATCCATGAACAAGAATACTTTAAATTTTGTTGTACTATCAACCAACATATCAATATGCAGTAATGGAAAATCATCTTTCGGACTACCTTTATTTAGATCTCTGTAATCTATGCACATGTATACTTTCCCATCTTTCTTTCGCAAAGGCACAATGTTGGATATCCATTGAGGATACACTGATGTCACAAGAAAACTAGCATTTATCTGCTTTAAGACTTCTTCTTTGATTTTTACTGCCATACCAGGGTGGGTTCTTCTCAACTTCTTCTTGACGGGTGGGCACTCTGGCTTTAAAGGCAAATGATGCTCCACAATATCAGTATCTAGACCCGATATATCTTGGTAATACCAAGCAAAGATGTCTGCATACTCCTTCAATAGTTCAGTCAACCTGTTCTTCACATCAGGATGCAACGATGCTCTAATCTTGACTTCCTTTGGCTCCTTTTCTGAACCCAAATTGATTATTTCCGATGACCCCCTATACGGCTGAATGGAATTTTCCTTGTGCTCGAGCAAATGCGAAACCTCTTCTGGAATCTCATCATACTCTTCTTCTTCTGTCCCAAACACAGGATATTCAAAGTTGGGAGTGGGTGCGGGGTCATTGTATTCAACGGGTTTATTAATTAATCTGCACAAGTGATTTATGATTCCTTTTAGAAACTGACATGTATATCAAATGATTATGCAGATTTATTCATAAACATATTCTATTCGTAAAAGGTTTTTTTTTTATTACCATTTTCCATGAAAAATAAAACAAAAAAAATTATAAAAAAAGACACAATTTTTGAGAATCAAAGATAACTTTTATTTATGATTTTAATGATCACAGTAAATAGATAAGCTCATACAATATTAACTTTCATATTGGGTAGGATGAAATCTTTTTTCAAAGAAAAACATATTACTTTGAGAGATGGATGCAAGAGGGAACATCATAAGTGACCCAATTCTGGATTCTGACTCCAGGTGTCATATAATTGGGCACTTCTTGATCTTCTCCACCCTTCTCAATAGCATTGACTCCAGAGACAGTTGGATGGAGCTAGCCTCCGCTGCAGAAAACCTTATGATAACCGCTCATAGTAGACTTTGGCTTCAAACGTTCATTCTTGCCATTCTTGGAAGAGAATCCTAAACCAGCCATGTTCTTGTTTACTGGAGGATCAACGACCTGTCCTCATACTTTACTTGGACCATTTCGCACAACCTGCTGAGCATCTTTTAATAAAACCATAAAGTTCTTATTCCCTCTTGCATTATCAACAGATAGAGCCTAGAAGTGCGTCCCCACATCATCCTCATCTGCCTCAACAACACTGAAAGATGACAGGTGAGATATCAGCAACGCTTGCTCTCCGTTTATAATAACCACTTTGACTTCACGCACAAACTTCAACTTTTGGTGCAAAGTGGAAGTGACAGCCCTTGCTTCATGTATCCATGGTCTTCCCAGTAAACAACTATATGCGGGCACAATATCCATGACTTGGAAAGTGATTTGGAACAGATGCGAGCCTATATGAATAGGCAGATCGACCTCCCCAATAACCGACTTCCTTGACCCATTGAAAGCTTTGACAATAATACCACTTGGGAGCATAGGATACCCTTGATATTTTAACTTCATTAGTGTACTCCTCTGTATCACATTCAAGGAGGATCCATTATCAATCAGCACATTTGATGATGAATCACTTTTGCAGTTCATGGATATGTGGAGAGCCAAATTATGATTCTTCCCCTCGTCAGGCAATTCATCATCGCAAAATATTAGGTTATTACATGATGTAATATTACCTACCACACTGTTGAATTGATCTAACGGCATGTCATACTCCACAAAGGCTTGTTCTAACACCCTCATTAAAGATTCCCTATGAGCGGCATAATTCATTAATAATGCCAAGATAGACATTTTTGAAGGAGTCTACAATAACTGATCCACAATTCGGTAGTCGCTCATTTTGATTATCTTCAAAATATTATCTATGTCTTTCTCCAGGGTATAACCACTGGATTCCTCTGCATCCTTCTTATCTTCAACACTCTCCACAACCTTCTTTCCAGCATCATCAATTCCCCGAACAACTGGTGTAAACACACGACCGATGTGGGTCACCCTACTAGTTTCAGCAATATTTCTGATATTAGACATGGGCTGGATGGGAACTTCCACACCATCCTCTAAAATTGTAGCATTATACTTGTACAGTACAGCTTTTTCGGATTTGTAAGGAACAAGCCCTGGTAAGCAAATCACCACAGGGGCAACAATTGGCTTACTACAGTATTCAATGTCAACAGGGGCAGAATCATTGAAGCACGACACAATCACATTCACACATTCTTCAGACAATTTTGTCATCAAAGAATCATCACCAGAGAACAAACCCTCGTCTGAGGAAAAGAATTCATCTGCAGAAGCATATTCATCATCATTTGATTCTTCATCAGCCAAGCAAACCTCAATCTCGTTAACCTCATGGTAATCATCTCTTTGACCTGAAACCTTGATGGTTCCATTATCCAACTGCAATTGAATACCTTTTCTCGCAATTGAACATCCTTGGGAGTCCCTGCAGCAAACCCGGCAAGATCCATAGTGGTGCTCTACATGACCAACCATGTGGCAGAAAGTGGCATGCATTTGTACGAGATCATCATTCATGTGTTCTACATAAAAGATTCTAAATTCTCCAGGACATCCAGAAACCATGTTTACTTCTTCTTCATACTCTACTCTAGGCTTGATTATATGGATGAGGCCCTCATCCATCATCTTCTGCAAATCAGACTTTATCTTATCACAACCTTGTATATTAGTACTATAGGTACCACAATCAGCATGGTCATGAGCGTAGTAACTAAACTCGCAAAGGTCTGCATGCATCTTTACCAAGTCCCCTCTTACCAGGTTAATATCATAAATGCGGAAATCCCATGGACAACCAGCAACCATGTTAACAACATTTATTCCTCCATGTTTTAGGAGAGGATTATATCTTACATTCGGACTGACATCTTTGAAGGACAAAAGTCCATATCTAACCATTTTCTGTACCTAGGATTTCAGAGGATAATAGTTTTCCACATTATGTCCTGGTGCACCATAATGGAAAGCACACGTCTGATTTGCCTTGTAGTACCAAGGTAAAGGGGATGGTACAGCAGGAGGTGCCCTAGTCTGGACCAACTTTTTCTGAATTAATGCTGGAAGTAGCTCTGTATAACTCATAGGGATAGAGTCAAAAGGTTCTCTCTTTTGATTCTTCCCTTGGCTTCCCTGAGGCGTTGGCCTTTTATAAGCAACTGTAGTCAGAGGCGCATTTACAACCGGAGTTACCGAGGCAACCTGTTGAGGGTGCTAATGATTTCTTCTAGAGGTGTTGACCCTTCTTTCTTGAACAACAACATTTGTTTCTCCCTCTTTCTTCTTAATAAATCCATATGATGGCTTCTTCATGTTGCTGGAACTTTCACTTTTTGTGAGACGGCCTTATCTCACAGCCTCTTCCAAGCGAACACCCATTCCCACTATTTCAGTAAAATCACTGGGTGCACTCACCACCATTCTCTCATAATAGAATGCACCTAGTGTTTTCAGGAAATATTTTGTCATTTCTTTTTCCTCCATTCGAGGAATCACTTGGGCGGCTACCTCACGCCATCTCTGTGCATATCCTTTGAATGATTCCATGTCCTTCTGGACCATGGCTCTGAGTTGATCACAGTCAGGCGCCATATCCATATTATATTTTTATTGTCTGATAAATTCTTCACCTAAGTCATTAAAATAATGAATATTGGTGTTATCCAGGCTCATGTACCATTTCAACACTGCACCAGTTAGACTGTCTTAAAAGAAATAAATCAACAGGCGCTGATCATCTGTATGAGTAGACATTCTTCTTACATACATCACCAAGTGAGAACGAGGGCAAGTGTTTCCCTTGTACTTTTAAAACTCCGGTACTTTAAACTTCACAGGTATCTTCACATGGGGAACCAAACACATGTCATTCACATTCTTCCCAAACAACTCTTTCCCTCTGAGGGCCTTCAACTCTTTCTTCATTTTGTAAAACTGGTCTTGAAAATCATCCATTCTATCATAGAAACCCAAACTTTCACTTGGTGGAGGAATAGGACGATACACATCATCATTAGAAAACGGGACCATATTCACCAAGGGCGATGCAGCATAGTGAATCTCATTTCTAGCAATAGGGGTAACATGCACCACATGAGCTGTGGGAGCAGCAGTATTCTGAGTAAGCAGAGTAATCTGAGGATCCTGATTAAAAACTTCTGGCATAAAGTTTTCTGGCACCCCCCAAGGATATCCCGGAGGCATACGATTTTGAACAACAACTGTAGTAGCAGACACAGGCACAGTCAGAGCTTCAATAGTAACCATTGTCTGTTGAGGCTAAACACTCGGTGGCTGATTCTGAGAAGCCACCAGAGATTCCATCAAAGCAGTGAGATTGGCCATGCCAGCCTTCAGAGCAGAAACTTCCTCACGTAGTTCACGATTCCCTTTGTGATACGATGGAAGAACCGACTGTTATACTGGTTTTGTGTTTGTATTCGCAAATGTTACGGTAAGCAAGAGTCGCCACCGACTTTTCTTTTATCCAAATTAAGGAAAGGGTGAAAAGAACAGAAAAAGACCTTTTCAAGGATTTTCTGAGTAAGGGGGTAGATTATAGAAAGGGAAAGTGTTAGTACCCTTTCCATCCGTAGTTTTCTACGGGATCTTAGATGCTTAGCTCATTTTGAAATACCTTGTGCTTTGTGTGTTTTGAAAAGTATTTTTGAAAGCGCCTTAGTGCGGAAATTTGCTTTATGATAGCTCTTGTATCAATCCTCAAGAGTGTTGATAAAGCGTTTTTTTGAAAGTGTTTTTGAAATGTCTTGTGTAAGTGCAAAAGTTTATTTTGAGCAAGCATTTAAGAACTATCTACTTATACTCGAAAATTTTCATTCTTTTCCTCCTATCCTTTAGACAGTTCTATCTTACTATTAGTGAGTAGGTAACCCTATCGTTGGATGTTTGAGGGACATTCGAAGGGACGTACAGTCATAAAGGCAAAATATAGAGACGCATTAGCAATTTTGTTTAAGGGACTAGATCATTTATCGAAAGGCAACATTGTAGGGTCATCGAGGTACTATGATCTTTTAATTTAAGGCTCTTTTGCTAAAGCGTCCCTATTCTCGAGGGACATGACTGTTCTATTTTCCGAAAGGCAACCAAAGTGGGTGTATCCTAGAGGTGTATATGTGCAAGTGATTCAATTCGGTTCATTTATCTTTGTTATTAGGTTTGCTAGCACTTTGTTTTCAGTCTTTCCATACAAGCCTAGTTACTAACAGTTAATATTTTGTAGAAATTTAAAGTGCGGAAAGTTAAATCTATGTTATTACAATGCATCGGGGAGAGGGTATTTACATATCCAAAAATCAGGGAAAATAAAGAAAGCGGTAAAGTAACGTCCTAGTTAACTCTATTACATTCCATCAGCAGATACATTAGTATATAAAAAAATGTGAAAATAAACAACGCGTGCGAAATGGAAAGAGACGTCTAAAACCCTAAAAAAATCTAAGTAAAAGAAAATATTTTGGTTTTGTTTATTTTAAGAAAACAATTAAACTAACTTAAATCTAAATTTAATTAAAAAATAAATATTAAATGAATTTAAACCTAATTCCAATATTTTTGTATTTTTATTAAGAAAATATTTGAATTAAATAACCTATTTCTAATTGATTTTAAATTAATTAAAACAAGTCAAAATAATTAAGTTAATTAATTTACAAAATTAAAATTAATTTAAGAAAACCTAAGTCTATTATTATTATTATTTTCTAATTTTATGATTTGATAAAAAAATGTTTTAAAAGTGAAATATAAAACAAATAAAAAAAAGCTAAAAAGAAAAAAAATAAAAACATAAAACTGCGCCCAAATTGAGCTGGCCCAGAGTACTGCGCCTGATTCAGTGCTACTGGCCCCTTGAGGATCCATAATGAGGGGGCTCTCCAGGAGTGTTTGATCTGAATTAGTGGTGATCAACTGGCCGAGGGTGAGGACGCATGGTGTACCTATGGACTTGTTTAACACCAGATCTACAGAAGACATGTAATAGAAAATAAAACTCAAGACCTGGGGATCGAACCAAGGCTCTCTAGCTTTACCAACACGCGCCTCACCACTACACCAACCTGCTCATTCATTAATCCAAAGACAATAACAATATTATATGATAAACATGGATCCAGATATATTCAAAATAAAAAAACGCGTGCTGAGTTTAAATGGGCCAATCAAGTACCACAAAATTGCCACGCCTGCTCCCAAACAAAGTCAACGAATCAACGACGCTGGAGGAGACCTCCGGTCATCTTCTCCGGGCATACGAAAATGAGATTCATGATTTTAAAGGCTTTAAACCCATAATCAAAGTCCTATCCCATATAAAATCGTCTCCTGAACTCAAATCCATCCTTAGTTTTAACAGATCATGCCTGGATTATTCAATTTACATCAAGATCCGGATTATGTCCTAGACATGGCAAATCCTTGTTTGAATCTCTATCCTTTCATGTAATACGTTAGAAGGAAGCAAAATGATGATATGAATATAAAAATGTAAATTAGAATCATTTATATTGCATGTATTGATAGATTCAGATCATGAAAATTTTACCAAAGTGGAGATTCGATTGGCTAATCTCAGGGCTCTTCAGGCGTGGATAAGAGATGGTAGAGATTCCTGGGAACCTCATAAATGGAGTGGTGAGGTTTATTTGGCACGAGAAAGCTTGGAAATATGGTTTTGGACTTTCACGATTTTGGAGATTTTCTGCAATTTTGTATGGCTCTTTGAGGCAGCTTTTTTTGCGTGTGTGATGCTAGCAAGAACGTGGCATATATAGAGGAGATGGAGGGAACATGATAACATGGAAAGAATCAAGCCCACAACTCTTGTTTTTAAACCATGATCAATATTTGAAAAAATGCCTTTTTTGATGATTTCATGCCATTTTCAAATTTGTATGAACCTGGACAAAGCTTGCATGAAATATTGGGCTTCTAGGCACACCAAAACACTAACCCAAAGACCAAAGTCCATCTCTAAATATTTTATACAATTTACTTTGTATTTATTTGAAATAAATCAAAATAAATATGAGTAAAATAGAAAAAAAATGGTAAGGCAATGTAAAAATGAAATTAAAGGTCCCCTATAAGGCCATGAGGATGTTTGAACCTCAAAACATTAGGCCATTGACTCAAAAGTTCAATTTTGCTCAATGCACAATTCTTGAAATTTTCCAAATTTTCTCAACTTGGGCAAGCCATACTTTCTCAAGTTGTATCCCATGATTATGATCTTGGATTTTTTGAAAAGCCCAATATGTCTACTTTAATCCCTCTTTTGATCAACTTTGCATTTGAAGATTTTATCTTAATGTAAATGGTCTTGACAAAAAATATCTTTTGTTGACTTTCTGAAAATGACTTGTAATGTATGAGCTCGTGTCTTTCAAATAGTGCATCTCTTGAACTTGAGGAAAAAAGAGAAGTTGTAGGGAAATAGATTCTCTTTAAAATGAGTTTTGGTTCTGGAAAAATGGATGAAGTATGTGAAAGTTATGCCTGGTCAAAGTTCAGTTGACTTTTCCTATAGAAACCCTAATTTAGCAATTCTTGACTCTTGATAGATTAGGAGCATTTATTTTGGAATCATGATCAACCCTTGATCAAATGATGGATATCACTTCAAAATGTTGATATTTACCAAAAACCTTGAAGTTTGACTGTATGTGGGCCACAGTTGACTTTTGACCTAGTATAGTTGATTTTCAAGCATTTGAGCAATTGATTGAGCAAACTTGTAGTGTGAGGCATGAAATTTGTCATGGACAATATTGAAGGAATATTAGGACAATGGAAAATATTTGAGACATTTGGAGCTCACACATCTTGATGAAAAGAGAAACCATAATTAGAGGTTCATTGCTTAGGAGGAGAATTTGTCTGGTCAATTCTTAGTCAACCATGAGCAATTGGGAACCTCAATGAGCATGTCTTGAGTAAAAATGGGAGGGGATATTTTAGGGTACAACAATTGCCCCTGTTCAATCTTCTTAAACCTACGAATTTAGATTGGCTTGTCTACCTTTCGTGATTTGAAGGTGGAAGATGATTGAACACTAGAGTGCCCAGAAATTTGCACTTGCATGAAGTAACACTGATGGTTGACGATGTCGGGAATGGGCTTACAGATTCCATTTGGCGAAGATGACAGAGAGTCGTCGGAGATGGGCTTAAAGATACCATCCAAAGTATATGTTGATTTCATAAATGGTCCATTTGTAGGGAATTCTTGCTCCTGCTGTCTGAGAAGGACTTCGTTGGGGAATATTGATTTATGTTATTCTCCTGCTTGAGGAAAACTTTGTGGGGAATAGAGTCTAGGAACTTCAGTTGTCCAAGGCTCTACTGAGGATTTATCTCTGGACTGGAGAGACGAAAGTTTGTTGTTTTCTGGTTGAAATCCAGGCTTCACAATAACTTGCTGGGGATAATGGAATTAACTGTTACCTGAAAATGTATTAGAAAGATCCTGTGTAGGGTTGTTTCAGGATGAGTCTGTGTTAGACTGCATTTGGAGATCATGAGAAGAAACTCGTGTAAGATTTCTTCAGGATGGTCATGTAGATAGTTTTCTTGTCTGGTTTCAGGTGTTAATCTACAATCAGTTGCTCGCAGATAATTGTCATGTCTTGTTTCAGGTATTAATCCGGAACTCGCCTTTGTGGGTCATTGAAATAGTTGTCCTGGCTGGTTTCAGGTATTAATCTCTGACCCGAGAAAGAAATATAGTTTTCATGGCTTGTTACAGATATTAATATTCAATCTCCTTATGTAGATAGTTTTCTTGGCTTGTTACAGGTATTAACCTACAGTCGGTCGTCCACATGTAGTTGTCCTGGCTTATTACAGGTATTAATCTGGGACTTGTTTTTGTTGGTTGTTGAGATAGTTGTCTTGTCTAGTTTCAGGTATTAATCTTTGACCTAAGAAATAAAGATAGTTTTTTTGGCTTGTCACAGGTATTAATCTTCAATCTGCTCATGTAGATAGTTTTCCTAGTTTGTTACAGGTATTAATCTACAATCGGTCGTCCACAGATAGTTGTCCTGGCTTGTTACACGTGTTAATTTGGGACTTGTTTTTGTTGGTCATTGAGATAGTTATCTTGTCTGGTTTCAGGTATTAATCTATGACCTAAGAAAGAAAGATAGTTTTCCTGGCTTGTTACAGGTATTAATCTTCAATCTGCTCATGTAGATAGTTTTCCTGGCTTGTTACAGGTATTAATCTATAATCGATCATCCACAGATAGTTGTCCTGGCTTGTTACAGGTATTAATCTGGGACTTTTTTTGTTGGTTACATAGATAGTTCCCCATCTAGTTTCGGGCATTAATCTTTGACCTATTGTACTTGTTGGTAAACCCGTCTTACTTCGGGAATTTAGACCACTTGGTCGTGTAGATAGTTTCCCCGTCTGGTTTCAGGCATTAACATTTGACCTGAGAAAGAAAGATAGTGTTTGCTTGTCTGCGAACTCAACCTGGAAAGGTAAAGTCAGTTTCATGCAATGTTATGATGTATGAATTGCATGATGCTCTCAAAATAAATGAGATTGTGACATACACATTTGTGTTGCATATGCTATGATGTTTGTAAAATGATGTATTAATGCAATGTATGAACGTGTCAGTCATTCCATTGTTTTATTGTTGAACTAGGGAAAATGAATCCCTAATTGTTGTTAGGGATGAAGAATGTAGGTCTTCAAATTTGTTGAAGTTGAAACACTGGGAGATGAACTTCCTTTGTTAGAGAAATAAACTCTGTTGGGGAAGGAAGATCATGTGGACTGCTTGGGGATTTTGTTGAAATCCTATTGGGGAATCTTGAGAAGCTTAGCGGCTTCACTGGAGAATTTTTGTTGGAGCAGTAATTTAGAGATTCTTGCTCTGCCGGGGATATGAGAACCTGACACCATTAGGTTGCATACTGAGAATATGGTAGTGACCTTGTAGTAGGATGTCTTGCCTCTGTACCTGCTGGAGAAGGTATTTGCGGGAAGAAATATGTGTGGGGTTTTGTGGATGGCCCTTAGACATTGTCCTGTTTCTTAAAGTCATTAGTAACTGTCTTTCTGTTTTTTATGCGTATATTGTTAAGCAGTAATCACATTCAAATGCATATATTCAAAAATAATCACTTGATGTTTTGCAAACAAAACAGAAAAATAAAAACAAAAAGTTTTTCACTTTCAAAGGAATAGCTTTGTATTAACTTGGATAAGCGTTTCTGTACAAGGATACGGACATCCTAGTAAGAGAATGTCGTTGTAAGAATAAAAATTTACAAAATAGCATACAAAGAAAACAGCTATGTGAAATAATCCCATTGGGTTCCCATTCTGCTATTGCCTTTATGTCTTTGAGTGTCTTATCTCTTTCGCTGCTTGTCCGAAGCTAACTGGATTGATTAGTATCGTTTGAGCTTGATAGTTGATACTGAAGACTGGTTGTAAGGTAATCCAACGGGACATAGTTATACGCTTTAAATCCCTAACTTTTTCCTGGACCGCCCTTTCGGGTTTTCAGTCCACTGGGATACCCTCTTTTACCCAAGCCGCCTTTTCAGGTTTTCGACTTGCCGGGTGTACAACTTTTTTTCATGTATATCTCTAATTTTTTACCGAACCCTTTTGGTTCGCCGGGATTCCCTCATTTTTTCCTAGGCCAGTCGATCAAGTGGGTCTTTGTTCATGCGTAGTATCTTTTAACTATGTCTGTGTTTACCGGGTGCAGAAGGTCGTCACCGTCCATGGTGGTTAAGATCATGGCTCCACCAGAAAATATGTTCTTGATCACAAATTGCCCTTCGTATGTGGGAGTCCATTTTCCCCTGGGATCACCTTGTGGCAGTATGATGCACTTGATTACCAGGTCACCAACTTGATATACCTGACGTCTGAATTTCTTGTTAAAAGCTTTAATCATACGCTTTTGGTACATCTGACCATGACAGACAGTCGCAAGTCTCTTTTCATCAATCAAGTTTAGATGGTCAATTCGAGTTTGAACCCATTTGTCTTCGCTCAGCCCTGCATGGACTTCAATGGGTAGGATAGCTTACATATCGTACACCAGAGAGAAAGGAGTTTCCCCTGTTGATGTGTGCACCGTGGTACGGTAACCATGAAGAGAAAATGGTAACATCTCGTGCCAGTCTTTATATGTCACCGTCATTTTTTGTATGATCTTCTTGATATTTTTATTAGCATCTTCTACAGCGCCATTCATCTTCGGTCAGTAAGGAGAAGAGTTATGATGTTGGATCTTGAATTGCGTGCAGAGCTCGGTGATCATAATGTTATTGAGATTGGTACCATTATCCGTAATGATTCTCTCTGGAATACGGTACCGATAGATAAAGTTATGTCTAATGAATCGGGCCACAATGTTCTTGGTAACAAAATCGAATGAAGTTGCCTCGACTCACTTTGAAAAGTAATCAATGGCGACCAGGATGAATTGATATCCATTAGAAGTTGTAGGTCTGATTTCTCGAATCATATCGCTTCCCCACATTGCAAATGCCAGGGAGCAATCAAAATGATTAGGGGAATTGGAGGCACATGTACTTTATCAGCATAGATCTAGCATTTGTGACAAGTTCGTGAATGCTGATAACAATCTGCTTCCATAGTGGACCAATAGTATCCTGCCCGTAGGATCTTTTTAGACATCGTGTTCCTACTAGAATGGGTGCAAAAGGTACCTTCATGTAAATCAACCATAATCTTTTCTGCTTCACTCTTGTCTACACACTGAAGCAAGGTAGAATCATGATTGCGCTTGTAGAGGATCTCGTTACTGAGGAAGAACTTGGCGAAGAACCTTCTTAGGAACTTCTTATCGTTGACTGAAGCTCCCCCGAGATACTCTTGGGCTTCGATATATCTTTTGACTTCATGGAACCAAGGTTTGTCCACTACTTCTTCAGTACCAATCTCGTGACAGTATGCGGGTTCATCCATTCTCTCAATAATGATTTGAGGAGCTTTGTTATCCAACCTGACTTTGAACATGGATGACATAGTAGCTAGCGTGTCCGCTAGTTGATTTTCCTCTCGTGGAAAATGCTCAAAGGTAAATTCTTCAAAGTGTGGAATCAGTTTCAACACATGCTCTCTGTAAGGGATGATATTAGGATGCTCTGTGTCCCATTCTCCTTTGATTTGACTGATTACTAAGGCCGAGTCTCCAAATACACTCAAGAACTTGATCCTCAAGTCGATGGAAGCTTTGAGACCCATAATACATGCTTTATATTTAGCAAATTGTTGGTACAATTGAAACATAATCTGGAAGTGAAAGGAGTATGACAGCCTTCAGGAGATATGATCACAGCGCTGATGCCATTGCCAAGAGCGTTGGAAGCTCCATCAAAAACCGTAGTCCATCGGGATCCTTTTTCAGGTCCTTCATTCGGTCTAGGTTCTTCACAATCAGCTACTAGCATGATGTTCTCATCCGGGAACTCAAAATTCATGGATTGGTAGTCATCCACAGCCTGATGAGCTAAATGATCAGCTAATACACTTCTCTTAATTTCTTTCTGGGTTGTATACTGAGTGTCGTATTCGGTCAGGATCATCTGTCATCTTTCTATTCTTTCGGAGAGAGTTGGCTTCTCAAAGATGTATTTGATAGGATCCATTTTAGATATCAACAAGGTAGTGTGAGTCAACATATATTGTCTCAGTCGGCGAGCAGCCCATGCCAAAGCGCGACAAGTTTTCTCGAGCAGTGAGTATCTTGTTTCACAGTCGCTAAACTTTTTGCTAAGGTAGTATATTGCATGCTCTTTTCGACCAGACTCGTCATGCTTCCCCAGCACACACCCCATTGAGTTCTCTAACACTATTAAGTACATGATCAGAGGTCTTTCTTCAACTGGAGGCATCAAGATTGGAGGCTCTTGAAGATATTCCTTGATTCTGTCAAAGGCATTTTTGCAATCGTCATTCCACTTCACTTCTTAATCTTTCTTCAGTAACTTGAAGATTGGGTCACAAGTAGCGGTCAGATGGGAAATGAACCTATAAATGTAGTTTAGACGTCCCAATAATCACCTAACCTCCTTCTCAGTGCGAGGAGTTGGCATTTCTTGTATAGCTTTAACCTTTGCGTGATCCACTTTAATTCCTTTTTCGCTGACAACGAAACCTAAGAACTTACTAGATCTTACTCCAAAGGTGCATTTATTTGGGTTTAACCTCAATTTATACTTCTTCAGTCTT
Organism: Vicia faba; assembly: GCA_948472305.1. Lineage (NCBI taxonomy): Eukaryota > Viridiplantae > Streptophyta > Magnoliopsida > Fabales > Fabaceae > Vicia > Vicia faba. The sequence continues at coordinate 483,376,628 of OX451738.1, read as the reverse complement.
TAAAACAGTTTCTGCAGGTGATCAAGGTGCTCCTGTTCAGTCTAAGATCTGGCTATCATATCATCAACATAGACCTCTATCTCGTGATGGATCATATCATGAAATAGAGCTACCATGGCGCGCTGATAGTTTGCCCCGGCGTTCTTCAGCCCAAATGGCATATCTTTGTAGCAGAAAATACCCCACTGTGTGACAAAGGTTGTTTTCTCCATGTCCTCAGGTTCCATTTTAATCTGATTATACCCGGAGAAACCATCCATGAAGGAGAATACCTTATGTTTTGTGGTGTTGTCAACCAGAACATCGATATAGGGAAGCAGAAAATCATCCTTAGGGCTTTCCCTATTCAGGTCTCTGTAATCCATGCACATACGTACTTTACCGTCCTTCTTAGGTACTGGAACCACGTTAGCAACCCATTATGGATAAGAAGTAACAGCTAAGAAACCAGCATTGAATTGATTCATGACTCCATCCTTGATCTTTTCTGACATCTCAGGCCGCATGCGATGAACCTTCGGTTTCACTGGAGGGCAATCCTCTTTTGTCGGGAGGCGATGAACTATAATATCGGTGTCAATTCTCGGCATGTCTTTTTACGATCAAGAAAAAACCTCAACATAATCATCTAGCATCTGTATTAACCACTCCTTGACACTATGCTCCAGATCAGAACCTATCTTGACTTCTTTCTTATCCTCTTCGGTACCCAAGTTCACTATCTCAACCGGCTCTTCATGAGGTTGTATTGCCTTTTCTTCCTGTTGTAATAGTCTGGCGAGTTCTCCTGGTACCATACAATCTTCCTCACCTTCGTCCTCGGCTTGGTAAATCGGATTTTCAAAGTCATAACTAGAAATAGCAGAACCGTTATCAATTGGATCCAGAGTGGATATGGATCTGCAGTTTGATATGTGGGTGTGTGTAAGAGCATAGTTGTATATTTTTTGATAAAGTAAAGAGGCAGAAAAGAAAAACAAAGAACATAAATTTTTTATGCAAAACGTCCAATGTTTTATTAATGACATATGAAAATGAAGCAATGACCCTCACAAATAGACCATTGTGCCTCGGGTAAGACACAAGGCTTTAAAGTTTCAATTGTTCAAATATTACATATCTTCAAAAACAAATTACTCTTGAATAAAAGAGATGGGAACAAAATCTTTGGCCTCCCAATTGCTGAGTCCACCACTGATAGTTGGAAAGATCCACTTGTCCAGGTCATAGCTACTGTCAGCATCTTCTGTGGAGGAGATAACATCAATAGCACTGACTCTCGGGCCATGCTTGGGCATAGGTGTAGTTATGACATTGGGAGTCTCAGGGGGATCAAATTCAACCTCCTTTGCATCAATAAGGTCTTGCACCTTGTTCTTCAAAGCCCAACAATCGTTTGTATCATGCCCTAAGTTTCAGAATAGTAGGCACATCGAGCATTTGGGTTGTAGTGGGGAGAGGCAGTATTAGGATTTTTCGGGGCCTCCTTTAGGGTCACCAGGTTGGACTTCAGCAGGTGTGGCAAAACCTGGGATAGGGTTATGTTGATTTGAGTAAACTGTCATCTGGGTGCATCTGGTCTGTGTTGATTGTTTCGTTGTTAGTTTGAGGCAGGATTAGAAATCATAACAGCCCCTACCATTGGACGACATTCAGTTTTGTTGTGATTCCTCTGGCCATAAACGACACTGACCTACTTCTTTCCAGTGAAAGGTTTCTTTGATTGTACAGGAGGATGCATCTCTCTGGATTTTACCACTTTTAATGCCATCTTCTACCTAGTCACCAGTCAGTATTAGTTTAGTGAAACCAGCAGAAGAGCTTCCAATCAGATGGTTAAAGAACGGACCAAACAACGTGCCTAAGAACATGTCCACCAGCTCCCCATCAGACAAAGGAGGTTGGACTCTTCCTGCAAGGTCTCTCCACTTTTGGGCATAATCTTTAAAACCTTCGCCAGAACCCATAGCCATACTTTGCAATTATAAACGAGTTGGCACGAGGTCAGCATTATATTGATACTTCTTGTAGAAAGCAACAGCCAGATATTCCCAATTACGAACGTTGGTTCTTTCCAGTTGATAGAATCATTTCAGCTGAGTCCCCGACAAACTCTCCTGGAATAAATGTACCCACAGATTCCTGTCAGTAGTGTGGGGTTTAATCTTCCTGACATATGACCTTAAGTGCAGCTTAGGGCAGGAGACACCGTCGTACTTGGAAAAGGTGGGGACCTTGAATTTCTGCGGGATGAACACCCCTGAGACCAGTCCTACTTCCTCAAAGTTCATCCTAGGTATCCTATGGATCTCCGTAGAGTTGAGTTGATCCTCTAGTTGTTTGTATTTGTCATCAGTAGGAGGATACTGCTCCTCAGAATAGTCAGGTTCATCTTCCTCAGACCCTGGGTAGTTGTTTTATTCCATTGGTTTCTCCTCTTGATTATCCCCCTCATTTGACGAGGTTGCGAAATCTAGAGCTCGCTTAGCCAGTCCTCTGAACCTTCTACCCAAATTCAAGACACCGGCTGGTTTCTTTGCCTTCTTGGTCTTCTCTTTGACGATCAGAGCATTTAGGTCTTCTTGCCCCTTGGCCAGAGCCAGGAGCATTTGTTGGAACTGAGCATTTTGAGCTTGAAGATCCTTTACTGTTTGTTCGAGAGCCATTTCTTTTGCTGAAATAAACAGCGAAAAGAATAAGAAACCTGTCTTGAAATACCTGCTTATGAAATGAAGTGTATGATAAAGTTTATGCAATGTTTTCAAGGACTTCGGGAAATTTAAATTTGTGAACCAAAATGAAACAAAGATTTTATTAGTAGAATTCAAAATACAATTGCCTTTTAGGCTTACAATTGAAAAAAAATTCTAAAATCCAAGAAATCAGGTTTCCCATGGGCGCTTCCTCTTTGTGCCGAGATAGACATTAAGACTTTTTTCTTCGTGAAGTTGCTTCGTGAGCTCCAACACTTTCTTCTCATTGACATAGAAATGATCTCTAAAGGTATCCCGTTCTTTCTTCAACTGAATCCAGGATCTCTGCAGCTCTTTAAGATCAGTGGGCATGTCAGGATAGAGAACTGTATAAGGAACATCTCCTTCAGTGATGGGCTCCACAACCACTGGTAAGATGGCTATATATGGCACTATAAGGTTTTGAGCGCGAGCTCGTACCCATTTGAGATAAGGTTCCATAGGGATGGAAGTATTAGGCCCCAAGGTCTTGATATCATATCTGTTTACCATTCCCCAAGCTCGTATGAACCTCTGACGATACTCTTGAACATCATCCTCGTAGTTAAACATAATTCCCTGGATAAGCATATCGTGGGGACCATCCCTTCGAGCATAACCAAATTTTCACAAAGCCAGAGAAGGATTATAATTTATGTCTCCTCTAATGCCAAGTAGTGGGACATTAGGGAATTCCCCGCAGCGGTCAATGACAGAAATATCTCCCATAGATCGGGAATACCAGAGAATATCCGAGTGAGAAAGTGACATTATCTTTCGCGACCAACCCAAACCTTCTTCATTCTTCAATATTGATTTAGGGAGGTGAGAAATAAACCACCTCGACAGCAATGGAATGCAACATATAAGAATCCCTTTTCTTTTCATGGTGCGAGTGTGGAGGGTATAGAAGATGTCTCCGAGTATAGTAGGCACAGGGTTACGAGAGAGGAAAACCTTGATAGCATTCACATCTATGAGTAAGTTTGGATTAGGGAATAACATTAAACCATAGATTAGAAGGGCCAGAACCGCCTCAAAAGCTTGGAAATCTAAATCATCCCAAAACAGTTGAGCCTTCTCTAAAATGAATTTGACTATAAAACCCTTGACTCTGATTCTTGTTTCCTAGTTGGATACAATGTTGGACCATTTCAGATGCAAAGTTGTTGCAATGACTTATGGCTTTGGAGCTCTTCTAAACCGGTGAAAGGCATCTGATCAAGAATAGGTATGCCCAATATTTGAGAGAATTCTTCCATGGTGGGTGCCAACTGATAGTCTGGGAAAGTGAAGCAATGGTGTTTAGGGTCAAAGAATTGAAAGAGTACACTCATTATCTTCTCGTCAAATCCCTAGGTAACTAGATTGAGAAGTCGACCATATTTCTTGGTGAACGAAGAAGTCTCAAGAACCCTTGATACTAGATCTTTGAGTTGGAGAGGTATTCTTACAAAGCTAATTCGGATAGTATTTCTACAAGAAGAAGCCATGATCTGCAAAACAGAACAAAGATATATTCCCTTGGTCCTTGAAATGGTCAGTGTAACGAAAAATGGATGTTATGATGCATGATGTCATGTTTAAGAAAATTAATCACACACAAGAAAAGCACACAAGACCTTAGGTTTAGGCTTGCATGGAGTTTATAGGTAAATACCCTCTTGAAGTTTAGTTGGTTCAACCTGTCTTAGAAAAGTAACTGGGTTCTAAGGAGTCTCAATATCATTGATCTTTCTTTATCGGGCATTGTTTCAGCTTAGCAATCTTTTCTTTCGACCGAAACATCTCGAAAGTCCAATCTCAATGAGTGTAGCATCGAGTATCAACCAATCCCCAGCTTCACACTGAGGCCGGCTATCTCACTACTTTCTAATGGCCAAGTTTGTTCAACTAAGATTCTAAGGTCTGTTAGTGCTTCACGACACCACGTGGCGGCCCCGTATTCTCCTTGATTCAACACAAGGAATACTGGTACCAACCAAAGTGTCACACTAACACAGTTATCACTTCAACCATATCGGTCTACATCGTACAGTCTCCACGATATATTGTTGTTTACCTAAAAAGATATCCTCAGATCCGGGTGTAGGATCTATAGTAACAGCCCAAATAACCCTCCAAGGATAATTCATACAAAGCAAGCAATTAAAACAGTTTTAAAATGAACTAACTCTTAAGGTAACCCCACTTTTTATTAATTGTCCCTAGAAAAGTCACAAGTTCTGTGATACGGTGGCAGAACTGACTGTTATACTGGTTTTGCATTTGTATTCATAAATTTTGCGGTAAACAAGAGTCGGCGTTGACTTTTCTTTTATCAAAATTTAGGAAAGGGTGAAAAAAACAGAAAAAAGACCTCTTCGAGAATTTTCTGAGTAAGGGGGGTTTATGATGGAAAGGGAAGGTGTTAGCACCCTTTCCATCCGTATTTTTCTACGGGCTCTTAGATGCTTAGCACATTTTGAAATACCATGTGCTTTGTGTGTTTTGAAAAGTATTTTTGAAAGCGCCTTAGTGCGGCAATTTGCTTTATGATAACTCTTGTATCAGTCCTCAAGAGTGTTGATAAAGTGTTTTTAAAAATGTTTTTGAAATGTCTTGTGTAAGTGAAAAAGTTTGTTTTGAGAAAGCATTTAAGAACTATCTACTTATACTCGAAAAGGTTCGTTCTTTTCCCCCCTATCCTTTAGACAGTGCTATCCTACTATTAGTGAGTAGGTACCCCTATCGTTGGATGTTTGAGGGACATTCAAAGGGACGTGCATTCATAAAGGCAACATATAGAGACGCTTTAGCAATTTTGTTTAAGGGGCTAGATCATTTACCGAAAGGCAACATTGTAGGGTCATCGAGGGACTATGATCTTTTGATTTAAAGCTCTTTTGCTAAAGCGTCCCTATTCTCGAGGGACATGACTATTTTATTTTCCAAAAGGCAACCAAAGTGGGCGTACCCTAGAGGTGTATATGTGCAAGTGATTCAATTCGGTTCATTTATCTTTATTATTAGGTTTGCTAGCGCTTTGTTTTCAGTCTTTCCATACAAGTCTAGTTACTAACATTTAATATTTTGCAGAAATTTAAAGAGCGAAAAGTTAAATCTACGCTATAATGCTTAGGGGAGGGGGTATTTACATGTCCAAAAATGGGGGAAAATAAAGAAAGCGGTAAAGTAACGTCCTAGTTAACTCTATTACATTCCATCAGCATATACATTAGTATATAAAAAAGTGCGGAAAAAAACAACGCGTGCGAAATGGAAAGAGACGTCTAAAACCCTAAAAAAAATCTAAGGAAAAGAAAATCTTTTGGTTTTGTTTATTTTAAGAAAATAATTAAACTACCTTAAATCTAAATTTAATTAAAAAAATAAATATTAAATGAATTTAAACCTACTTCCAATATTTTTGTATTTTTATTAAGAAAATATTTGAATTAAATAACCTATTTCTAATTGATTTAATTAAAATAAGTCAAAATAATTAAGTTAATTAATTTAAAAAATTAAAATTAATTTAAGAAAACCTAAGTCTATTTTTTTTCTCTAATTTGATGATTTTATAAAAAAAAGGTTTTAAAAGTGAAATATAAATCAAATAAAAAAAAAAGCTAAGAAGAAAAAAATAAAAAGATAAAATTGGGCCTGATAGACAAGGAAAATAGGGGGTGTGCGCTGGAATTTGTTAGGCCAAAATTGAGCTGGCCCAGAGTACTGCGCCTGATTCAATGCTACTGGCCCCTTGAGGATCCATCATGAGGGGGCGCTCCAGGAGCGTTTGATCTGAATTCGTGGTGATCAACTGACTGAGGGTGAGGACTCATGGTGTACCTATGGACCTGTTTAACACTTGATCTGCAGAAGACATGTAATAGAAAATAAAACTCAAGACCTGGGGCTCGAACCCAGGCTCTCCAGTTTTACCAACACGCACCTCACCACTACACCAACCTGCTCATTCGTTAATCCAAAGAATAACAATATTATATGATAATCATGGATCCAAAAATATTCAAAATAAAAAAACGTGCGCTGAGTGTAAATGGGCCAATCAGGTAACACAAAACTGCCACGCCTGCTCCCAAACAGAGTCAACGAATCAACGGCACCGGAGGAGACCTCCGGTCATCTTCTTCGGGCATACGAAAATGAGATTCATGATTTTAAAGGCTTTAAACCCATAATCAAAGGCCTATCCCATATAAAATCGTCTCCTGAACTCAAATTTGTCCTTAGTCTTAACAGATCATGCCTGAATTATTAAGTTTACATCAAGATCCAGATTACGCCCTAAACATGGAAAATCCTTGTTTGAGTCCCCTTCCTTTCATGTAATACGTTAGAAGCAAGCAAAATGATGATATGAATATAAAAATGTAAATTAGAATCATTTATATTGCATGTATTGAAAGATTCAGATCATGAAAATTTTACCAAAGTGGAGATTCGGTTGGCTAATCTCAGGGCTCTTCATGCATGGATAAGAGATGGTAGGGATTCTTGGGAACCTCAAAAATTGAGTGGTGAGGTTTGTTTGGCACGAGGAAGCTTGGAAATATGGTTTTGGATTTTCACGATTTTGGAGATTTTCTGCAATTTTGTATGGCTCTTTGAGGCAGCTTTTTTTGCGTGTGTGATGCTAGTAAGAACGTGGTATATATAGAGGAGATGGAGGGAACATGATAACATGGAAAGAATCAAGCCCATAACTCTTGTTTTTAAACCATGATCAATATTTGAAAAATTCCTTTTTTGATGATTTCATGCCATTTTCAAATTTGGATGAACCTGGACAAAGCTTGCACGAAATCTTGGGCTTCTAGGAAGACTAAAACACTAGCCCAAAGACCAAAGCCCATATCTAAATATTTTATACAATTTACTTTGTATTTATTTGAAATAAATCAAAATAAATATGAGTAAAATAGATAAAAATGGTAAGGCAATGTAAAAATAATATTAAAGGTTCCCTATGAGGTCATGAGGATGTTTGAACCTCAAAAAGCTAGGCCATTGACTTAAAGGTTCAATTTTGCTCAATGAAAGATTCTTGAAATTTTCCAAATTTTCCCAACTTGGTTAAGCTATAACTTGCTCAAGTTGTATCCCATGATGATGATCTTTGATTTTTTGGAAAGCCCAATATGTCTACTTTAATCCCTCTTTTTATCAATTTTGCATTTGCAGATTTTATCTTAATGTAAATAGTCTTGACAAAAAATGTCTTTTGTTGACTTTCTGAAAATGACCTGTAATGTATGAGCTCGTATATTTCAAATAGTGCATCTCTTGAACTTGAGGACAAAAGAGAAGTTGTAGGGAAATAGATTCTCTTCAAAATGAGTTTTGGTTGGGGAAAATTGGATGAAGTATGTGAAACTTATGCCTGGTCAAAGTTCAGTTGATTTTTCCTATAGAAACCCTAATTTAGAAATTCTTGACTTTTTATAGATTGGGAGCACTTCTTGAGGAATCATGATCAACCATTGACCAAATTATGGATATTACTTCAAAGTTTTTATATTGACCAGAAACCTTGAAGTTTGACTGTATGTGGGCCACAATTGACTTTTGACCTTGTATAGTTGATTTTCAAGCATTTGAGCAATTGACTGAGCAAACTTGTAGTGTAAGGCATAAAATTTCATGGACAATCTTGAAGGCATATTAGGACAATGGAAAATATTTGAGACCTTTGGAGCTCACACATCTTGATGAAAAGTGAAACCCTAATTAGAGGTTCATTGCTTAGGAGGAGAATTTGTCTAGTCAATTCTTAGTCAACCTTGAGCAATTGGGAACCTCAATGAGCATGACTTGAGTAAAAATGGGAGGGAAAATTTTGTGGTACAACACTCTTGTTCTAGGTTATCCATCTTCCTTTTGAAATTAGCTCTTGTATTGTACTGGTGAGACAGCTTGCTGAGCAAAGTAAAGAAGCTCAGTAAGACCCCTGGATATGCATAAAAAATGAAAGAAGTATGTACAATCTGATGCATGATGTGCAATGCACATGACTCATTTTATTATTATTTCAAGGGACTTAAATATTTATAAACAATTTGAAAATATCAAAGTAATAACACATTTGAAATACTGAAATTTTTTATTATAATAACTTCAAAATGGATTAAAAGTTTCAATAATCCCAAGTACAATACGAAAATAAATTCTAAAACTTTAAGAAGCAAAGTTGATGGAGATAACTCTATACGTTGACGCTTCCCAGTAAGTCTTGCAATCTGAGCCTTTAACCTCTGGTTTTCTTCCGCATATCTGGTAGCGACCTCTTTCCAATCATTTGAACCAGGAAGTGAGCAAGTAGTGTCTGATTGAGGCTTAGGAGAAAATAAATCCATTTGCCTCTACATCTCTCTACAGCCTGACTCTCAAGAAACTCAATCAATTCATCTTTCTCCTTCAAGTCTGTTTGGTAGGAAATCTCTAGAGTTTGGCACTTATTCTTCCAAGCTTCCTTTTCCTGCTACATCCTGACTAAAGCAAGTTGTAACTCTTCCACATCATCCAATAGGGGAGGAGTTGTCTTCACAAACAAATCAGGAATAGGTGTTTCTCGAGAATACAACATCTTAAGCTGAATAGCTTTGGCTTGTACCCACTGAAGATAAGACTCTAACGAAACAGGCCCCTTAGGTCCCAAGTCCTTCCTACTCTTCCTGTGAATGTGACGCTAGGCCTTCGCAATCTGCTCCATAGCTTCCTTATGGTCTTCTCTCTCTTTCAGGAATAAATTACTCAAATGAATACTATTTGGCTTATCCCTCATCGGATATCCAAGTTGTCATCGTCCAAGAACAGGGTTGTAGTTAATTCCTTCCTTTGTACCAAGAAGAGGTACATTGGGAAAACTACCAAATCTGTCGACAATCTCTACATCATGGTAAGACCGATGATACCAAAAAATATCTAAGTGAGTAAGTTCCATGATCTTAGGAGCCCAACGGGGTTCCTTCCTAACATCCCAGAAAGCATCAGACTGAGGCAGATGAGAAGTAAACCACTGGTACAACAAAGGCGTGCAACAGATTATCATCCCCCCATGATAAGAATCCTGAAGATGAATAGAGTAATAAGTATCACCCAATAATATAGGAACTGGGTTTCCAATCATGAAGATCCTGATGGCATTAATGTCAACAAATTTGTCCACATTAGGAAATAAGAACAACTCGTAAGCAAGTAGAGCAAAAATGGCCTCAAAAGCGACTGTACTCTTCATCTTGGCAAAGTAATGAGCTTTCTCCAATAAGAACTGAGCTGGTAATCCTCTAATACCTCCTTTAGTAGTCATGTGGGCTTCAACCTCAGACTTCCCCAAATGGATCAAAGCAACAATCTCATGTGGTTTTGGCTCACCCTCCAAACCAGTAAAAGGAATACGATTGATAATAGGCAAACCCAGCAGACAAGAATACTCCTCGAGTGTATGCATCAACTGATAGTCAGGGAAAGTAAAGCATTGATACATCAGATCATAGAACTGGACCAAGGTCGAGAGAATACCCTCCTTTATCCTAAGCTTCATGAGAGAAATGATGGACCCATACTTCTTCCGAAAACCTGCAGAACACTGAATCTTGGGAATCAGACTCGTCAACTCATCTATCTTGGGATCTTTGAAACTGTATTTTCTGGTCTTTCTTTTTCCAGAATCCATAGTCAAAAAGTACCTGAGATTTTCACAAATAGTCAACTTTTAAGTCCCTTGAAATAAAACATCTTCAAAAGATTCTTATGAGTGCATGAATGTATAATGTAACAATCGCACACATGGTCACAAACATAGGGTTCATAGGTTCAAGGTCACGAGCATGAGGTCGAAGGTATTACCCATAAGGTATGGTCTAAAATTTATCACCTGCCGAATAAGGTTCTAGAGGTTCCCAGAGTCTACATCCTTCCTTCGGATATTACAAACTTCTCAATTAACTCGGTAATTAGTAATATTCTCAAGAAAAACTCGTCCGAGCGTAGTATCGCGTGACAACTATTTCTGGATTACTCCGTCATAGCTTTCGTAATACACCTAAAAGGCTAAGATGGGTTAGGTATTCTATGGTCCTCATTTTCAGCAGGCTCTCAGGTCAAAAGCAGCACGTCTTCTAGATTACTCGGTAAACGACACTACAGTCAAAGGGACCTCCACTGAGTGGTGGATCTCATGCCTCCTTTTTTGGGATTACTCCCTCAAAGTTAACATGACTATATCGTCCGTCCTATCTTAATTTCGCCCAAGTCCGGGTATAGGACTTATGAGAAATCACCAAGCACCCTGAAAACCAGGAAAATTCAGACAAACATATATACAACATATAAGATATAACACATAATAGCACATATATAGATACAAACAAATATAGGCTCAACCCACTTAGAGATGGACCAGTAAGAAGTCAACTTTCCCCAATGAAGTCGCCATTTTTTCTGTAGTGGTAGAAATGTTTAAGACTAAGCCATTGGATTGAATAGACTTATACAGATCAAAATAAAAATTGCCACCGCGCTTTATTGTTTCCAAAGGAATGGGAAAAGAGCGAATAACCCAAAAGAAGGGGGAAATATTCTAGATAAGGGGTTGGTTATGCAAAGGGAAGTTACTAGCACTCTAAACATCTACAGTACTTCGTAGGAACCTTTTTGAAAAATCGATATATTTTGGCTATAGAATGTTGTATAAAAATATATGGTAGAGGTCAGAAAAGAAATGTTTTTTATGTTTTTTATGTTTTTTGCACCCTCCGCGGTTGCGAACCTTTAGTGCCTACGTACCACCTTCCGTGCAATAGGAGATCAGGGTACACGTAGTTCCTCTTTGAAAAAAATTTAAAACACAAGTGCGTTGGTTAATTTTATGAGATAAGACATCATCTTCATTGTCCGTGTGGAAAAAATACTTACTACCCACAATCATGGGAAAGGAGAATTTACATTATCTCAAACTGGAGGATATGGCTTGGATTTTAAAATCAAAGAAACCTCACTCAACACCCAAGTGGAAAATATCTCTCTTCACTATATATTGTAGAAGTATAGTTGTTTGCATCACTACAAGGATTGACAAAAGTCCAATCTTTTTTTGAGAAAAGTTTTAAAGTAAAAACCAAAGAGGAAAAAATAGTTTGAATGGGATTGATTGACTTTTAGTCTTCTCACAAAAATGTCCAAGTATTGTTAAATTGATTAATGTTTGATTAAGAAAAGATTTAAAAATGCATGGACCTAAGTCCAAGTTTATTATGAAAGTGGTTCAAGTTTTTAAAACAAGAAGTGTTTTCAAAAGGAGGGAGAAGATTTTTGAAATTAAAGAAGATGGGAGGAGATGAAGAGACTATCCTAAAGCATAAGGTAAAAGTTAGGGAAAATAATCGTCTAACCAATAAGAAACCAATACTTAACATATTGATTCAATAAATAGTTCCATCATTTATATTTGAAACCAAGCAAGCAATTAATAAACCTTTGAAGAATACCAAGCTTTAATTGCATTGAGTCCTCACAAAAATTGGGCAGAGTAACAGCTGCATACAGATGAATTCCATATTACAGACAAAGTATGTAATCGCAATAACCTGCACACAAAAACAAATAAACAACCCAATGTCTTGAGGTAAACCCCAAGAACTCCAGACAAAAATATCAATTAAGGTCACAAAGTCTCCAACATAGGTCAAGGTTTTTATTCTTAAGTCCAAGAAGTCTACCACTCCATAATGCCAAGGATAGTAACCAAGTAGTCCAGTAACATTAAAGTTTTTTAGGGTTTAAGTTGATTATTAGGTATCTTCAAAAAGAAATGAAAAGCTCAAGTGAGCAAAATAAAATGACATGAATATAAAGTCTCAAGTGAGCAAAGATAAAAAAGAATATGAAATGTAAATGCTAAAGTAAATGGTGCATAATATAAAAGCATAAAAATAGAAGCACAAAATAAAGTCAATTGTTAAGAATTAGTGGTTAGTTGGATGACCATCTTGAAACTCATTAGAGAATTAGTAGAACCAAAGCCTCTCAATAACAAGTTTCATTTGCTTTTTTACAAGTATATCATCCATTTTAAAAATCTCAAAGTAACTTAATGATCAATGATGTTTAAGTGATCCACTTTGACCAAAATTGATGAAGTTCCATTAAAGGATTGGTAGAACCAAAGCCTCCTAACAATGGATCTCAAGATTATTGGATCATAGGGTTCAAATTATCATACTTGGGCTTGTAAACATGAGTTTAGGCCACGAATGTTCATTTTCTCAAATCGGGACAAAATTTAGTGTTATGTTAAGAAATCGTAAGTGGACTTATATAGAAGTCGCACCTATTTTGAGATTGATCAATAGCAATCTATGCACCATTTGTTTTGAGACATGATATAGAAATCATGCTCCAATAACACTTAGTGCAATAAGAAGGGGATGAGATGAATAGGGAAGGAAAAATGAATAAACCACATTTGAATCAAAATTTTAATCAAACTATTATTAAAATCATTCATCCATTTTTATGGAGTTAGACTCAACACCATGGAACCAATGATGTTAACAAAGCTCATGATCAAATATTCAATCCAAGATCAGCCAAAAAATATACAAAAAAATAAATTGTATTTAACTTATAAAAATAAAGGTTTAAAATATGATTAAAAATAAAAATAAGAGAGAAAAATGTCAACTATGTTCAAATTAATAAGGAAAAAATAAGTAAGACCCTAGAAAAATCAGAAATAAGCTCAAATATTTTTATAAAATTTTTGGTAATTTTTTTAAGTCAGAAACTATTTTTAAAATTAAAAGAAATAGTTAAAAGAAACAAAAAATAGTGAAAAATAATAAAGCCAGAAATAAAAAATAAATGAGGTCAACAATATTTGTCAAAATTTCATTGGGTCCTTCCCTATTTTTTTCAGAATTTAAAACACATAAAAGTATTTTTAAACATTTAAAACAATTCAAGTAAAGTGAAAAATTATTTAAAAAATACCAAAACATAAAATAAAAATGTGAAAAAATAAAAATCAGAAAGAGAAAAATCAAAATTATTGTCCATAATTTTTTCAGATTTTTTGGATTTAAAATGAATTTCCTATGAATTTTTGAAATTTAAAATAATTTAAATATAAAAATCATAAATAAAAATAAAGTCAAAAAAATGTTAACCAATGGATGAGAGTTAAAACGCGTTAGTATGCTAATTCAATGGATCAACCGCGCTGTGCATATCATGGTCTTTAATAAATATCACACCAGATCAAATATTTTTAAAATAAAACAATTTAAAATGTGGTATGTTGGATGGAGTCTGACTCACAAAAGTAATCAGATCCAAGGGCTCCTGAGGCACGCGCATGGTAAGGTCAGCATATTGCATCCGTTTCAAAAAAAATAGCGTGGCTTTGTGTCATTGGTTGAAGACGAACATGTTATCATCTTCAACCTCCAGCCATCCCCAATTTGAATCTTTCAAACTATAAAATTAGCAAACTAGACCGGTACCATTAGATTCGTCTCTTCAAGATGATTATAATGGTGCCATCGCGCTAAATTTATATAAATTGTGCAAGGTTGTGTTTAAGAAAACCAGAAAAAATAGTGAGCACGAAAATCAAGGATATCTCACTCAATTCTCAATGAAATTGCAAATTATAAAGAGCACGAGGATCAGAAGGATACAAGGAGTGGATTAGTCTTTTATTTGAATCAATTTTTCCAAGAAATATACCTGAATGAAGTAGTGAGAAGTTGCTCTGAAACTGGACTACTATATTTCAATATAGGTCATGAATCTTGAAGTTAATCGTATGGTTGGCTTCAGAGAAGTTCAATGAGGCTAACTGAATGGAGCTTTTGGTGTTTGAAGGTGAGAATGTAAGAAATCAGAAATTCAAATTCAGAGTTCATATGGGATCTGAACAGGGGTCAATTGGCTATCAAAATCTTAGGAAAATGAGTGAGGGATGATCCTTATTTATAGTTGATCATGATGCAAGGCTCAAGCGTGTGAATTGGAGGCAAAATCAGTGAAATCGTGTGGACCTGCTAAGTGTGGAAAGTGTGACTTCACATGGCTCAAAATGTAGCAAAATGGATGGTTTAAGGGTCGTTTCTTATCATGGCAAGTTCCTAAACATGATTAGACGTGAAATTGATCCTTAAACAGGCTTGTAATTGGATTTAAACTAACTTTCAAATCTTACTGAACTTGAAATTTCTATTTCATGATGCTACCTTCATAACCATGGTGCCAACAATGTAGGGCACCATATGATGTGATTTTTGAAGCATTTTAAAGATATAGTCACAAGCTTTACAATATGCAAGGAGTGAGATCAATTGTATGCTTGAGCAAGAAGTTGTGTTGAGTCAAAGTTGGAAGAAAAGGGCTTACTTTTCATACTTAGAAAATTTCTAAGTTTTTTCTTCAAAAATGACTTATAATGTCTTGCATCCAAACACGGTCTTCCACTTGGAATTTGTTCTTGACCAAAAATGATAGCATAAAGTAGATCTCTTAAATGTCATTTTGAGACTTGAACCATTCAAAATCTCCAAAAATTGAGAGATTTATGACTTGTTGAAGTTGACAAAAATTCATGAAATGACCTATAATCTTTTGCATCTTTAGGGCATCTTCTTTCCATTTTTACACTTTTCACATAAAATAAAGGTTGAGGCTCACATCTTCAAGATCATTGTGGAAAAATAATAGGCTCAAGTTGATAAAAATTGATCAAGTTATGATCATTTGAAGTCACATGAAGGGATTTGAGGGTTCATCTTACACACAAAATTTCCTTGAGACCTTTGAAGTGATTTGTTACTAACCCTTTGAAGTGAAGGATGTCTTTGGAATCACTCAAAAATATGAAAATATGAGCAAGATATACCCCTTTGAAGTTCAAAACCAAAGCTCCTAGAGCAAGAAAATACCTTGGGAGAACTTTGAAATTTTGATCAACCTTATTGCACCAATACTTTTATCTTGCAAATGGAGGTTATTGATGATGATAATTAGAAGTCATAGCAACCAACATCATTTCCACATCTTAAGAATTGAAGGAGATATGCACTTGTGACCAATGGAGATAAAGACTTATCCAATTGAGTCAAACTTCTTTAGTCAACTCTTGTACTTTTGAGCTAACTTTGACAACTTGAGGCATAATGAATCATGAAATACTTTGTCATGATTTTACTTCAAAATATATTTCATAGATGCTTGAATCTCAATGAAGCTTTGTTGAGGAAGGCACAAAGAAGGAACTTATGAATCCAAAAGCTAACTTTGATAGAATTCATTATGCTTTCACCTACATCATCAACAATTAGGATACACATACATTGTATTTGTTAGTTAATGAGTAATCAAACATTGATGATCATAAAATACAAGTCAGAGTGCTTGGTGATTCCCTATAGAGCAAGACTAAAGATAGGGAGAAGAAACAAACTCTAGTGTGTGAATTTGTTGTGATTGAATTGATATGATATAATGAAGGGATCTTAGGGGGGAAAATTGGGGTACAACACCCGTTGTATGTTAGCTACCAATCCGAACATATATTCAGTATCTATGATAAAGTCCTTTTTCCTTCGGTCTCTTTCTTATCATGTGTTCGCTACCATCTCCGAACATATGTCTGTGATACCCTCATAGGAGTCCTTTCATATGGTCTCTTTCTTGTGTCTGCTACCAGATCCAGACATGTCTATTCGATATCTTTTGTATGTGCCCTTTCCTCCAGACATATATTGTTGGTATCTTTGATAGGGCTTCCTTCAGCTAGTTTATGTCGTCTGTGTTTTCTACCAGCTCTGAACACATGTTCCTTGATATCCAATCTCTCTTTTGTGTGTCTAACCTTGACCATAAATAAATAATACTTGATTGGCTTCAAAATGCAAATTGTATGGTTCTATTAAAAATTCAATCCTCTTTCACCCTGATTGTTCGAAAGGCTTGCGCCAATCTCACCCTCTGGTTAAAGAATATTGAATAGGGGCAGTTGTTGTACACCAAAATCTTCCCTCTTCATTTTGAACCTAATTGGTTTATACATCATAATCATGTGCATACATACATGTCATTAGGCTCATACTCATGGGATCAAGGAATTTTATCGGCATCAAACTTTGAGACAAGTGTTTTACCAAGCGGTACATAAAAAATAGAAATTCAAGGTTTTCGCGTTTTAATGCACTCCGCACAGTTTCCAAGTTATCCAAGAAATTCCCAATAAAGTCTCCATCAAAGCTCTCATTTATTTCAATGCACTCTAAATTGTGGTGGAATTGGGTGTTTCACTGAATTTGAGGCAGTGTGAACCAGAAACAGCATCTTTGCTGGTTTGAGCTTAAAAATTTGATACTTGCCATCAGAGTATTGTTTCAAGCTGATTCCTCAGGCATTGGAATTGTCTCGGTATTTTCTTTATTTAATCTGTTCAGACTAGAAGTCAATTATATGCATAAAGTCTTTGAATAATTTGTTTTCTCTGAACTAGTATTTGGATTTAATGAATGGTTGTCTGTTCACCGAGTGTTTGGAAATTCGTAACTTTTATCTTATTCGGTAATTTAAGTGGATTCCTTGAGCATTGAGACTGTATTTATTCTCTTATCATTTCTCATGTTCAGATCAAAAGCTAATTGTGTAAAGAAAATTTCCTGGAATTTTAATTCTTTGAAGACAGTATACTGAGTTTATTTGTTGGTCCGTTGTTGTGCGGATAATCAAAAATTCGTAAATTCTGATTGGAATACTATTTTAGGGAGATTCTAGAGACTTTAAAATTGTCTTAATGTCTTCTCCAACTCTTGTGTTTAGACCGAAAGCTAATTCTTTGAGGAAATCTTCGGAATACGCGATTCTTCTAGAAGTGATACAGTGGAAAATAATGAAAATACTGTGTTGAACCGTAATTTTAAGGATATTCAAAAACTCATAACTTCTGACTGAAATACCGTTTTGGAGCGGTTATTTTTGGGAAAAACCTGTCTTGATGTCTTCTTCGTTTCATATTTTCGGACCGAGAGTCGATTCCTTGAGGAAAGTCCCCAGAATTACGGATTACCAGAGAAATAATTCTGCTGAATCGGAATTTTTATTCACCATTTCTCGATATTTTAAAATCCGTAACTCCTTCGATTTTTATCGTATCGAGACAGTTCTTTCGGTAAAATTTCACAAATGATGTTAGCTACAAGTTTGTTTCAGATTCCAAATTTAAATCTTGATTGGATCATTGTCGATCAAGGCGTTCTTCTGGAATAAATGTTGAAATTAATTGGAAAAAAATTGTTTTGGTTCATTCTGCTATGCATCAGTGCAAATTCAAAAATTCATAACTTCCACGTCTTTTATCCGATTGAGTCTGTTTTTTTTTTGCATTGCATCACAAATTTCATCATCTACGACTTTGATTCAGGTCCCAAATCTATATCTTAATCCGAGAGGCACGTTGTTGTCACTTAAGCTCGAAATAAGCTGAAAAATCCACTTTTATAATTTTTGATTTGAGGTCGCGTCACTTAAAGTTATTGAACTCACACAATTTTTATTATACCATGTCTGTTCTTTTTGCACCGCATCACACATTTCGTTGTAGACGCTTATATTATTGACCGCATGTCTTGATTTCATACCGATTATTATGAGGATTGGGTTTTGTATCGAGTGTGCATCAAAAAAGCCGGGAAAAAACAAGTCAAACACCACTTTGGAGTCAAGCTATATATATATATATATATATATATATATATATATATATATATATATATATATATATATATATATATATATATATATATATATATATATTTGAATTTCAAATTTTCATAGGAGACTCTCATAATCTCATTTTTCCTCTTCACTCTCATTTTATATTCACTCAAACTCTCTCACATTCTCTCAACACAACAACACAAAAATCAAAGAAAAGAAAATTCTCTCTCTCCCTCCAAGAAGAACTTACGACCTCTCTTTCCCACACCGCCATCGTCGCTTCGTCGCCACCTCCCTCCGGTGATCGGCCCTCCGAAAGCGGCCTTCTACTCTATCGCATACTCCCTTCGTTCGCGTTAGCTTCAATCGGACACTCCTTCCCTTCTCTCTTCTCTTAGGTAAAGTTACTTGAATCTCATAGTTTTGTTGAATACTTGAGTAATTTGATTTTGTTTATGTGAATTGTGCATGAATTGATGAAGAAGATTAGTTTAGATCTAGAATTCTTGAAATAGAATTTATAATATTCTAGTACATATTATATGTTTGTGATAATATCTATATGAATTTGTGATGTAGATTTTGACATAGATTTGTAGACATAACCTTTGCACATTAGGTGTATGTAGAAATTCCTCATATAATTGTATTGCTAATCTTTTTACATATAGTTAATTGTAATTGTTTGTGTTGATGTTAGATTCTTGATATTGTGAACAAATATGGATAGATCTGGAATTGGTTGAGTCTTGAGCTTAATTGTGTTGTTCCTAAATGTTAATTTTCCGGAATCATGATTACTAACTTGTGTTGTGTTTGTTCTATGATATTCACCTCAATGTACATACTCTTGTTTACTAATTCCTAGTACTAATATTCAAGTCTTGCTTACTAACACTTAGTGTTAAATTTTAGTTTTGCTCACTTACTTTAACATTTCCATAACATGTAATATTATAATTGTGTGAATGTACATACACTCATACTAATATTTGCTTATCCATGGGGTGTAACATCTTCTATTTGACTCAAGACACGTGACCAACCTATTTTGATACATAAAAACTTGAGATAAGTGGAAAATGTCACAATTCTTAAATTTTTTCTAACACTTGACATAATCTCATTTTTGAGCTAATTTCCTAACCATGATAATTTTTTACACTTATGATTAGTAAAACTTGACTTTCTCCATAATTCTGGAACTATTGGTGTACTTTATTTTCAGTTTCAGATACTTTTTTTCCGCCTTTCGCTACTACCAGCCAACAAAATTGACCTAAAAGTCCCGCTTCTGGACGGAATTAATTCAAATCGAGTTTGTTTTTGAGTCCATTGATACGTTTGCAATCAACCATGTGATTTATGTTTAATTTCGGGTCAATAAATTTTGACGCCTATTTACCGATTTTGCGGTTTTTTATATTGATTGAAATCTACCTTGTACTTTGACTTTTACTTAACTTGTATTCATGATTTCTTAGTTATTTGTATACTATTGCACTTATGTTTGCTTTCTTTAAATCCATTCCATGTACACTTTGTGATTTGACATAGTCGCTTTTACCATTTTGTGTTATCACTTGATTTTCACATTATGAGCCGATGATGTAATTGTCGGTTGCTTTCTTGTTATCACTAACTTGTTTGTTGAGTTTGTACAAGGATTACCATAAGGGATTTCGATGACGCTTACTTGCTCGGTATTCCACTTTATTTGTGGGATACCACATTTCTCATGTGTCGACATCTCAGAACTCCGCTTTATGTGTGAGGTACCACTCTTTGCATGTTGTTATCTTTTGTCCCTCAGTTATGAGGCGTATACTTGTATATTGTGTATTGTCTAGATCATTGGTTTTCTGGTAGGATACTTGTTTAGTTGTGTCTGACACATATCGCTTATGTTGCTTTGGTGCTTCAACGCATATTCTGACTTTGTTTGTTGTTGATGCTAGCTCGTTCGAGGTTCTCTGGATTTCATGCTGGTGTCAGTTTAGTGACATGTTTTTGCTCGATTGGTAGTCCGATTTATTTCCTTTATCTCTCGCACTTTTTACCGCATTTTATAGTTTCCTGATGCCATGAGAAGTAGGATAGAGATGTATTACGAAGACTTCCGTTGCTGATCATGTCAGGAACCCCTCTGGTTTATTTAAAGACATGTTTAAGGAAATTTTGCATTTGTGTGCTAACTATGTTTGTGGCTTGCTTAAAGACCCACCTTTGAAGTGGGCATTCACAGGCGTGTTTATATTTGTGCTGAAAGACCTCAAAGAATGCGCTCATTCCCATTCCCTCATTGATAAGTCCTTAAATGAGGCGAGCATAAAGGGTTTGCAATCAACCCTCACATTTTGTCTGTGTCATCCTTAGCTCGTAACGCACCATGATGCTTTGGAGTGTGTTGCTCTTGTTATCGAGTCGGTCAGATGGAAAAGGGATTTATAATTGATTCTCCATACTTTGTCTTGAGCTCACGTTGGTCGACATTGAAACTCTATTTTATCACTTTTCCCCCTTAATCTTCTTGCCTGGTAATATGATACCATGGTATAGACGCTTTTGTTCCCATAGATGGCTTGTTTTCCTCGGTTGATATGACCCCTTGGATAAAGCTTCTCATATCATACCCCGCTTGTTTTCCTCGGTTGATATGACCCCTTTGCTAAAGCTTTCCATTTCCTTCCTCGATGTGCAATATCTTGGTTAGACCTTTACCCGAGTCAGCGTATGCTACTCATGACATGTGTGTGCTCTCTTAAGCTTATTGATTGCTTGTTTGCTTTTCATCCTTGTATATGCGATGTTCCCTTAGGTTTTGAACCGTTGTATGTTCCCTTAGGATCGCTATATTAGGGTAGCTTTCGAGCTACACATTAATATAGGTATCCATGCATGTTAACTTACGTAGAAATTTCCCTTTCAAACACGACCTTAGGACCATCATTGTATGACAACATTAGGGATTAGACTTACGTAGCATGTTTTTCTTTCTTTTTGCATCCTTAAGACTAAAACATTTTTCTTGGCAAACGCATAAAACATATAACAACTTTCAAATCCTTTTTCAAGGTAAAAAACATCAACCAACTCAAACCTTTTTTTTCCGCCTTCGAGCCTTGCATCAAAACTAATCAACTTTTCAAAAAGAACATGTTAATTCACTTTTGTGCTGACGCGTGAATCTTCAAAGGTCGGGTTGTGGCAGAAGGCGAAATTAATATTGTTCATTAAAAAACACAAAACAAATCAAAACATGTGAGCCGAACTCTGGCGCTTTGATTCCTTAAAAAAGATACATAGGCATCTGGTCACGGGGCTCAGCCGAGCGAAACTTTGTAAATATTTCCTTCTTCTCCCCATGTTTTCATTCTCATGCATTCCCTCTTGGAATTTTTCTCCTTAGCTCTTAAGCTTTATATTTGAACACACCCTTTGATTAAAACAACAAGAGTGGATATCATAGAGTACTACAGGCGGGTGGGGTGCTAATACCTTCCCCTTGTGTAACAGGCTCACTTACCCGATCTCTCGGTTGTTTGATCCTGATTTCAACCTTCTCAGGTCTACTCGATGTTCACCTTTCCCTTCCTGTGGGATAAAAAACGTTCGGTTGTGATTTCATTAATTTCATCTCAATAATTTGTTCAGCCGGTTGTTTCAGCTAGTGTCAAGAAATTTCTTGTGAATATTAAACCACTCTCCTCTAGTTATGTCACCTTTAGAGATGGGTCAAAAGGCGAAATAAAGATTTCTGGAAAGATGAACTCTGTTGGGTTGCCAGATCTCAATAAGGTGTTGTTTGTTAAGGGGCTTAGTGCTAATCGATAAGAATTAGTCAACTACGCGACCAAGGTCTCAAAGTCAACTTTACTGCTTTCGAATGTCTGGTTACTAATGAGAATAATGAAGTGATCATAAAGAGAGTCAGATTAAAAGATAAATTTTACTTGTGGATTCCTCAAGAAATAAATTTCTCACCCATATGCTTGTTTCCAAAAGAAGTTGAGATGAAGTTATTGCATAAAAAAACTTAAAGAAAGTCCAGTCAAAGGAAGATGCCAGAGGTACACTCAAACTTATGAAAGACAATACATGTGATAAAGATCAAGTTGTGAATCAACCTAAGTTGTCTCTTTCAAATTTGCAGCATCAAATTTCTTCTAAAAGGGTGGAAATACTTCATATGGAGCTTATGGAACCTAAGCAGGTTGACGGGTTTGGAAGAAAGAAATATGTTGGTGTGATTGCTGATGAGTGTTTAAAATCTGCCCAGATTAACACTATCAAATAAAAATCAATGGCATTGGAGTTCTTAAGGATTTATAACAATTATTGGTGGGGAGGAGTGCAACAGATTCTATATCCTTCCTTTAGACTAATGTGGTTAAAAGGTCAAAGGGTGGAACAAAAGGTCTCTACAAGGGAATGATTTGAAGAAGATTGTTTCTGAGATGATGACAAAGGAACTCACTAGTATCACTCCTAAAACCAGTAACAAACTCAAGGAGTTCAGAAGGCTATTTGATAGAGGTAAGAGGTGGAGAATCATTTGAAGATGATCATGATTATCGTGTTCCCCTAGCTATAGTATACCTCTACTACTATTTTTTATGGTGGTATGTTGGTGTGAATGATGTTCTAACAAATGTTACGACATCCTTTTTGTTGTATGAACTTGAGACTTTTATATTGGTGTTGGTTTTCTTCTTTAAAGGGATAAATAATCGTCTAAGGGAGAATGGTAGATCACTAGTGAAGCTTACATATTCTATATGTAGTTCATCATGAAGTGTTTTGGTCATCCATGTGTGTTGGTGTTATTCTCATAAGTAAGTCCAGTGGTATGAGGAAGATTCTAATGTCCAAATCGATGTTGTGATATCTCCTCATATTTTCAAGGCTCCAGGAGTTAGGAGGTGATTTATCTGAGATCTTTCAAGTTATAACTACTATCTCCAGAGATTTCTTCTTAGTGTCTATTTCCTCACTTGATGTTTAGCGGGGACTATCTGTGTACTCTGGTCTTGAGGGTAGTCTGGACTCTCAATTTTATTGGAGGTTTTAAATATTGCAAAATTTAACCAAGTTTCATGAGGTTGTGGAGAGTCCGGTCAAACGGTACCAAGAATGGGGTGTGTTGATTATGACGTGTAAAGCAAGGTGTGCTGAAAAAAAGGTTTCAATTGTATTATTGAAGACTGAGTATAGGCTATAGTGGACTGAATGCCTATATCTAGTGTCACGAGAAAAATGTGTTCCCTTGGCTTGAATTAGTCACAAATAATGGTAGAACATCTCTGCAGTCAAGGCTTGGAAAGAGAGTAACTGAACAGATTCATGTCTATCTATTGAGATGAATGGTGCACCATTAACAAGGAGGACTCTATCTTCTTGAAAGCACATGCATTGACTGGTTGTGTCGTTACAAACAAGGCATCGTTACAAACCTTGGTAACCCTCCTTTTGATTTAATTAACCCTCATTTGTTCTCCCCTCTACTATTTTTTGTGAAGGTGGTCTCTTTTGAGTTCCTCTCACTATTGTTTGTTGTGGGGTTCATTCATAAGCTTTTAAGCATTGAATGGTTTTATGTCATTGGTTGTGTCTTCTTTTGGCTAAAAAGGGGGAGAAAATGAGTCTTGGTTATTGGTTAGGGGTATTAAGTGTTGTTGTTGCTTGCATGCTTCAATTGACGGGGAGTAAAACCATCTGTCATAAGGGCCTTATGTCGCTTCATCAAATGAGTCTTATGTTGTATAGGGGATTTGAGTATGATCATTGTTTCTAAGTTTGTTTTTGTGCCTTGTGATCTGGGTTATGAACATAGTTGTGTCATGTGTTCTGAGTTTCCAGGAATTGAAGTCTGCTCCCCTGAGTCATCATCTGGATTGTTCAGGAAAATTCCTTGGTTATTCTGTGTCAAGAATTGGTCCCAAGTTTGAGGGGGAGTAGCTTGGTTGTTCTAGAAGATGCAATTTATCTTCTTCCTCGTGTACACAAAATGGCTTCGGGAATTTTGTCCTTCATCCTGGGTGTACTGTGCAGTAATGGAAGTGTTGCTCTCTGAAGGGGTTCTTAACAGGCTTAGTAGGTTTCTGTTCTGGACAAGAAATTTCAGACATGATGTCTGGACATGTTAAGGATTGACATGTTGAAAATTTGGT
Organism: Vicia faba; assembly: GCA_948472305.1. Lineage (NCBI taxonomy): Eukaryota > Viridiplantae > Streptophyta > Magnoliopsida > Fabales > Fabaceae > Vicia > Vicia faba. The sequence continues at coordinate 483,351,991 of OX451738.1, read as the reverse complement.
ATTCTCTTGACTACATGTTGTATTAAGTAGATTTTATTAGTTGTTGCTCTGATATTTGTTGTACTGACTTCTGCTGATGTGCCTCTGATTATTTGTGTGTTTGATTTTTTTTCAAACCTGAGCTGTTTTTGTTATTTATATGTGGAAGATGTACTAAGTTGTTTTAGCCAAAATAAGCCAAAGGGGGAGATTGTTAATTCTCTAGTTTTGTGATTGAAATTATGTTTGGTAAAACAAACTTAGCATAAACATGTTGAATGAAGATGTTTCATCAACTAGAGCAACATGTCGAATGTGATGTCCTATGCAGTTTCTTTCGACATCTTGATTTTGTATAGCTGGATTGTTGGATGTTGTAGTTGTTACATGTGTAGAATATTTTAGAAATATTATGTTATCATATGTGGCGCACTGTTTGAAGATTGAGAAGATTCAAGCTGAATTCAAGAAATATTCTTAGTGTCTAATTATGTAGATAATTTAGGAAACTAATGATAAACGTCCTATATTTGAGGAGATAATTCTCCAGCGCCTCTTCCATATCCAACTGTGTATGTGAAGCCCAAATCCAGTACATTGAAGATTATAAAAAGAAGGCTCTAACCCTAGTACTAGTGTGGAACTTATTGTGTTTTTTATTAGGGTTTATGTGTTTATTGTAAGTTTTATATTGATGAAAGAGTAGGACTGTTTTCTGAGTTGTAAGTTTTTTCAGTTGTAGGACTGTTTTCGGTTATCATATTGATGAAAGAGTAGGATTGTTTTCTGAGTTGTAAGTTTTTTCAGTCATTCCAAAGCCTTTAAGGAGTGAATGATTGTGTGTCTTTGAAGTGTGACTTCTGTTTTTTTCTAAGTGTTTAGAATTGTTTAATAATTGTCTGTGATTGGAAGGGATTTGAGAACGGTCTCATACCTAGGTGAGTCTTAGGTAGAAGTTAAGCATAGGTAGTGATTAAGTGAGTAGATTATAAACTAGGTGAAAATTTGATGTGGGTCTACGAATTGATACTATCTAGTTAACTTGGTCTCTGGCTTGGTAGCCCCCATAGTAAGTATTGTTATACACCGAAATGGGTTAACAATTGTGTGTGTTCTTTACTCTTTTGCACTGTGTATCGTTTAACTTGTCATTGTATGCAAATTCAGAGATCGGTGTCTCAACATCTCATAAGACATATGTGATTTGAATACTAGAATTTCAAAAACAATACAGACAACATAAAAACAACATCAACACAATGCTAATTGTAAAAAAGAAAACCATTTAAAAGTTAACAACAATTGTTATAAACAATCCACTTAGCAACAACAACAACAAAAAATGCCCACCTTCTGTTCAAGTTCTATCTTTAGTTTACCATCCGTCTTTTTAGTGATTGTACCTTGACTTTAAACATGATCCACTTTGCAGCAGTAATAATAAGTTATTGTGAATTTAAAGACCCGCTGGTGAGAAGAGACGGTGACATCGAGACGAGACAATTCCATGTTCCTATTTGATGATGGAGATAACGAGAAGAATGGATCGGTCTTTGTTTTCCATGTTTCCATTTGACCTGAAACAAAACAAGAACAAAATATATGTATTTTTAAATATAAAAAATCACGCAGCTTATATGAATCGTTAGATTGATTGAATGGAGGATGTTGGTTGAAAGTTAAGGTAACTTTCCAAGGATAAAGTCATTGAAGCCCGATCCAATTTTGAGTGATGCGATTATAAGAGATTTTATCTAATCACATCCCACTTAGACATGGCACCCCCATAGGTCCTATGAATTTACCATTTTAACCCTTTAAAATATTAAAACTCATTTCACAAAACCATTGTAGTCATTCAAATTTTTGCAAAATCTCTTATCAAAACTGGATTTTTCAAACAGATTACTGGATATTTCAAATTTATGACCAAAAAGCATCAACTGCATTTTGTAGCTTATATCGGTTTTACATGCAGTTTTTTGGATTTTTGGAAATATCCGATAAAAAAAACATATTTTGTATGCATGTTTATCTTCTTTTTTTTAAAATCTAGTAAGAATGCATAAGTTATATTAGAGTTTTTGGAATAACTAGTAAAATACATACATTTTTACCATTTTTTTTGGAAAATTCGGAGACAAGTATGGGTTCGGCTGTATTTTTCAAAATATCTAGAAAAATGTATGTATTTTTACCAGTTTTTTTGAAAAATCTAGAAATTGTCATAGTGTTACCGTAGTTTTCAAATATTCGATAGGTTAAATAATTGTGTTTTTTCCAGTGAAGACTAGAGGATTAAATGGCACAATTGCTTCTCGGCAACATGATAGAGCTTAAGCTATTGCATCTACGGCTTGATCAAAGCGAGGTGATGTATCGAACTCGCATCTCCATTTAAGGAGAATAGCCCCGAATGGTTTTCACAAGAAGATGTTAACGACCAATCAGTTTTATGCACCTCGTAGTGCTCGACATAGAGGATTTAGAGTTGTTGTTGGATGGATCAGAGATCTTAATGATGGACCATAGAGTGCATCATGAGTTCCATAAAACTCATTGTTTTCTAATTATCTACGATGAGAGACCTTATTGGCGATACACTTACTTGAGAGGTATCTAAGCTAGTTTGGATATGTTTAGGAGATCCTACGACCGGTCCCTGTTATTCCATATGAGGGCATTGGTAGTTGGTTTGTTGTTCATGTATTGGGTTTTTCTTGTGCCATTAGTGATCATGTAATGGATGCTCAGTTCCATGCATAGTGCGTGTATGGGTACTTAGAGTGGTACTTTACTGTATTACACCCTCACATCATCCCACCTAGGCATCATGGAGATGATGTTGGACCTTCTAATGTAGGACATTCTCATGTTGGATCTTCTCATGCTGGATCTTCTTATGTTGGAGTACCTTCTAATGATGTGTTGCCGAATTTAGCGCTTCCACATGGTGTAAATGAGGCACGTCGCATACAGATAATAGCAGTCATTATAGATAACCTCATGGGTTTGATGAACCCATATGGTGATGTTTATACTTTGGCATCACAGACAAGACACATAGTCCACGGGGGACCTATTTAGTCCTTATTATCATTTTTGAATTATTTGTATATTATGTGTAGTATTACTTGGAAATTTGCATAACATTGTTTATTAGATAACATTTTGCCACTTTCATTGATGCATGATGAACATAACTTAACATTTGACAAACATTTACATAACTTAGACATTCAATTACATAACTTAACAAAATTATAATAAATAATAAAACCTAAACACTACGAGATGATTATGAATGTTTTAACATCTTGATTATGTTATCAACAAATCTATAAATTTTCGTATCAAACTTGATCAATCCCTTAGTTAGCCTACGGTGATATATTCTCCATATAACTTGTAAATCTTCATCGATCTTCAACTCAATAAGGTTGTATTTCATATTGTCATCAATATCAATCCACTCTGTACAGAACTCGATCTTACTCGCCTTTTTATTCTCAATGATGGGTAATATATTATTCAACTTGGATCTCAAAAGGGAGAGACATATGATGTCCTTCTGGAAGCCAAAACTATATAGAAGGTCTCACCCTGTTAAAGTACACTTATGTCTTAAATAAAAATTAAGAGTATATATCACAAATCATAACAAAATACACTAGAACAAGAGAAAATTGTCGAAGGTTAAATATATTTTTGCCATAACTTGCAAATTTTAGAGTTTGAGACCATAACCTAGTCAAATTGACCAACCCGCAAACTATGGATATCTAAAATATGAGCAACTAAGGCTTAAGGGAAGAGCTCCCCCACCAGAAAATCCTATACTATTCATAATCATTATTTAACTAGAACAGATTTTGAACACATCAAGACTCATTTCAGTAGGATTAGTTGCCTGCAATTCTATTTGAATCCCATCCAGCTCCCTCTTGAACCTGTCTTTGGAGCTGGCATAAATCATCTTGTTTCTCACACTTGTTGTATCAAGTGACCTACACACAAAACCAAAAAAATTGATGTAGATAAAAAAAAACTATCATCCAAAAGCAAACATATAGGACCATGTCAAAAAGCAAACATTACCAGCCAATGAAAAAAATTATGCTCTTGGGGACATTCATCAGTCGGAAAGTAAGTAGTGAAATCATAATAGCCTTGGATTAGTTCACCAAGCTTCTCCATAATGACTTGCTTCTAATTCTTCTCAATCTTATAAACAATGAACTAGTGTGTCCTTTTTTCCTTGAGCTCCATAAACCTTAACTTGCAGTCGTCATGGACTTCCATATTTGATGTTGCATTTGCCTGTGGAATCGTAATAGCATACACATCATAATCATCAATGTCAATTGTCACACCAGAATATCAGCATTCAACAATCACATGATATTATACATAACTATGTAAATTTTCATTTCAATTTTTTTGCATCATAGTGACATTTTAGCAATTAAAGAAAAAACGACAAATTATTCCTCAAACAAAACACACCTAAATAGTCGATTATTAATTGATTGCCTATTTGTAATTTGTATATTATTTCATTTGTGTGATTGTACGCTTTTAACATTCCAAGTTGATTGTAATCGCTTCGGCTACTGTTAGTTTGTACCACTAAGAACCCTCTATATTTCATCAATTTAGTTCCATTGATCCTTATTGGTATTTTTCCTTTTTGGGCCCATAAAATTGCTATTTTGTCATTTCCACAAGCGTAGCTTGAATCACAAGTTATAACATTTAAATTAGGATGCCTTTGTATTTGATTCAAAACAAGTTTTATATCTGATCTAAATCACACACCTGTGAAAATTGGAATTTGCCTCTAAACAAATTATTTAAATCACAAATTGAACATGATTCGAATCATAACCTCATTTGATTTGAATCAAGTTCATATCATGATTCAAAACACGCATCTTGAAAAATGCCCCTTTTGGGCCTATCCATATTGATTCAAATCACACTTTCTTCTTAATTCAAATCACATATTTTAAAATCCAAATTTTCATCTCTCATTTAAATAGTTGTTTCTTTTGGTGGAAGAAAAAAGTGTGTGAAACCTATGGTAATATCACTACAAACAAAAAAATGTGATTTATTCTTCTATTCTTTGTGTGTTTATCCCTTTAACCATGTATCTTTCTCGTTTTCACAAAAACAACTTTTTTTATTATGAATTTATGTTGAATTCATTATTATTTTTGTTGCATCTTGCTCTTGTGCAATTAGTTGTTGTGTTTGGGTGAATTAGAGATGGGGAGTTGATTAATCTTGACTTATTTTCATGGTTAATAAATTTCTTGATAATAATCAAAGCCGAGACCCATTCATATATAAACTTGAGAGAACCTTGTGTGTATGTGTTCTTCATTCACCAAAATTGAATTACTTTACTAACACCTTATAATTTTAGTAGTTGGTTGAGATATTCTGGCATTATTCATCAACTTCATCCTTAGTCTTATTCCATTGTTGAGGACCTTCATCTCTAAAGATTGATTGTTGAGGGAGACTAGTGGCACATTGGGGTATCTAATGTTTTTGTGTGAAGTTTGTTGTTTGTAATAGGTGCATGTATCATTTCTTGGATGTCGTTTGGTGTTTGTTATTATTCATCAAGAATAGAGTTTTCATTATACTCTGTTGTACCCCAAAATTTTCCCTCCCATATTCTTCAAGGTTTGTCAAGAATCATCTTCAAATGGTTCAAGATTTCTCAAGGGTTGCATAGTCCAAATGCCTCCTAAGCCAGTCAAAATTAGGGTTTTGGTTCTCTCAAGAAATTTGGGGTTTCAAGGGTCCAATCAAGTCTCACGAGCCTATATACATTGTCAAGCATCTACATGCCAAGTCTCAAGACTCACAGTGCCAATTTGCACAATCAAAAGCCCTATTTGACCTACAGTCAACTGCAGGGGTAAAATGGTCATTTTGCAGTCAAAAGTCAAAATATTTGGTCAACATATTATTTTGAGCTCACAATCATCATTTGATCAAGTCTTGATCATGATTCCACAAGAATGGCTCAAAAATCATCAAGATGCAAAAAGTTACTATTTTTGGACAGTAGAAAAGTCAACTGTATCTTGACCAAGGCATAACTTTTTCATGGTTCATCAGAAAAATCCCATCCAATGCTCATTTTGAATGGTATGACATTTCCTACAATCCATATTCACATTCCAAGTCCAAGAAATGCTCTCATAAAAAGTTATCAATTTCTACATTATAGGTCAATTTCAATAGTCAACAAAAATGCATTTTAAGTCAAAGACCATAACTTGAGATTGGTAAATCCAAATGACATGGGACCAAATGCATTGGTTCGAGGACTTCAAGAACTTTCCAAAATGTCCAAGAACATGTTCATATGATCAAAATTGAGCAACATATGCATTAGAGAAGTTGGGAAATTTTTGTGAATTTGCAAAAGTCAACTTTGCTCAAAACACCTTGTTTTTGCTAATGGGCCTCAAATTTCTTCTTGAAACTTTATCCAAGGCCTATGCACGACCCATCAAGCTTAATTAAATTTACTTTCTTATTTTTTATTAATTAATTGGATTTTTAATAAATTTTAATTCATTTAATTAATTTAAATTGTAGGAAATACAAAGATTTGATTTTTCAATCTTTTTGTGAAGCAAGAATGACCTAAAAAAGCTGGCAAATTCGTGTACCAATCAAGGATATCAAAATCTCCAAATTTAGCAAGTTTCTTCAATCAAAAAGATTCAAAAATATTTGATTTTCAATCAAATATGCAATCATCAATTCCATGGATTTTTTGTGCAAGATTTGACCTAGTTTCAGTCTCCTATATATACACAACCTAACCCTAATCATGCACACGTGAAAAGCTGCTGCAAGAAAGCCATAACCATATTGAAAAAACTCAAGAAATTTGAAAACTGATTTCCATATTCTAGCGTGATTCAAAGGCTTTTATTGATTTTAATCTATTGCAGGGGTTCCCAGAGACGTATTGCAATCAAAACCAAGCATAAAAGCTCAAGAAACCATCACCTACAGTCGCACGGTTTGATACTTTTTTTCATAATCGTAATTCATGATTCATGCATCATTGATATGATTTCTTGTTTGTTTTGTGTTGTTAGAGACCACAGGAAGCTATTGGCATAGTTTAATTGGATTAAAACGCGCAGAATCAAAAGATGCCATTGATGAATTCTAGGGTTCATAAGCTCTCAAATTGGGGCTTTGTAATATAGGAAAAATTAAGCCTTGAGAGACCCATGACTGAACTCGTGAGAACCAGACGAACACACTGGACTATTCGCGAAATATTTATGTTGCTTGTAGCTCTAATCGCTATTATTGGTCGTTGCATATTGTGGGGGTTAAAAACCCCCGCTATCTAATGTGTTTTATGCAGGTACAGCGAGGAAGACGATGACGTGTTCATTCATGGTTGGATCATTTGAAATAAGCGCGTGTTTTATTGGCTTGACAGCTTAGCGTTTTGTTTCTTAATATTATAATTGATTGTTATTATGTTATCAAACGCGTGCAAATGGCTTGGTGGTTGATGCGCTGGCTGGTGATCATTGGGACCTGGGTTCGAATCCCAGGTCCCCCAAAACACTTGTTTCTATTTTTTCCAATATGTTCACATGCAGGTTGCTCAGTGTTGTCCACCATATACCCCAATCATCCAAGCGCCAAGTGGCTTGCAAGGCAGATCTGAAGGCAACAGACGAATGACTACCATACTCCCAGTCAACATGTGCCCTGGACAATCTCCAAAGTCAAACAGGCTTGTGTGTTAATGGGCCAGAAATTCCAGAACAAACCTCCACATTGGCCCAGCACCCCCTGGTTTCTTTATTCTTTTTCTTTTACATTTTCGTTTCTATTTAATTGTTTTACTAACCATTATTATTATTATTATTATTATTTAATTAACAAAATTAATTATTTTCATAATAAATTCAGAAAATTAAATATTTTTATTATTATTATTATTTATTAATTTCACTATTAATTTATTATTTTTGTAAATAAATTCTAACATAGATTAATTTAGTTAATTATGTCAACTTTAACTTTTTTTTCACAATAAATAAAATCCATGTAGAATTAGGTTAATTAATATATTTAACTATTTTATTTTATTTTCATTAAAAACATAAAAAACTTAAAAAATATTTCTTTTATTTAATTAAATGCAAAAAGGACTAAAATCTCATTCTTTCACAACAAAAGGGTCAAAACCCTAAGGACTTCTCCGATTCGATTTCTTTTCGCGCATAATATTTTTGATCACATTTATGTAATTGCTCCGGGAATGTAATAGCGTAATTAGGACCTTTTTATTGCTTTCTTTTACTTTCTCGCATTTACTTTTCCAAAGGGTTATGTTTTTGGCGATGTAAATACCTGACGCCTTGTAATAGCGTAGATTCACTTTCCGCAATTTACCTTTCGCACAATTATTAACTGCTATGCATGACAAGACTTGTTCTCAAAATAAAATCAAAACGTAGCTCACCATAAAATGTGCAAAGATAATTTAACATGAAACCTGACACACTCGCACATGCCACTCCTAGGGTACGCCTCACTTTGTTGCCTCGACGTGGTCATTGAGTATAGGGTGTTTTAGAGGTCGCTCTCCTGTCTAAAGATCCAAGTTTCCTCGAAACAGTTGCCTCGGATAAAAAGGATCTAGGACATTAGGGTTACCGCTAAGGCGTCCTACTATTGCTTTGGTGACCACATGTCCCTATAATCGAATTGACCCGAATAACTCCAACGATGGTGCTACCTACTTCTCAATAGTGGGATAGTACTGTCTAAAGGACATTTACACAGCTTAATTCCTTTGAGTAGGTAGAGGTTCTAAGGTACTTTCTCTTTCAAAACAAAAGCAACTTTTCACACTTACACTTTTTCTAACAAAAGTTTTCAAACAAACACTTCGCAACACTCTTGAGGACTGATACAAGAGTCAAATCGAATTTTTCAAACAAACTTTTTTCAAAACCCATAAACACAAGAAAAGCAAACATTTTTTGAAAACATAGTGAGCAAGTACCTAAGAGCCCGTGGATAACCACGGATAGAAAGGGTGCTAACACCTTCCCTTTCTATAATCTACCTCCCGAACCCGAGAAACATCTCGAAAAGGAATTTTGTTGTGCTTTTGTCCTTTCCTTTTTGGAGAAAATAAAAGACGGTGGCGACTCTTGCTTACCGCGACATTTCGCGAACCAGCATTTCAAAATAGTCAGTTCTCATTCCCACCGATCACATACTCCAAGGAAGACTTTAGAGAGATCTAGTATCAATTATTCGTAAGGCGGGGATGGAAGTTATCTATCGTTGGTGGTGTTGGAAAAATATTGCTCGCACACAAAGTTGGAGTTGTCCAATCAACTTTCGGATATGGCAATCACTCAAACAAGAGGTCAGTGAAATCAAGCGGATTTCCAAATATGAATACTTGGAACTGAATTATTATGGATATCAAGGTTATTGGATCAAGATCATTTAGAGATCTTTTCTTTCTGTTAGCAGTTTAGTGTCTGCATCAACTGGGAGAATTATTGTATGATAGTTCAGTGTAATCAAAATGATGTAGTCAAACTTATCAAAATAGTGGAAGATCGTGATTATTTTCCAATGGTTTTCAACATCATTGAATGGTGGAATAGGCAATGCGAGGATGAAATTTGAACCACTATATATCGTTGTGTATCTTTTCTTCTTTCATTACCTCTTTTAGTTTTCTAGTATTCATTATTATGCTATTGCTTGTTGCATCTTTGCATTGATTGTATACCACATAAGTTAGACTTTTCTTATAGCAATTTAATCTATAAGTTTTGGTCTATGGTATATCAATCTTATTGAAGTATCACAACTTCAATTATGTCTTGTTAGAATCAATGAGCTAAGTGTTTTGAAATATATTTGTTTAAAATCCATTTGAGTAGTCTTGTGATTGACTTGCATTTGAAGTAATTAAATGTATATAGAACATCATGTATCATTTTATATGGATTAATTTATTGAGATGCTTCCAAGCTCTCCTATTTTGCATTTTTCTTCTGCGCTTCTTAAAATATTTGATCTCGTACATGGGACCTAAAATTGTTTTTGAAATTTTATAATTGGGAAAAGGTTTATTCAACCCCCCTTCTAGAACTTTTGATTTCCATATTCTCACACAATAGTTTGTTCACTTCAGACCCGTCGAATTATGTTGAAGAGAGGAAGGGGTGCACCCCAAGAGGTAGTTTTATTATCCACGTGAACCTTAGGTATCACACACATGATTTCATAGGCATTAAAGTTATGGGGTAACCAAATAGTGCATATCCTTAAAAATTTTTAAGTTATCCATATAAACTTATAACATCTTCTTACCATGCCTAAAGGAAAGCAATCCTTAATCCCGGTCATCCTTAGCCAAGGTGTGTTGTATGTTGAAAAGATGGAAGAAGAGCTCTAGGATAAGGACATTGTTCAGGTATTCACACCAACACTGAAAGACATTAACATATACTCAACTCAAAAAGTGTAACTACGGGGGAGCGATTCCTAAGTGATTCATGACCCTGAACTAAAACTCATTGAAATGAAGCATAAACTCCATCTAGAAAACATGCATTCATGAAGAGGGAAACTCACACTCATCAAAACAACTACACAATCTCTTATTGGTACCAACATGTAAAACCTCCCAGCCAAAGGATAAGCCGACATCCCAGTAGGAGCTTTCCATTTGACGCGCCTCTCTAAGATTATAAATTCCTAAGATAGTTTGGTTCACCCAGGGAAGAAGTCTGCATTAGAGAAAGGCTCAAGATCCTTATATACCCTTAGTACCATCCCAAACTTACTATCAACAGATAAAACATTATGATTGTGAGTATTGTAGAGTGATTGGGATTCTATTCACCACCTAACCTCGTTGTCATTGGGTTCACTGCCATTAAGGCATGTAAAGGCCATAATATATATTTGGGGCTTAAAATCATCCATTTAAACATTTATAACCTTTGATTTAGTCATATGGAGCTTAGGGAAGGCAAGATCACGAGAAACTTCCCTGAGGTCAATCTTGAAGGGAGCAACGCCCCCCCCCCCCCCCCCCCCCCCCCCCCCTCTATAGTCTCATCCATATCATGATTTCACGCCTCCACTGGATATTCTAAATCGTCAACATCCTCGCATGAAATCCCATATTATCTTAACTCTCACTAACCTCTAAGAAACCTACTAAAGGAGGCCTTGGTTCTAAGGAGAAACCTTAAATATTTCTTGGTTTATCACTTCTATTCAAAAAGAAGTATCATTTATGTCATCATCATTGAGAAAGTTTATGAATGGAACTTTTGGGTTTCCTATATTGGCATGTCTAGAAATAAACACAAACAATTGAAAAGGAAAATGAAGGAGTGAGAAGCAGAATCATCAAAAACCTAAAAATGTTTCATGAACAAAGATGAAGTTTGAATGGAGAAGAAAGGTCATTGAGAAGTCAAAATATCATGAGATAATTGGGGGATATAGAACTATGAAGCAAAGGAAACAAAAATAGCAATTGACAGTTTCCCCTCAATTTATAGGAAGTTAGAGCATATGGGTCTACAGTTAGGAATCAATAGAATACCAAAGGACGCGATCAACAACACATATTTATTCTCAATTTCATAATAACACTCTGGTACACTCAAGCACTCTAATGGTGTGACCCCCATATCCTAGAGGCCTAGTTCCACACAGAGAACCTTCACATTGAAACATTTTATTGATGAGACAAGCTTTTAATGTGCATGTTTCCGAGATCACCCACTCCCACCCAAGCCGTCAATGACCTCTTCCCTAACCTAGAGAATGTTACAATAGCCATAAGATGTTAGAGCGTAACTTTCTCTAAGTCAGTATCAACAATTCTATAGCAATCTAGCTCTATATTTCATAGCAAGGACTTGAGGGAAATGGTTCTAAATCGGCCAAGTAGCCCAATAATACCAACCTAACTTGAAACCCAATCAAAAGCTCCACCTATCACACTGGCGAAAAGTTGTACCCTAACTTGTATATCGCACACTAAATCCTAACACCACACTTATCTCAGCTGTTGAAGCCCAACAAATGTCCCCCTAAAGTTCCATATTCACCAAGGTGGTTCTAATTGTTATTCATATATTAGTGTGTTTATACATTACACATAAGTGCATTTCATTATACACTTTCAAGTTCCATCTATCTATCTCTATTGACTTGGGTATTGGAGTGTTAATCTTACTAATACACGCCTTCTCTATTCAACAGCATGCCAGATGCCTTTCACGGTAGAATTCACCAACACACTGCCAATTTTCTCTTTCACATTGGAATAAAATTGTTGTTGGACAAGACATCTATCTAAATGTTAAATCTCTTTCATCGTGGTTTTCTTCCTAATTAGTGGAGTTCATATCAGTTTGTTGTTTGTTTAGCATCAATTGGTATCATATTTTCTTTCTCTTACTCTAAGGGTGTTTCTCTCTTTTTGGGAATACCGATGGTTGGTTAGTTGTAATTTGTCTTTCAATAGTTAAACTATCAAGATGCCTTATAATGTTAATATTTTTTCAATAAGGTATAAAGTGTTGAACATGTTATACATAATGCATTAAATTCTCTTCTAAGAAATGATTTTTCTGTAAGAATTCAAAGTTTTTTTGGAAAGGCAGATACGATTATATAAAATATTCATAAAAAGGTTTACAAGAGAGCACTAGTTAGGCACAAGGATTCTCAGAAAGACAAAACAAAAGGGAAAGATAACAACACCTAAAACCAAAGAGATAGAAGGGGGGGGGAAACTCAAAGAAAACTACCACTCAACCAATAAAAAACAAGATAGAGCTTGACAATGAGAACCATTATCAAAAGAACACCATCCTCTAAAAGTACTTGAAAAGAACACAATCTCAGGTATTCAAGTCACAAACACTCGCATTATTATTGACTCAGAATAGGATTCTAAAGTCAGGTAGAGAAAATATATGAGTAAATTGATGACCTACCCAAATACCATTTCCAATTGAGGGAAATGCTTTTGTCATTTCATTTCTATTATTTGACCTACTTGAAAAAATAGATTTTTTTTAGATTTAAATAGTTCAAACAACCGAATGCCAAATCATTAAAAGATCTCCTCTAAAACACACCAAACCTCTTAAGAAAAAAAAACTCAAAATTTGACATGATAGAATTAGAAAGAACACACACCCTCCTTAACCACATAAAGATCTTATAGAACATGTTTTCCACCACATCACAACTAACAAACAAGTGAGAAATAAACTCAATAGGTCCAAAAACATAACCCACAAAAAGACCATTAGGGTCTAGCTAGCATAATTCTTCACCTAAACATATTATTTCTATTGACAATATTATTCTGAAGGAGTTTCTAGGAAAAGACTATCATCTAGAGAAGGCTAACTATGCTAAATAGAATCCAAAATATGACCAAAACGGTTGGGGTAAGAGATCCAAAGTACACCTCGAAAAGAGTTTTGTGTTTAGATGAGACAAAATAAACATCACCCTCTTCCGGGAATCTTAACCAGTAGTCTCTAGCCAAGGACAATGGTGTTCTCTGAATGGCCAAGAGAAGATCTACGATCAATTCATGTTCATAGTAAAACAAAGGTCTCCTCCATTGTAGATTCCAGACTAAATTCCCGTTCCCTAAAGTCAACCTCACATACTTTTGTCTTCTATCGTAGTGTTTTGGAACTCTTTTATATTTTGCTCAAATACTGGATTTGTGACTCTATTGACCAACTCAGTTTTCAATAACCATGATCTTGATCAGGTTTCTCTTTGAACATTTTTTGTTGTGCTCTAAGTTTTCTTTGTTTGTGTTTGTTTGGTTTTGTTTTCTTTATTGTGTTTTGGTTGCTTTACCCAATTTTATTGTTGTCTTGTGTTCAACTTTTTTTACTTAGTTTTTGTTAGAGTATTCTATTTGGGCTTGGTTTTTGGGCTGCTAGATGTTAGGCCCAACTCTTTCTTTTCTTGTTTTGGATTTACTTTATATACTCCCTCTACACTGTTACATTGGTTTAACCAACAGATAAAACAGTTACACTCATATTCTTCTTTCTCTAACAACCTTCAAGGTTCAATGGTGAACTTCAAGATTCATCTATAATATGGTATCAATCGCGTCGATCATCTACGCTTCCGCTATCCATCATCTTCAGTCAAGATTCATTGTTGGAAGATGAGCAAAAGCTCCTTCTGTGAAAGCTTCTCCAGTTCCATTAATGGCGTCCTCCGGAAATGACGAGTCTGTGATCAAATATCATGAAGTCTCCACCATTCTTGCGACGAACAAATCCGACAATGCTTTTGGACCAAAACTTTCTATTAAGCTGCAGGAAAATAACTATCTACTCTAGAATCAACAAGTCGAATGAGTAATCCTCACTCGGAAGATGCACAGACTTGTGGTTAATCCAGGAATTTCGCAAAAGTACAAAACCGAACAAGATCGTATCACAGGTACGTTCTCTGAAGAGTATGATGCTTGGATCGTTCAAGATCAAGCAGTCTTCATATGGTTATTATCTACAATTTCCGAATTCGTTCTTCCTAGGGTTCTTTCTTGCAAACATGCGTTTGAAGTTTGGGATAAAATCCATCAATACTTCAACACTTAGATGAAAGCCAGAGTTCACCAATTGCGAATAGAATTGAAATCTTCCAAGAAAGGGAACACATCTGTTACTAAATTTGTGCTACGCATCAAAGCTATCGCCAATTTGTTACTTGCTGTTGGTGATCACATCACTGAACAAGACCAGATTGACTCCATCCTCAATGGAATTTCAGAAGAGTACAATCCTTTTGTTATCCAGATGTATGGATGCCCTGTTCCACCAACACTCTATGAAGTTGAAGCTCTGCTTTATGTTCAAGAAACACAACTCGATAAATTTCGTCAAGAACTAGATGCTAACATAGTGTCTGCAAATATGGCTCATACTGGTCAAAAGGAAGAAAGTTAAAGAGGCAACTATTCAGGGAATCATGCAAAGGGACACAAATTAAGTCGTGGCCATGGGAAAGGCAGAACCACGACTAACACTGGAAATCGTCCAACCTGCCAATTATGTGGTAAATATGGACACTCTGTCTCCACTTGATGGCATAGGTTTGATGAGAACTTCATGCCACAAGACTCAACTGATGCTCAGCTTGAACCTGCAAACAAAGCTGCTCAAAATCAAAGCCATACAGCACAACCTGCACAAAACTCCAAAGCCATGGCTATGATGGAAACAACACAGGAGTATTCTCTTCCCTCTAATTTGGAATCTCAAGCTTGGTTTGCTGATTCAGGTGCCTCTCATCACCTAACTCCTTATGATTTTCACTTACAACATATAAAACCTTATACTGGTTCTAATCGTGTGTATGTTGGGAATGGTCAAACTCTAACCATACAGTCCATAGGATTCTCTCAATTTTATTCTTCTTTTAACCCTAATTATAAGCTAAAACTGTCTAATGTGCTTCATGTTCCTACTATCACTAAGAATTTGTTATCTGTCTCAAAGTTCTCTAGTGATAACCATGTTGTTTTTAAGTTTTATTCTGACAAATGCAACATAAAATGCCAGGCTTATAAACAAATACTTGTTGAAGGAGCTCTTGATGCAAGTGGTCTTTACTGTTTTCCTCAACTTCATTTGGAGCCAACACATTCACACAGCCAGAATAACAATTTATGCCTTGGCACTGCTGTACAAAGCTTTGTTGCTTCCAATCCTAGTTCTCAAAATCCTAAATCATGTAATAATAACACTCTTTGGAATCACAGACTAGGTCATGCCAATTTTAATTCAGTTTCTTCTATACTCAAACTGTGTAATATTAGTACTTCTAATGAACAAAGTTCTGACTTTTGTAATTCCTGTCAAATTGGAAAAGCACATAGATTACATGCTCCTAGTACTACTACTATATACAAAGAGTCATTTGATGTTATTTACACTGACTTGTGGGGTCCCTCCCCCAATCCCTCTAGTTCTGGATTTAGATATTACATAGCTTTTGTTGATGGAAAGACTAAATACACCTGGCTATATTTCCTCAAATAGAAATCAGAAGCCATACATGCCTTCAAATTCTTTCATCAGTTTGTGCCTACTCAGTTTAATATCAAGATTAAGTATGTTCATTCTGATTTTGGTGGAGACTTCAGACCTTTCATAAAATATCTGTCAGAGTTAGGGATAGTTCATAGTTTAACCTGTCCTCATACATCTCATCAAAATGGTTCAGTTGAGAGGAAACATAGGCAAATCGTGGAAATGGGTCTCATCCTGTTATCCCACTCCTCCATCCCTCTAACATATTAGGATCACAGTTTCACCATTGCGGTTCACATTATAAATAAACTCCCTACCACTACCTTAGCCACATTTTCATCTCCCTTTAAGCCTTGTATGACAAGCAACCAAATTATAAAGCCTTAAGAGTCTTTGGTTGTTCTTGTTTTCCATTTCTAAGGCCCTTTAATAAACATAAGTTTGAACTGTAAAGTCAAGAGTGTGTCTACCTAGGGCTTTCACCTTAACACAAAGGGTTTAAATGCCTTAGTAAAGAAGGAAAAATATGCATCTCAAAAGATGTCACATTCAATGAGCATAGCTTCCCTTTCCCAGAACTCTTTCCAGCTATCAATCCTATCAGTGCTTATAAAAGCAGCTCCACTGGTATACCCTCTATTCCTCTAGCCATTGGTTCATGCCTTGATGTCTCTCAAAATCCTGCTCCACTTGAAAACCCTAGTGACACTCAGCAAGTTAATTTGGTAGTCCCAGATACTCCTAGTCAAGTTCACCCTATTGATACTTATCCCAACTGCAATACTAGTCATGAGTCACTTAGAGTTGATTCTACTCCTTAGTCAAATCAGTCTGCAACTAGTACACCATCTAATGCTACCTCCTGTCCTAAAAATAACAAAGTTATTAACATTCCAAGAAATACCTCAAATCTGGTAGGTAATAGCTCTAGCTCCAAAGTTGTCTCTACAAGTAACTCTACCCTCCACTGTACAGGGCAAGTTGTACCTGAGGTACCTCAATGTCCTAAGGATATTAGTCCTGATAAAGTCCCTCAACAAAATAACACTCTGCCCTCCAGTACCAAGGACATTAGCTTTTCTCAGTTATCCATGCCCAAAGATCCTGAGGATACTACACTAGGTCATATGTTTGATCATTTAAATCCTCTAATCAAAACTCCGATAGCACTAACTTCTGCTCTAATGAAATTACTATATCATCCTTCATTCATATGTCTGAATCATCCAACTCTCCATCTATTGTGTCCAGTACACCAAAGGTTTCCTTACTTGAAAACAATCATCCTATGTTAACCCGTTCCAAAACTGGACATTCCAGACCTAAAGCTCTGCTTGTACACATAGAAACTGAACCAACTAGTGTCAAATAAGAACTTAGTAAACCTGAATGGTCCAAAGCTATGCAGGATGAATTTAATTCTCTGCTAGCTAACAACACATATACACTAACCACACTTCCACATGGAAGAACAGTTGTTGGCTATAAGTGGGTTTTCAAACTTAAAGAAAATCCTGATGGAACCATTCTCAAATACAAAGCCAGACTGGTTGCCAAAGGCTTTCATCAAGAACATGGCTTTGATTATACTGAAACATTTTCACCAGTGATGAAACCTACTAGAATAAGAATTATTCTAACTTTTGCTATTACTTACAAATGGGATATTCAGCAAATTGACATCAATAATGCATTTCTAAATGGTAATCTTCATGATGAGGTATATATGGTTCAGCCTCCAGGGTTTGTGAATACTGATAAACGCCTGTTTTGTAAACTTAACAAAGCAATTTATGGCCTCAAGCAAGCTCCACGTGCTTGGTATGAAAAGCTGACTCAGTCTTTTCTCCAGTTTGGTTTTGCTGCCTCCAAATGTGATAACTCTCTCTTTGTCTACCACAATCTAGGTATCATATTATATGCTCTTGTCTATGCGGATGATATTCTTATAACAGGATCCAGTACTCTTCTTATTCACGATCTGATTAACAAGCTGCATAATACTTTTGCTTTGAAAAAGTTGGGCAGACCCAGGTACTTTCTGGGAATTGAAGTAATTTTTTGCAACAATGGATCTATGCTCTTAACTCAGCCCAAATACATTCAAGACTTACTGTCAAGAGCAAAAAAGCCTACAACCAATGGTGTTCCTACTCCTATGTTAAGCACATGCAAACTTAGCAAACATGGAACAAATTTTCTGCCTAATCCTCAGCTCTACAGATCTATTGTTGGTGCTTCACAATATGTCACCTTAACTAGACCAGACATTTCCTACAGCGTGAACAAGGCGTGTTAATTTATGGCATACCCTCTTGATACTCATTGGGCTGCTGCCAAACCTATATTGCGATATCTTAGTGGCACCTCAGGACATGGCCTCATGCTATCTCCCTCTGCTTCAGTCTCCAAATTTTCTTTGCGTGCTTACAGCGACTTTGACTGGGCGAGTGACCCGGATGATAGGCGTTCAACATTAGGCTCGTGTATTTATTTTGGTCCGAATTTGGTAGCCTGGAGTTCCAAAAAGCAGTCTCTTGTAGCACGTTCCAGCATTGAAGCTGAGTACAGGGCATTAGCTCACACCACATCTGAACTGTTGTGGCTGGAATCATTGTTGTCTAAACTACAGATTGCTTTTCCTACTCCCACTCTTCTTTGTGACAACTTAAGCAATGTGTTGCTCTCGTACAATCCAGTTCTACATGATCGCACGAAGCATATAGAAATTGATATTCACTTCGTAAGAGAAAGAGTTGTTGCTGGAAGAATGTTGTCCAACATGTTCCTACTGCTACACAAATTGCAGATACTCTTACCAAGCCATTAGGGACTGCTGCATTTCAAGAGTTAAGATCCAAACTTAAGGTTACTAGTATTAAGAACTACCTTTCAGTTTGAGGGGGGAGTGTTAGAGTATTCTGTTTGGGCTTGGTTTTTAGGCTGCTAGATGTTAAGCCCAACTCTTTCTTTTTCTGTTTTGGCTTTACTTTATATACTCCCTTTGTACTGCACTGTTATATTGGTTTAACCAACAGATAAAACAGTTACACTCATCTTCTTCTTTCTCTAACAATCTTCAAGGTTTAATGATGAACTTCAAGATTTATCTATAATAGTTTTTAATGGGTTATGTTGTGTAAAAAGTGTAATTCATGTGCTTATAATTGATTATATCGGGTCTCTAATCGGCTACAACTATAAACAAAATGGTTTTGAGGATTTGGTGACCGATTACACTCACAGTAACCAATTACACTTGTTGTAATTTGGTATGTAACCTGTTACTTTGAGTATATCCCTTTATTTATATATTATTTTTGCTATTTAAAAATATTACAAGTTGAAATTTAAAGAAAAAGAAAAATATAGCATAGCTGAAACATAAAACAACAATGACATGGCACAAAGTACCTTAACTAAAACAAGAACTAAAAAACTTAAAGTCAATGGAATTGTTCCATTGTTATGCAAAGCTATAAATAAAAGACAACACTACAATACTACTATAGCTGGCCTAAATATCATTCGTTCTTAGAAACAACATCCTTGTCTTCTTCCTCAGGTGGGGTAGGATCTCTCAAAGGAAAGAGTTGAACAGTAGTAGCATTAGCATCTCCCAAAGGAAAGAGTTGAGCAGTAGTAGCATTAGCATCTCTGAAAGGAAGGAGTTGAGCAGGAGTAGCATTAGCATCTCTCGAAGGAGAGAGTTGAGCAGTAGTAGCATTAGCATCTCTCAAAGGAAAGCGTTGAGCAGTAGTAGACTCGCTCAAAGGAGAGAGTTGAGCAGTAGTAGCAGCTGCAGCAGCAGAAGTAGTATACCCACGAATATGAAGAAAATCATGACCATAGGGTACAGTATTAAAAGGTGGCAGTGATGGTGATATTGGAAAACCAGAAAGCGGTGCCGCTCTACCAGTAGCAGGCCCACTTGCAGCATTTTGAGGGTTAGAAAAAGAAGTAGCAAAACGGTTCTGAAAATTTGAACTACTAACAGTGCCATAAGATGGCACAGCCATGTTACTCTTATGAGCCATGCTGTAGAAATGAGGGTTATTAGGCCACATATAGTTCATCGTCCCATAAGATCTGTAACCAGGAAAATATCCCAAGTTTGCATAGTGGGGATAAGTAGAGAGAGTTAGAAGATGGATATGGAAGTATTGGTCGCGCGGGTTTGCTTGTACTCGCACTTACCGCAGGTGTAGTGGTATTGCTCAATGGTGTTGTTGCTGGTGTTGGTGTTGGTGTTGTTGCTGTTGCTGGTGCTGGTCCTGGTGTTGGTGTTGGGGTCTTAGGTTTGGTGGGTGGTAATCCATGGTTATGTATCCCTTCATATGAAACAATCACATACTTTGAGTTTTTCGCATCCCTCTCCACCTGTTTTCTTGCAGTGCAGGTTTGTGATGTGCAGCGATAGTAACCCCTGGGGTTATTAGGGTTTCCTTTGATTTCTTTGCGTCCATATTTATGCCAGCGATAACCATCATCGACTATATCTTTGATGCTTTCGACTTGGATCACAGTTTTCGGTCCAGCTCCTCCAATCCTAGTGCAAGGAGGTTTGTAGTATTCAGAGAAATCTATCTTTCTCTTGCTATTTAAGATCTGATAAATCAATTTTGTATATGTTGTTATTTCTCTTTCCATAAAAGAGGATTGATCCATCTTTTTGACTAACAGCTCTACATGAATTTTGATTGAAGATAATGTCATAACCATTGTCACTTAATTGACTTATGGACAGCAGGTTATGCGCTAATTCTTCTACTAATAAAACATTAGAGATAGAAGGAAGGTTACCGTTTCCAATGGTTCCAGAACCAATAATCTTCCCTTTCTGATTACCTCTAAACTTTACGTCTCCTCCAGCTTTAAATTCCAGGTTTTGGAACATAGACTTTTTTCCCGTCATGTGTCGTGAGCACCCAGAGTCCAGGTACCATGACTGGTGTCTCAATTGAGCTGTTAAGGACATCTGCAACAAATATTATTTTATCCTTAGGTACCCATATCTTTTTGGGTCCTCTTGGGTTAGAGTATTTCAAGTTTTGTTTGAACTTTTGGTTAGCATAAGAGTTTCCAGAATGTGATGTATATTTTATATCATGTGTGTGTCCAAACTTGAACTGTTTGTTCAGAGGTTTATAAGAGAAATTCATATTAGTGACCGGTTTCGGAATATATGTTTCCTTCCCTTTGGGAGGTTCATATCCAATTCCTCTTCTGTTTTTCCCACTAACTCCATAGATAATTGAATCCATTTTGCTTCTATCTATGCTTTTAGCAAGAAAAGTTTGAAAGTTATAGTCATATTCTTTCAGAATATCTTTAGAACTTGATACAGAATCTGAACTAGAATTTTTTTGAACACTTTGAATTTCTTCTTTAAGTTTAAAATTGTTTTCTTTGAGTTCAGTTTTTTTTGTTTCATGTTTCTCAAGATCAGATGCAAGACTCTTCTTGAGTTTCTTGTATTTGATTTTGAGCTTACTATAGTTTTCCAGAAGTTCAGATATACTTTCAGCAAGTTCATCTCTAGAAAATTCAGAGAATACCTCTTTTAGTTCTGACTCACAATCTGAGTCATCTGCTGTGGTAGCCATCATAGCTAGGTTGGCGTTCTCATCTTCAGAATCAGATTCATCTTCAGATGATTCTGAATCGTCCTAGGTTGCCATCATCCCTTTCTTTTTACCAAATCTTTTCTTTGGTTTTTCTTTCTGAAGTTTTGGAAATCATTCTTGTAGTGTCCAGGTTCTTTGCATTCAAAACAGATTAATTCTCTTCCGTTATACTTTTTGTGTCCAGAAGATTCTGCTTTATCTTCTGACTTCTTGAAGTTTCTGAGTTTCTTCTGTCTGTGCTTCCACAGATGATTGATCCTTCTGGAGAGCAAGGATAGTTCGTCTTCTTCTGACGTAGATTCTTCAGAGTTTTCCTCTTCAGCCTGAAAAGCGTTAGTATCATATTTATTAATTGATTTAAGGGCAAGAGACTTACCTTTCTTCTGAGGCTCGTGCTCATCAAGTTCTATCTCATGACTTCTGAGAGCGCTGATGAGTTCTTCAAGTGACACGTTGTTCAGATATTTTGATATTTTGAAAGCAGTGACCATATGTGCCCATCTTCTGGGTAGGCTTCTGATGATCTTTTAACGTGATTTGCTTTAGTGTATCCCTTGTTCAAAACTCTCAGACCAGCAATCAGAGTTTGAAACCTTGAGAACATTGCTTCTATAGATTCAGTTTCTTCTACTATGAAGGCTTCATACTTCTGGACGAGAGCCATAGCTTTAGACTCCTTCACTTGAGCGTTTCCTTCATGAGTCATTTTGAGTGACTCAAACATATCATGTGTTGTATCTCTATTAGTGATTTTTTCATATTCCATTTTAGAGATAGCATTTAGAAAAATATTTCT
This sequence comes from Vicia faba, assembly GCA_948472305.1. Taxonomy (NCBI): domain Eukaryota; kingdom Viridiplantae; phylum Streptophyta; class Magnoliopsida; order Fabales; family Fabaceae; genus Vicia; species Vicia faba. Next base: position 483,329,444 of record OX451738.1, on the reverse strand, counting down.
AGCTCTATGATGATTTTTGAAATCAGCTTTTTGTTGTATGTCCATATTTTTCCTATCAATCATATTTCCTTCTGAGTCAGTAGGATGTTTATAACCATCCAAGACTATATCCCATAAATCACTATCATGACCTAGAAAGAAACTTTATAGTCTATCTTTCCAATAATCAAAATCTTCTCCATCAAATACAGGAGGTTTGTTGTAACTATTGTTGTTTTGCTTAGTAGCCATGTGTGTTTTCTTCTGGATCTTTTCCTAACACGGTTAAGTGTTGAGCTCGGAGTCAAGCTCTGATACCAATTGAAGGTGGAGAAAACACTTAGAAGGGGGGGGTGAATAAGTTTCTCTTTTTCTTTTGATTAAAAGCACAACAATAAAGGAAAGACAAGGTTATTTTTATCCTGGTTCGTTTGAACTCAAACTACTCCAGTCCACCCGCCAAGGTGATTTCGCCTTTCTCAACAAGGACTTAATCCACTATAATCAACTTATTACAATCACACAACAAATGTTGTGACTAACAATGCACAAGTAACTTTACAAGTGACTAACACCACTAAGACTTAAACTAGTCCTAGTCTACTTGAGAATTATGACCAACCTTGGTCTCTCGAGGAACAATTACAAGATATAAAATCTTTATAGATAGTGAAACAAAGTTTTCTTCTAAGAAAGCTATATCACAACTGTGATTTTTCACTAAGAATATTTTAGCACAAAGTGTATGAATAATGAATTTGTGAGCCCAGAATCTTTCACGTAGCTTTTGGTTCTTTTGATTTTGATACGTTCTATTCAGAACTTCAGTTGTTCAATCTTTCAGCATTTTAGCAATTGTGCATTTGTGTGCTCTTGCTTTAGTTGGCTTGCAATTAATGTTATTCTATATATAGCATGAAGAAACATGACTGTTGCTGCCTTCAAATGGAGAGCATTAAATGTTTGCGTGTTTCCTTGTACTATTCCATTTTCCAATGCACTAGCGTAGACACTTGAGTGCATGTAGCTGTGTTTGCATTAAATGAGCAAACGGCACTATGTAAGAACATGTCTCCTGAAGCTTGACAAGAAATGTTAGCTTCTATATTCTTCAGAGCTTGATTTCACGTCTTGTATTCAGAACATGCTTGCATATCTTCTAAATAATGCTTTGCTTGCTAAGTACTTCTGATCAGCGCTTGCTTTCAAATATCTTCTGAAACTTGCTTTCAAATATCTTCTGAAACTTGCTTTCAAAAAATCTCTTGAACAACACATGCTTTCTAAGATCTTCTGAACAGCACTTGCTTTCTAAGATCTTATGAACATCACTTGCTTTCTAAGAGCTTCTGAAACATAGCTTACACAGAAACTTGCTAAGCGTTAGAAGATGTAATTAAATAATTATATTACCAGAGTCAGCATCAGCATCAGCACTTGAGTTAAAGCAAATGGTTCTTTCATCAAAAGAACATCTTTATTTATATTCAGCTCAGCACTTCAAGATGCTTCTGTCAGAACATTATTAGAGACAGCATCAGCATTAGCACTTGCGCTTAAAATAGTTCTTTCATCAAAGAACTTCTTCATTTATTTTCAGCTCAGCACTTCAAGATGCTTCTGTCAGAACATTATCTGAAACAATTAAATACGTTCATCAGAGTATCAAATATATAAAATATAATTTATTGTTATCATCAAAACTCTGAGATATGATCAGAACTAATCTTGTTATAACACACACAACATCTGAATTGTTGTGGCTGGAATTATTGTTGTCTGAACTACAGATTGTTTTTCCTACTCCCACTCTGCTTTGTGACAACTTAAGCGTTGTGTTGCTCTCGCACAATCCGGTTCTACATGCTCGCACGAAGCATATAGAACTTGATATTCACTTCATAATATAAAGGGTTGTTGCTGGAAGAATATTGATCCAACATGTTGCTACTGCTACACAAATTGCAGATACTCTTACCAAGCCATTAGGGACTGCTGCGTTTCAAGAATTAAGATCCAAACTTAAGGTTACTAGTATTAAGAACTACCTTTCAGTTTGAGAGGGGGTGTTAGAGTATTCTGTTTGGGCTTGGTGTTGTACCCCAAAATTTTCCCTCTCATTTTATCAAGATTTTCCTCACAAGACTTCTTGGACTCAAGACCAAATTAGGGTTTGCTCAGCTTAAGACACCTCCTTGCACTATTGACCTGAAATTAGGGTTTGAGTTTGCACATGGATTTTTGGACTTCCAATGCCTCATGAGACTTTCATACTTCATATTGGACCTATAAAATTTCTCATACCAAGTTTCAAGCCTTGAATCACATTTTTGCCCAGTCAATTGGGCAGTTGACCTAAAAATCAACTATATTGAGGAAAAAGTCAACCATGGTCAATTTACAGTCAAACCTCATAATTTTTTATCCACATCAACATTATAGACTCATATGAACCATTTGATCAAGTTTGGACCACAACTCCTCAAGAAATTTGATCAGATCTTCAAAAGGGCAAAATGGTCATTTTTAGGGTTTTATTGAGGAAGGGCAATTTCTGATTTTTCACCTAGCCAATGGCAAATTGGGTTCAAGCATGGTTTCAAGGACTCAATAACATCATCTTGACCTAATCACAAGGTTCAAAAGATCTCAAATGCATTGGATTGAAAGATGAATTTTCCAGTTAATTGATCAAAAATCAACTGTACACTGAAAAGTCAAACTTTGACTTTTTGATCAAAATCAAGTGCCAAGGGTCATAATTCATCAAGATGTGTCAAAACATGAAACTTGTTCACCAAGAAACCTAATTTTGGAAATTAGGGTTTAAGTTTGAAAATTTTCATAACTTAGAATTTTTCTAAGTTATGAAAATTTCTTATTTTTTCCCAACTTTGCCCAACTTTTTCACCATGATGCAATTGGATTCAAAGAAAACTTCCAACATGAAAGTTGTATTCCTCCACAAAATATACAACTTTGATTCACAAAGTTTTCCCAAAAGATTCTTGTATCTCAAGTTATAATTTTGTGAATAGGGGTCCAAAAACTTTTTAACTTCGTGAAATTTTGCCCTAGTTTAGGCAGATTTTTGACCTAACTTCATGGCAACTTTTCAACTAGTTCCAAGTGGAATCTCAAAATTAATTTCATATATGGATTGTATATCATGTTACAAGCTTTCCAAAATGTCCAAGAACTCTCCAAGATCATTTATGGTTAGGGAGAATCGAAGAAAAGAAAATGGTCATTTCTCACTTTTGTCCATGGCATTTTTCACATTGCTACAACTTGCAAATTTGTCCTAAGCATGCTTGTACTTATTTTACAGGTCTTAAATCTTTCCACACTCCTTAATTTAATTCAAATACATTGTACAATGGCTTTGTTCTGAACTATAGAGCATTGTACATTGATTTAATCCATTTATGGCATAAAGGTAACAATGCCATTTCCATAAAGCTTGCTTTTTTGCAACTTTGTATTCCTTGAGCATTGAACATGATCTTTGGCTACAAACAAGATCCACAAACTTGAGGCAAAGTACACCAACTATGTTCAGACCTCAAGCTAGCAAGTACAGCCTTTGCCTTTGTCACTTCAACTTTTGCTTCAAAAGCAAGTAAGCTTGCAAAAGTCCACACATCTCATCTATCTGATAAAACCAAGTCTTGATATCATTTCAAACGACTTCAGCATATTGTAACAAGCCAATACACGATCTCATAGCATTGCAAACACCCTAAAACACCAAAATCACCATTTCTGCCCAAGACAGGGCAACCTCTGCAGATCACTAGCCAAAATAAATTTCACTCGTGCGTTTTTTGTTCCAAGGCTTCAAACACATTCCATACATCACACCTAAGTTGTCCAGACCTTTCTCAAGCAACTGTAACCCCTGTTTCGTGCTTCACCATTTTCAATTTCTGAGTTTGCAGGTTGACTTCTACAAGGAGATTCAAGTCATTTCAAAGCAAGTTGAGCATTGAGAAAGGTTGAGGGAACTTCAAGCAAGCTCAAAAGAACTTCAGGCCTCACTCAAAGTTGCTACATTGCCATATCCAAACTCAACTGAACAAGGTAATTTTCAAAGTTCTATCTCCTTATTTAGGCATCATTAGGCTTAGGTTTGTGAAGCAAAAATGTAGTTCTTAAGTTCCTTGAGTTGTACATATGCGTAGATTTCATTTATATTAACTGAGCTAGGAGTATTTGATAGTTGAAGTTGCTGAAAAAACTAGGTTAGAATTTAGGGCCACTAAAATTCTCCCTGGTCTTTGAGAGTTAGGTCAAGTTTTTTATATCATTGAAATCGTGACTAAAAATGCTACAAGTTTCATGTTGTAAGTTTTGGATTTCATGCAAGCATGAGCAAGAACAGGTTTGAACTGAACCAGGGCGCGCGCGTGTGTACAGAGGTCAGGGATGAAGTGAACTTGGGCCTGGCGCTTGGGCTTGTTTCTTTTGGCACCCCATGTTTACTTTCTGCACCCCCTTGGCCCATTTTCTTTATTTTGTATATTTTCTCATTTCTTTTATATTTTCTGACTTTATTTTTTTTCTTGAATATTAAAAAACCCAAAAATATTTTCTTAATTTTTGCATTTTATTTTATTATTTTTATTATTTTTTTGGCATAAAAATAGTTTATTAATAATAATATACTTTTATTTTCTTAAATAAAACTTGTAAATAATACAAAAATATTATATACTTTTATTTTTATTATTTATACACTTAAAATAATATTTTCATACAATATTTAATTTTTAACATTTTGTATATATTATTATTATTTTTCTTAAATAAAAATGAATAAATAAATAAATAAAGCTTATTTTCCTTTAAAACATAAAATTAGGGTTTTCACCCTTTCAAAAATAATCATTTTATTTTTCTTATTTTTTTAAGACATAAATAAGTTCATTTTTACATACATAAAATAAATATAAAAACATTTGTGCATATTTACATTTTATTGTACATTTAAATAATTGTTCATTTATTTATTGTTGTATAAATTCAATTGGGTTGTAATAGTAAATTAGGGTTTTATTTTGTGCAAATACTCCCTATTTAAACTTGTACCCCCCTTCTCATAATATTGTTGTAATAGCCTAGATTTACTTTACGTATTTTATTGCTTTCATATACCATGATAGTAAATTAGGGTTTTGTATGCAAAGACCAAAAATCAAACAAATAGCATGACTTTATACAAGACAAAAATGCATGAAAAATGACAACACATTGCACACAAGCACCCCTAGAGTTTCATCCACTTTGTTGCCTTAAAATGGTCATGGTATGCATGCTAGGTATCTTGGCAAAATCAAAACAAAAATAAAAGATCATAGTCCCTCGATGACGCTATCTTGGTTGCCTAAACAAAAATGATCTAGTCCCTCAAAAACTTGCTAAGATACTTGGCACCATTGCTATCATGGTCATACGATGACCCACGCCCGTCCCGTTTAATATCCAAAGATAGGTTTGTTTACCAAATACAATGGTAAAACAACAATGTCAAAGGGTTAAAAATGTGTAGGAAAGACTTTTGAGTAGGTAGATAAGCTTCTAGTTACTTGATCAAATTGCAAACCATCCTTGCTATTTTCAAACAAACACACACACAATTTCCAAACATTTTCAAACAACTTTCAAAACCATTGAAACATTTTTCAAAAGACAAACATCTTTGTATACATTCTTCAAACAAGAATCATTACAAAGATCGCCAAAACGATGGCCTCTTTTCAAAATACTTTCAAAACCACACAAAGCACCATTTCAAACAATTGAAAAAGCAAAGCAAGTGACCTAAACAAGTAACTAAGAGCCCATGGAAAACCATGGATGAAAAGGGTGCTAGCACCTTCCCTTTTCATAATCTACCCCCCGAACTCAAGAAAACATCTCAAAGGTCTTTCCTGTGCTTTTTGACCTTTCCTTTGGATAAAATAAAAAGTCGGTAGCGACTCTTGCTAAACCAAAACATTTGCGAACACAAACGCAAAACCTCAAGTCAGTTCTCCCACCACATCACACTTGGTTTTTGGGCTGCTAGCTGTTAAGCCCAACTCTTTCTTTTTTTGTTTTGGCTTTACTTTATATACTTCCTCTGTACTGCAATGTTACATTGGTTTAACAGATAAAACAATTACACTCATCTTCTTCTTTCTCTAACAACCTTCAAGGTTTAATGATGAACTTCAAGATTTATCTATAATAGTTTTTAATGGGTTATGTTGTGTAAAAAGTGTAATTCATGTGCTTATAATTGATTATATTTGGTCTCTAGTCGACTACAACTATAAACAAAATGGTTTTGAGGATTTGGTGACCGATACACTTGTTGTAATTTGGTATGTAACCTGTTACTTTGAGTATATCCTTTTATTTATATATTATTTTTGTTATTCAAAAATATTACAAGTTGAAATTTAAAGAAAAAGAAAAATATAGCATAGCTGAAACATAAAACAACAATGACATGGCACAAAGTACCTTAACTAAAACAAGAACTAAAAAACTTAAAGCCAATGGAATTGTTCCATTGTTATGCAAAGCTATAAATAAAAGACAACACTACAATACTACTATAGCTAGCCTAAATATCATTCATTCTTAGAAACAACATCCTTGTCTTCTTCCTCAGGTGGGGTAGGATCTCTCAAAGGAAAGAGTTGAACAGTAGTAGCATTAGCATCTCCCAAAGGAAAGAGTTGAGCAGTAGTAGCATTAGCATCTCTGAAAGGAAGGAGTTGAGCAGGAGTAGCATTAGCATCTCTCGAAGGAGAGAGTTGAGAAGTAGTAGCATTAGCATCTCTCAAAGGAAAGCGTTGAGCAGTAGTAGACTCGCTCAAAGGAGAGAGTTGAGCAGTAGTAGCAGCTGCAGCAGCAGAAGTAGTATACCCACGAATATGAAGAAAATCATGACCATAGGGTACAGTATCAAAAGGTGGCAGTGATGGTGATATTGGAAAACCAGAAAGCGGTGCCGCTCTACCAGTAGCAGGCCCACTTGCAGCATTTTGAGGGTTAGAAAAAGAAGTAGCAAAACGGTTCTGAAAATTTGAACTACTAACAGTGCCATAAGATGGCACAGCCATGTTACTCTTATGAGCCATGCTGTAGAAATGAGGGTTATTAGGCCACATATAGTTCATCGTCCCATAAGATCTGTAACCAGGAAAATATCCCAAGTTTGCATAGTGGGGATAAGTAGAGAGAGAGTTAGCAGATGGATATGGAAGTATTGGTCGCGCGGGTTTGCTCGTACTCGCACTTACCGCAGGTGTAGTGGTATTGCTCGATGGTATTGTTGCTGGTGTTGGTGTTGGTGTTGTTGCTGTTGCTGGTGCTGGTGTTGGTGTTGGGGTCTTAGGTTTGGTGGGTGGTAATCCATGGTTATGTATCCCTTCATATGAAACAATCACATACTTTGAGTTTTTCGCATCCCTCTCCACCTGTTTTCTTGCAGTGCAGGTTTGTGATGTGCAGCGATAGTATCCCCTAGGGTTATTAGGGTTTCCTTTGATTTCTTTGCGTCCATATTTACGCCAGCGATAACCATCATCCACTATATCTTTGATGCTTTCGACTTGGATAACAGTTTTCGGTCCAGCTCCTCCAATCCTAGTGCAAGGAGGTTTGTAGTATTCAGAGAAATCTATCTTTCTCTTGCTGCAATGGTAAACATAAAATTACATTTCATTTATATTATTGAATAATAATTGTGAAAACAGAAAAGTGAAAACCTTTGAGGACGAGATCCACTGGCAGCATTAGGATCTTGTTCATGAAGCATCAGGATTCCTTCAATGGCACTGTCTTCATCGCTAGAAGGAACTTCATCATCCTCATCACTTGATATATCTTTCACTCCTTCTTCATCTTCTTCTTCTTCATCATCATCATCATCACCAAGAACAGCAGCAGCTGCATCAATATAAGCAGCAGCTTCTTTGGAACAACCTCCTTCAGCATAATTCATAGGCATTTTCCCTTTCAAAGCCCTACGAATTTCATCAGAGTTCACCACTGGATTCTGATAGTTTTCCACACTCACTTCATCATCTGAAACAACACGTCCTTCAAGAATAGGGAATGAAAAATCAGACACTGATTTCTGAACTTCATCATCACCTTGGGGAGCTGCATCTTCTCTTGTTGCCACGCAATCATCAGCAGAATCCTAATATAATATAATAATAATAGTATTTTAGATAAGAAAAAAATAGTGAATTATTATTATATTATAAATTAATAAATAAAAAGTTAGAATAAAATCTCATTGGGAATTTGTTTCTTTTAAGCTTATTTATATGCTAAAATAAAATAAATTTTCCTATCCAGAAATATAAGTGCGTTGTATAGAGTAGAGTAAAAAATTATGTGAATTTGGATAACTTTATAATGGATGAGAATATAGGGTGCATCTAATAAAAACTGACATTGATTAAAAAAATGTATAATTATGATCATCTTCCTTTTTAGAATTTACAAGATTTTCAATTAAATAAGCTTAAAAAGATTTATAAAAAGATCTAGTTTGGATTACGTTTTGATTATTATCTATGAAAGTTTTCTCGACAAATCTTTTTAATCATAGTGAATATAATTGTAAGAACTTTATATTCATTTTGATCTTAAATATGAACAAGATATTATATATATTTGAGTCAATTCTATTTAAAAAATTGACTTATAAAATATATTTAAAACAGAAAAAAAAATATTAACATGTAAACGGAATTTTTTCGATAAAAACTACAATAATTTATGCGATTATTTTTATAAATAAATAGTTTAGATTAATCTTAAATTGACTGATTGAAAGTATAAAAATGTATATACGAAGAATACAATTAAAAGAGAAAAATGCTAGATTAAAAGTTGATATTACATGTATAGTAGAGATAAACTAAATTCATTTTGTATGAAGATAATGTTGTTTAAAAAACGTAATCATTGCATGATATTCGTAAAATATATATTACACATGCATATATCTTGATCATTTTTGTGATGATAGGGAAAATATATATACCTCAGAATAATCAGAATCAGGAAGTTCGTTTAAATCGAACATGAACATTTTCTCCCTAGTGCTGTGATTGGCAGAAGAAGGACCAGCTTCAGAATTCATTTTTTGGCTTTTGTTGTTGTTGTTTTCCATGGTATTAGTAGTGAAATCAGTGATCTAGCTTTTGCTTTGGACCTGATTTGAGTGATGAAAATGAAATGAGTGACAAGGGTTTTTATAGATGAGAAAAAAAGGAAGAGCATGCCACAAAACAACTGCACCACAGAGGGTAACAACTGTATATGGCCTGCCACATCATATTAATTAGAGGGGTTGGTAAAATAAAGTGAGAAATATTAAGTAATTTATTTTAATATATTACTTTAATATATTTTTGTGTATATAGTTTTATATTATCAGCATATTATAAGCAATATTTGGTAAGTATGACTTTAGAAATATTTATATTAAAGTCACGCATTTTTATTATTACTTGAGGAGTTAAAATAATTAAATAATTTATTATAAATATTTATTGTGAATTAAATATATAAGTTAATTATATTATAATTAAATAATTGTTCCATAGTTAATTTTAATCATGTTAAATGAAAATGACATGAAAATGTAAGGTATTATATGTATTCTATTACTCTGTTTTATTGTAATTGCCATATTTAAATGAAAAAATATTTATAAAAAAGTGTGGATTTTTATCTTTTTTATATAGTTTTAATTGTTTTTTCATTGTATATTCTATTTAATAATAAATATACCATTTTAAATTTATGATTTTTTATTTTTTATTTAGGTTAATAAAAAGCAAAACCAATAAAACAATTAATTATTATGCCTTTTAAATAATTATTGAAACATATCCCTATGAGACATTGTGAAAAAGTTTAAACTATGTTATTACTAATAATAATAATATTAATAATTATTTTACGAAGATTGAATTTGAATTTGAACGTGTTCCATTTTTAAAAAATATGATTTTTTTTAAGTTGTCTACAAAAAGATCGAATATGTGAGATATTGCAGATTTAAATTTACACTCATATATTTTATATCTTTGTAACATAATTATCAATTAAACTGATTTAACGAACAAAAACATAAATTCTTATCTCACTAAAATATGAGACAATTTTTTATACATTAATTTATATTATTTCATGTTTTTCTATCAAATTTTTTATTATTCACATCAAATATCTTAGTTACATTTAAAAATTATTACATAATCAAACTCTATAATAACTTAACATCAATGTGATTAGATAGTAAAAGATCTCTTCTAATTTAATTAAAAATTATGAATCCAATTCCAACTCGAAGTATACTTATTAAATTCTTTTGAAAAAGAATTTTACCATCTATTATAATATTATTCGACTTAAATAATTAATTTTTACAATTACACATAAAAATACTCCATTTCTACTCAATAAACTTTTAAACTCCATCACATGTTAAACTTTATGAGAAATTGTGACGCTCAGTATTAATAAAAAGACAATCACTTTACAATAATGGTATAAAAAAGTATTTTGAGCAATAAATACATCATAATAGTTATGACTTTTTCTTATAAATAATAGCAAATTTTAGAAAAACTTCTTATAATAAAAATCGGAGATAGTATCAACTTTTTTTTTTACCGTAAAAGTATACGTAGTTAGTCATTTAAATATATTTTTATATATGTATGAGACACTAAATATTACTCTTTTAGTAATAATTCAAATAATGGCATGTAAAGTTGTTTTTTAGCCAGAGAGGTATGCGAGGGAAAATAGGGTAAAAAGTGTATTTTTGGCATATGGCTAAGCTATTTGGCTAGCTAATAGGTAATTACATATAGTTTAAGGAAAGTTGTTCTGCTTTAACATATATATTTAGAGGTATAATATAAGGTTAGGATTTTTTTTATAAAAGGGTCAATAATTTATTATATAAATAAAAAAAAGCTAGTAGAAGACTCTCTTGCACACTCATTTTAGTTTTTAATAAAAAATAATATAATATATATATATATATATATATATATGAAATTTACGAGTCAATTACCATATATTTATTTATACAGAATCAATATAAATTAATTATATGATTTATTTGAATTATAACTATTAAAATGGAAGGTGTTGAAAATTTTGTGTTAAATAGTTTTACCTCCATCTTTAAGTATAGTTTTTTTAGTTTATATTTTATTCTATATTATAAGTTTTTAAATTAGTTTTTATGTATTTTTTTTACAACATTCCTCTATTTATTCTCATATTTTTTTCAATCAACAACAAATTTATTTTATGAGAGAAATATAAATTAATAATATCTCTTAAAGAATTAATTTGTAAGAACAGCATTTTCTTCTTTTTTTAAGTTGATATATCAACAAATTCATTATATTAATAAATAAATATAAATATATATTAATACATATATATTTATTAATGTCGAAGATTAAAGTCTAGACTAACCGTTTACTTTCATTCTCAACTAGCATATATCAATTGATTTACTCCACCCAACCAAGAACAATACTTTCTTTTGTTCTAAAATAATTGGCAATTTTTAATTTAATTCGTTAATTTAAATAGGCATGTTAAAGTTTTCAACTCGATTTTATTAACGATTTGTCTCGTTCAACTAACAAAAACTGGCGGGTCTCGAGTTAAAAGAAAAATTATTTATTTGTTTTATATATATTTTGTTATTGGATTTATTTTAGAGGTTAATTGATATACACGATCAGTGTAAATGTTTTTTTATATATAATATATCACAGTCATTCATATATAATATTTTAAAGTCAATTAAAATATAAGTTAAATAATTTTAAAATTTTGATGTTTAGAATTAATTGACAGTGTAAAACTGATTTATACGTCAATATATATTAATTAAATTATTTATTTTATGTTGGATGATTTATATAACTTTAAGATATTATTAATCTTCTTAAATTTATGATGGTGGCATTTATAACAATTTAATTGCAATGTCAAATTCGTTAATTACGTTGATGATAGAATTAGCTTCATTATATTTTTATGTATGTATAGTTGTTTGATTTATTCAAATGTAATTTGCAAGCAAAGATTAATTCCAAGGTGGGGATGATTATAATGAGATGTAAATTTTTCCCGAGAAGAAAGTGTAGTGTATTTAAGATTTAGTTCGAATTTATGATCTCTCCTTAAGAGAGATATCTTTTACCATCTATATTATCTTTATTAATACAGATTAAATTTTTATCAAGATATTAAATATTTATATTTAACTTTTAATTGAAAATTGTGTTTAAAAAAATTGTTTGACGGGTCGACCACCAATAAATGGAGTATGATGGAATAGCTATTTAAGTTAACTCAATTTATTCTGTCTCGCTTTTTTTAGATTTAAGTAAGGTGAGAGTGGGTGATAAAAAAAACTATGGTGAGTCTAAAAGGGGTGGTTCTATTCATTTTGTCATTATTAATTTATTATTTATTATATATTTACTGTTAATATATGATAAAAGTTTTTTATAAAAATATACTTTTTATTTATTTATATATTTTATTTTGTGTGAATTTATCAAATTAATTATTTTTAACAAATAAAATATCTATAATGACTAACTTTTTTAATTTATGTGAAATAATCCTTCCTATGTATCTAAATATATATAAAATTTAATAAAATTAAATGAATTAAGAAAGTTAGTTATAATAGATATTTTATTTGTTAAAAAATAAGTAATTTATTCTACTAGTTCACACAAATTATAAAATATATAAATGAATAAAAATATATTTTTTGATAGTAAATTGTTGCATATTATTGCATATATTTATCGATCATGTAGTTTATGTCGTACGTAGAAATTTTTTACATTTAGATATTCAATTTTTAAAATGAAAAATAAACGTAGATAAAAGGGTAAAAACCCTAAAGTATGACATAAGTGAATTCAGTTAATACAAGATGTGCCCAACTAAAAATACCGAGAAAGAAAACATAATAAGATAGACAAACGAAACCCAAAATTCAACAAAGCTAGCTAAACAACACCGAAGAGAGATTTTGGAAACTAAAATCACACTCCAAATGGGGGCACATGCTAGATGTTAAAATCATCAGGACCACCGTCAAACATAAACAAAAACCTCTAGAGAAAAACACTAGAGCTATTATCTTGTCCCATGAGTCATGACATAGACACTCAAAATGTTATCGGTTCTAACATATGATAGGACTTTGAAGTCAATTGGGGAAGGAGCACGAGTTCGCCACTAACTTACCTAAATACCATTTTATAATGGGAAAATACTCTTACCTTTCACATCTTTCAAGATTGTTGAACTTCTAGAAAAAACGATATCGTTTCGAACACTTCAAATTGTCTAAATAGAAAAATGTCAAATCATAGAAAAATCATGTATAATTCTCGCCCTACCATCTAAAGAGATAAACAAACCTAAAAAATAAGTCTAGGATTCCTCGAAAGAACCAACCACATCAATGAAGCTAACTCACAAGTACCAAAAAATGGGAAACATGCTCCACATCACCTCCGCTTAACGATCACTCTTCTCTTAAATAGATTTTTCTCTAGAAGGAAAACTATTTTGCAAAAGTTGCCGGAAAAAAATTTATCACCTTAATATGTTCCCAACTATCCAAATGAGAGGAATGGTCGGGTTCAAAATCTAGAGAGAGAGAGAGAGAGAGAGAGAGAGAGAGAGAGAGAGAGTGAGTGAGAGAGTACACAAATTATTAAAATCCAATAGAAGGTGACAGGAAGTGGCAATGGTGAAAGTTTTGTCGTTCATATGACGTTTATATCACTTATCCATATCTTTGTTGAGAGTCAAACAATAGAGAACAGAAAAAAATTTGAGATCAAAGGTTGCTCATAGACAAAGAAATGTCTACTCTACCTCGGATCCTAGATTAATTCCCCTTCCTCCCACTGACCAATCTTAGCCACTTCCTCCTCTAGGTTCAAAGCAATAGGAAAGAGCCTATGGAACACAAATTTTAGTTTCTCACCCAAGTGTCGAACCAAAAAGAGGTGAGAAGACCCAATCTCACTCTCTTATAAATATTATCCATAAATCAATCGAAATAATCAACTTCTTTGGACACTAGTAGAGATACTACTTTCTGTAATTGCAAGCTTCTCAAGTCATATTTAAATCATGTGTTTTGATGAAGACAACATGGACATCAACATTCAAAGGATGTGCAAAAAGCTTATCAACATCAAATAAAAGTCTTGAAAATTATTGAAGAATTATTGAAGAATCATCAATGTCAAATATGGTATAAATAATTCTTAAAATCTTGAATATAGATGTTCACAATATGCATTCATCAACATATACATATTCCATAACTTTAAGATCAAGAAAACTTTATTTGAAATATCTTTCAAAAAGTATTTTTGAAAATAAAGCTTTAGGAACCGGTTCCTCCCTAACAGGGAACCGGGTTCCAGAATTTCTCAAAAAACATGTCCCTGGATTTTGTACCAGGAACCGGGTTGTACCAATAGGGGAACCGGTTCCTGCGTGATATTTTTGAATTCCAACTTATAACGTTCACTAAGAACTGGGTTCTGTCAGTGTCGGAACCGGTTCCTAGCGAACCAGTGCAGCTTTTACTTTGTTTTAACATTTTTCAAGTGGTATCTTTTCATGAATGCATTGCAACTTTTCATATGAATTGGCATGAATGAAGAGGTTCTTGTAACTTTATAAAATGCAGATTTTCTTATTTCAAACAATGCTTCAATTTTCAAATTAACAAAAACCTTCTTCATATTAACAATTTTCTCATTCATTCATTTTGAACATAAACTTTCATGTGTTCATAATTTTGTGAAACTTGCCATATACACTTTCATTATCATTACAAGTTTCATTCATACATTGTGAATATTTATATACATTATTGAGAATTGTTTTATCTTGAAGAAGAAGATCAATTGAAGATTGATAAAGCTCTCCATATACTTCAAACTAAATCATTGTATTACTTAAAGAATTTATTCCCTTACTATCCAGGATTGTTGGAAGTAAGTGTTGTGATTTGAAGAGGATTGTTCTTCATTCACATTAGTGTTTGTTTGGTCTTAAAGGTGTTAAGAACCTTTGATCACCCTATAGGTTAGATAGTAAGCATAGGCTGTACAATCATTCTAACTATAGTGAAATCTCTTTCGTGTTGGAAAGGGGACTGGAGTACTCTCGGATTGTGGGGGGAACCAGGATATATCACCGTGTTCTTTACTTTTCCGCATTTATCGCTTTTATCTCCATAATCGGGAAAAGATAAAGATATAAACAAAACCTTCAAACACTTAACCAAAATTACTACCAAGCATTCTCATAAAATCGAATAAATTTTTATAAGACCTAATTCACCCCCACCCCCCCTCTTAGGCACTCTGAGACTTACAATTGGCATCAGAGCAAGTTATAGGTAACTTGTTCCTAAAGATCCAGAATGGCTTCCGCAAATCATCAACCAGTTTTCAGAGATGGTGGTAGTAACAACAAGCATCCTCTATTCTGTGGTGAATATTTTGACTTCTGGAAAATACGCATGAAGGCACATTTAGAAGCACAGGGAGAGGAAGTATGGGATGTTGTTGAAAATGGTCCATTTATCCCAATATCAGTAATCAATGGCATTGGTTATGCAAAGCCCAAAACTGCATGGGACGACGATGATAACAAGAAAGTTCTCTATGACAAAAAGGCAATAAACCTTCTTCAAGGTGCACTCAGTATGGACGAATTTTTCCGTGTCTCGAACTGCAAGACAGCAAAAGAAATATGGGATACCCTGGTTCAAACTCATGAAGGAACGGCTGAAGTAAAAAGATCAAGGCTAAATACCTTGAGTCAAGAATATGAACTATTTCGAATGCAGCCCGGAGAATCCATTCTTGACTTACAAAAGAGATTTGTGCATTTGACAAATCACTTAAATGCTCTTGGTAAAACCTTGACAAATGATGAACTCAACTTGAAAATCCTTATATCATTGACTAGGGAATGGCAACCAAAGGTAACGGCAATCTCGGAAAAGAAGAGTCTCTCCGCAATGACTTCCGCTACATTATTTGGCAAACTTCAAGAATACGAAACGGAACTCGGTAGACTTGAAAAACATGAAAATTTAGAGAAGAAATCCAAAGGCATTGCTTTGAAAGTTGATTCAAAAGAAAGTCAAGATAAAGATGCATCGGAGGAAGATGAAAACTTCTTGCTTCTTGTAAAAAGGTTAGGAAAATATTTTGGTCACAAAAATAATCTTCATAATGCTAACTTTGTCAAGAGGAAGAAATTTTATAATCATAAAGATAAAGAAGCCTCCACATCAACACAAGATGTCGCATGTTATGAATGTGGAAAGCAAGGTCACATAAAGCCGGATTGTCCAAAACTCTCCAAGAAAAATGGATTCAAAGGCAAAAAGGAGTTCAAGAACAAAAAGGCTTATGTTGCATGGGAAGATAATGAGATAAGTTCTTCATCCGATTCGGAAAGCGAGGAATGTGCAAATCTAGCATTAATGGCTTCACATCACTCCGACGATGAAGAAGAGGTATGCTTGAAATCCACATCAAATGTTTGGTATCTTGATAGTGGATGTTCAAAGCATATGACAGGAGATGTACACCAATTTTCATATCTAGTACATAAAGCCAAAGGGTATGTCACCTATGGAGACAACACCAAAGGAAAGATTCTTGGCGTTGGAATAGTTGGCACACCTCCATCCATTCAAATTGAGGATGTTCTCTATGTTGAAGGATTAAAGCACAATCTTCTTAGCATAAGTCAACTTTGCGATAGAGGGTTCAAGATCAAATTCAACAAAGATGAATGTCTCATTATGGATGAGGCAACCAATGAGGTAAAACTCAAAGGTATAAGAACTAACAATATTTTTATGATTACTTTAGATGATTTGTCTCTGAAGGTACAATGTCTTATGGTAAACAACAATGACGCTTGGTTATGGCACAAGAGGATCGCTCACATTCACATGGAGCACTTGAACAAATTGGTTAAGCATGACTTAGTTATTGGTCTACCAAAGATGAAGTTCATCAAAGACAAATTATGTAATGCATGCCAAAGGGGCAAACAGACCAAAACAACTTTCAAATATAAGAATGTGGTGTCTACTACAAGACCACTACAATTGTTACACATGGATCTCTTTGGTCCATCAAGAACAAAAAGCTTCGGAGGTAACGTATACGCTTTAGTCATTATTGATGATTTTTCTAGATATTCTTGGACTTTGTTTCTTGTGCAGAAAAGTGATGCTTTTAAAGCTTTTAAGAAGTATGCTAAGCAAATCCAAAATGAAAAATCACTAAAGATTGTATCCATAAGAAGTGATCATGGTGGAGAATTCCAAAATGCTCAATTTGAAGAATTTTGTGAAGAACATGGTATCTCTCATAATTTTTCAGTACCTAGAACTCCACAACAAAATGGAGTAGTTGAAAGAAAGAATAGGTTTCTAGTGGAACTTGCAAGAACAATGCTTAGTGATGCAAATCTTCCTAAATATTTTTGGGCGGATGCGGTTAGTACGCCATGTTATGTTGGAAATCGAGTGATCATTAGACCTATAATAAAGAAGACTCCATATGAACTCTTCAAAGGAAGAAAGCCAAATATTGCTCACTTTCACATTTTTGGATGCAAGTGCTTTGTTCTTAATAATGACAAGGATAATCTCGGTAAGTTTGACGAGAAATCCGACGAAGGTATTTTTCTTGGTTATTCGCTTTCTAGTAAAGCATATAGAATTTATAATAAAAGAACTTTAACTATTGAAGAATCTATGCATGTATCTTTTGATGAAACTAACCCCTCTAAGGAGGAAGTAGTTGTTTGTGATGATGATGATCCTATAGATTTACCCCCGGAAGATCTTTCAATTGATCAAATTAAGAAATTACCAGAAAATCAAGAAAACATTGTACAACAAGATTCAAACACCAATGAACTACCAAAAGAATGGAGAACTCATAGAGACCATCCTATTGACAAAATTATTGGTGACATTATCCAAGGAGTATCAACAAGATTGAATCTAAAAGATGCTTGCTTAAACATGGCGTTTGTTTCTCAAATTGAACCTACCAAAGTTGATGAAGCCTTAGGAGATGATCAATGGATTATTGATATGCAAGAAGAATTAAATCAATTCGAGAGAAATCAAGTTTGGGAACTTGTTCCTAGACCAAGTGGTAAACACATCATAGGTACCCGATGGGTGTTTAAGAACAAACTTGATGAGAATGGTCTAATTGTTCGAAACAAAGCAAGGTTAGTTGCCCAAGGTTACAATCAAGAGGAAGGAATCGACTTTGAAGAAACATTTGCTCCGGTTGCAAGGTTAGAAGCTATACGTCTTTTACTTGCTTATGCTTGTTCATTAAATTTTCAGCTTTTTCAAATGGACGTCAAAAGCGCATTCTTGAATGGATACATCAATGAAGAAGTCTATGTCAAACAACCCCCGGGATTTGAAGACTTCAAACATCCTTCACATGTCTTTAAGTTGAGAAAGGCTCTTTATGGCTTAAAGCAAGCACCAAGAGCATGGTATGATAGACTTAGCAATTTTTTGTGTGAAAAAGGTTTTGAAAAGGGTAAGGTTGATAAAACCTTGTTCATTAAGAAAATCCAAAGTAACACTTTATTGGTTCAAGTCTATGTTGATGATATCATTTTTGGATCGACTAACAAAGAAATGTGTGAGGAATTCTCATTGATGATGCAAGGAGAATTCGATATGTCTATGATGGGAAAGATGAACTACTTTCTTGGACTACAAATTAAGCAACTAGAAGATGGAATCTTCATCAATCAATCTAAGTATTGCAAAGAATTATTGAAAAAGTTTGATATGGACAATTGTAAAGCCATGAATACTCCAATGGGCTCCGGTACATATGTTGATCAAGATGAATCTGGTACTCCAATTGATATTACAAAGTACAGAGGTATGATTGGTTCTTTATTGTACTTGACGGCAAGCCGTCCTGACATCATGTTTAGTGTTTGTCTTTGCGCTCGCTTTCAAGCAAATCCAAAGGAATCACACCTCATGGCAGTTAAAAGGATCATGAAGTATCTTAAAGGAACAATCAATGTCGGCCTATGGTATCCAAAAGGTATTACTTGCACTTTAATTGGTTATTCTGACGCGGATTATGCAGGTTGTAAAACTGATCGTAAAAGCACAAGTGGTACGTGTCACATTATTGGAAATGCATTAGTATCATGGGCTTGTAAAAAGCAAGCATGTGTTGCTCTTGGCACGGCCGAAGCAGAATATGTAACACCCCAGTTTTAATTATTTGATTTATTTTAATGGGAAAATTATTTTATTGGAGTTAATAAAATAAAAGAATTATTTATTTTGAAATATGGAGGAAAATAAAAGAAATAAGAAAATGCTGAGTTTTTAAGTTATTGGGCTTAGATATTGTTAGTAAAGAGTGGGGGTGCAGGAGAAATAAAATTATGTTTTGGAACTCAAGTTAGTTTTCTCATTTCACGATAAACAGAAGTTGAGAATTTGGGGAAATAGAGCTCTGAAGGTACGAGGAACGAAGAACATCGCTCAAGAATTCAAAGCTGCTAATTGATAAGGTAAGGGGGGTTATTACTCGGTTTACCTTTGTTTATGGGTTTATGTATGGTTAATTTGGGTAATCGTAGGGAAGAACCCCAATTGTTAGATGTTAGTGGGAATCAATACCCTTAAGATTGAACCTTGTAGAAAATGGTTAGGTTCCCAATTTTTATGAATCGATTAGGAATTTTAGGTTCCAAATGGT
The DNA here is from genome assembly GCA_948472305.1 of Vicia faba. Taxonomy (NCBI): domain Eukaryota; kingdom Viridiplantae; phylum Streptophyta; class Magnoliopsida; order Fabales; family Fabaceae; genus Vicia; species Vicia faba. Next base: position 483,309,561 of record OX451738.1, on the reverse strand, counting down.
GAATTGGGAGTATATCTGTATGATCGTGAATTTACCTTGGAGGTTGTAGGGCTAACCTTAATGTTGTCAAAAATTCCCCAAAAAGAGACGAGTAATCACTGTTAAGGTTACTATAATAATTGTTGGTAATTATGAAATGAACGTGTTGTTTTGAGTTGTGAAACATCGATGTCGTTAGGTACCGAAATGCGCGTTTAGCCGACATTTTCCCGCGTTTGGCTGCTGTTTCTGAGCTGCTGCAGGTTCAGGAAAATCCTGTACGCGCTCAGCAACACGGGCCGTGTTGCACAACACGGGCACCCGTGTTGCTCTTCTGTGTTGGGAGATGGTGTGCTTCTGGTTGCACAACACGGGCCGTGTTGCACAACACGGGCACCCGTGTTGCTCCCCCTGTACTGATAAGGATAAAATGTCTTTTTTCCTGGAATGTGTTGCCCAACACGGGCCGTGTTGCACAACACGGGCACCCGTGTTGAGTCCCTGTATTGATGAGGAAAAATTGTGTTTTCTGGACGTGTTGCCCAACACGGGCCGTGTTGTACGACACGGGCACCCGTGTTGAGGCCACTGTGTTGATTTTTCTGAACTTTGTTTTCAGTGCTTGATTTTGGATTTTATGACCATGCTTTTGGATAATGTTATCGAGCATGAATTTATGATATGACTTGATATGATTGATGTTTAAATAGTATGCTGAGTGATTACATGCTATCCATATCTCGTTATGATTTGATGTTGTTAATGTTGCATGATATGTTGATTGATGTTTATAGTATGCTGAGTGTTACATACTTACATATCATGTTGCATTTGTTAATTCCCATTGTGTGGAATTAACATGGTGGCCAATATACGTGTCCGCGATTTAATGGAACGTTGAGGTGGTAGCCGTGTCCGTGATATAATGGAACGGTGAGTTATCCGTGACCCGAGATTTAAAGGGGCGGTAAAGTGGTACCACATGCATGGGTGTGTTGCATTACCTTGAATATGACATGAATGGATGGTTTTTCCAATGTTGTATTTGATTGCTTGTATACACGTATAATTGCTAAATGGCTGACGATGTTTGATATTTATGTGCAAATATGAAAAAGCAATATATCATGGGTATATGAATTGTACAGGTTTTGTAAACTATGAAATATGCTAATTATTGGGTGATGCTTATGATTCCTGAATTGATTGTTATGAACGTATAATCAAATGTATAATTGAGATGCTCACCCTTACTGTTGAATATTTCAGATTGAGGAGCTTCGTTCAGGTGCTTGGCGAAGGCTTGTGGTGTCTAGTTTATTTCCGTTTTAGTATTGTCCGGGTCATGCTCTGATAGTTGTAACTCCGGGAACGTTTGTTTGTCGAGCTGCGTTAGTCAGACTCGTTTATCTCCTTAGTATTTGGTTATAATATAATGTTGATATATTCCAGGTGTTAATCCCTGATGATTGAAAATATTATAACTTTGGTTTTATTAAATAAATTATTCCGCTGTGTAAACATGTATGAGTTACTACTAAGATTATGCATGACAGGAATTGTTTTATTAAAAGAGAATTGTGGCATCCTCGAATTATACATGTACTCTGACATTATAATTTTAATTAATTGCGAAAATTACTTGGGGTTTTAGAGGGTGTTACAATAGTGGTATCAGAGCATAGTCGGTCGTTGTGACCAGAGTCTTGAGTCAGTCATCCCTTTTGTATGCGATTAGTGTAAGGTAACACTGTCGATACTGTATTCTGATGAAGAGTATGTTTTGATTCTCAGGAATATGGCTGGAAGAGGTAACGGACGAAATGATGCTGCACTAGCTGAGGCTTTGGGGATGTTAGCTGGTGTACTTGCTGGAAACCCAACTGGAGGCGTCATTGGTGCTGATAGGCAATTGGGAAATTTCCAAAGGAACAATCCTCCGTTGTTCAAAGGTACACATGACCCTGAAGGTGCTCAGAAGTGGCTGAAGGAAATCGAAAGGATTTTCCGTGTGATTGATTGTGCTGAAGATCTGAAAGTCAGATATGGTACGCATATGTTGGCAGAAGAAGCCGACGACTGGTGGGTTGCAACCAGGACTGAAATGGTTCAGGACGAGGAGGCACTGACTTGGGCTAACTTCAGAAGGGCTTTTCTGAGGAGGTACTTTCCTGAAGATGTTCGGGGAAGAAAGGAAATTGAATTTTTGGAGCTTAAGCAATGCAATCTGACTGTCAGTGAATATGCTACTAAGTTCACTGAGCTGGCAAAGTATTATGCACACTACAACAATGATGAGGCTGGAGAATTCTCTAAATGTATCAAATTTGAGAATGGTCTCCGAGATGAGATTAAGCAGGGAATCAGGTACCAGCGTATTCGTAGATTTTCTGATCTGGTGGATTGTAGCAGGATCTTGGAAGAAGATATTACCAAGAATAGGTCGTCTCACTCTCGTGGGGCTGTTGATAAAAGAGGAAAGCAACATATGGACCGTGGCAAGCCATATGGTAGAGATAACCAGAGATCAGGCGGTTGGAAAAGGCCTAGTGGGGGAGATTCTAAGGCTCCTATCAGATGCTACAGGTGTGGTGAATTTGGTCATCACATTCGAGACTGCAAGAGTGATGAGAAGAAGTGCTATAAATGTGGAAAGACTGGTCATTTGTCTAGTGATTGCAAGGGGAAGTCTGTCACTTGTTACAATTGTGGCGAAGAAGGTCACATTCGTCCGCAGTGTCCTAAGCCTAGGAAGGATCAGTCAGGTGGAAAGGTGTTCGCTCTGTCTGGATCTGAGACTATTCCAGAGGATCGATTGATTAAAGGTACGTGTTTTATTCATGGCACACCTTTAGTTGCAATTATTGATACTGGTGCAACTCATTCTTTCATTTCTTTGGATTGTGCTGAGAGGTTGAAACTGGACATATCTGGTATGCAAGGTAGCATGGTTGTTGATACTCCTGCATCGGGTTCAGTGACAACTTCACTTGTATGTAGGAATTGTCCTATTGAGATTTTTGGTAGAGGTTTCGGTATGGATTTAGTGTGCCTACCGCTTGAACAAATTGATATTATCCTTGGGATGAACTGGTTGGAATTCAACCGGGTTCATCTGAACTGCTTTGCTAAGACGGTGATTTTTCCAGAAGCAGTTGGTGTCGAGAATTTGACTATGACTGCTAGGCAGGTACAAGAAGTAATGGAAGACGGTGCTGATGTGTTTATGTTACTTGCTTCATTAAATGCAACAGGAAAGGTCAGGAGTGGGGAATTGCCAGTGGTGTGTGAATTTCCAGAAGTCTTTCCTGACGATGTTGGTGAGTTACCTCCAGAGAGAGAAGTGGAATTTTCTATAGATTTGATTCCTGGTACGAGACCGGTGTCGATGGCGCCATATCGTATGTCTGCGTCTGAGTTGGCTGAATTGAAGAGTCAGTTGGAAGATTTACTGGAGAAGAAGTTTATTCGTCCAAGTGTTTCGCCTTGGGGTGCTCCGGTATTGTTGGTTAAGAAGAAAGAAGGTTCTATGAGACTGTGTGTTGATTACAGGCAATTGAACAAAGTAACCATTAAGAATCGGTATCCGTTACCGAGGATTGATGATTTAATGGATCAACTAATTGGAGCCAGTGTATTCAGTAAGATTGACTTGAGATCTGGATATCATCAGATTCGTGTGAAAGCGGAGGACATTCAAAAGACTGCTTTTCGAACGAGGTATGGGCATTATGAATATTCTGTTATGCCGTTCGGAGTCACTAATGCACCTGGTGTTTTCATGGAATATATGAACAGGATTTTTCATCCGTATCTGGATAAGTTTGTTGTGGTTTTTATTGATGACATTCTGATTTATTCCAAGAACGACAAAGAGCATGCGGAACATCTCAGAATTGTGTTAGAGTTGTTGAAAGATAGGAAGTTGTATGCAAAGTTGTCCAAATGTGAGTTCTGGCTGAATGAAGTTAGTTTTCTTGGACATGTGATTTCTAAGAATGGTATTGCAGTGGATCCTACAAAAGTAGAAGCGGTATCTCAGTGGGAAGCGCCGAAGACTGTTTCTGAAATCAGAAGTTTTCTTGGTCTTGCAGGTTATTACAGAAAGTTTATCGAAGGATTCTCAAAGTTAGCATTGCCGTTGATGAAGTTGACTCGTAAAGGACAAGCGTTTATTTGGGATTCGGATTGTGAGAAAGGTTTCCAAGAATTGAAGCGGAGATTGACTAGTGCTCCTATTCTGATTTTGCCGAATCCGGCGGAATCTTTTGTGGTCTATTGTGATGCATCTCTGTTGGGTTTAGGTGGTGTTTTAATGCAGAATCAACAGGTAGTTGCGTATGCTTCGAGGCAGTTGAAGGTTCATGAAAGGAACTATCCTACTCATGACTTGGAGTTGGCAGCAGTTGTGTTTGTCTTAAAATTGTGGAGACATTATCTGTATGGTTCGAGATTTGAAGTGTATAGTGATCATAAGAGTTTGAAGTATCTTTTCGATCAGAAAGAGCTCAATATGAGGCAAAGAAGGTGGTTGGAATTTCTCAAAGATTATGATTTTGGGTTGAATTACCATCCTGGTAAGGCAAATGTGGTTGCAGATGCTTTGAGCAGGAAATCCTTGCATATGTCTATGATGATGGTTCGTGAATTGGATTTAATTGAACAATTCCGAGATTTGAGTTTAGTTTGTGAAAGTACTCCGAAGTGTGTTCGTTTGGGTATGTTGAAACTTACTAGTGGTATTCTAGCAGAGATCAGGATCGGGCAAAAATCTGATGTTAATTTAGTTGATAAATTGACATTGATCAACCAAGGTCAAGGTGGTGAGTTTAGAATTGATGAAAATGATGTTATGAGATTTGGCGATAGAGTTTGTGTTCCTGATGTCGCAGAAATCAAGAAGAGTATATTAGAGGAAGGACATCGCAGTGGGATGAGTATTCATCCGGGTGCCACGAAAATGTATCATGATTTGAAGAAATTGTTTTGGTGGCCGGGAATGAAAAAGGAAATAGCTGAATTTGTGTATGCATGTTTAATCTGTCAGAAATCGAAGATTGAGCATCAGAAGCCGTCTGGATTTATGCAACCAATGTCTATTCCAGAATGGAAGTGGGATAGTATTTCTATGGATTTTGTGTCTGGGTTGCCGAGGAATCCTATGAATTGTGAAGCAATATGGGTCGTTGTGGATAGGTTGACTAAGTCTGCTCATTTTATACCGGTGCGAATGGATTACTCAATGGAGAGATTGGCACAGTTATATATTGAGAAAATAGTGAGTTTGCATGGAGTTCCTTCTAGTATTGTGTCGGATAGAGATCCGAGGTTCACTTCGAAATTTTGGGAAGGATTGCAGAAGGCTTTGGGTACTAAATTGAGGTTGAGTTCAGCTTACCATCCTCAGACTGATGGACAGACGGAGAGGACGATTCAATCGTTAGAAGATTTATTGCGTGCTTGTGTTTTAGAGAAGGGTGGAGCTTGGGATAGCTATTTGCCATTGATTGAATTTACTTATAACAATAGTTACCATTCGAGTATTGGTATGGCTCCGTTTGAGGCATTGTATGGTAGACGGTGTAGAACACCTTTGTGTTGGTATGAATCTGGAGAGAGTTCGGTAGTTGGGCCAGAGATTGTTCAGCAGACTACTGAAAAGATCAAATTGATTCAAGAGAAGATGAGAGCTTCTCAGAGTCGTCAGAAAAGTTATCATGATAAGAGGAGAAAGAATTTAGAATTTAGTGCTGAAGATCATGTGTTTATGAGAGTTACTCCGATGACGGGTATTGGTCGAGCGTTGAAATCTAAGAAGTTGACTCCGCGTTTTATTGGTCCGTTTCAGATTACGGAAAGAGTTGGAGAAGTTGCTTATCGTATTGCTTTACCTCCGAGACTTGCGAATTTGCACGATGTTTTTCATGTTTCTCAGTTAAGGAGATACATTCCAGACCCATCTCATGTAATCCAAATAGATGATGTACAGGTGAGGGATAACCTGACAGTAGAAACATTGCCTATGAGGATAGAAGGTCGGGAAGTGAAACAGTTAAGAGGTAAAGAGATAGCATTAGTGAAGGTTGCTTGGGGAGGTCCAGCAGATGGAAATATCACTTGGGAGCTGGAGAGCCAGATGAAAGAGGCTTATCCGGAACTGTTCGTCTAAGGTATGTTTTCGAGGACGAAAACTCTTTTAGTGGGGGAGAGTTGTAACACCCCAGTTTTAATTATTTGATTTATTTTAATGGGAAAATTATTTTATTGGAGTTAATAAAATAAAAGAATTATTTATTTTGAAATATGGAGGAAAATAAAAGAAATAAGAAAATGCTGAGTTTTTAAGTTATTGGGCTTAGATATTGTTAGTAAAGAGTGGGGGTGCAGGAGAAATAAAATTATGTTTTGGAACTCAAGTTAGTTTTCTCATTTCACGATAAACAGAAGTTGAGAATTTGGGGAAATAGAGCTCTGAAGGTACGAGGAACGAAGAACATCGCTCAAGAATTCAAAGCTGCTAATTGATAAGGTAAGGGGGGTTATTACTCGGTTTACCTTTGTTTATGGGTTTATGTATGGTTAATTTGGGTAATCGTAGGGAAGAACCCCAATTGTTAGATGTTAGTGGGAATCAATACCCTTAAGATTGAACCTTGTAGAAAATGGTTAGGTTCCCAATTTTTATGAATCGATTAGGAATTTTAGGTTCCAAATGGTGAATTGGGAGTATATCTGTATGATCGTGAATTTACCTTGGAGGTTGTAGGGCTAACCTTAATGTTGTCAAAAATTCCCCAAAAAGAGACGAGTAATCACTGTTAAGGTTACTATAATAATTGTTGGTAATTATGAAATGAACGTGTTGTTTTGAGTTGTGAAACATCGATGTCGTTAGGTACCGAAATGCGCGTTTAGCCGACATTTTCCCGCGTTTGGCTGCTGTTTCTGAGCTGCTGCAGGTTCAGGAAAATCCTGTACGCGCTCAGCAACACGGGCCGTGTTGCACAACACGGGCACCCGTGTTGCTCTTCTGTGTTGGGAGATGGTGTGCTTCTGGTTGCACAACACGGGCCGTGTTGCACAACACGGGCACCCGTGTTGCTCCCCCTGTACTGATAAGGATAAAATGTCTTTTTTCCTGGAATGTGTTGCCCAACACGGGCCGTGTTGCACAACACGGGCACCCGTGTTGAGTCCCTGTATTGATGAGGAAAAATTGTGTTTTCTGGACGTGTTGCCCAACACGGGCCGTGTTGTACGACACGGGCACCCGTGTTGAGGCCACTGTGTTGATTTTTCTGAACTTTGTTTTCAGTGCTTGATTTTGGATTTTATGACCATGCTTTTGGATAATGTTATCGAGCATGAATTTATGATATGACTTGATATGATTGATGTTTAAATAGTATGCTGAGTGATTACATGCTATCCATATCTCGTTATGATTTGATGTTGTTAATGTTGCATGATATGTTGATTGATGTTTATAGTATGCTGAGTGTTACATACTTACATATCATGTTGCATTTGTTAATTCCCATTGTGTGGAATTAACATGGTGGCCAATATACGTGTCCGCGATTTAATGGAACGTTGAGGTGGTAGCCGTGTCCGCGATATAATGGAACGGTGAGTTATCCGTGACCCGAGATTTAATGGGGCGGTAAAGTGGTACCACATGCATGGGTGTGTTGCATTACCTTGAATATGACATGAATGGATGGTTTTTCCAATGTTGTATTTGATTGCTTGTATACACGTATAATTGCTAAATGGCTGACGATGTTTGATATTTATGTGCAAATATGAAAAAGCAATATATCATGGGTATATGAATTGTACAGGTTTTGTAAACTATGAAATATGCTAATTATTGGGTGATGCTTATGATTCCTGAATTGATTGTTATGAACGTATAATCAAATGTATAATTGAGATGCTCACCCTTACTGTTGAATATTTCAGATTGAGGAGCTTCGTTCAGGTGCTTGGCGAAGGCTTGTGGTGTCTAGTTTATTTCCGTTTTAGTATTATCCGGGTCATGCTCTGATAGTTGTAACTCCGGGAACGTTTGTTTGTCGAGCTGCGTTAGTCAGACTCGTTTATCTCCTTAGTATTTGGTTATAATATAATGTTGATATATTCCAGGTGTTAATCCCTGATGATTGAAAATATTATAACTTTGGTTTTATTAAATAAATTATTCCGCTGTGTAAACATGTATGAGTTACTACTAAGATTATGCATGACAGGAATTGTTTTATTAAAAGAGAATTGTGGCATCCTCGAATTATACATGTACTCTGACATTATAATTTTAATTAATTGCGAAAATTACTTGGGGTTTTAGAGGGTGTTACAGAATACATAGCAGCGGGTAGTTGTTGTGTATAAATTCTTTGGCTCAAGCAACAACTCCGTGATTACGGACTTGATCTCGGATGCATTCCTCTTCGATGCGACAATACAAGTGCTATCAATATTACAAAGAATCCGGTCATGCATTCAAGAACCAAACATATAGATATTCGACATCATTTTCTCCGTGATCATGTACTTAAAGGAGATGTCGAAGTCACTTTTGTGGATACTCATAACCAACTCGCAGATATCTTCACTAAACCGCTTGCTCGAGAACCTTTCTTCAAAATCCGAAGAGAACTTGGTATTTTGGATGAAGGTGATATCTAATGTTTCTCTTAAGATGCATGTCTTAATTTCTATATGTATCTATTTCACTCTTTTTCCCCATCCTTTTTGATGTTAACAAATGGGGAGAAGAATATGCATGTGTGTTGTTTTGTTTCAAAGAAATTGCAGGCCCAAATAAATATCAAACTCACTCCAAAATTCAAAGAATCATGGACTTAGGGGGAGCATACAATTTAGGGGGAGCCTTGCATTTGGTCAACAAGTTTGCTACACAAAACAACATAAAACATTTCAAGAAATTGTTTTCAAGACTTGGTTGTCATCATCAAAAAGGGGGAGAATGTAATTGCAAGCTTCTCAAGTCATATTTAAATCATGTGTTTTGATGAAGACAACATGGACATCAACATTCAAAGGATGTGCAAAAAGCTTATCAACATCAAATAAAAGTCTTGAAGATTATTGAAGAATTATTGAAGAATCATCAATGTCAAATATGGTATAAATAATTCTTAAAATCTTGAATATAGATGTTCACAATATGCATTCATCAACATATACATATTCCATAACTTTAAGATCAAGAAAACTTTGTTTGAAATATCTTTCAAAAATTATTTTTGAAAATAAAGCTTTAGGAACCGGTTCCTCCCTAACAGGGAACCAGGTTCCAGAATTTCTCAAAAAACATGTCCCTGGATTTTGTACCAGGAACCGGGTTATACCAATAGGGGAACTGGTTCCTGCGTGATATTTTTGAATTCCAACTTATAACGTTCACTAAGAACCGGGTTCTGTCAGTGTCGGAACTGGTTCCTAGCGAACCAGTGCAGCTTTTACTTTGTTTTTTGAACATTTTTCAAGTGGTATCTTTTCATGAATGCATTGCAACTTTTCATATGAATTGGCATGAATGAAGAGGTTCTTGTAACTTTATAAAATGCAGATTTTCTTATTTCAAACAATGCTTCAATTTTCAAATTAACAAAAACCTTCTTCATATTAACAATTTTCTCATTCATTCATTTTGAACATAAACTTTCATGTGTTCATAATTTTGTGAAACTTGCCATATACACTTTCATTATCATTACAAGTTTCATTCATACATTGTGAACATTTATATACATTGTTGAGAATTGTTTTATCTTGAAGAAGAAGATCAATTGAAGATTGATAAAGCTCTCCATATACTTCAAACTAAATCATTGTATTACTTAAAGAATTTATTCCCTTACTATCCAGGATTGTTGGAAGTAAGTGTTGTGATTTAAAGAGGATTGTTCTTCATTCACATTAGTGTTTGTTTGGTCTTAAAGGTGTTAAGAACCTTTGATCACCCTATAGGTTAGATAGTAAGCATAGGCTGTACAATCATTCTAACTATAGTGAAATCTCTTTCGTGTTGGAAAGGGGACTGGAGTACTCTCGGATTGTGAGGGGAACCGGGATATATCACCATGTTCTTTACTTTTCCGCATTTATCGCTTTCATCTCCATAATCAGGAAAAGATAAAGATATAAACAAAACCTTCAAACACTTAACCAAAATTACTACCAAGCATTCTCATAAAACCGAATAAATTTTTATAAGACCTAATTCACCCCCCTCTTAGGCACTCTGAGACTTACACTTTCCACCAAGTGGAGACCGATCAAAGGGAAATAACCATAACCCCTTAGAGAAGATACATTGGCAGAAATGTATCTAGTAACAAGGATATCACTCCAAAATTCGGAATCTCTTATAATTAACCCCCGGCTTCATTTGGCCATAGAGGATAGATTAACCAAGAAAAGATCCCTAACCCCTAAGTTATCTTGACTCTTAGATTTGTTAAAAAGCTGACTCCACGAATAAGAGGGGATGAATTGTGGTATTTAAAATTCGTGAATAATTTTATTTTTACTTAAAATAACAATTTGTGTTAGTATTGAAAAGGTAGAGATAAAATCATTATAAAATAAATAAAAAATAATAGTAAATTCAAGAAAGTAAAGAGAGAGGGTTATGAAAATGGCACCGAAAATTATATAGGTTCGACTGAGTGTTGGCCTACTCCTGTTCTCAAGAGATCTTCTTGAGAGTTTCAATAATAACTTGAGCTTGTACAAGTTATGCCCACAAAACTTAGATACAAGTGAACAGTAGATTTTACACTGCTTTTTTCTCCCAACCAAACAATAGCTCTTACACGGGCCGAGCTCACGAACCGAGTAAAGATTTTATTATTTAATTTATATAACCAACCAGAACTTTTACCAGACTGAGTTCTACAACCAAACATATATTTTCACTAGTTTATCTCAATAACCAAACATGAACCTTCGAGAGAATCACACTCTTGACATAAACAATGGCACAACATCAGTATAACACTTTCCTCACATGTTGTTTTCACTCACAAGATACTAAGACAACTTGGGTGAAATAAAACTTTTAAATAGAAAGGATGAGAGTAAAAAATAGTAAGAATTAGAAACCCCCGAGTTCTTGTATGTTTTTGAATAAGGAGGTACCACCTTTATATAGGATAAAATAAGGTTAAATAAGGAAATAATATATGGCTTAAAGTAATAGAATAACTGATTAGGCCAATTGATTATTTCACTTCAATAATTGATTGTTCAAGCCATAAATGACTTATTTTAATATTTATCCATTTACAATCATTAATATACTATCACAATCGATTTAAGACTTAATAAGGTGAAAATAATTGATTTCATGATTAAGGCTAGTCAATTACCTAGTCGTAAAAATCCCTCTAATTAATTAGACAATCCTTTGTCCAGTTAGCTAGGCCTTAAAAATATTTCCAGGTGGTTTTACCAAAATAAGAAAGGCCTTAAAAAGGTCTTAGGTGTGTATTTATGTGTGTGTGTGTGTGTGTGTGTGTGTGTGTGTGTGTGTGTGTGTGTGAGAGAGAGAGAGAGAGAGAGAGAGAGAGAGAGAGAGAGAGTTGGCTTAGTATATTATAAGTTACTCTCTTCCTTTCGGAAGACTCTGGTCACTAGACAGGCACGATCAGACGAGCTTTCACACTTCCTCTATGTCACAACTCTGAAGTTTTCAATTTCCTTTTCTAGATACACCGATCATATAAGCACTTCACTAGAATTTTGAATATTCTACTTGATAAGACTTGCGATATCTTCAAGTTAATCAATGATATCAGTGAGTTGGAAAGATGTCGTAACCGACTTTAACATACATCAATGTTTTCATCATCAAAACACTAATAGAGTCTAGAACATCATAATCATTAGCTTCATACCTGCAAGAACATAGATCCATATTTCCCCTTTTGTATGATGACAACACATCTATTAGGGAGGTGGTAAAAGAGAATACACATAGATAAAGTTCAGAGTGGTTAAATTCCCCCTCACATGAGTAGATAGTATACTTTATCCCTTGAGAGTATACTTCTCCCCCTTTAGTATAGTAAAAAAGGCAAGATAAAATATGCAATAAAAAAGCACAATCCCATAGACTGAATGATTTCTCAAGTAAAATGAACGAGTTACCTAATAAAAAGATGAATAAGAACAATTCATTTCGAGGCACAAATAAGCAGGACATAAGATCATATTTCTCCATGCGAATGGAAGCATGCAACTTTGAGATCAAATGGTAGGTAAGCTTTGGAGGAATTTCACCCTTCATTCTTTCTTTAACAGAACTCAAAAGTCTTCGAAGCTTTCTAACTGAGATGTAATTCTATAATCTACTTCTTCAATTTATTTTTAGGATTCCTTCCAATGAATAATCATCTCCCCTTATGAGATCTTTGGACAACCTCTATTTAGCCTCCTTTGGACTTGATCTAATATTGGACTCTAGGAATACAACATTTGGCACCCTTTTGGTCCAAAATCACTTAAAGCTTAACCAAAGGTTAGTAAAAATAAATGTAATTGACTAAGAACTTAATACACTACTTACTAGATAGTCAATCAGAGTTTCCGATTTTTCAATCTCTATTAACTATAATACCTTAAAACCTTAAGAAAACTCTTCCATTCGAGGGAACAACAAACCACTGTAAATTTTTCTTATATATAAATTATTTGATACAAGAGGTATTCCAATTACATAACCGATAAATCCCTTAAAAATTTATCACCCCAATCTTCTACGAGGTTCCACAATCACATTTGTTTAACATTACCATCAACGTCAACACCTTGAATACATTCGTTGAAAAACACCATCAACGTCTTGATAAAAAACATCAGGATTGAAAAACGCCACCAGGAACCCACTTCTTCTTGTATACCCAAGCTATACACATATTTTGCACAACTTTACTGATTTTTTAAGGAATAGTCCTTCAAAGCTGCAAATCATTTTTTTTCATTTATGTAGAGATTTAGATTTCTTTATACATTCCTTATGTGAATTCATTTAAGTAGGTCTTCCAAGAATGATGAATTTATAACCCAAAAGAGTATGAAAGTTCTCCCATTAGATACTTTTTTAATTTGCATCAAATCAAAAAAGTTCTTGTACAAGGATTCATTAGTAGAATTGAATCAAAAAATATGCATAAGAAATATTCTCGATTTTTAAAAAGAGTTGTATCATATTTCCTTCTTAAAAACTTGTCCAAGTAGAAAATCTGTTAGACTATAAAACCAAGATCTATGAGCTTGTTTCATATCATAGAAATACTTTTTCATTTTGAAAGCATGATCAAGGAAAGTTTTATAAAATTGTGAGTGTTTTGTTCTGGAATCAAAATTGATGGGTATCGATGGTGAGGGATCCTGAACTGGTGGTGTTGATCTTTGATATGGTTGCGCGGGGTAGAGCTACAAGCTTAGCACTCTGACACCCAATTCAGTTCATAATTTAAGATGAGAGCAAGAAAGGTTGAGATCATAAACTGTACCTTGAATATAATGTGTATTGGCTTTTATAAATTGGGTCGTTTAGATTGGACTTGCTTAGGGGTGGGCCTTGGCTTTGGGCCTTTAGCCGACCAGTAACAATGAGGATGATAAACACACATTTCCTTATGGATGTAACCATTCAAGGACAAACTCTTTACATCCATTTGTAAGAGTTTAAGATAACATAATTCATGAGACAACTAAAAGTGTCATTATGGATTTTAATCGAGCCACGATGGCATAAGTTTCACCAAAATTTATGTCTTCCTGCTGATTTTGTAACGTTTGACAACGAGTCTTGTTATATTTATAAATTTTTTTTCAAAAACATCAAGCTTGTTGCGAAATACCCATCGGGTACTAATCACTTGATTAGCTTAAGCTTTGGGAACAACTTCTCAAATGTTATTTCGTTAAAATTGATTTAACTCTTCTTGCATAGCAAGATACCAATGTTCATCAACAATAGCTTTGTCAATTCCCTTTGGCTCAATTTGCATAACAAAAGACACAAATTCACATATGTTGTTAAAGGATAAACGAGTAATAACCATTTTAGAGATATCACCAATTATATTATGAATATGATGGTCTTTGATCGTTCTCAATTCCTTCACAAGATTTTGATAATCTACGGGATTTTCTTCATTTATAATTTGATCTTGAACTTTATCTTGATCTTGATCATGTTCTACTTCTTGATATTTTATCTTCATCCTCTATAGTTGTCTTTTTCAAGATACATGCACAATCAACAACCTCTACTTCTACCTACTTGGAGTTATTTCAACAAAGATAATATGTATGAGTTCTTCTATAGACATGGTCTTTTTGAAAAGTAGTTTTAAAAGAGGAAGAATATTTTATTTAAGGTTTTTAACGATCATGCATATAGAAGAATTAAGCATGTTTTATTACCTTTGTTACACATCTTACTTAATACTAAGTAACTTGTGCTATAAAACTTTAATTAACTTTAACAACTAAAAGGTAACATTAAGGATCTTACCAAAAATCAAAGATTAAACGATTTTTCCTTGTTTTTATTATGAAAAGAAACTTCTCTTCTCATAGGAGTGAAATAAGAGAGCATATTTATTTCTTCTGTTACATGACATTAAGAGTCATTGTCGACGTGATTTTTTGAATTCACGTTGTCAAACGTGTTTGCATCATAATTTGACTTTTTTCCACCTTTGGTAACCAACTACCTTTTGGTCCTTTGATGTTAGTGGAATAGATATTATGAGCAAGCATATTTCTCAATTTACATTCACAATTCTCTTTATAAAATTCAAGGGAGGATATATTTGTTTGATTTCGTGACTCTTTTTAATAAAACATAATATAGCAATATGGTCATCTTTATTATAGTAATTGCATTTTAGGGTTTTGAATTCATATGTTAGTTGGGAATTGTAAATGTTTCTAAATCGTTTACTCATGTTCTTAGGTTCATAACCAATATCATCCCTATTGTAAGACAACTTTTGGTTACCTAAAAAAAGATTCATGTTGTCTCTTTCTTTAGTGAACTTATCAAGTGTGTTTTGAAGATCATCAACTTTATTAAGATTTTGCGAGAAGAGGAGGAGTTTTGAATTAGATTATTTTGTATTTCTTTAATACTTTATATTTTTTTCAATAAGTTTTTATTTTTCTATTCGAGGGAAGAAATTGTGTCTTTGGAGACAAAGATGATTTTTCTAATTTAATTTTTTTTTCTTTAGTTAGCTTTTTACACATGCAAAACAAGTGTTGATAAGAAAAATACCATGTTACCTTATATTCTTCATGATTTTCCATGATACACATATTTGCCTCTTCCTTGTCATAAGATTCCACATCATTTCCATCTCAAGACATGTAGGCTCTCTTAACTTCTTTTAATGGTTTCTTGAATCTTCTCTGATTTTGAGAGAAGTTCAATCTTGTGTGTTCTTTATTTTTGTATTGGTGGTATTTGGTGACGAAAGAGGATATTTATTCATTTTTCTCTTGGAAACTTGAAAAAAAATTGTGCCTTAAGAAAGCCTTGAATTTTAGAAACATGAGTTTCATGTATTTAGTAATCTCGCTCTGACAATGTTCATCTTCTAATTACATATCTTTGATGTTGGTTTCATTATCAAAAGTTCATACTCAGAGGTTATTATACACAAATTTAACCTATTTAACTCAATAGTTCCTTCATGGGTAATTTGAAGGATGTCCCAAATTTCGTTTGTAGTGTCACATTGTGAAACTCACAAAAACTCATCAAGACCAAGAGCGCTGGTGATAATGGTTTTTCCTTCAAGTTATACTGCACATTTTTCTTATTGTCTTTGGTTCAATCATTTTCAGGTATGTGCACTACATCACCCTCAACTTCATGTGTAGGAAAAAATAGACCTTCCTTCATAGCCTTCCAAATACCAATGATTCATCCCTTCGATGAAGAACTTCATCTTTTCTCTCCAAAAACTATATCATTATCCGTTAAAGGATGAGGTTTGTTTAGTGAAGAGCTTATAGTCATTTACTACCTCTTAGGATGGTTAGTCTTTAACGGGAGTTAGACTCTAATGTCACTTGTTAAACAAGTGACTCCAAACATAAGGGGGATTGTAGAATTAAAAATTCATGATTAATTTAAAAACCATTCACTTAAAACGGAAATTTGTGTTAGTATTGAAAAGGCAAAGATAAAATCAGGTGAAAAGAAATAAAAAACAATAAAGTAAATGAGATAGAGTAAAGAGGTATGATTAGAGAGATGACACTGAGATTTATACAGGTTCGACTGAGTGTTAGCCTACTCCTATCCCCAAGATATCTTCTTGAGATTTTCAATATTAAGTTGAGCTTTTACATGTTATTCCCATGAACCAATGATATAAGTGAATAAATAAATTTTACACTAGCTTATTCCTAAACCAAACAAAATATTTATACGGGATGAGCTTAGGGACCGAGTAGAGATTTTACATGATAATCTCAATAACAAAAGAGATCTTTTAGTAGGATGATTCCTATAACCAAGCATATATTTTTGCTAGTTTATCTCAAGAACCAAACACAAACCTTCAAGAAAATCATATTCTTTAAATGAACAATAGCACAAAATCATTATAACACTTTCCTCACAAGTAGTTTTCACTCACTAGGCACTAAGGGAACTTTGGTGAAGGAAAAATATTAAAGAGACGTGAAGAGGATAATAAAACAGTAATAAATTGGAAAACATCGAATTCTGGTATGTTTTTGAATGATGAGAGACCTTCTTTAGATAGGATTAAATTAGTCTAAAAAAATAAACAATCCATGGGTCAAATTAGTGGAATAATATATTAGGCCAATCAATTGTTGCACTTCACTAATCGATTGCTCAAGCTATAAATGAAAGGTTTTGATATTTAGTTGTTACCAATCATTAATAGACTGTCCCAATTAATTTTAGACTAAAAAAGGTGAAAATAATGAATTAGATTATTAGGGATAGTCGAGTATCTATTTGACTAGTTGTAAAAATCCCTCCAATTGATCACACAATCCTCTAATTAGTTAGTTAAGCCTTAAAATCATTTTCAGGTGGTCTTGACAAAGTAAGGTATTGAAAAGGTTTAATATGTCTGTGTGTGTGTGTGTGTGTGTGTGTGTGTGTGTGTGTGTGTGCGAGTGTGAGTTTCCTTATTATCTTAGGAGTTACTATCCTGCTTTCACAAAACTTTAGTCACTTAGACAGACATACCATGCAAGCTTTCACAATTTCTCTCTTTCATAACATTGAAGTTTTTAAGTTCCTTTGTCGGATATACCGATCATATAAGCATTGCACTAAAACCTTGAATCTTCTACTTGATGTGGCTTGAGATATATTTAAGGTAATCACCATCATCAATGAGTTGGAAGGATATCACCATTGACTTTAACAAGCATCATCCTTGTCATCATCGAAATACCAAGACAACCAACAACATCAGGATCATTAGCTCCACCCCTGCAAAAAATATAGATCCACAAGGCTTACAAACATTTGACCATTTCTCCCATGAAATCTTAGAGTCACCCTTCACACCACCCATAAAAACTATATTTGGATCCTGACTATCTTTTTCCAAACCTTCAACCACATTTTAAAAAAATACAAGAAGATAATAATAGAATTAATCACAAAATTAAGTCAAATTATACATTCCTCCCCAAGCTAACATACTTATGTTTCAATGAGTGATATCTTAGACAACAAACTAATATGGGGCAAATTACTTCTAAACATGGATTAGCTCCCACATGCAGTGTAAGATACCTTAAGAGAAGTGACTCAATCTTACAATGGATAAAAATAGGATCAACATTAACTTCATTGAGACAACTCTTAGAAAAAAATAACCAGAAGGCCGAAGATTGCTGAAAACCCCCTTCAAAATGAATTATTTAAGGTTAAGGTATCATCTATATACTAAAGATAGGAGACCACCAAATCAGAGGATTCCGCTCTAAAGCCTAAGAAAAGGTCCAACTGAATAACCCATTAAGCCCTTTAGTCACTAACAATAAAACGAAAGGGGATAGGGGACCACCTTATTTAAAATCCCTTTTAATGCCTATCTCTTGGGTTGGACAATCATTCATCAAAACTAAAATATCACTAGTAAAAATACATGTTTTTATCCAAGATGTCCACTTACTATTAATCTTGAATATGATGCTTATATAATATAGAAAACCCTAAACTAATTGAATCACACATTTTTCAAAATCCACTTTAAAAAATGAGACAAGCCTTGTTGGATTTCTTTGCCAAATCAATATCCTTAACTTCCACTATACTGTAAACCAATAATCTTCATCTGAGAAAAGATGGCTAATTAGGTGAGATAAACTTCTCCTAAAGGATAGAAAAACACAAGAAAGGGGGTTTGAATTGGAGTTTTCAAAAAATAAGGCTATAAAACACGTTGGTTATCCTGGTTCATTTTGAACTCAAAACTACTCCAGTCCACCCGCCAAGGTGATTTCGCATCTCTCAATCGAGGTCTTAATATACTAATCACAAATGCAAAAATTAAAAGTGCGGAAATTTAAGTCCTAAACTATTACATCCATGATCAGTTACAATATTAAGAAAATGCGAAAATGATAAACGCGGGCGGGATAAAGATGAGCGTCTAAAAACCTAAGGAAATGCTAAGTAAAAAGAAAAATCCTTTTGTTTTGTTTTTTTTTGTTTTTTTTAAAGAAAACTATTAAATAAAAATTAGGGAAATTAAGCTTTAATCCTAATTAATCAAATCAATGCAAACAAAGACTAACCCTAATATATATTTTTTTATTTTTAAGAAAATATTTAGATGAAAAGAATCTAAGTCTAATTAATTTTGAAATAAAAATAAAGTCCAAATAATTAATTAAGCTAATTTACAAAGTTAAGGTTAATTCTAAGTCTATTTTATTTTAATTAAAAAAGAAAAGTTAAAGTTTAATTAATTAATTGATTAAAGAAATTAATTAAATTAAAATATCTAATCCTATTTTTTGTGATTTTTTGATTATTTATTTTTTATGATTCGTTAAAAAATGAAAATATAAAATAAATAAAAATACTAAAAGAAAATAAGTAAATAAAACATATTGGCCTGGATGTACAAAAAGCTGAGTGGGGTGTTAATTAAAAAAACGTTTGGCCCAAATGATGAGAAACCCATCTTGCATCTGGATTCAGTGTGGATGTGCCTAGAGAGTGCATGGTGGACCTCACACTAAAGCCCTTGGATCTGGATGAATTGGCATTGGAAGGCATGGATTTGCTAGCCTATGATGCACACTTGGGGATGCAAGGCATGGAATCCTGCAAAGAAATGTTAGAAAATGTAAAAGGCAGACCTGGGTATCGAACCCGGGTTTCCTCTTTGCACACTCTCTTCCCTTACCACTTAACCACCTGCTCATTCATTAATTTATATAACATAATAATATTATATTATAAAACAAATTACAAATTAATCAAAATAAAAAAATGCGCGCCCAGTGGGTTCCCTGTGGTTTAAACGAACCAATCAGAGAGATGCATCTAGCCACGCCAGCCCTTGACCGAAGTCAAGTCAACAAAACACCCATCCCAGTGGTTTCCACCGTCTTCTCCGGCATGGGGGTTTTCCGATCCTGTAAAACATGATGAAATAAAGCAAATGAAAGGGCCTATCCACCTAATTCAGCCATTGCGAATTCAATGGTGGTGGCCGTTTGGGCTGAAATGGTATGTATCGCCTAGATCGAAGCTAAACAATCTTGAAACCCTATTAATAGAAATATGTGTTTCAGGCTCCAAAACATACATCTTTTACGTTGGACCTGTTCTATGGATCACCCTGAGCACGAAGCAACCATCAAAAGGCATTAATATATCATGAAACTAGAAATACGAGTTTAGGAATTTTACCAAAAGGGGTGGTTCCGATTTAGCGCTTACAGGCGTGTGATAGCTTGAATGAGGAGTGGTATGTCCTCCTGGGAGTCATGGGAGGTTGATGGAGTCTTTGGAATTGATTGAAAATGGCTGGAGATGGCTGGCGAGATTTGACAACTTTGAACTTTTTTTTGTAATTTTGCGTGGCTTTCTTAAGCAATAGTATGTGTGTGTTTGGCTTTCAAGGGTGCTGCATATATAGAGGAGAGGAAGGAGACAAGATAAGAAGGAAAGAAATCAAGACATAAACCATGGTTTAAACACCAAAATCAATATTTGAAAAAATTCCAAAAATGGATATTCTTGCTCATTTTGTTTGAGGGATGAACCTGGACAGCCTTGCACGAATTTATGGGCCTAAAATCAATCCAAACCAAAAGTCCAAGTGTCATGATCCATCATTCACTATTTTATATAATTTATCTTATATTTATGTGAATAAAAACAAAATAAATATGAATAAAATAGATAAAAAATGCAAGGCAAGGTAAGAATGAATTTATAGGTCCTTTTCAAGGTTAGGAAGATGTTTGAAACCCAAAAAGTTAGGCCATTGACCTAAAAGTTTAATTTTTCCCAATGCACAATTCTTAAAATTTCCAAAATTTTCCCAAATTGGGCAAGCCATAACTTTCTCAATTCTTATCTTATGATGATGATCTTATAGTTTTTGGAAAGCCCAAGATGTCTACTTCAATCCCTATTTTTATCAGTTTTGCATTTGAAGATGTTATCTTGATGTAAAAGGTCTTGGCAAAAAGTGGCTTTTGTTGACTTTTTGAAAATGACTTGTAATGTTTGAGCTCATATATTTCAAATGGTGCATTTATTCATCTTGGGGGATGAAGAGAAGTTGTATGGAATTTAACTCTCTTCAAAATGAGCTTTGGTTGGAAAATTTCTGATAAAGTATGAAAAAATTATGCTTGGTCAAAGTTTAGCTGACTTTTCCCATAGAAACCCTAATTTGCCATTTTTGACTTTTGATGAGTTAGGGGGCATTTCTTGAGGAATCATGATAAACCCTTGATAAAATGATGGATATCACTTCAAAATGTTGATGTTGACCAAAAATCTTGAAGTTTGACTGAACATGGGCCACAATTGACTTTTGACCTAGCACAATTGATTTTCCAATACTTAAGCAATTGACTGAGCAAACTTGTTGAGCAAGGCATGAAACTTGGAATGGATGATCTTAAAGACATATTAGGACCATGGAAAGCATTTGAGACCTTTGTAGCTCAACCATCTTGATGAAAATTGAAACCCTAGTTGGGGGTTCATTGCCTTAGGAGGAGAATTATCTGGTCAATTCTTGGTCAACCTTGAGCAATTGAGAACCTCTAGGAGTATGTCTTGTGTGAAAATATGAGGGAAAATTTTGGGGTACAATAGCTGCCCCTGTTCAATCTTCTTAAACCTGAAGATGTAGATTGGCTTGCATGTCTTTCATGATCTGAAAGTGGAAGATGATTGAATACTAGAGTACCCAGAAATTTGCACTCGCCCAAAGTGAGACTGTTGGTGCATAATATCGGGAATGGGCTTATAGATTCCATTTGGAAAAGATGATAGAATACTGTCGGAGATGGGCTTAAAGATGCCATCTAAGGAATATGACGGAGATTCGTCGGAGATGGGCTTAAAGATGTCATCCAAAATAGGTGTCGACTTCGGAAGGAGTCTCTTTGTGGGGATTCATGTTCCTGTTGTCCGAGGAGGAGTCTGCTAGGGAATGTTTAGGGGAATAGAGTCTAGGATCTTTGGTTGTCCATTACTCTACTGGGGAGTCATCTCTTGACTGAAGAGATGGAAGGAAACTGTTATCTGGTCACGATCTAGGCTTCACAGTGACTTGCTGAGGATGATAAGGATGACTGTTATCTATTTGTATTACAGGCTTCGCAACGACTTATTGGGGAAATGAGATTAAACTTGTTAAGAATTAGTAATAAATCAATGATCGATTCGAACTGAAACAACAGAGGTCTTGATTTAACTTTGACTGGATAAGAATCAGAAAAATCTTAGTGTAGATTTAACTAAACCAAAAAAGGTCTACTGGAAAAGAATCAGTAACAAATCAAAGGTTGATTCAAACTGAACCAACAGAGGTCTTGGTTTATCTTTGACTGGGTAAGAATTAGAAAAATCTTAGTGTCGATTTAACTGAACCAGGAAAAGGTCTTTAATAAACTTTGACTGGATAAGAATCAGAAAAATATTAGGATCGATTTAACTGAACCACGCAAAAGTCTTGGAATATCTTCAACTGGAATAGGAATCAGAGAGATCTTAGTGTCGATCTGACTAAACCAGAGAAGGTCTTTAATCAACTTTGACTGGATAAGAATCATAAAAATCTTAGGATCGATTTAACTGAACCAAACAAAAGTCTTGGAATATCTTCAACTGAAATAAGAATCAGGGAGATCTTAGTGTCGATCTGACTGAACCAGAGAAGGTCTTTAATTAACTTTGACGGGATAAGAATCAGAAAAATCTTAGGATCGATTTAACTGAACCAGACGAAAGTCTTGGAATATCTTCAACTGGAATAGGAATCAGAGAGATCTTAGTGTCGATCTGACTGGACCAGAGAAGGTCTTTAATTAACTTTGACTGGATAAGAATCAGAAAAATCTTAGGATCGATTTAACTGAACCAGACAAAAGTCTTGGAATATCTTCAACTGGAATATGAATCAGAGAGATCTTAGTGCCGATCTGACTGAACCAGAGAAGGTCTTTAATTAAGTTTGACTCGATAAGAATCATAAAAATCTTAGGATCGATTTAACTGAACCAGACAAAAGTCTTTAATGAACTTTGACTGGATAAGAATCAGAAAAATCTTAGGATCGATTTAACTGAAACAGACAAAAGTATTGGAATATCTTCAACTGGAATAGGAATCAGAGAGATCTTAGTGTCGATCTGATTGAACCAGAGAAGGTCTTTAATCAACTTTGACAGGATAAGAATCAGAAAAATCAGGATCGATTTAACTGAACCAGACAAAAGTCTTGGAATATCTTCAACTTGAATAGGAATCAGAGAGATCTTAGTGTCGATCTAACTGAACTAGAGAAGGTCTTTAATCAACTTTGACTGGATAAGAATCAGAAAAATCTTAGGATCGATTTAACTGAACCAGACAAAAGTCTTGGAATATCTTCAACTGGAATAAGAATCAGAGAGATCTTAGTGTTGATCTGACTGAACCAGAGAAGGTCTTTAATTAACTTTGACTGGATAAGAATCAGAAAAATCTTAGGATTGATTTAACTGAACCAGATAAAAGTGTTAGAACATAGTTTGATTCTACAACCCTCAGTTAGAGTTTTGATGATAACAAAATACAAGATTAAATAAATTATGAGATTTATATAAGACATATATGCTACTAAAAAATTATGTTGTGTATTTGCAGAAACTCTGATGGAATCAGCATCAGAATATCAGTATCAACATCAGCATCAGAAGATCAATACATGTGCTACGCTGAAGACTGATGAACAGAATTTGCGCTTAACATACTCTGACTCTGATCAAGATCATAACCATGTCATCAGCACTCAGGAACGCCAAAATTAGCTAAAGCCAAGAACACTCTGATTTTCTTTAAGCAGAACATTCTGAAGTGTCAATGTTACTATGCATTCAAGGCAGATTAATTACCAACGGCTTTATCAAAGACAAAGATCTTCTCAAAAAGGAAGGAACGTTATGAGAATTGAAATGGAATTATGGACAGCAACGTATCTATTCCATGCTATATAAACAAATTAGTGAGAAAAGAATTGGCTAATACTCTTTCACGCACACACGCAAAAGAAATCTCTCTCACTCAAATTGCTAAAGCTTTCAACCACGCCTACTCAATAGCATTAGCAGTCTAGTTCTTAATAAGCTTCATATTGTGTATTATCACAGTTGTGATATATAGTTTTTCTAGAAAACATCAAACACACATTTGTTCATTTATCTGTAAAAGAGAATTTCCTTGAGATAAATCGTTCTGTGGTTAGACTCAAGAAGGCTTTGACAGTTGTTAAAGCAGTTTGTGTATTCAGTTGAATATAGTGGATTAAGACCTCGTTGGAGAGAGGCGAAATCACCTTGATGAGTGGACTGGAGTAGTTTGAGATCAAACGAACCAGGATAAAAATAACGTGTTGTCTGCATTTGATTTCAAGTTTTACAATTCAACCCCCCTTCTTGTGTTTTTAACTTCTTCAGAAAGTCTTGGAATATCTTCAACTGGAATAGGAATCATAGAGATCTTAGTGTCGATCTGACAGAACCAGATAAGGTCTTTAATTAACTTTGACTGGATAAGAATCAGAAAAATCTTAGGATCGATTTAACTAAACCAGACAAAAGTCTTGAAATATCTTCAACTGGAATAGGAATTCGAGAGATCTTAGTGTTGAATTGACTAAACCAGAGAAGGTCTTTAATTAACTTTGACTGGATAAGAATTAGAAAAATCTTAGGATCGATTTAACTAAACCAGACAAAAGTCTTGGAATATCTTCAATTGGAATAAGAATCAGAGAGATCTTAGTGTCGATCTGACTGAACCAGAGAAGGTCTTGTGAGGGCATTTTTCTAAGGAAGATCCTGAGATAACCCTCTGTTATATGTAGTTTTTGAGAAGACTACCAAGTCACATAAGTAGTCAACGATGTTTGTTGATTTGATCTTTCCCTGAAAAAGGTAAAGAGTTAGTCATATGTAATATCATGATGTATGAAATGCATTGTGATGATGTTCTCAAAATAAATGAGATTATGCTATATGCGATGTGTATGCGCATGCCATGATGTATGAATATGGGATGCTATTGAGATGTTTCCCAGTCTAGGAAAATAAATCCTGGACTACTGCTGGAGAGTATTGGGAAGCTGAATCCTTCGTTTCTGTTGGGGATGATGAATGGATATGATTTGCTGGGGACTTCCTCTTTCTGTTTGAGGATGTTCTGCCAAGGATTGACTCTGCTTGAGAATAACTCTGTGGAGGGAGGATTCTTTGTTGTCTTGTTTTGCCGATGTAGAGAAATAAACTCTATTGGGGAATGAGCTTCCGCAGTTTGAGAAATAAACTCTACCGAGGGAGGGGGTTTATAAACTGTTTAAAATTATAAAGCTCGGCTGGGGAAAACAGATTTCAATTCTTTGAAGACACTTTGCTGGAGGAGATAATTCCTGCTTGGGGAATAAGGAGATCAAAACCCTGGTTGTTTCTGCTATGTGGGGAACATAGACGTCACGGGGTCGTATGTAACGACGACTTAATCTCAAACTGTCCTTGTACCTGCTGGAAGGAGTAACTATCGGGACTGCAAATTATTTTTTAGACTTTTCCCCGTTTCTTAAAGTCATCAGCAACTGTCTTTCTGTTTTTATGCAAATATTTGTGAATAACAATCATATTTAAATTCACATGTCAAAAAATAAATCACTGGACGTTTTTGCAAAACAAAACAGAAAAAGAAAACAAATAGTTTTGTACTTTCAAAGGAATGATTTGTATTGATTTTCTTGAAGTTCGCCTATAACAGGCATTTTGTACAAAGAGGCTGACGTTCTATTAGGAGAACGCATCCGTAAAAGAATGGAAGCTATACAAAATAGTGTACAAAGAGAAGAAAATAGGTATGTGTAATAATCCCATTGAGTTTCAATTCTGCTATTGCCCCTATGTCCTTGAGCGTCCAATAACTTTGAATTTGATTGTTATGAGGCTTTGATTCTATCAATTCTCTAATGAACTTCATGAATTTTGGTCTAAGTGAATCATTTGAGCATCGTTGATCATATGTGGTTGCTTTGAGCACTTGAAATGAATAATACACTTGACAAAAAGTAAATGAAACTTGTTGTTTAGAGGTTTTGATTTTATCAATCTTCTAATGAGTTTTCAAAAGCAAGCTTCAAGATGGTCATTAAACTAACCTTTTGTTATATTTGACCTCTAAATTCTAGTTCACTAACAATTAACTTAACTTTATACCTTTATTTTGTCCTTTTACTTTTATGTACCATTTATTTTTTAGCATTTACATTTCATGTCATTTTTTCTTTTGCTCACTTGAGCATTTATTTTTTATGTCATTTTTTCTTTGCTCACTTGAGCTTTCGTTTCTTTTAAAGACACTTAATAATCAACTTGAACATTAAAAGCTTTAAGGTTACTTGGACTACTTGGTTACTATCATTGACATTGTAGAGTTGTAGATCTCTCGGACTTAGGATTAGAAGCCTTGATACTTTGAGACCTTGGAACTCTGTAATCTTTGGTTTATATTTTTGTGAGGATCTTCTGAAATCCTTGGGGTTTACTCTAATGTATTGGTTTAATATTTTTATGTGTAGGTTATTCTGATTTTCATGCTTTGTCTGTGATTGAGAATTCCTATGTATGTAGTTTTTACTCTGGCTAATTTTTGTCAATGACTTTTCTTGGTTCTTAATTCATCTGAAGCTTGGTATTCTTCAGAAGTTTAGTATTTTTGCTTGCTTGGTTTCGATCCAAAGGATGGGAATTCTACACTGACTTCTTATGTCAATTGTCGGCTTCTTATTGGTTAGATAGTTCTTTTCCTTGGCTTTTTGCTTTAGGATAGTCCTTTCATCTCCTTCTATCTTCTTTAATTTAAAAAATATTCTCCCTCCTTTTCAAAACTCTTTTCTAACTTGAATCGCTTTCATAATAAACTTGGACTTAGGTCCATGCATTTTCAAAAATCTTTTCTTAATCAAAATTTAATCAATTCAATCTTAATTTTACATATTGATCAAGACTAAAAGTCATTAACCTCATTGAAACCATTTTTCCACTTTGGCTTTTTACTTTAAAACTTTTCTCAAAAGATTAGACTCTTGTCAATTCTTGTAGTGACGCAAGCTACTATACTTCTACGATATGTAGTGAAGTGAGCTATTTTCCACTTAGGTGTTGAGTGATGGATTTTAAATCCAAGTTATATCCTCCACTTTGAGATGATGCAAATGATCCTTTCTCATAATTATAGGTAGTATGTTTTCCACTCAGATATGACGATGACATCTCTTCTCTTAAAATCAACCAATTTACATATGTTTTGAATTTTTTAAGGTGAACTACGAGTACCCTAATCACCTATTGCACGGAAGGTGGTACGTAGGCACTAAAGGTTCGTAGCCGTGGCGGGTGCAAAAATTGTAAAAAAAAAACTTCTTTTCTCATCTCCACCATCTTATTTTGTATACACCTTTTATAGCCAAAATACACAAATTTTCAAATAGGTTCCTGCGGTGTACCATAGATGTTTAGGGTGCTAATACCTTTCCTTTGCATAACTAACCCCCATACTAGATTATCCCCCTCTATTTTGGGTTTATCCACTCTTTTTCCATTTCCTTTGGAAACAATAAAGTGCAGTGACGATTTTTATTTGATTTGTACGAGTTAAGTCAATCTAATGGATTAGTCTCAACATTTCTACCGCTACGATCCTATACCTTTTTTTTTCGTTTCTGCTAACTCTATAGATCATTGAGGCTATCTTGCTTCTATCTATGTTTCTAGCTAGAAATTTTAAAAAGATGTGATCATATTCTTTTATGATGTCATCATAACTAGTTGAAATTTATGAAACAAATTCTTTGAGATTTTTGTAATTCATTTTTAATGAAAGATTTTTCATTTTTAAGTTTAGAATTGATTTCTTTTAGCTCAGAGTTTTCTATTTTTAGTTTCCTAGTTTCTTCAATATTAGATACTAGACCATGTTTCAGGTTCTTGTATTTGATTCGAAGTTGCTGATATCTTTCAAGAATTTCAGACAAACTATCTTCTAATTGAGATCTAGAGAATTTTGATAATACCTCTTCTGAGTCTGATTCAGATTTTGACGTATTTGTGTCTTATGATACGTTGGCCATTAATGCTATATTGGCTTGTTCATCTTCTGATTCTGATTCTGCTTCAGAAGACTCTGAGTTATCCCATGTTTCCATAAGACCTTTCTTCTTTTCTTTAACAAACTTATTTTTCAGATTTTCTTTCTGAATTTTGAGGCAGTCGCTTTTGTAGTGACCTGGCTCTTTGTATTCGTAACAGACGACATCTTTGCTGCTAGACTTTATATATCTAGAGGATGATTTAAAGTGATTACCTGATCTTCTAGGGTTTCTAAATTTCCTTAGTCTGTACTTCCATAGCTGATAGACTCTTCTAGAGAGAAGAGATAATTCGTCTTCTTCTGATGAGAATCCACCAGAGCTTTCTTCTTCTTCTGCCTGAAAAGCTTTAGTTTCATATTTTTATTAGATTTAAGGGCAAGAGACTTGCCTTTCTTTTGGGGATCATCTTCTTCTAGTTCTATCTCGTGACTTCTCAGAGAGCTGATTAATTCCTCTAGTGATATAGTGTTCATATCTTTAGCTAACTTTAAAGCTGTGACCATAGGTCTCCACTTCTTGGGTAAGCTTCTGAAAATTTGCTTTACATGATCTGTTGTGGAGTATCCTTTGTCCAGAACTTTCAAACCAGCAACCAGAATTTGAAACCTTGAGAACATTGTCTCAATAGTTTCATCTTCTTCTATTTTAAAGGTTCCGTACTTCTGAATAAGTGCAAGAGCTTTGGTCTCTTTGACTTGTGTGTTGCCTTCATGCATCATTTTTAGAGATTCAAACATGTTCTGAGTCGTTTCTCTGTTAGTGATTTTCTCATACTCGGTATATGAGATGGCACTCAAAAGGATTGTTCTGGCTTTGTGATGGTTTCTGAACTCTTTCTTTCGTTCATATGTCATCTTATTTCTATCGATCTTCTGACCTTTTGCATCGACTGAATGAATGTAGTCATCAGTTACCATGTCCCATAGATCAGTGTCACGAGCTAGAAATAAACTCTCAATTTTGTCTTTCTAGTAATATAAGTTTTCTCTATCAAATATTAGAGGTCTTCCGCTGATTTTGTCCTTCTCATCATGGTTGTTGTTGTTGTTGTTTTGACTTAGTTCCACAATAGTGTTTTTCTTTCTTAGGATCTTTTTCTGACACGGTTAAGTGTTAGCACCCAGAACCAGGCGCTCTGATGCCAATTGAAGGATAGAAAAACACAAAAAGGATGTTTGAATTGGGGTTTTCAAAAAATAAGACTATAAAACACGTTGGTTATCCTGGTTCATTTTGAACTCAAAACTACTCCATTCCATCCACCAAGGTAATTTCGCTTCTCTCAGTCAAGGTCTTAATCCACTAATCACAAATGATTACAACTCACGAAGACAATTGTCAATGTATTCTTGAGATCAAACCACAACTTGGTTTCTCAAGGAAATACAACTGAAAATAATTATACAATGTGTTTGAGTTTGCTTCTAACAAGCTTTATCGCAACTGTGATGTTTACATAAATT
This sequence comes from Vicia faba, assembly GCA_948472305.1. NCBI lineage: Eukaryota > Viridiplantae > Streptophyta > Magnoliopsida > Fabales > Fabaceae > Vicia > Vicia faba. The sequence continues at coordinate 483,280,160 of OX451738.1, read as the reverse complement.
TTAGCACAAAGACTATTTTTAACACATAGAAAGATGTGAGAAATTTTGAGAAACTATTCGTATGTGTGTGCGTGTGTAATCTAATTCTTCTTCATAGTCTTCTTTATATAGGAATTTGATGCAATAGATCCGTTGGAGACATATGCGATATTTCTGGAAGGTTGATGATTTGATGTTAATATCCTTTCCAAAAATAAAGATCTTGTTTCCAGCGATAATGTTTCATCCATTATAATCTTGATATTGTAATGATTATCATTTAATATGATATTGGATCTACAATTCATCAGAGTATCTTGAACTTAAGTGTTAAGTCTTAGAACTTCAGAATAGATGAGTGCGTTGAGACTTCCTTTGTTCTTTCAGAACTTCACTTATCAGAGTACAACTTGCAACTTTGTGCTTCAGAAGTTATAACATCATAACTTCTTTTCTTCAGGCATGTTACTTGGATTTTTTCTAAGTTGTACGCATATTCTGATTAGAGTTTCAACGCGTGATTCACTCGTCATTTTCTATGCTTTTTCATCAGAACTTCTCTATATATTTAATCAAAGGATTAGAGAGAATAATTGTTCTTCATAATAATCATGTAATTGTTATCATCAAAACTAATACTTAGATGTAGAAACAAACTATGTTCTAACATCTCCATCACCTAATCTAGTCTAGTCGCGAACACTTCAGATACCAACTTATATAAGGACCCTACAATGGATATAGGCCTGAAATTCCAAAATAAAAATGAGATTTAATATCGCGGAGGCCACAAAATAGGAGGAAAACTCTAGGGAATCATTGTTGAGCAACGAAACTAATTAAACATAATACCAAATTATCCTTTAACGTGTTTCAGAAATTTCTTAGGAAGGAAAAATTAAAAACAATCAGGACTAGGGCTCTTATTCCCCTTACATTGAGCCAATGCACTATCTAATTATAAGAAAATAAAGGGGTAGTAAGGAAAATATTATCATCCCTAATAAGAGAGTTGAAAACAACTTCATTAAGCTGAGGCCTATCAACCATTGGGTCTTTAAAATAATTAACCATTACTTTTCGAATATCAGACACCCCTTTTAATCAAGTATCATCAACCTTAAGGGATAGGATAGAATTATCAATTATTTATATCACATTTTTAAATATTTAACAAATATAATGGAATGTTTGGGAAATTTTTTTACACTGACATACATAATCATTAAAATCTTATTTAAATGACTTTTTTTAAACATGATTGTTGAATATGTTAGGCTCGTTCTTAAATATGCTAATCAATTATAGGGCCCTAAACGATTTAAATTTAATAAATAGTGGCTTGATTATAGAAATCTAAAGGATGATGTTCATTCAAATTGAAACAATTCTCCGTTCTCCTATTGGAAAACTTTTGTTCTTAAAGAGAATATTAAATATCTTGATGATATTTTGAAAGTTTGGAATAAGAAAGTGTTTTCTAATTTGGATTTTAGTATATATGTTCTTATAAAGGTGGTAAGTAATTTAGATTCTAAAGTTGATATGGGTGTGCTCTAGTAGTTGGAGATTGCTATTAGGATGAGGGCCTCTACAAACATTTGGTCCTTGCTAAGAATCAAAGATACTCAAATGTACCAGAGGTACATGGCCAAAGATCTTAAGGAAGGGGATGCTAATGCTGGTTTTTTTCATGCATCTATTAAGAGTATAAGTGAGAGGAATTATATTTTAATAAAGGAAAAACACCCTTATTAGTCCCTTAATTATAACATTGGTTTTAGATTGGTATCTAAATTGTTTTTCGTGTCATATTGGTCTCTTAACTTTCTAAATGTTTCATTTTATTCCTTTTTGTCTAATTAACAACGAATTTGGCGACCAATTTATAAGTTTTTTCATCGCTAATTAGACAAAAATGACTAAAATGAAACATTTTGATAGTTAAGGGACCAATATGACACGGAAAAAAATTAAGGGATCAATCTGAATCCAATGATATAATTAAGAGACCAAAAAGGGTATCTTTCTTTTTATAAATAATTTCAAGAGCCTAGTCTTGATTAGCCTTATACAGATGAGGTTGATATTCGCCCACTTGAAGCTAATGATAGTGTTTCTCTCTCTTCCCACTTGAAGCTAATGATAGTGTTTCTCTCTCTTCTCTATATCTTATCATTAATATTAAGTAGAAAGTATCTCAATGCAACAGTAATAAAAGTTTTAGACCCAATGATTTTAATTTCTCTTTCTTAAGGATATCTTGGGTCTTTTTAGGGAGAATGTATGTGTTATGTTTGGTCAATTTCATTAGTCCTCCTTGTTGAACAAGTGACTCCAAGCACAAGAGGGGGTTAAATTGTGGTCTTCACAAATCTTTATTAATTTAAAGTTAATTACTTAAAATAGAAATTTGTGTTAGTATAGATAACAAGGCAGAGATAAAAATAGCGAAAAAATGGAAATACGAAAATATAAAGGAAAGTAAATAATTGAAAGTAAGGAGAAAATGTTTAGAGATATTGCACCAAGATTTATAGATGTTCGAACAATCTCTTGGTCTCATTATCTCCTCAAGAATTTTTTCTTGCGAGTTCCACTAAAGTAATATCTTTGAACTTTTAACAAGTTGTACCCAACAACCTTCTTACAATCGACTAATAGATTTTAACAGGTTGATCCCTCAAACAAAAATGGAACTTTTAACAGGCTAAGATTACAAACCAAGAATGTGATGTTAGCCAAATTATCTTGAAAACCAAAGAATTTTTTTACCAGGATAACCTTGACAACCAAACAAGAGAAATACTTTAAGAGAATATCATTCTTAATAAAATAGGCGAACATTAGTACAACTAAAAACTCACAAGTGTATTCCACTCATAAAGGTACTGAGGAAATTTTTAGTGAAATAAAAAATAAGAGAGTGAGAGAGTGAGTGAGAGAAAGAGAGATAAAGAGAAAGATTTTTAAAAGAGAGAAGGATGCTTAGAATCTAAAACATGGCGTGTGAAATAGTGATGAGGCACCCTACTTATATAGGAGAAAATATAGCCTAAAAAGGAAAATGATTCATGGGATTTTCAAATTGCACTGTCACTAATCTATTATAAGCCCTAATAATCGATTATGGGGCGCTTCAAATGAGATAATAAACTATCCATAATTTCTAATTGATTATTCAATGTAATTTTCACTCATAAGGAATGATTTGAGCTAGTAACTAACCAACTATTAGTGCAAAACATTTTCTGGTGATTTTATCAAAATTAGAGGGTTTTCAAAAACATTTGGTTAGTGTGTGAGAGTTTTTTTTAGTAACTTATGAGTTATTCTAACAATTTTACAATACTCTAATCACTTAGATATTGTGCTAAGTACGATCGACTAAGCGATCTTTCACATTTCCCCTCTTTCGCATCTTTGATGATTTAAGTTCCTTGCTACATTATCTTAAACTTTAGCACTTCATTTGAACCTTGAATTTTCTCCCTAATGAGGCTTGATATAAATTTAGAATGAGCATAATCATCAGAGATAAATGGAAATATATCATTAGAGATCAACATGATTTAGCGACAAAAATTCATCGAATATCATAGCCATAATTCAAACCACCATGATTATAAGATTGAATGTAGCCTGCTATACCTACAAGCAAATAGATCACATTCTCCACCTTTTTTATGATGAAAACACATCTCTCAAGTAGGTGGACAAACAAGAAAACCAAGGTGATAGACTGGAGTAGTTAAACTCATGTTTACAAATATAAAGAGTATACCTAATCTCACTGAGTGTATACTTCTCCCACCATGGCATTATCCAAAAGGAGGAAAAAATAAACGCAAACAAGCATATAAACAATGCATATCACATATAGAAAGGGAAGTAGAAGAAGGAGAAAATACACTTAGAAGATATTAATCCATGTATGATTCATTTAATATTCCTAACTCAGTTGCTATGAAAAAGAAACTTTCTTTAGGAAGAGGTTTGGTAAAAAAAAAATGCTAGTTGATTATATAAAGACACATTCTCAATCACAAAATCCTATTTTTCATCAAGATCTCTTGTGAAATGGTGCCTAAACTCAATGTGTTTTGTTTGAGAGTGAATTATCTAACTTTTTGTGAGGATTGCAATGCTAGTGTTAATGCATTTTATCGGGGTAACACCAAGATTAACTCCATAATCACTAAGTTGGTGTTTCATCCAGATAATTTGCATGCAACAACTACCTCCAATAATATATTTTTCCTCAGTTACGGATAGCTCTACATTTGTTTGTTTCTTGCTATGCTAGGAGACAAGTGAGTTGCTAAGTAAGTTACACGAACCAATGGTACTCTTATGGTCTAATTTAAACCTCGAAAAATCAGAGTTAGAGTAGCTAACTAAGATACAATTCATTATTTTGGGGTACCATAAACCCATTTATGGTGTGTCAATGAGATATCTCGTAATGCATTTTACTACAAAGATATGTGATTCTTTCGGGGATTCTTGAAAACATGCACACAGACAAATAACAAACATAATATCAAGACGAGATGCAGTAAGATAAAGGAGAGATTTGATCATACCTCAATATTTGATTTACTAAAATGGCTTTCATCTTTCATTTTTGTCCATATTGCATGATGTAACCTTTGAAGTATCGATTACATTTGACTTTTCCATATTGAACCTCTTCAAAAATTCCTTGCAGTATTTGGCTTGATTTATGAATGTTCCTTCTTTTGATTAATGAATTTGCAGTCCTAGAAAGTAACTAAGATCCCACATCATAGACACTTCAAACTCACTGTGCACCATATCAAAGAAATCCTTACACAAGGATTCATTATTATCACCAAATATAGTATCATCTACATAAATTTGAACAAGTAAAATGTTATGCTCATACATTTTGACAAAAAAAGTTTTATCAACTTTTCTTCTCTGAAACTTGTTCTCAAGCAAAAGCCTGCTTAGACGGTCATAAAATGATTTAGGAACATGTTTCAGACTGTATAAAGCCTTTTTAAGTTAGAAGACATGATAAGAAAAGTTTGGGTTGATAAAACATGGAAGTTAATCAACAAACACTTCCTCCTATATGTAATCATTCAACAACAATGTATTTTCATCCATTTGGAAGAGTTTAAAATTCATGATATGGGAATAAGCTAGAAACAACCTTGTGGACTATAATCAAGAAACATGAGCATAAGTTTTAATGAAATTTATACCATCTTGTCGATTCTATCATTTTTCAACAAGTCTTGCTTTATTTCTAAAAATCCTTCCATCTTCATCAAGCTTGTTGCAAAAGACCCAACAGGTCCCAATCACTCAATTAGTTGGAGCTTTGGAAATGAGTTCACAAATGTTATTTCTTTCAAATTGATTTAACTCTTCTTGTATAACAAGCTACCAATGTTTGTCGATGAGGTTCTCGTCAACTTCCTTGGATCAATTTTGGAAAAACAAAAGCCATACACTTACATACCTTTCTAAGGGAGTGTCTAGTTGAAACTCCCTTAGAAATGTCTCCAATAACATTCTGAGTCAGATGGTCCTTTGTGGTCCTCCGTTCTTTGAGTAGAATTCTATTCTAAGTTGAATTCTTTATATTTTGTCTCTTCATTCAGACTTTAAGCTTCCTCTTGGTTTTTATAAATTTCCCATGATTATCCTTCCTTTTATTAAGGAAAAATATTTTCATCCAAAGACATGTAAATGAGAGGTATTTTGCTTTCTTCCTTTATACAACTCATAGAGCGTCTTATTTAAAATTGGTCTTATCAATACATGACTCAATATATATCAAGGGATGCTTATAGCATCAGCCTAAAATTATTTAGAAAGATAGTCTCATTGAGAATCATCCTCACTAGCTCTTTTAGAAATCTATTTTTCCTTTCCACTACCTAATTTTTTGGGGAGTTCTTGGAGTGGAAAAGTTTGTTGAATGCCATACTCATTATAATACTTTTTGAATTCCTCATTCTGGAATTCACCATTATCATCACTACGGATCGATGCAATGTTTAATCCTTTCTTGCTTAGGATAACCTTGTCAAGTTTCCTAAAGGTAGAAAACACGCCTCTTTTCTAAGATAGGAATAATATACATGTATATCGAGAGTAGTCACCCAAACTACAGTGGTATGGAGATTTTTGATAAAACCTTTGGTTCTAGATGGGCTAAAAATATCCATGTACAAAATTTGTAAGGACCGATTTGTAGAAATAACATTTTTAGATTTAAAAGAGACTTCTTACTTGTTTTATGTCACACATTACATAACCATATTTTATCAAAGTGTGTGTCTGGCAGGCTAATCATTAAATCCTTGCATACCAACTTTTTAAATGGTCCGTGTGGATATGGTTTATTCTCATATGCCATATTCAATATTCATCCTCGTTACTAAGAAGACAAACACCATTTAAAGTGATCTTATTTAGATTAATTGTGTAGGTTTTTTCTTCTAGAGTTGGTAAAAATGGTTTGATCAGATTTGGTTTTTATAACTTTGCATCTAGAAGAATCAAAGTTACAATGTTACCTTTGTCGCATAATTGAATAATACTTAGAAAATTATGCTTTAAGCCATCAACTAAAAGACCCCCCCCCAATTGTTGGAATAGAGAACTTACCAATGGTACCAATAACAATGACTCTCCCTTTGTTGTTGTCACCTTAAAGAGGAGAATAAGGTATTGTCTCCGATCTTGTGCATTGAACAACCACTATCGAGATATCGTAAAGCACTCCTCATTGTCTTTAAGGTCTTCCATGAGACATATGTTGGCGTCTTCTTTCGAGGAGTCCACATCATTATCGTCCCAAGCAATATAAGCTTTATTTTCTTTCTTATGAGGTTTCTTCACATTTTTCTAATTTTGATTTTCCTTATTATTTTAGGGGCAGTTATGTCATATATGCCATTTCTTCCCACATTAAAAGCATATGGGACTGAATGATATTTTTCCTTTGTTCTTGCTTTGTACTTCTTGTTATCTTTCATGCTGCAGGAATATCTTAAAATTCCGCACTATCAATGTCATCTCTTGATCTGAGTCAGAGTCATTCTCTTCTTCATCCTTGAAAGTTAGACTCTTCTTCTTGTCTTATTCTTCATCATCAGTGAGTCTTTTTTGTTCCATCTCATGTTCCTGAAATTTTACAAATAAAGTTGCAATGTCCATATTTGATAAGTCCCTAGATTCAAAAATCGAGTGACTTTTGGTTGCCAACTAAGATTTAAGCATCTAAGGACTTTTACAACCAAATCCTCATTTGGAAAAGTTTTCCCAATAGTTCTCATCTGACTCACGATATGATTGAATCACTTTTTTCTGTCATAAATGTTCTCTGCAAGTTTCATTCTAAAGAGCTCATATTCATGGATCAATGTGTCAAACCTCGACATATTTATCTCAGTAGTACCTCCATGGATAACTTGGAGGGTATCCCACATTTCTTTCCTAGTTTTGCAATGAGAAACACACAAAAATTCATAAAGATCAGGAGCGGTTGTGACGATCATTTTTTCTTTCAAACTATGTTACACATTTTCTTTCTCATCTTTGGTGCAATCATCTTAATTGTCTTGTTCACCACAACAATATTAACTTCATGTGTTGAAATAAATGCACCTTCTTTCATAGTCTTCCGAATACCACAATCCATCCTCTTAATATAGATTCTCATCTTCTCTTTTCACAAACTATACCTTTCTCCATTAAAGGATATGAATTTGTTTAGAAAATTGTCTAAAGTCATTTCCTTTCTTCTAAGATAGTTAATTTTTAACAGAAATTAGACTCTTATATCACTTGTTGAATAAATGACTCTAAGTAAGGAAAAAACCATACATTTTAGATAGTAGAGACCATACATATAAAGATTGACATATCATTTTATTTTTAAAATATAAATATAAAATATAATTGTTCTATGCGATTTTTTAAAATTTAAAAATATTAAATATTTTTCTTTTTGCTTTAGTGTTAGCCCTTTAATTTCTTTTAAAAGTGCTTTGATAATCCTAAATTTGACTAAAAGAATAATTAAAGTCGCATAATTAATCATTTTGATTTGGATTTAAATTTATGTTATCTCAAATAATTCATATTTAACATATTTTATAAAAATGAATAACTATATTTTTCTTATATGAATAAAAATATCATGAAATGTTTTCTCCAATATGTATTTTTAGACAACAATGGTAGCATTAAAAAAATAAAAAAAGTAAGTAAAATATGCATTTAATTTGATTTCTCTTTCATTTTTTCTATAAACATAAACAATTTAAATTAATTTTATATCTTTCTATAAAGAAAATTTTAAAAAATAAATAAAATCAAATTTTTCGATAAATATGAAATATTAATTTTTTACTCATAAATTCTTATAGGGAACTACACACTCTTTGCCGGTACTTTATTTAAAATAGTGTAGAAGTGCTTCACAAATGAAATAATATACATCAATTTAAGACAAGTCAATTTTCCCGTAAAAAGAATCCACGTAATTATTTTATATATATATATATAGACTCGCTCACAAACTTTTTCGTTTTTCGTATATGTTACCAAACGCATTTAAGGAAAATTTTAAAAATTATATATTGTTTGACATTTTTGGTAAAAATAATCTTTAATAGTAAACATTACGGAAAAAAGAAAAAGAAAATGTAAACAAGGAAATTCAGATAAAGATGCTAAGGTATACATTCTTATCAAATGTACGTGCTAGTAAATTTGGCCTAAATACTTATGAAAAAAGAAAATAGGACATTCTTTTAATTAAATTATATTTAATTTTCTTTCTCGCAGATTAATAAAAGTTATATTTTTTTAACTTTAATTATTAGGAAATAAAGGAACTAAAATAATGAAAAAATTTAGATATATTTTCTTAAATGTATTTTATATTTTTTTCAATAAAAAGACAAAGGTATAATTACCTTTTATATATATATATATATATATATATATATATATATATATATATATATATATATATATATATATATATATATATATATATATATATATATATATATATATATATATATATATATATATATATATATATATATATATATATATATATATATATATATATATATATATATATATATATATATATATATATATATATATATATATATATATATATATATATATATATATATATATATATATATATATATATATATATATAATTTCTTTTTATTTTTATTTTTTAAAAAATATTTAAATATATTTTTATTAGAAAAAAATATAAATCACACTTACAAAATTGTATTTATTCTTTCTAAAATAATACCATATTTGTTAAATATATATGTATTGAGCATATAAAATAATAGTTTAAGAAGATTGATTTGGAATTATTTCATATAACAAATCGTCATAAACTTTAATTGACGTCTATTTAGATCCTAGTAAATTCGAAAGTCTAATTTATAAATATTTTTCTTTATTAAAAAATTTAGATATCGAAAAATGACTATTTCCATATTAAATATATTTTTTATAAGTTTTGTTTGGTTGAAAAAGAGAAAGTTATTATTGATTAATTTTATCTTTTATTTTCCAAAACAAATAATATATTTAATAGCATTAACACTAATAATAATTTTACAATTAATTAGAACTTTATTCAAATTTTTATCATTAGGGTGTGTTTGATTTAGGGATGGCATCCCATTCCAATGGATATTTGCAAAATTTTCTCTAAATATCTCAAATTTTATTTTTATTTTTTTTAAATTTTTCTTTAAAAGAATGGTCTTTTTAAAATATTTAATTTTAATTTTTGATCCCTCATGACTTGTTAAAATGGTCTCTAATTTCGTCGCTAAATAAAAGTTGTCACTAAAATTATCGATAAGTTGTAAAATCCGTCATTAAATTGCAGAAATGACCAAAAATTAAAATTTAATTTTTTAGGAGGACCATTCTTTAAAGGAAAATTTTAGAGAGACTAAAAACGAAATTTGAGATATTTAGAAAGATCAAAAACTTATTTACCTCTAAAATAAATTTATATAAATTCAAATATAGATATTTTAATATCAAATCTACCATATATTCGTATTCCGCGCACACACTCTCTCTCTCTCTCTATATATATATATATATATATATATATATATATATATATATATATATATATATATATATATATATATATATATATATATATATATATATATATATATATATATATATATATATATATTAATTTATCTTATTTTATAAAAATATATATTTATTAATTTAAAAAAATACTTTAATATTAAATCATTATATATTTAATATATATGTTTGTTTTATTTTATAATTCAACAAATTATTTAAAAAAAAATTCATAATGTTTTTAAAAGCTTAAAATTGTATAATATTTTATAATTTATTTATTTACTTTTATTAGAAATGTGGATAATAAATACGAGTATTTACATACTCACATGACACAATTACGAGAATAAGATTGATATTCAAACGAGTACAAATTCAGATAAGGAGATTTTTTATTTATTTAAAAGTATGAAGATGAATATTATAATATGAATTCTTATCTCTACTTAAATTATGAGACAATTTTTTTCTTCTAAATACAAATTATCCAAAAATATGAAAAATATTATTTTTATTCTCATATTTTTTAATATTTAATATTTTGATTCACAAGTATAATATTAATACTTTACATATTAATAAAAATATTATATTAAAAATTATATTATTTGTGTCTGGTATATTAACATATCAAACAAATTAGCCTATAAAATCTCTCAATCAACCATGCCGAGTGGCCAAACATGCAGAAGAATGGGATATAAAATATTTTGAAATTCTTAAGAGAAAAGAGTTCACACTTTAAAGGATTAAAAATATTATGTATGTTCCTATACAATTTTCTTTTTTGTTCCTATAAAATAAAGTGGTATATTTTAGTTTCTACGCAAATTTTCTCCAAGCAATTTAAGGTCATATGAAACAAAATTTATTTAGCTATCCTTAATTTTAAAACATAATAAAAAATTTAGAACATAATAAATAAAAAACTACACATGTTTTTAATTTTTAAACATAAAATAAATTAAATATATAATGTTTTCAAACACTAAAAATTTAAGATAGGAGTAACGAAAATTTAAATAAAAATCAAACTTTTAGTTTGTTATTTTATATAGAAGACAATTTTATAAAAGTAATTAATCTTACATTAAAAATAAAAAACGATAATTATTTTAAAATATATTTATTTTGTAGATGTGACAATTATTTTGAAAGATGGAAAATATTGCTTAATGTTTTATATAAACAAAATAATAACTAAATAATGCAACCATTTCAAAATATTCCTTATTAATAATTGGGTGTTCCTAGGGGCTTCCTTTGTGCCATAGTTATTGTAACATGTTTGAGAGATTTAAGACCCATTTTTTATGTTTTAAAAACATAAATATTAAAAAAATTTTATTTATAAAAGGGATAATTTAGAGTAAGAGACTTTAGTTTTATGAGTTTGGGAGAGGTACGATGTACGCAACTTTATCTTTATTTTTTATAACAAAGACATGTTTTCAACTGGATTCGAATTCATGATTTCATTATCACAATGGAATAAGTTTATATTTAAAATAAAATAATTTTTTTTTATAAAAAATGAAAATAATAAAAGTTATTTAGATTTATATTTTATATGTTAAAAAATTAATTTTGACATCTATAATCACATAAATATACATTAAGATTAAAATATCTTCCAAAGTACATAATTTTTAATATATATTTTTAAAATAATTTTCAAAGTAAGTTATCCTAATAAAATAAAGAAATACCTAAAATGTTATTTTATAAAAAAATATTTAAATCAATTATTTATTTGAAGTTTTTTTAATTATTTATATTTGTTTTATGAAAATATCTAACACTATAAAAATCATTTAAAATAAAACTAAAACAAACAGTCCTTATAAACTCTATATATTCTCCTGATGAGGATAAGAGTTGGTGGTGGCTTTAGTATTAGTGGTATTGATGGCTATTTTTTTTAAAGAATTTAATTTTTTTAATGGATTTGATTGATTTCTCTTTCTTAAATATTAATTCTACTTAGTTCCACTACGGTGGAGGGGCAACAAATAGGTTGGACAAAATCCTTGTGTCTGACTATTGGTGAGAGTTTATGGGGTGGCTTCACAATGGGCATTGATTAGAGATGTTTTTGTTCATTGTACAATCACCTTCAAGTATTCTAATCAGTTAGGGGTCTCAAGCCTTTTTTATTCAACAATCATTGGCTTGTTCAGTGTGGCTTTGCCAAAGTGGTCCTTGCTAGCTAGAACGGTTCTATTTCTTCTGGTTGGAAAGTTTTTCTTCTAAAAGAGAAACTTAAATATTTTAGAGGGGGCCATGGAAATTAGGAATAAAAATGTGTTTTTATAAAATTGGTTTCTAAATAAATTCCTTGAGAGAAGAGTGAGTATTCTAGACATTAGGTTTGATGAAGGTGTCTTTTCTGCTAAAGAAGTTGAGATTAGGTCAATGGCTTTCTCGGATCTTTGATTCTTGTTAAGGATCATTCTCAATGCTTTTAGAGATCCAAAGACAAGTGGTTGAAGAAAGGAAATGTTAACGCTGTATTTTTCCATGCTTTTGTGAAGAACAAAAGTAGGAAAAATATTATCTTAGTGCTTAAGGTGATCATGATTGGGTAGAAGGGGTTTTGAGTTCTAGGAAGTGGTTAGTTTCTTCACTAATCATTTTAAGAAATCTCTTATTGATTGGCCTCAGTTGGACAAGGTTTCCATCTGTACTCCCTTGGATGAAGACACTGTGGCTCCTATAACTCATTTTCTCCTCCGTGAGATTGATAGGACGGTCACCTAGAGTGATGATAATAAGAGTCTTGGATCGGATGGGTTTAGTGTCTCTTTTTTATAAGGTTATGGCAACTTATTAAGGAGTATATGGGTGTTATGTTTGATATGTTTAATTGTTTTGCATCTATGATCGTAATTTCTCGTCTTATTTGGTGACCCTTATTTCAAATGTTGAATCACCTTCACAACCAAGTGATTTTCAACCTATTTCATTGATGGATTCTATCTATAAGCTTGTTGTCAAAGTGGTAGTGACTAGGCTTTCTCAAGTTATGGACAACCTCATTTCCCCGAATTGATAGACTTTCCTTAAAGGTAGATTATTAGTGAATGGGTGGTAGTTATGAATGAGTTGGTGGATATGGAAGGAAAACCAAAATGGCTTGTCTAATTTTGAAGGTATATTTTGAGAAAAGAATATGATTCAGTCAATTGGAGATTTATAGATTATATGCTTATCCAGTGTGGATTTAAAGCTAATTGGAGATCATGGATGTGTGCTTGTATTTTTTCTTGAAATCGTGCAGTCTTGATCAATGGTTGTCTGACTCAAGGAATTAGCACCCAAAGACGGTTGAATTAAGGAAACCCCTTGCTCTTTTCCTCTTTCTGCTTGTGGTTGAAGGCCTTAGTGATTTGCTTTCTAGAGTTGTAGACATGAGCCTTTTATTTGGGGTTAGAGTTGGCTCCTTAGATTTGAAAGTCTTTCAACCTCTGTATGTGAATGGCATGATTATCTTGGTAGATGGTTTGGTTTATAACATTTGGTCGATTAAGGTCATTATTTGAAGCTTTGAGTTGGCTTTGAGTCTTCGGGCCAACTTTGAGACGGGAAATCTTATTGGGCTTAATGTAGATTCTATCTTTTTGGACTTAATTGGTGAATTTCTCCACTTTAAGCAAGAGACTTTTCCCTTCAAGTATCCTGGACTACAGATGGGGCCAACCCTTAGCTTAAGTCTACTTAGGAACGTCTAGTTAGTTTTCTTTCTAGACGCTTGACCTCGTGAAGATATGGTTATGTTAGTGGGTTGTGCTTACTAAACTCTATTCTAAATGCCATGCCTATTTTATTCTCGTCCTTCTTTAAAATATGTGTCAAGGTTTAGAAGAAAATTGTGTGGATTCAAAAAGGTTTCTCGGGATGGGCCTAAAGGACATTGTAATATATTTTAGTTAAGTGTTATGTTGTTTTCAAGCCAAAGCTTAAAGGCGTTCTGGGTGTCCAGAATCTCAATGTGGTTAACTTGGCCCTTTTGGAAGTGGTGACTTATTTTGGATTCATCTGGTCTATAATGTGATACTTTATCTTCCAGATATGTTGTTCTTGTTGTTACATCTGTTAGACGATAGGTTACGATCTATATGGGTGAATAAATCATACATGTAATTGAAGGGGTGAAAAACACAAGAAGGAGGGGGTTGAATTGTAAAACTGGAAACTTTAAAGCAAATGACAAGGTATTTTTATCCTGGTTCGTTTGATCTCAAACTACTCCAGTCCACCCGTTCAAGGTGATTTCGCCTCTCTCCAACGAGGTCTTAATTCACTATATTCAACTGAATACAAATCTGCTTTAGCAACTGCTAAAACCTTCTTGATTCAAACCACAATCCGGTTTGTCAAGGCAACACTTTCTTACAAAGGAATGAACAAGTGTGTATGAATGTTTTCTACAAAAACTATATCACAACTGTGATGTTTACACAAATGAAGCTTAGAATACTAAGATGCTAAACGCTAATAGAGTATCAGAGTTTGGTGGTTTAGCAAAACTTGTAGAGTTAAGATTACTGTTCAGCTTTTTGCGTGTAGAGAGTTTGGAAGCATTAGCCGTGATAATCTTCAAAGCTTGGTTTATATAGCACTTGAGAAGATGAACGTTGAAGCAAATATTCTTGATTCAATGCTATTAACAAGCTTTCCTTTCTGAGCAGATCTTGTCTAGAATGATGCCGTTGGTATTGATTAGCTTTCAATGCACAGTACCGTTGCTTCTTCAATGCACGTTCTGGCTTGGCTCATTCTGATTCTGCTTCGCTGCTGATGAACTAATTTGATTCTGTATCAGAGTATTTCACGCGCAGTTCTGTTCATCAAGCTTCAGCATGTGCAAGCGTTGATCTTCTGATCTTGACGTTCTGATTCAGCAACTTCTGATGCTGGTGTGCAAACTCATATTCTGATGCTGAGAACGTGATCTTGCTTATTTTAATCAGCATATCTGCAAGTCAGAGCATAGTAATTTTAAGTAGCATATAATTCAATCATGAAATATTTAACTACTATATCTTTTCACTTTGTTATCATCAAAACTTAATTATAGGGTACTAGATTCAAACATTGTTCTAACAATCTCCCCCTTTTTGATGATGACAAAAACTAGATATTTTAAATAAAAAATAACGTGAAAAGTTATCAGATCTATGTATCAGAATAAGAAGTACGGAGAAGTCAGAGTTAAGAGATACTCCCCCTGAGTTTGTTACTTCCTTTTGATATGTGTGTTCTTCAGAGTCAGATCTTTTTCTATCTTTGAGCATCAGATTATAAGTCTTTGACTTATCAGAGAGCAGAGCTTCAGAGCTTTTCCTGTCAGAGCTTTGCTTCGGATCAGAGTGTTAGGTCGATCAGATCTTCATATATCAGAACTTCATATTTGATCAGAGCAACATGAGCTTCTACATTTTTGATCAGAGCTTCTAGTCTTCATTGTGCCTGTAGACTTAAAGACAAAACAGAAAAACATTTCAAGTAATAGAGTTAGAATGTTTGAGAATTTCTGTCTAGTTAGCCGTTATTGATTTTAAATATCATTCTTGTTCTCCCCCTTTTTGTCAGCAATCAAAAAGTGCTGGTGATGTGCTAAAATGATTTAGATCAGAAAAACTAATAATATTAAAGATAGTTCAGAATTAGAGCAAAATAGCATTACAAACCATAGTCAAAACATAGTCAAAAGTACATCAGAAAATGAAGAAAATATAGAGAATGTCATGCATGAAAAAAAATTTTAAGGTTGTGGGGGCATGCGTGAGAACAGGCTTTCCAGCATTGCCTGAATCTTTTCAGAAGTTGCATTCTGCTTCTGAACCATGGTGACAACAGTATCAATCTTGCTGTCCTGGACATTCATTCTTGCTTCCATCTTCTGATTATTCTCATCCATCCGCTGCTGTAGACGCAAGTCATTCAGCCTTAATTCTTCCAGAGCCTGCCTGTCCAAGGCAGCTTGAGAATTTTCAGCAGGAGGAAGCTTCTCAGAACTTTCAGCTACATCTTCTGCTGGATTTTCTTCTTGAAGAGTCTTGTCTTCTTCTGCTGGTTCCACCTGTGCAGCTTGTTCTTTCTCAGACCACGATTCAGAGTCCAGAGGGAGCACAACTTCTTGAGGCAGCTGACTCTCAACTTCCTTCAGCAGCTTGCTAAAGTTCTGTTGAGCCTGCTCATAGTTGACGTCCTGCAGCTTGAGTGCTTCAGCACGAACCCATACTCTGAACTGTGACCAGAGCTGATCAGAAGCAGCTGGGTCGATCATCCCCGGACAAACTTGCTTCAGCGAAGTAATCCACTGCAGCATACCTGTTTCAAAGTCCAAAATACCAGAGCCAACATCTAATTGCTTTGGTTTGGGAATGGCCAATTTGTGTCTTAAATCAGCAAGACGTTCAAGACTTGTTAAGTCAATGAATGTTCTGCTGGGGTTTTCAGATGATTGGTTTTCAGAGGTGTGCTGAGGTGCTGTTTGTTTTGGTGGATGGTTATCAGAGTCAGAGGATATGTCTATTGGAGTGGTTGGAGTTTTTGGAGGTGTTGATTCCTCTGATGATGGTAACTGGGGTGTGATAATGGTGGTTCCACATGGCAACTGGATTGCCAGCGGTGAAGGTTGAGGTGAGTGGGGATCAGAATGATGAGGAGATGGGGTTTCATAGCGATGAAACTCTGTTTGAGGTGAGGGAGGATTATTTTCTGGTTGAGGAGGTGGAACTTCTGATTGTTCAGGGATCAGAGGTTCTTCTGTGATAGGTTGTTGTTGTTCTGGGCTTGATATTGCTCAGAGGTTTCTTTCTTCTGATTTCCTGCAGAAATGCTGGAGGATGCCATTGTTCTCACACAAAAAGCTTGAGAGTGATTTGAGAAAAGCTAGGGTTTTGAAGGAGATATGCAGAAAAATTCTTAAGAGATTATGAATAAGCGTAAAGAATAAACATGAAGAGTAATGTGCTTAAATAGGATTTTCAAAAATTATTTTGAAAAATAAAACGTTTTTAAGAGAGAGAAAAAAATAATGATTGCAATTAACAAGCGTGATTACTTTTGCATTTAATGCTTGCTGATTTTGGGGGATTTGAGAAAGATACTTAAAAACGGTTACCAGACATGTGTCTCAATGCACCCAATCAGCGCTTTCCTTTCTCAGAAGCGTGCACGCGTTCTGCTTCAGGGATTTGCTGATGATTGGATGACACTTGTTTGATGTAGTGATCAGCACGTCTGTATTTGAGATTAGACTCTCAGATCTTTAGACTTGCCTCTGATACAATCTGCATGTTCTAACTTTCTGAGACAAAGATTGATCAGAAGTTCACAGTAATATAATTACATTCTGAAAGATAAAAATATGGAATTAAAGCATTTTCATTCTGGGCATACTTTCATGCTGAGATGTTTCAGAATGAAATTAAACCTATCTTCTGAAAGGGGTTTTGTAAAGATATCAGCCCATTGATGGTCTGTATCTATAAATTTCAAGTTTAAAATGCCTTTCTGAATATAGTCCCTAATGAAATGATGTTTTATTTCTATATGCTTAGCTCTAGAATGTAAAATAGGATTCTTACTCAAGCAAATAGCAGAAGTATTATCACAAAGAATAGGAATGTTACTCTCAAAAATCTGGAAGTCTTCAAGCTGACTTTTCATCCAGAGCATCTGTGTGCTACATCCAGCTGCTGCTATGTACTCAGCTTCTGCTGTTGACAGAGCAATAGTTGATTGCCTTTTGCTGGACCACGAGATCAGATTTTCTCCCAGAAACTGGCAGCTTCCAGAAGTACTTTTGCGTTCCACTCTGTCTCCAGCAAAATCAGCGTCGCAGTAGCCTACTAAACTGTAATCACTAGATTTTCTATAAAACAAACCCAGATTAGTAGTACCTTTCAGATACTTGAAAATTCGCTTAACAGCTGTTAAGTGAGATTCTCTAGGATCTGATTGGAATCTAGCACAAATACATACACTGAATAGAATATCAGGTCTTGAAGCAGTCAGATAAAGGAGAGAACCAATCATACCTCTGTAGGCCTTCTGTTCTACGCTTTTGCTTACCTCTTCTCTTTCCAGAATGCACGTGGGATGCATTGGAATCTTTGATGGCTTACATTCTGAGAGGTCAAATTTCTTCAGAAGATCTCTGATGTATTTGCTCTGATGAATGTAAGTTCCCTCTGGAGTTTGATTGATCTGAATTCCTAAAAAGAACTTCAGTTCCCCCATGAGGCTCATCTCAAATTCTGCCTGCATACACTTAGCAAATTTTCTTCCAAGAGAAGGATTAGTAGAACCAAAGATTATATCATCAACATAAATTTGACAGACTAAAATGTCACTCTTAACTGTTTTACAGAATAGAGTGGTGTCCACTTTCCCTCTGGTGAACTCATTTTCAAGCAGAAAGTTACTTAGCCTTTCATACCAAGCTCTGGGAGCTTGTTTCAGACCATACAGTGACTTTTTCAGTTTGAAAACATGTTCTGGATGTTTAGTATTTTCAAAACCTGGGGGTTGGTGAACATACACTTCTTCTTCTATATAACCATTTAAGAATGCACTTTTGACATCCATCTGATACAGAGTGATGCCTCTATTAACAGCAAATGAGATTAAGAGTCTGATAGATTCTAACCTGGCGACTGGGGCAAAGGTTTTTGTATAGTCTATCCCCTCTTGCTGACTATAACCTTGTGCAACCAGTCGTGCCTTGTTTCTGACGACTTCACCTTGTTCATTGAGCTTGTTTCTGAACACCCATCTTGTTCCAATGACGTTGAATCCTTTTGGTCTTGGAACGAGATCCCAAACGTCGTTTCTGGTGAATTGATTCAGCTCTTCTTGCATTGCCAGAATCCAGTCATTGTCCAGAAGTGCTTCATCAATAGAAGAAGGTTCAATCAGAGACACAAGTCCCATCAGAGTTTCTTCAGAGTTTCTGAAGCTTGCTCTTGTTCTGATTGGATCTTCCTTTCTTCCTAGGATAGTCTCTTCTGGGTGATCCAAACTGCTTCTGGGTAATCTTTTCTGAGGTTGATCAGCAGCAGTTGTAGGATTTCTAGCATTGCTTCTTTCAGACGTTGAAGGAATGTCTGTGTTGAGAGCTTCTGATGACCTGTCTTCAGAACCTGCAAATTCAATTTCTATACCTGCAAGATTTTCATTCTGCTTTGACTTTTCAGAGTCAAGCTTGTCATCAAAACAAACACTGATTGATTCTTCCACAATCTGTGTTTCTGTATTGTATACTCTGTACCCTCTTGAGCGTTCAGAGTATCCTAACATAATACACTTCTGTGCCTTAGAATCAAACTTGTTCAAATAATTCTTAGTATTTAACATATAGCAAGTACATCCAAATGGATGAAAGTACGAAATGTTGGGCTTTCTGTTCTTCCACAATTCATATGGAGTCTTTTCCAGAATAGGTCTTATTGAGATTCTATTCTGAATGTAGCACGCTGTGTTTATTGCCTCTGCCCAGAAAGTCTTAGCAACGTTTGTCTCGTTGATCATGGTTCTGGCCATTTCTTGCAATGTTCTGTTCTTTCGTTCTACAACTCCATTTTGTTGAGGAGTTCTAGGACAAGAGAAATCATGCAGAATGCCTTTGTCATTGAAGAATGACTCAAAATCTTTATTTTCAAATTCTCCACCATGATCACTTCTGACTTTAACGATTCTAAGATCTTTTTCATTCTGAACTTGGTTACAGAAGGTAACAAACACAGAGTGTGACTCGTCCTTGTGTCTTAAGAACTTTACCCATGTCCATCTGCTATAGTCATCTACGATTACTAACCCATACTTCTTGCCACTGACAGAAGCAGTTTTAACTGGTCCAAATAAGTCAATGTGCAGAAGTTCTAATGGCTTAGAGGTAGAAACAACATTTTTGGATTTAAAAGAGGGTTTTGCAAATTTGCCTTTCTGACATGCTTCACACAGAGCATCTGAATTGAACTTCAAATTTGGAAGTCCTCTGACCAGATTGAGTTTGTTAATCTGAGATATTCTTCTCATACTAACATGTCCCAATCTTCTGTGCCAGATCCATTGCTCGTTGTTAACAGACAGAAGACATTTTACGTTCTGACTCTTAAGTTCAGAAAGTTTGATTTTGTAAATGTTGTTTTTCCTCTTACCATTAAATAGGATAGTCCCATCTTTCTGACTAACAGCTTTACATGATTTTTGATTAAAGATTATATCATAACCGTTATCACTTAATTGACTTATGGATAACAGGTTATGCATCAATCCATCAACAAGCAGAACATTATTAATAGAGGGAAGATTTCCGTTACCTACAGTTCCAGAGCCAATTATCTTTCCCCTCTGATTGCCTCCAAAGCCAACGTGGCCTCCAGGCTTAAGTTCCAGGCTTTGGAACATATGCCTTCTTCCCGTCATGTGACGTGAGCAGCCAGAGTCCAAGTACCATGATTGGTGTTTCTGACTTGCTGCTAAAGATATCTGCAACATGTATTATTTTATCCTTAGGTACCCAGATCTTCTTGGGTCCTGATTTGTTAGTTTTACCAAAACTCTGGTTGAATTTTGGTTTCACAAAGTGATTACTACTAGTATATTTGATGTCATGTGTGTGACCATACACAAAGTGTGAATTTAGAGGAGTGTATTTAATTGTTAAATCCATGACATTTTTGGGTGTAGGAACCTTACCTAGGTATCCTATTCCTTTCCTGCCGTTTCCGCTAACTCCATAGATCATTGAAGCCATTCTGCTTCTATCTATGCTTTTAGCAAGGAACTTCTGGAAACTATGATCATACTCCTTGATGATCTCATCAGCGTTGCTGGGAGTTTCAGAAATTGGTACCTTCTGAGAGTTTTGTAAAGAGTTTTCTAATTTTAAAATTTTATCTCTCAGCTCAGAGTTTTCCAATTTGAGACTCTCAGACTTATTAGAGTCAGATTCAAGAGTCCTTTTCAGGTCTCTGAATTTAGCTCTAATCTGCTGATAACGTTCCAGAATTTCATTTAGGCTTTCAGCAAGTTCAGCCTTTGTAAAATTAACAGCGAAGTTAGGGAATACCTCTTCTGTGTCTGATTCTGAGTCTGAGTCAGAAGCTTCACTGTCATCTGGAATGTTAGCCATAAGCGCTATGTTCGCCCTTTCATCATCTGATTCTGAGTCAGCTTCAGACGAGTCAGAGTCATCCCATGTGGCCATGAGACTTTTCTTCTTCTCTCTTCCAAACTTCCTTTTTGGCTTTTCCCTCTGAAGCTTTGGGCAGTCGCTCTTGTAGTGACCTTGCTCATTGCACTCGTAGCAGATGATGTCTTTTGTATTTGGCTTCTTGCTACCTGAGGAGCCTTCAGATCTTCTGTATCCAGAGGAAGAATCTGTTCTTCTGTATCTGGAGGAAGACTCGTTCTGATCAGATCTTCTGGGATTCCTGAATTTCTTTTGTCTTTGCTTCCACAGTTGATTTACTCTTCTGGAGAGAAGAGAAAGCTCGTCTTCTTCTGATGAGGATCCATCAGATGTTTCTTCAACTGCCTGCAAAACTTTAGATTCAGATTTTCTGTTAGATTTTAAAGCTATAGGCTTACCTTGCTTCTGAGGCTCGTCAGCTTCCAGCTCTATCTCATGACTTCTGAGGGAGCTTATAAGTTCCTCCAGAGTGATTTTGTTGAGATCTTTCGCCAGCTTCAGAGCAGTAACCATAGGCCTCCACTGCTTGGGTAAACTTCTGATTATCTTCTTGACATGGTCAGCAGTAGAGTACCCCTTGTCCAGAACTTTGAGACCAGCTACCAGAATCTGGAATCTGGAGAACATAGTTTCAATGGATTCAGATTCTTCCATTTTAAACGCCTCATACTTCTGAATGAGCGCCAGAGCCTTTGTTTCCTTGACTTGGACGTTGCCCTCATGCGTCATTCTGAGAGAATCAAAGATGTTCTTAGCTGTGTCTCTGTTGGAGATCTTCTCATACTCAGTATAGGAGATAGCACTGAGGAGGATGGTTCTGGCCTTATGGTGATTCTTGAAATCACGCTTTTGTTGATCAGTCATTGATTTTCTATCAATCTTCTGACCAGTTGCATTAACAGGGTGCGTGTATCCATCTGTCACCATATCCCACAGATCAACATCATGTGCTAGAAAGAAGCTTTCAATTCTGTCTTTCCAGTAGTCAAAGTTTTCTCCATCAAAGACTGGAGGTTTGCCGCTGAATCTGTCTCTATCCTCATTGTTGTCATTGCTGAAATGAGAGTTGTTTCCTGCCATAGTGTTTTTCTGACGCTGGATCTTTTACTGACACGGTTAAGTGTTTTAGCTCAGAACCAGGCGCTCTGATGCCAATTGAAGGGGTGAAAAACACAAGAAGGGGGGGGTTGAATTGTAAAACTGGAAACTTTAAAGCAAATGACAAGGTATTTTTATCCTGGTTCGTTTGATCTCAAACTACTCCAGTCCACCCGTTCAAGGTGATTTCGCCTCTCTCCAACGAGGTCTTAATTCACTATATTCAACTGAATACAAATCTGCTTTAGCAACTGCTAAAACCTTCTTGATTCAAACCACAATCCGGTTTGTCAAGGCAACACTTTCTTACAAAGGAATGAACAAGTGTGTATGAATGTTTTCTACAAAAACTATATCACAACTGTGATGTTTACACAAATGAAGCTTAGAATACTAAGATGCTAAACGCTAATAGAGTATCAGAGTTTGGTGGTTTAGCAAAACTTGTAGAGTTAAGATTACTGTTCAGCTTTTTGCGTGTAGAGAGTTTGGAAGCATTAGCCGTGATAATCTTCAAAGCTTGGTTTATATAGCACTTGAGAAGATGAACGTTGAAGCAAATATTCTTGATTCAATGCTATTAACAAGCTTTCCTTTCTGAGCAGATCTTGTCTAGAATGATGCCGTTGGTATTGATTAGCTTTCAATGCACAGTACCGTTGCTTCTTCAATGCACGTTCTGGCTTGGCTCATTCTGATTCTGCTTCGCTGCTGATGAACTAATTTGATTCTGTATCAGAGTATTTCACGCGCAGTTCTGTTCATCAAGCTTCAGCATGTGCAAGCGTTGATCTTCTGATCTTGACGTTCTGATTCAGCAACTTCTGATGCTGGTGTGCAAACTCATATTCTGATGCTGAGAACGTGATCTTGCTTATTTTAATCAGCATATCTGCAAGTCAGAGCATAGTAATTTTAAGTAGCATATAATTCAATCATGAAATATTTAACTACTATATCTTTTCACTTTGTTATCATCAAAACTTAATTATAGGGTACTAGATTCAAACATTGTTCTAACAGTAATTTTCTTATTTAAAAATCTATTTCAGAAAATGTTTAACTATGGTGCACGAAAACAATTTCAGATCAACAATCGTCTATCCTGAACCATTATTGAAAATATTTTTAGCAACCACGTTTGAATTATATCACACAATAGTAATCGATTTCGAATGAAATATCAAACAAAAATTTACTTAAGCAATTTGTCAAACACTTGGTGTGCAATCAATTCAAACCAGACTTTTCTTTGATTTTGTTGATATGTGTAATACGGTAGGAGAACTGACTTGGTTTTGCGTTTTATCGCAAATGTTGCGGATAGCAAGAGTCGCCACTGACTTTTCTTTTATCCAATAAGGAAAGGGTGAAAAGAACAGGAAAGACCTTTGAGATTTATTGAGTTCGGGGGGTAAGTTATGAAAAGGGAAGGTGTTAGCACCCTTTTCATCCGTAGTTATCTATGGGCTCTAAACCAGTGAAAGGTGTCTGATCAAGAACAGGTACTCCTAGTAGCTTAGAGAACTCTTCCATTGTGGGTACCAGCTGATAATCTGGAAAGGTGAAACAGTGATGTGTGTGATCAAAGAACTGGAATAAGACACTCATCATGTCTTCTTCAAAACCTGAGGTAACCAAACTGAGTAGATGACCATCTCTTTTGGTAAATTGAGAGATTTTAGGAGCTTTTGAGACTAACTCCTTAAGTTGAGAAGGTATCCTCACAAAACTGATCCGAATAGTGTTTCTGCGAGTGGAGGCCATAACCTACAAACCAGAATAAAGATAAATCCCTAGGTCCTTGAAATGGTTAGTGAAAATGACATGTGTAATGATGTCATGATGTTATGATGTCATGTTCGAACAATTTAATCAAACACAAACAAGACACACCAGGCCTTAGGTTCAGGCTTGCATGGAGTTTGTAGGTAAGTACCCTCTTGAAGGTTTAGTTGGCTCAACCTATCCTAAAAGAAGTAACCGGGTTCTAGGAGTCTCAATATCACTGATCTTTCTCTCAGGCATTATTCCAGCACAAGCATCTGATTTGCAATCGAAATATCCCGAGAGTCTGATCTCAATGAGTGTAGTATCGAGTATCAACCAACTTCAGTGAGCACAAAAGCCGGTCATATCACTACTTTCTAATGGCTAAGTTGTGTCAACTAAGGTTCTAAGGTCAGTTAGTGCTTATGACACCACGTGTCAGCCCAACATTCTCCTTGACTGACTCAAGGGACATCAGCACAAACCAATAAGTCGCACTAACATAGCCATCATTTCAACTATATCGGTCTACGCCGTACAGTTTTCACGATCTATTGCTACTTACCTAAAATGCCCTCAGATCCGGGTATAAGATCTATACAAGAAATAAAACCAACCATATCCCGAAATATAAAGCACACAAGGAAAACAAGTAAAGCAATAAAGGTGATCTAGCTCTTAAGGTAACCCCACTTTTAGTTAATACATCTCCCCAACAGAGTCGCCAGTTCTGTAATACGGTTGGAGAACTGACTTTCAGGTTTTGTGTTTTATCGCAAATGTTGCGGATAGCAAGAGTCGCCACCGACTTTTCTTTTATCCAATAAAGGAAAGGGTGAAAAGAACAGGAAAGACCTTTTGAGAATTTTTTGAGTTCGGGGGGTAGGTTATGAAAAGGGAAGGTGTTAGCACCCTTTTCATCCGTAGTTTTCTACAGGCTCTTAATCACTAGTTCATTTTTGAAATGCTTTGTGTTTGTGTATGTTTGCAAATATTTTGAAAAATGCCTAAGTGCGCCAATTTTGTTATGATTCTCGTATCGTTGGGAATGTATACAAAATGTTCGTTTCGAAAATATTTGTTAAAGAAAGTGTTGTTTTGTAAAAAGATGTTTAGTTTTGAAAAAGTTTGTGAGCAAGCGACTACGAGCGATCTACCTACTCAAAGAATTCTTTGTTCTTTTTCTCCTCCTTTAGATAGTGCTATCCTACCATTAGTTAGTAGGAAGCCCTATCATTGGATGTGAGGGACATGCGCGGGTCATCACACAGTCATAAAAGACAACTTGTAGGACGTTTTAACAATTTTTGTAAGAGACTAAGATCGTTTACCGAATGCAGCATCAAAGGGTCATCGAGGGGCTAAGATCTTTTAACTAAGGGTCTTTGCTAAAGCATCCCACGTTCGAGGGACATGACTATTTAAATCCGAGGCAACAAGTGAGAGCCACCCTAGAGGTGCGCGTGTGCGAAGTGTTTTGATTTCAAGTATTTGTCTTGAGATTAGGTTTTCTAATGTTTGTTCTTTTTACATCTTGCCATGCACGCCTAATTAATCTAACAGTTAAATATATACAAGTGCGGAAAAAATGCGGGAAATAAATCTACGCTATTACATCGCTTCGGGGATGGGGAGTACAAACCATAAATTGGGAAGGAAAATATAAAGAAAATCATAATTTATCTATTACAAGCTTTGAGCAATTACATAATTATATAAATGTGAAAAATAAGCAAACGCGCAGAGATGATGAAGAGGAAAAATATTTAAGACCTAAATTTTTTTTAAGGGTTTAAGAAAATATTTTTGTTGTTTTTGCTTAGAAAAATATTGGAAGTGATTAATAAAAAATAAAACCTAATTTTTAGTTAATTTACGAACTAATCATTTAAAATAAAACAAGGTGATTAAATTAAATTAATTTTAATTATTAAAAATTAAATTAATTAATTAAAAACCTAAATCTAATTTTTTTATGATTTTATGATTTTTCTTGATTAAAATAAAACTGATTAAAAAAAGAAAATGTTAATTAAAACAAAAATAAAGAAAGTTAAAATGGGCCTGCAAACAAGTAAGATGGGGGGTGAGAAAAAGAAAAAACAAAAGGCCCAAACTGGACAAAGCCTAAATATGTGTTGGATTCAGTATGGATGACTTTCAGGAGATGCATCATGGGGTGTGCGTTTGGTGCGTTGGATCTGTCTTTGATGAGATCTAATGGTTGTAACATGAGGCGTATGATGAGCGCGTATGCTTGGTTCACACTGGATCTGCAATGAAAATTTTAGAAAATAAAATGCCAGAGGCAGGGATCGAACCCCTGCCCTGGCACACCAAAGCCTTACTCACACACACGTTTTCCACTGGGGTGGCTATTTCACCCGGTTATGAAATATCACCCATTAACTATATTATAAAACATGTTCAAAAGTTCAAACTTATGAACTTCATCTTCTTCCTCGCGCCAGACCAACAACACCACCATTTTCAAATATCAAACTCTTCCATTTGTCAACCATTTTAAAAACTAAAAACATGAAAGTTGTTCTAAATTTCACCATGAATTAAACCATGCCATTAACTTTAATTAACACTCAAAGATTAAAAATAATTTATGTTGGTACCAAAATGAAAACCTAACTGACCAGAGCTAAAATTCTCAACACACAAGCAATATAAATGAAAACTAAGGACATGGTTAGATTCGGGGAATTGATATCTACATTTTATCTTTTGAAATCGAACACAAATGATGCATGGATAAGGATATCACAATTTGAGTTTTTTACCTCTTTGGAGAGAAGTCCAAAGCTTCTTCTAGCTGTTCCAGGTGCAATATGATGATCGATTAAGCTTAATGGGACCTCCCTAAAGTTATTCCAATTAGTAGAATGCTTTGAAAGTTGTTGAATCACTCCAACCAAGTCAAGTTGCAGGGCTCGGTTTTTGAGTTTGGAAGATGATGATAATGATGCTACAAAAGTTGTTTTGGTGCTTGGATGAGTTCTATATGAGGTATATGAGGTGTATAAATGATTAGTTTGCAAGGAACTTGCAAGGGTTGTGAAATTCGAAGAAATGGACTTCTTTGCTCAACAATGGAGTTTTTTGAGCAATTTGAGATTTTGAGAGAGATTGAGGGTGTTTGAGAGCTTTAAATTCTTGTCTTTAAAGTGAAAATGAGTCTCTTATTTATAGGGAAACATCAGAGATCAAGAGTTGTTTCCAATTTCAACTTGTGGAGTTATGGTTTGGTTGAGATGGAAGTAGCAAGTTTCATGAAATTGGTGGTTCCAATGCATAATACTATGGATTCTAAAGTGGTTGGAGACTTTAAAAATGTTGCTTCTAAGATGCTATGTTGAGTGTGATCAGAGGGAACAAGTTAGAGGCTCAAGGAGTGGACTTTTTGCAAAAGCTTGCTTTTCTAAAATGACAATGATGCCTTTCTCTCCTAAATGGCGAGTTAACTTTGTCACAGCTTGAATCACTTGGATAATGGCTCAAAAGTTTATGTAATCTTATGATTATGGATATATTTAGAGGTTTAGGTGACTTAAAGTGGGATTGTATAGCATGGTGTGAGATTTGGCCATAAGGTTTTCAAAATAATGACCTATAATTCAAGTTTGACATGCCATCTTCATCTCTTCGAAACTTCTAGCTCAAGTATGATAAATTTGTGTTCTTGGACATTTTGGAAAGCTTGAATCAAGATCTAAAACTGTAATGTTTTGAATTTTTGTTGAATCAATTTGGATCTTAGTGAAAAATGGCCATAAAGCAGTGACTTTGTTAAGAACAAAACACTTAGAAAATTTTCAAAGTGTTGGGTAAAAATATCAAAACTTCATGAGCCCATATCTCTTAATTCAAGGACTTTTTGGGGATCTCCCACATTAACAAAGTTGTAGAATTCATTAATCCCTACATCTTTCATGTTAAAAGTTTTCCTTGAATCAACTTGTATCTTGAGAAAACTTGCTTGTGAAGTTAAGGTTTTTTAGGCACAAAACACTTGAATTTTTCTAAGTGTTTGAAAACCTTCAATTTTGACTTTTGTTGACTTTCTTGATTCTCTTGATTATTGATGATAAAGTTTGATAATTTTGATGATCCTTGATTTTTAAATTCCAATGTTGACAAAAAGTCAAAGTTTGACTTTTGTGTGACTGTTGACTTCTCATTCAACGTATTCAATTCTTCAACTATCAATCACTTGTATCTTTGGAGATGTCTTGAGCCATGTAATTAGGTCAATATTTTGTATTTGAGCCCTTGATATCATGCTTTAAGCCATTAGGTCATGCACTAGGCCAAAAGTCAATGATCAGTCATCTTCAATCAAAACCCTAATTTGGCAATTTTTTGACCTTTGATGATTTGAGGGCTTTCCTTGAGGAATCGTGACCAACCCTTGATCAAATGATGAATATAACTTTAAAATGTTGATGTTGACAAAAAATCTTAAAGTTTGACTGTATGTTGACCTCAGTTGACTTTTTACCCAATATAGTTGATTTTCAATCATCTGAGCCATTGACTAAGCAAACATGTGATTCAAGACTTGAAACTTGACATAAGAGTTATTGAGGACTTATGATGAACCATGAAAGTCATTTGATAGCCTTGCAACCCAATCTTCTTTGAGAAGCATCAAACCCTAGTTGTAGACTCTTGTTTGGGAGGAGGTTTGGCCAGTTAACTCTTAAGTAGCTTTGAGTATTTGAGACCTTTGTGAACATGTTGTGTTTTTTTTAAAGAAAATGGGAGGTAAAATTTTGGGGTACAACACCCGAAATTTCTTGAATAAGATTCAGTAAAAGTAGCATGTTTATATTCTTAACCAGTAAGTAATCTCTTATTATATACTCCATAGGCTTTGCTTGATTGGGAGTATCCAAGGAAGATACCTTTATCAGCTTTCGCATAAAATTTTCCAAGGTTATCCTTACCATTTTTAAAAACTGTTAGGTATGTGATTTTATGGTTGACAACAGTTTTGGTAAAACAAAGAGTTGGCAACAATTTTATCAAAACATGTTTCATTTGGAAAACATGTATTGCAGCCTAATGTTGAGCAAGATGTCATAACATCTTGACCAACTTGTACAAAAGAGTCTCCTGGTACTTATTTGACATATGTTCTATCATATTTTGTAACACGTTGCAACATAGCATCATAATAGTACAACTGGTATGTAACCTTGAAGATTTGATTGAAAAATATGAGTTTCTTGAAGATTCTAGTACTCATACATGCGCGGGAAATCAAAGGTTTTTTAGAAACATGTGTGTTGTACCCCAAAATTTTCCCTCTCATTTATCAAATATTTCCTCACAAAGATCTCTCTTGGTTCAAGACTGCACTAGGGTTGATCAGCTCAAGACACATCCTCAAGCACTGATGACCAAAATTGGGGTTTGATATTGCACAAGGATAATTGAACTTTCAATGCTTCATATGACTTTCATGGATCATTATGGACCCTCAAGATTACTCATGTCAAGTTTCAAGCCTTGGATCACACTTTTGCTCAGTCAATGGAGCAGTTGACCTAAAAATCAATTGTATTGGGGAAAAAGTCAACTATGGCCAATTTACAGTCAAAATTCATAATTTTTGATCCACATCAACATTATAAAATCATATGTATCATTTTATCTAGTTTGGACCACAATTCCCCAAGAAATTTGATCAAATCATCAAAAGGGCAAAATGGTCAAAATTAGGGTTTTGACTTGGAAAGGGCAATTTTTGATTTTTGACCTAGCAAATGGTCAATTGGTTTGAAGCATGATTTCAAGAGTTCAATTGCATCATTTTGACCTAATGGCATGACCTAAAACATTACTCAAGATCAATTGGATTGACAGTGAATTTTCAGTCAACTGATCAAAAGTCAACTATACACTGAAAAGTTAAACTTTGACTTTTTGGTCAAAATTCAATGTCAAAGATAACAATTCATCAAAACATGTCAAAATATGAAACTTATTCATCAAGAAATCAAAAAGTCAAGATTTCATTTTGAAAAGTCAAAGTTTTCTAACTTAGAAATTTTTCTAAGTGTTTAAAACTTCATGTTTTTTTCACAACTTTGAGCCAATTTTTCACCATGATGCAAGAGGATTCAGAAGAAACTTTCAACATGAAAGTTGTAGATCTACATGATATCTACAATATTGATTTACACAACTTCTACTAAAAATGCTTGGATCTTAAGTTATTAATTCATAAATTCATGGTCTTGAAATTGGACACTTAGTGAAATTTTGCCCTAGTTTTAGTCAGGATTTTGACCTAACTTCATGGAACTTTTTCATATAGTTCCAAGGAGAATTTTCAAAAGTGATTCAAATAGGGGTTGTAGAGAACATTACAAGATTTCCAAAATGTCCAATAACTTCTTGAGATAATTCTTGAGTAGGGAGAATCAAAGAGATGAAGTTAGGGTTTTCACACTTGAATTACAAGTCATTTTGTGATGAACAAGAATTCAATTTCAAACCTATGCTGCACAATCTTGTTTTTCAGGCCTCTAAACCTCAATATCTATCCATAATCAGAAGATTACACTTGCTTTTAAGCTATTATCACTTGATTCAAGCTTTATCTAAGCAAATTTTCCATTTATGGCACAAAGTAACCATTGCATTCTTGTAAAGAGGCTTTAATCACAAAGTCAATGCATAGAGCTCCTAACTTGTTCCTTCTGATCACAAGCAATGTCAAAGGCAAAAGCAACATGTCTAGAGCCTCCCATAAACTCATGCCATGCTTGTACTTCATCTTGGAACCATATTGTCACTTTTCTTCAAAATCAAGTAACATAGCCATAAGTCTATATCTTGCTTTTCTGACCTCCTCAAGTGCACCAATCTTTTTCATATAACCATACAAGTGTATTGCAAGCTAACAGACGATTAAACAAGCCCTCAAACTCTCCAAAACCAAAAAATTGCCATAGAAGCACAAAAACTTGTCATTTCTGATTTTTGAACCCAATCTCCGAATCCCCTCGTGCGTTTCTTGGCCAAACCATCCACAAAGCTTCTAATACACATATAGAAGTTATCCCAACCCCTATTTTCAAACTGTAATACCATTTGCACCATCCTCCATTTTCAAAAACAGGGCATTGCACATTGACTTCTTCAGCTTGATTCAAGAACTCTCAGTATAAAGTAAGCTTTGCAATAGCTTCCTGAAGGTTCAAGGAAGCTAACCCAATCATCAAAACTCTTTGAAAACAACTTTAACTCAAAACACAATCTCCAACTGCAAGGTGAGTTTTCTGAACTTCTATCTTCATATTTAGGCATTATTAGGTCTTGATTTATGAAGATAAAATGTAGATACCATTGCCACGAAACTGTACATATCCATAGTTTGCATTTATATGGCCTGAGCTTAGAGAATTTTAGAGTTGAAGTTTTCTGAAATTTTTAGGTTTTAAATTTGGGCCAGAAAAATTCTCATTCATCTTTGATTGTTAGCTTAAGTTATTTACATGGTTGGATTCGTGGGAAGAAATGCCACAACTTTCATGTTTGAACTTTTCATTTTTGTTGAGAGATGAAAAAGATACAGGTCCTTTGGCTGGAGGTTGAAGATGAAGTCATTTTCAGGACCGGATTGATGTTATGTATTTGTTGTTTTGCTTATATTAACGGATGCATATCCACCTCAGTGGTAAAGCGCGTGCCTGTTCACCCTTAGGTCCTGGGTTCAAGCCCCAGCATGACCTTTTACAATTTTTTCTCAAATTTCTGATTTTTTTGTGTTTTTTGGCAACACTTGGGCTTTTTCATGTGGGCCTGAGCATTTTTTCTCACAATACTTCTTGCCTTACTAATTCACCCCCTGACTTTTTCTTTATATTTTTATTTTTATTTATTTATTCTTTATTATTATTATTATTAATATATTATTATTATTATTATTATTATTATTATTATTATTATTATTATTATTATTATTATTATTATTATTTTCATAAAATCATAAAAAATCTAAAATTTTTTTTA
This sequence comes from Vicia faba, assembly GCA_948472305.1. Taxonomy (NCBI): domain Eukaryota; kingdom Viridiplantae; phylum Streptophyta; class Magnoliopsida; order Fabales; family Fabaceae; genus Vicia; species Vicia faba. Next base: position 483,247,921 of record OX451738.1, on the reverse strand, counting down.
TTTATTTTTTATACTCATGTATTTTATTTTCCATAAAACAAAAGACTAAAAATATTTTCTTAAAGACAAATTAATTTCTTTTCTCCTTAAATAAATTCTTAGACTTAGGATAAATTAATATATTATTTTATTTTTTAGTTAAAATCAATTTAGAATTTAGGTTATTTTTATAATTAATCTTCATTTTATTTTCATTAATTTAAAACCTTTTTCATAAAAAACCCTAAAAATCCTTTTCAAATTAATTTATTTTCTTAATTAGTTTAATTTAATTTTATTTAATTTTAATTAAGCTTTTTCTTTAATTAGGTCAAGACAAAAAACCCCTTACATAAAAACAACAAAAATTATCTCTTTTTTTCCATTTATATTCTTGCATTTTATTTTCAATTTTGTACAATATTCAATATGGTTGTAATAAGATAATTAGGTTTAATTTTCTTGCAATCCCCATTTGTAATTTTGTACACCCCTCCCCTAATGATGTAATAGCATAGTAATTTTACTTTTCACAATTTATCGCTTTATATAAATGCTAGTAATTAGGGTTTGTATGGAAAGACTAAAACCAATCAATTAGCAAACCCTAATCAAAGACAAATCAAGCATGAAAAATCAACACACTTGCATACAAGCACCCCTAGGGTAAAATCCACTTGGTTGCCTTACAAAATGGCCATGTTATGCATGTGAGGTATCTTAGCAAAAACAAACAAACACAAGATCATAGTCCCTCGATGACGCCATCAAAAGTTGCCTTTCAAAATGATCTTAGTCCCTAAAGAAAGATGCTAAGATGCCTTACAACATTGCTAATCATGGTTATACGATGACCCACGCCCGTCCCGTTCACATCTAAAGATAGGGTTACTTACCAAATCAATGGTAAGATAACAATGTCAAAGGAAAGAGGAAACAAACATGAAAGACTTTTAAGTAGGTAGAATGTTCCTAGTTACTTGCTCAATTTCAAAACCAAAACATCCTTGCTATTTTCAAAACAAACACCAAACACTTTCAAAACATCTTTCAAAACTTGAAAACATTTTCAAAGGATCAACACTTTGTATACATTCTTACGAACGAGAATTATTACAAAGTTTGCCTAAACGATGGCGCCTTTTTCAAAATACTTTCAAAAACCACACAAAGCACAATTTCAAACAAAATCAAGTAATCTAGAAAGTAACTAAGAGCCCATGGAAAACCATGGATGAAAAGGGTGCTAATACCTTCCCTTTTCATAATCTACCCCCCGAACTCAAGAAATAATCTCAAAGGTCTTTCCTATGCTTTTTCACCTTTCCTTTTGGATAAAAGAAAAGTCAGTGGCGACTCTTGCTAACCGCAACATTTGCGATAAAACGCAAAACAACCAAGTCAGTTCTCCCACCGTATCACAATGTGCATATTTGATTTGTTTCATAAAAAGGATCTTTGAGACTTTTTAGGAAACTTTTGAAGATTTGTTTCTATTATTGTGGAGAAGATTTTGCAGGGATTTGTAGCTAAAGATTTGATTTGATTAAAGAGTCCAAGCCAACCCAAGCTTACTAGACCTACTTTTAAAAAGCATTGTTTTTATTGAAAAACCGTGTGAAAATAAGGGTTTAGGGTTTGAGAGTTCCTTAGTTTCTCTGTGTTTTTTTATACGTCCTCATGTATCTTTTAATGCATTTGAGTTAACTGATTGTTACTTGTTTATCAAGTTATTGTTCTCCTTTAAGCCTTTAAGAAAACAGTTGAGTATTATTCTTAGTTAAGCTTTTAAGCAAAACTAAGTATTTTGGTATTGGAAGAGTAATCTTTGTTTTGGTTTCTTGAGACATTCCCTAGGATTGCGATTGTTTGATATCACTATGGTGAAGGGAGTGAGATGGGTTCTCATATCTAGGAGGTTCCTAGGTAGAAGTTACATTGGGTAGGGATTAATTGAAAAGTTGTAAAGTGGGACTTTTTATCTTCGAATTGATACCACTGATAGTGGATTTCCTTCATGGCTTGGTAGCCTCCAGAGTAGGTGAAGTTTCACCAAACTGGGTTAAAAATTGATTGTGTTCTTTAAATTTCAGCAATTTATTTTCTTTATAATCTTTATGTTTTTAGCAAGTCTGTTTGCTATCAACATATATTATAACATATGTCATGACATTGTGTGTTGTTGAGACATCAATCTTGACTTGTGTTAATACAAGTGCCAGAATTTTAGTTGGCATCAAGAGCAGGAAGCCTGTTATGTTTATTGGGTGAGATCCAGGGAGATAATTTTATGGTACTATGGAGAAAGATGAAAGGTATAACAACATACCACCTATGTTGGATGGTTCAAATTATGACTGGTGGAAGGTTAGAATGATAGCTTTTTTGAAATCTATGGACATCAAAGCTTGGAAGGCTGTTTTGGAAGGATGGAAACAACCTGTTTTGAAGGACAAATATGGAAAAGTAATATCTACAAAACCAGAAGAAAATTAGGATGAAGTTGATGATAAAAAGGCTATTGGAAACTCCAAAGCTTTGAATAATCTATTCAATGGAGTAGACAAGAATGTCTTCAGGTTAATTAATACATGTACTGTAGCCAAGGATGCTTGGGAAATTTTCAAGACAACTTATTGAGGTACCTCTAAAGTGAATATTTTAAGACTTCAGCTTCTCACTACCAAATTTGAGAATTTGAAGATGGATGATGATGAGACTATTCAGGAATATCAGATGAAGATTCTTGAAATTGCTAGTTCATCAAGTGCCTTGGAAGAAAAGATGTCAGAAGCAAATCTGGTTAGAAAGATTCTTAGGTCCTTACCTAAGAGATTTGACATGAAGATCACAACTATTGAAGAAGCTCAGAACATCAATAACAAGAGAGTTGATGAGCTTATTGGGTCACTTCAAACTTTTGAATTGACTATTAGTGACAAGACTATGAAAAATAACAAAGGCATAGCTTTTGTATCCAATGCTGAAAATGATGAAGGTCAAGTTGATCTAGAAACTAATGAGGGTCTGTCTAAAACCATTGTGCTATTAGGTAAGAATTTCAATAGAGTTTTGAAGAGATTGGATAGAAGAGGGAGACCAGATGTCGAGAAGATCTCATATGACATCAGTAACAATCTTGATTCTCAAAAGAAAACAAAAAAAAGAGAAGTTAAGTAAAGGAAGAGGCGTTCAATGTTATGAATGTGAAGGATATGGTCATATTAGACTTGAATGTCCAAACTTCCTCAAGAAATAGCAGAAGGATTTCACTGCATCTTGGTGTGATGATGATAAGTCAGAAGATGAAGATAATTCTGAGACGACCAAACTTATGATGGCTCTATCTGGCAGATGGGCATATGAAGTTGATACTTGTGATTATAATGATCTTTATAAAGACCTGGATATGTCCTACAAGGATACTTATGACAGGTGTGATAAAAGCCTCAAGAAAGAGGAAGAACAAAGGAAGATCATTGCTGATTTGGAGATTGAGAATAAGAAACTCTTATGTATTGTCTCTTATCTACAAAGTGAAGTAACCCGATTAAAATCCAAGCTTGATAACTTGATATATTCCATAAATATGGTGAAAGAGGATGAAGATTATAAAGTTCATTATGAATTTGATAATAAACTGAGAAGAATGTCAGAAGAAAAGTTCTTTTCTTTTGAAAAGAAGAAAAAGATGAACATGTCCAAACACATGTTACAACATCCTAGAAAATATGATAAATCTTCAAACAAACCTCAATCTAGTTGGAGATGTCACTATTGTGGTGAGTCTGATCATATAAAGCCTTTCTATTTCAAATTGTATGGAGATACAAAATATTTAGTTTGTTTCAAGGCTAATAATATAAGCAAAAAGAGAAGTGTTGAAAATAGGGATATCAACCTTATAACTCATAATTCCATGAGAGACTCAACCAGTGAAGACTGGTACTTTGACAGTGGATGTTATATACATATGGCATGGGTAAAAAGATGTTTGTAGGTGTCAAGCCTCATCCCATGGGTTCTGTAAGATTTGGTAATGGGTTTAAAGGTGAAATCAAAGGAGTTGGAAAGTTGTTGTGTGATGGCTGTCCCAATTTAGAAGATGTGCTATTTGTGAAAGGATTAATTGCTAATGTTATTAGCATTAGTAAATTGTGTGACCAAGGTCTATTAGTCAACTTCCCAAAATCATAATGTCTGGTTAAAGATGAGAAAGAAGATGTTCTAATGAAATGCATAAGGTCCAAAGACAACTTTTATTTGTGGGAATATCAAATAATTACTTACTCTTCCACCAGTTCAACAACCAATGAGGATGAAGTGAAGCTATGGCACCAGAAACTTGGACATCTTCATTTCAAAATAATGAAGGAAGTCATATTTGAAGGAGCCATTAGAGATATGCTAGAGCTCAAGATTGAAGAAGGAAAAGTATGTGAAAAATGTGTAAGTAAAAAGCAAATCATGATGTCACACCTAATGTTGCAACATCATACTACTTCTAAAGTGTTGGAACTTCTTCATATGGATGTAATGGGACTGTAATACGGTGGGAGAACTGACTTGGGTGTTTTGCGTTTTATCTCAATTGTTGCGGATAACAAGAGTCGCCACTGACTTTTCTTTTATCCAATAAAGGAAAGGGTGGAAAGAACATGAAATACCTTTTGAGAATTTTCTTAATTTCGGGGGATAGGTTATGAAAAGGGAAGGTGTTATCACCCTTTTCACCCGTAGTTATCTACGGGATCTTAGTTGCTAGCTCACTTTGAAATGCTTTGTTTGAAGTGTGTTTGTGATGTTTTTTGAAAGTATTTTTGAAAAGAGCCTTTGTTTAGGCAAACTTTGTAATGATTCTCGTCTCTATAAAAATGTATACAAAGTGTTTACTTTTGAAAATATTTCATTTGAAAGTGTTGGTGTGTGTAATACAGTGGGAGAACTGACTTGGGTGTTTTGCGTTTTATCGCAATTGTTTTGGACATCAAGAGTCGCCACCGAATTTTATTTTATCCAATAAAGGAAAGGGTGAAAATAATAGGAAAGACCTTCTGAGATATTCTGTTGAGTTCGGGGGGTAGATTATGAAAAGGGAAGATGTTAGCACCCTTTTCATCTGTAGTTATCTATGGGCTCTTAGTTGCTAGCTCACTTTGAAATGATTTGTTTGAAATGTGTTTGTGATTGTTTTGAAAGTATTTTTGAAAGAACCTTTGTTTAGGAGAACTTTATAATGATTCTTGTCTCTATAATAATGTATACAAAGTGTTGACTTTTGAAAATATTTCGTTTTGAAAGTTTTGGTGTGTTTTGAAAGATGTTGTTTTGAAAATGTTGTGAGCAAGAAACTATGAACGTTTATACCTACTCAAAAGGGTCTTAGTTCTTTTTCTCCTCCTTTAGATATTTCTATCTTACCATTGATTGATAAGAAGCCCTATCATTGGATGTGAAGGGACGAGCGTGGGTCGTCGTATAGTCATAGAAGGCAACTTGTAAGACGCTTTAGCAATTTCTCGTAGGGACTAAGATCGTTTTACCAAAGACAACGTCGAAGGGTCATCGAGGGACTACGATCTTTTTTTTATTGAGGGTCTTTGCTAAAGAATCCCACATTCGAGGGACATGACTATTTTCCGAGGCAACAAAAGAGGTTACCCTAGAGGTGTGTGTGTGAAAAGTGTGTTTGATTGCATGCATTTTTTCCTTTGAGATTAGGGTTTTCTAACGGTTGATTTTATCTTGCCATACACACCCTAATTACTAACAATTATATTAAAGCGATAAATTGCGAAAATTCAAATCCTACACTATTACATCACTTAGGGGATGAGGGTACACTTTACAAATGAGGATGAAATACAAGCCTAATTAAATTATTACAACCATATTGAATAAGGGAATAGCCATGAAAAATATAAAAGGAAAATAATGTACTAAGAAAGCAAAACAAATTTTATGTATTGACACGTGCCATCATGCATCAACACATGCCCCTGTTTGTTTCTGGAAAAAAAATCAACTCAGTATGAGTCGATACATAATGGAATGTGTCGACTCATTTCTTGCTTGTGTCGACACATTCGTGTTTTGTGTTGACTCATGCACCTTTGGTCTTTCTGTATTATTCCTGAATAACAGTATGCATCGATACATAAAGCTTTGTGTCGACTCATGCCCTATTCTGCAACTAATATGAGTCGACTCATGCATGTTTTGTGTCGACCAATAACCTATTTTGCACTAAAATAAGTCGACTTATGTGAGTATGCATCGACTCATGCTGCATTTTTTTTGCCTTTTACATTGTTCTATTGTTTGTACAGGTCAGTTCTCAACATAGTATTGACAAAAATGAAAAGGAAGTAAATGGTTAGCTTTAAAAGGCCATGATTACTACATTTATCTTCAGCAATGAATCACTAATGATGTTTGAAATGAAAAGTTCAAAGCTAAGGGGACTTACCTTGAGACTGTAATTTGTTTTGAGTCTGAACTCCTTTCAAGATGCTGTGATGGCTTTAGTGAATCTCCAAGAAGCTGCTCCAATACTTTCTTTGTGTTGAAAGCTGCTGAACTAAACTCCAACTCAGTCAAGTTGTATAATACTATTTTTTTGTTTGTGTTTGGAAGGTGATGATAATGGCACTACAAAAATTATTCTTGTGTTTGAACAATCTCTATGTGATGTGAGGTGTTTGGATAGTTGGTTTATGGGAAAGCTTGCAAGGTTATACAGTGGGTTGAAGTTTTTTTTTATGTTTTGTGAATAAAAATAGAGCATATTTTTTTGAATGAATAGAGGTTACAAAGACTTCTCTATTTTTTTCTTTTCTCTCCAAAAATCCTCTAAAAAAACCTCCTCTCTTGTGTGTTGTGTAAACAGTCTATTTATAGATGAAGTTGGCTGAAATTTAAGAGGGAAACAAATGAGTTTTTTGAAATTTTTGGGTATGCTGTTTCATAGCTTTTTAGATGCAACTCTTATATGATAATTTGGTGCAAATATGGGGGATGATATAGTGCAGGCTTGGACAGCATAGCAGGGTTTGGGAGCAGGCTGTGACAGTGTTTAGAGGCAGCATAACAGGGCTATTTTTTATGCAGGACAACATACTGTTTTTTAACATGGTTTTGGGCTTGTAGCAGCAGGCTTGGACTTGGTAACATATAGGACTTTGGGGCTTTTCTGGACAACAACATTTGTAGCATGATACAAGTCTGGTTCAGCATAGTGTCAAGGTTTGAAGATTAAGTCAAATGGAAAAGTTCAAACAAGACAAAGCTTAGGATTTGTAACTTGCAATTTTTAACTTAAAAAAATGCAGCCTTGTTATTTACTTGAAAGCTTGTAATAATTTTAATTGTCTTGAATTATGGTGAAAAGATGTCATGAAGAAATGAAATTAACATGTATAGAAAATACTTAGAAATTTTTTCCAAGTCTTGCAACGTTTGATTTTTGACTTTCTTTATTTTTGATGATCAAATTTGATATTTTGAATGCCTTGATGAAATGTGATTTTTGAAACTCAAATTTGACCAAAAAGTCAAAGTTTGACTTTTCAGTATACAATTGACTTTTTCATCAGTTGACTAAATTTCATCTATCAATCCACGGGTCTCGGGAAATGAATTAAAGTATGCGCTTAGGTCAAAATGATGTACTTGAATCCTTGGGATCATATTTGAAACCAATAATTTATGTACTAGGTCAAAAGTCAAAGATTGGTCATTCTCAGTCAAAACCCTAATTTTGACTATTTTTCCCTTTTGATGATTTGAGCAATTTTCTTGAAGAATTATGATCAATTCTTGATCAAATGATACATATGACTTAAAAATGTTGATATTGGTAAAAAATCCTGAAGTTTGATTGTAGGTTGACCACAATCGACCCTTTTCAATATAGTTGTTTTTAAGTCATCTGATCAATTGACTGAGCAACTTTGGTAATCCATGATTTGAAACTTGATAGGAGCAATCTTGAGGGTCCATAATGGTCCATGGAAGCCATTTGAAACATTAGAAGTCCAACTGTCCTTATGCAAACTCAAACCCTAATTTGAGGCATCAACGTTGAGGAGATGACTTGACCTAATAAATACTTGTGCAAACTTGAATCATTGAAGATCTTTGTGAGAAGCAACTTGAGAAAAGAGAGGGAAAATTTTAGGGTACAACAGTGTGTTTGGAAGATGTTTTGAAAATGGTTATGAGCAAGCAACTACGAGCGTTCTACCTACTCAAAAAGTCTTTGTTCTTTTCCTCCTCCTTTAGATAGTGTTGTTTTACCATTGATTGGTAATAAACCCTATCATTGGATGTGAAGGGACATGCGTGGGTTGTTGTATAGTCATAGAAGGTGTGATACGGTGGGAGAACTGACTATGGTTTTGCGTTTGTTTTCACAAATGTTTCGGTTGAGCAAGAGTCGCCACCGACTTTTTATTTTATCCTAAGGAAAGGTTTAAAAAGCACAGCAAAAAACCTTTGAGATTTTTCTTGGGTTCGGGGAGTAGATTATAGAAAGGGAAGGTATTATCACCCTTTCTATCCATGCTTATCCATGGGCTCTTAGGTACTTGCTTAGATCAACTTGCCTTGGTTTTCAATTGTTTGAAATGGTGCTTTGTGTGTGGCTTTGAAAAGGTTTTGAAAAAGATGCCTTATCTAGGCTACCCTTGTAACAATTCTTTACTCGAATGTTTTACAAAAGGTGTTTGTCTTTTTGAAAAGGTGTTTCAAGGTTTTTGAAAGTTTATTTTGAAAGTGTGATTTGAAAAATAGGCGAGTGTTTTCATTTTTTGCAAGTTGGCAAGTACTTAAGAGCTATCTACCCTAAAGTTCTAAAAGATTTTTGCTTATGCTTTAACCCTTTTAACAATTTTGTTCCACCATTACATTTGGTGGACAATCTTGTGTTAGGATGTGAAAGGGACGGGCGCGGGTCATTGTTTAGACCATAATTGCAATGGTGTTAAGTATCTTTGGGCAATTTTTCCTTGAAAGGGACTTGATCATTTTAGGCAACTTTTCGAAAGCGTCATCGAGGGACTATGATCATTTGATTGTTTTTGTTTTGCCCAAAGAAACCTAACATGCAATATGGCCCATTTATTGAAGGCAACAAGTGGAATACCCTAGGGGTGCAAGTGTGATATGTGTTTTCCATATTCATGCTTGTTTATCTTGAAATTAGGTCAAACTATTTTTGTTCGTTTTATTTGCATACAAACCCTAATTCTAACATGGTATATTTAGAAAGCAATAAAGTGCGAAAATTAAAATTCCTACACTATTACAACACAATATGGGAAGGGGGATACAAATGTTCAAATGGGGGGATATTGGACAAGAAATTTAAATCTAACTATTACATCAATTTGGAATATTTAAAAAGTAATCAATTGTATAATTAAATGAAAAATAAAATAAATATGCAAGATGTAAAAAAAGTTTTTATATGTATGGAAAAAGGTATTTTTTATGTCAAATAAACAAAATAAAAAAAGTATTATTATTGGAGTTTTTGTGTTTTTAGGGGTAAAAACCCTAATTTTATTAAGTAAATATATTAACTATTTAATATGTACAAAAATAAAATAAAATGAAGTATATTTATAAAAATGGTATTGTTACTATTAAATATTAATAAAAATAAAATGTATATATTTTTTGCATTATTTTACTAAGTATTCTAATAAATATATATATATATATATATATATATATATATATATATATATATATATATATATATATATATATATATATATATATATATATATATATATATATATATATATATATATATATATATATATATATATATATATATATATATATATATATATATATATATATATATATATATATATATATATATATATATATATATATATATATATATATGTATTAATTTCTAAATATGTAAAAAATAATAATATTTAATATTTATAAAAAAAGTATATTTTGTATAAAATATTTTCAAAAGAAAAATGAAATAAAAATCAGAAATAAAATATATTTGCATTATTTTTCTAGTTTTTTCTAAATAATAGTATATATATATATATTTTATGTACAAATGGTTCATATAAACAAATAAATGCCTAAAAAATATAAAAATGGTGTAAAAATGTTTTTTTTTATGTTTTTAATATTATTAGGAAAAATAAATAAGTCAGAATAAAAAAAGAAAAGTCAAAAAATCAATAAAACAAACAAAATGGGCTCAGGGGGTGTAAAACCAAAAACATGGTGTGAAAAGAAATATCAAAGCAGGCCCAGCCCACGTGGCTTCTTCTTCAACCTCTGGACAGAAAAATGTTCAAAAACGCGCGCCTGTTTCTTCCATTGCAAGGTCCTGATTCTTTGAGTTTTAGCAAAAACTTACAACACCAAACATGTTAAGCATTGAATCACGATTCTAAATATGTAAAGAACTCATCCTAACTCTCAAAAATGAGAGAGAATTTTATCATTCCCAAATCTTGACCTAGTTTTTCTTCCATATTCAGACCTTAAATTCTCATAGCTCAGGCAAAATAAATGAAAAGTAAAAGTATGTACAAATTCAGGGGCATGAGTAGAACACTTTTTATTCACAAACTTAGAGCTAATGATGCCTACACTAAGAGTTAGAAGTTCAAGAAGATACCTGTTCAGTTGAAGTTGTATCTGATGATGGAGGTACTTTCAGAGCAAGGTGATGATTTGTACAGCTTGCCTGAAGTGTAGTGATGCTATTCCAATGCTTACTTTGCTTTGAAACACCTTGAATCGAGCTATGGACCTTCAACTGCAAAACAAGAAAGTGAAAATGGTGGAACTGATTAGAGGAGTTACAGGTCGTGTTTGAGACTTTGGTTAGCTTCAAGTGATGCTAGGGAATGTGTTTGATGAGCTTTTAGCAAGAATGCATGAAAGGGATGAGAGTTGGAACTCAAACTGCAGTAAGAGCTCTGTTTGGGCAGTTTGAGGGTGGTTCTGTGTTCTAGAGGGCAATGGAGGTGTTGGAGTCGTGTGCTAGCTCAGTTAGGATGTCTTGAATGTGTACAAACTATTTTCTTAAGGGTTCTATTGCTGAGATGAAAGTTGTGTTCAGTTATGCCATATTTCTTACACTTTAAGCAACCAAAAGCCAAGTTGGTGTTTAGACAGGTAGAGGCCCCCATAACATGCTGCAAACCTTGGCATTGATCAGTGTGATTAGTCCCTAAACTTGTGCCAAGGGGATTTGATCTGTACTTCTTGGATTTTCATTTTGACATAAAGCTTACTTTTGCAAAAATGGTTAAAGTGCTTTATCTATTTTGGGATTAATCCACTATGCAATGCTTGAACACATAGAACATGGTCTTGGCACAATGAGTTTGCATTAAATTTATGAGTGTTGAATGGTTTAGAGGCCTGTAATCAAGTTGCATGCTGATTTGAGAAGTTTGCACAAGTTATGAACATGGAAATTGGCCAATTCAAAAGTGAGTTTTTGCCATATTGCAAAATTCGATTCTCTTAAGTCATGAGGTTGTTTGATGAGTTCTTGGACATTTTGGAAAGCTTGGAATGTGTAATACAATCCATATTTGAAATGCAAATTGAAATTCCAAGTGTAAGTATGTGAAAAATGGTCTTGAAGTTAGGTAAAAACCTTGCCTAAAATAGGTCAAAATTTCACTAAGTTAAGAATGGTTTAGTACCCTTGTTCCAAAAATTGTAACTTGAGATACAAACTTATTTTGGGAAAACTTTGTGAATCAAAGTTGTAGATTATGCACTAGGCTACAACTTTCATGTTTTGACTTTTGCTTGAATCCAAATGAATCTTGGTGAGAAAGTGGGGCAATGTTGGGAAAAAATTAGGGTTTTTCATAACTTAGAAAAATTCTAAGTTATGAAAAATTCTCATTTCAAACCCTAATTTGCATTTTTTGATTTCTTGGTGATAAAGTTTCATGATTTGGCATGTTTTGATGAAAAATGAATCTTGACTCTTGATTTTGACCAAAAAGTCAAAGTTTGACTTTTCAGTATACAGTCAAAATTGATCAATTGACTGAGAAATTCAACTGTCAATCTTGTGTACTTGGGATATTTTGAACTTGTTGAGCATGTCAATACAATTCCATGGGGTCCTTGAGTCCATATGTGAGTTTGGTTTTCCATTGGCTAGGTCAAACAGTCAAAAATTGCCTTTGTGCAGTCAAAACCCTAAAAATGACCATTTTGCCCTTTTGGTGATCTGATCAAATTTCTTGTGGAATTGTGATCCAAACTTGATCAAATGATCCATGTGAGTTCATAATGTTGATGTGGGTCAATTTTCATGAGATTTGACTGTCAATTGGCCACATTTGACTTTTTCCCCAATACAGTTGATTTCTAGGTCAACTGTCCAATTGACTGGGCAAAATTTGGAATCAAGACTTGAAACTTGGTATGGATAAACTTGGGAGTCCAATATGAAGCATGAAAGTCATCCTAGGCATTTTAGGTCAAAACATCTTTGTGCAAACACAAACCCTAATTTGGGTCAACAGTGCAAGGAGAAGTCTTGAGTAGATGAAACCCTAACTGGATCTTGATCTCCAAGGGCTTTGTGATGAGAAATCAATGAGGAATGGGAGGGCAAATTTTGGGGTACAACAGAAGGCAACATTGTAGGATACCTTAGCAATTTGTCGTAAGGGTCTAAGATCATTTATTGAAGGTAACAGCGAAGGGTCATCGAGGGACTATGATCTTGTAATCGAGGGTCTTTGCTAAAGTATCCCACGTTCGAGGGGCGTGCTGTTTTTATCTTAGGAAACAAGTGAGGTTAGCCCTAGAGGTGCAAGTGTGCAAGTGTTTTGATTTCATGCATTTTTATCTTTGAATTATGGTTTTCTACTTGCTGATTTTATGTCTTCGCCATACAAACCCTAATTACTAGCATTTTATATTGAAATCGATAAATTGCGAAAATGTAAAGTTCTACGCTATTACATCATTTAGGGATTGGGATACAAATTTACAAATGGGGGAGCAAGTAAATAAAAACCTAATTTACTATTACAACCATATTGAACTTGAATAAATAATATACAAGAATGTGAGATAATATACAAGGAAAAGAAAATTATTTTTGTTTGGATTCTTTGTATGAAAGTGTTTATCTTAATTAAACTAAAAAGAAAATAGTTAATTGAAACTAAGTTAATTTAAATTGATTTAATGAAAGCTAAACCTAAGTTAATAAAAATAAAATTAAAACAAAAACTAAGTTTATATTAATGAAAAGAAAAGGAGTTTATTAAGGAAAATATTTTTGGATCTTTTAGTTTTTTAGAAGAAATAAGATAAAAATACACTAAATATACAAATGATAAATATAAAATATTCTCTTATATCATTTTTGATTAATAATAATAATAATAATAAAAATAATAATGAAAAATAAAAATGTAAAAGAAAATAAAATAAAAATATAAAAAGTCAAGAGGGTGTGAAAATGATTTGGGGTGTAAGTGTGTAAAATTGTTTTTGTTTGACTTTAGGGCATGGATGCGGGAATGGGCTTAGAGATGCCATTTGGAGATGGGCTTAACGATGCCATCTGAAAGAGTGACAGAAACTTGTCGGGGATGGGCTTAAAGATGCCATCTGGAAATGAGTATCAAGAAGGTGTCCATACTTTGGACCATCTCTGAACTGGGAGTCTGAATAAGCAATAGATTGACATCCGTTGTTGGGAGGAATCCGTAAACTGTTTTCAAAAATTGCATCTGAACAAGTTGATAGATTAGCATCCGTTGTTGGGAAGAATCCATAAACTGTTTTCAGAAGTCTTGAGAAGAAACTGAACAAGTGATAGGTTAACATCCGTTACTTGGAGAACCCGTAAACTGTTTTCAGAAATCTTGAAGTTGAATAAGCAATAGGGCAGCATCCGTTGTTGGGAAGCGTCCGTAAGCTGTTTTCAAAAGTTGCATCTGAACAAGCGATATATTAACATCCGTTGTTGGGAAGAATCCATAAACTGTTTTCAGAAGTCTTGAGAAGAAACTGAACAAGTGATAGGTTAACATCCGTTACTTGGAGAACCCGTGAACTGTTTTCAGAAATCTTGAAGTTGAAGGAAAAACCGGTGTAGGGTTCCCTGAGGATGAGCTCGTGTAAAACTGCATCTGGATGAATCTGGAATAAGCATTAGAATGTTTCCATGTCTGGGTCACATCCGAACTATTCCTGGAAAGAATCTCGGAAGATAATGATTTTAGTCTGCCGACTGGTCTTACCTGAAAAGGTAAAGAGTTAGTTATACGCAATGTCATGATGCATGATACAATGTATGTTATATGATATGACTGTAAATGGATGCGCATGTAAGTTGGAGAGCTGTCTTGCTGAGGATAGATGAATCCGAGATGGCTGAAGATAAAAGCATCTTGACTGCTGCCGGGAAGAATAATTCCTTGGCTGTTGCCGGGGAAGAGAATTCCTGATGATTTCTACTGGGGAGTTCCAATCTAGTAGACTCATGTTGGGGAGGTAAGACTGAGAATCTTCAGTTTGGTGGGAAGTATTTCTGGCGACTTCACTGGGGAACTCAAGATTTGCCCTCCCAAAATTCTGTGGGGAGAAGGTTCACTAGTCTGGCTCCGCTGGGGATTGATAATTTGAAGCTTTAGCTCGGCTGGGGACACTGAAACTTAAACTCTGAGGGGAATTGAGTTCTGGAGGATTCTCTGGCTGGGGATAACAAAGATAAGCTCCTCTGGGGGATTGTGTTGATAAGTTATGTTGGGGAACTCTGATGAACTCCGCTGGGGGTAGGAAGAATTTTGGCGAGTGCGATCTTCCGTGGCAATAAGCTGAGGATAACCCAGTTATAAATCCTTGTGAGGAATAACTTGGAATAAAGCTTGGGAGAAACGTCCGTACTCTGCAGGGGATAAGCTTCCAGAATCTACTGGGGATAAGCTTCAAGACTTGCTGGTGATATGGATTCCAAATCTCCTGGGGATTCCTTTGAAAGGTATCAAGATATCCAACTGTACCTTCAACCTATCAGTAATTCTCTTTCTTGATTCATAAGGAAATGATTATGTTCAAATGCATATGCCTATTTAACAAAACATTGGACGTTTCTCAAAATAAAACAATTAGTGCAAGAGAAAAAAGAAAAAGGAAATGACACAAATTTCTGGGAAGAGTATTTGTATTAACTTTTTCTGAGTATATTTGTACAAAGGAGACAGTCATCCTAGTAAGAGGATTTTGTCGTAAATCTTGAAAGATTTATACAAAATAAAGATGGCTATATGAAATAATTCCATGGGATTCCATTCCGCTATAGCCCTTACAACTCTGAATATCCGTCCATTCAATGCTTCGTTTGCCAATGACTGGATTGATCAGAAACCTGGAACCGATAGATGAAGAGATTGTCTTTGAAGTGATCCGACGAGACATAGTCATACGCGTTAATTCCCTAACTTTTGCCTGAATCGCCCTTTCGGGTTTTCGATCCACCGGGAAACCCCTTTTTGCCCAAGCCGCCCTTTCGGGTTTTCAACTTGCCGGGTGTACAGATTTTTTTGTTTTTATCCCTAATTTTTGCCTGAACCGCCCTTTCGGGTTTTCGGTTCACCGGGATACCCATTTTTTGCCCAAGCCGCCCTTTCGGGTTTTCGACTTGTCGGGTTATTTTATGCGTAGTATCTTTTGACTATGTCTGCGTTCGCAGGGTGCGGCAAATCGTCGCCGTCCATGGTGGTCAGAATCATTGCACCACCAGAAAATATGCTTTTGATCACAAATGGTCCTTCATATGTAGGAGTCCATTTGCCCATGGGATCACTTTGCGGCAAGATAATCCGCTTGATTACGAGATCTCCGACTTGATACACTTGACGTCTGACTTTCTTATTGAAGGCCTTGATCATCTGTTTTTGATACGTCTGACCATGGCATATAGCAGCGAGTCGCTTTTCGTTGATCAAATTGAGTTGATCAAGTCGGGTCTGCATCCAATCATCTTCATTCAAACCTGCGTCCTTCATAATCCTTAGAGAAGGAATCTGAACCTCCATAGGCAGAACAACTTCCATGCCATATACCAACGAAAATGGGGTTGCCCCGGTTGAAGTACGTGCCGTCGTACGGTATCCATGCAGAGCAAACGGTAACATCTCATGCCAGTCTTTGTAAGTGACTGTCATTTTCTGAATGATCTTCTTAATGTTTTTGTTCGTAGCTTCAACAACACCGTTCATCTTCGGCCGATAGGGAGATGAATTGTGATGATAAATCTTGAATTGTTCGCACAACGCGGTGATCATCGTGTTATTCAGATTTGTACCGTTGTCTGTGATGATCCTGTCTGGAACACCATACCGGCATATGAGATTTTGCTTGATGAAGCGGGCAACCACATTTTTAGTGACAGAGGCGAAGGAAGCTTCTTCGACCCATTTGGTGAAATAGTCAATGGCAACCAGGATGAAGCGATGTCCGTTGGAAGCCGTGGGCTTGATCTCTCCAATCATGTTAATGCCCCACATTGCAAATGGCCAAGGAGCAGTCAGAACGTTGAGAGGGACCAGAGGGATATGAACTTTGTCAGCGTAGACTTGACATTTGTGGCAAGTGCGGGAATGTTGATGGCAGTCAGCTTCCATGGTAGACCAGTAATAGCCTGCCCTTAGGATCTTCTTAGCCATTGTATGCCCGCTCAAGTGAGTGCCAAATGTGCCGCTGTGTATATCAGTCACGATCAATTCTGCTTCAGCTTTGTCTACGCATCGGAGTAATACACAATCATGGCTTCGTTTGTAAAGGATGCCGTTGCTCAGGAAGAATTTGGCGGCAAATTTCCTTAAGAACTTCTTGTCATTTACGGAAGCTCCTTCGGGATAATCTCTAGTCTCGAGATACCTTTTGATTTCATGGAACCAAGGTTGTTCCACTACTTCTTTGATATTGATCTCGTGACAATGCGCAGGTTCATCCATTCGCTCGATGGTGATTTGGGGAGCCTCGTTATCCAAGTTGAGTTTAAACATGGAGGACATTGTGGCTAGAGCATCTGCTAGCTGATTCTCTTCTCGCGGGAAATGCTCGAAGGTAATTTGCTCGAAATGAGGCAACAATGTCAGGACATGTTCTTTGTATGGGATAAGATTAGGATGCTTGGTATCCCACTCTCCTTTGATTTGGCTGATAACCAAAGCCGAGTCCCCAAATACGATCAAAGATTTGATCCCCAAGTTTATAGCAGCCTTGAGACCAAAGATGCAAGCTTCATATTCAACCATGTTGTTTGTGCAGCTAAAGCAAAGTCGGGCCGTGAAAGGTGTGTGACAACCTTCCGGAGAAATGAGTACTGCGCCGATACCGTTTCCAAGGGCATTTGAAGCACCATCAAAGTACAGGGTCCATCGGGATCCCTTTTCGGGTCCGTCATATGGTCCGCTACCTTCAATGTTGTCCAAGTTCATGATGTCTTTGTCTGGGAAGTCAAATCTCATGGGTTGATAGTCTTCGATAGCTTGATGAGCCAGATGGTCAGCTAGTACACTCCCTTTGATAGCTTTTTGGGTGGTGTACTGGATGTCATACTCAGTTAGGATCATTTGCCATCTGGCTATCCTTCCAGATAAAGCAGGCTTTTCGAAGATATACTTGATAGGATCCATTTTGGAAATCAACAAGGTAGTATGAGTCAACATATACTGTCTTAGTCGGCGAGCAGCCCATACCAAAGCGCAACAAGTTTTCTCGAGCAGTGAGTAGCGAGTCTCACAGTCGGTAAACTTTTTGCTAAGGTAATAAATAGCATGCTCTTTTCGACCAGACTCGTCATGCTGGCCCAAAACACACCCCATTGAGTTATCCAAGACGGTCAAATACATGATCAATGGTCTTCCTTCGACGGGTGGCATCAGAATAGGAGGTTCTAGCAAATACTCCTTGATTTTATCAAAAGCAGCTTGGCAATCGTCGTTCCATTCGACTACCTGATCTTTCTTCTAGAGTTTGAAAATTGGCTCACAGGTAGAAGTTAGATGAGAGATGAATCTGGCAATATAGTTCAAGCGCCCCAAGAACCCTCTAACCTCCTTTTCAGTACGGGGTGCAGGCATCTCTTGTATTGCTTTCACTTTTGCTGGATCGACTTCAATGCCTTTGTTGCTTACAATGAATCCCAGAAGTTTACCAGACCTAACTCCAAAAGTGCACTTACTTGGATTCAGCCTGAGTTTGTATTCTTTCAACCTGGCAAACAGCTTTTCTAGATGTTCAAGGTGCTCTTCCTCTGTTTGTGACCGAGCTATCATATCGTCTACGTAAACTTCAATCTCATGATGTATCATATCATGAAACAAAGCTACCATGGCGCGTTGATAAGTTTCCCCTGCGTTCTTCAGCCCGAACGACATCACCTTGTAACAGAAAGTGCCCCATTGTGTGACAAAAGTTGTTTTCTCCATATCCTCGGGAGCCATTTTGATTTGATTGTAGCCCGAGAATCCATCCATGAAGGAAAACACTTTGTGCTGAGCTGTATTGTCGATCAAAATGTCAATATGAGGTAGCGGAAAATCATCTTTGGGGCTGGCCCTGTTCAAATCCCGGTAGTCCACACACATCCTGACTTTGCCATCTTTCTTAGGTACTGGCACGATGTTAGCGACCCATTGAGGATAGGACGTAACAGCCAGAAATCCAGCGTCGAATTGCTTCATCACTTCTGCTTTGATCTTTTCAGACATATCAGGCCTCATTCGGCGAACTTTTTGCTTGATCGGTGGACAATCCTCTCTTGTGGGGAGACGGTGAACCACGATGTCTGTGTCTAAACCCGGCATGTCTTCATAAGACCAAGCGAAGATTTCAACATACTCATTCAACAACTGTATCAGGCGTTCCTTGACACTCGGTTCCAGATTGGCACCCACTTGCACCTCCTTTCGGTCTTCTTCGGTCCCTAAGTTGACAGTTTCCAATGACTCTGCGTGCGGTAAGATGGCCCTTTCCTCTTGCTGTAGTAGTCTGGCTAGTTCCCCTGGTACTTCACAACCTTCGTCATCTTCATACTCGGCTTGATTGACCAGATCTTCAGAGTTATTGAAGGATATAGCAAAATCGTCACCCATGGAATCCGGAGTGGATGGGTACCTGCATTTGTGAGCGTGGGTGTGTGTAAGGGATAGCCATCCTTAAACAAAAAATGCAAAAGGAAAGAAAATGAACACAAGCAGTTTATCAAATGAAAAACGTCCAATGAATCATTAAACATGGCATATGGATATGAAAAATAATCAAAACCCTTACAAATAGACCTACATGCCCCGCGCAAGGCATGAGGTGAAAAGATAGTGTGCGGATTGTTCAAAACAAATATTACAGACCAAATTGGAAATGTTTGACAGATAAATTAATGATGAATAAAAGTGATGGGGATAAAGTCTTTTGCCTCCCAGTTGCACAATCCTCCTTTGACAGTTGGGTAAATCCACTCTTCGATGTTGCTCTCTTTGTCTTCGTCCTCCAAAGCGTTGATTCCATAGGGAGAAATTTTGACTGGCGCTCTTTCAATCTTCGCACGGCGCATAGCTTTCTGGCCTGCAGTGGTGAACCCTAATCCAAATTTGTCTGTCTTATGCGGAATGTCAGGCAAACTCCCCCATGCTGAATTCTTCCCTTCCTTTATTGCGGCCTTTGCGTCCTCCAGAGATGCCATCCTGGCCATCTGCCTCGGTGTCTCAGCTGCCAACTTTGCTACTGTTATTTCAGAAAGGACTTCTTTGAAGTGTTGAAAAGGCGTCTCAACGAAGTCCCCCTCTACCTCCACGTACCGGAATAAGTTTAAGTGACTGATCATGTACTCCTCTTCACCATGGACAATAATGATCTTTCCCTTGACAGGATACTTCAACATCTGATGCAAGGAGGAGGTGACTGCCCCAGCATGGTGTATCCAAGGCCTACCCAACAAGCAAGAGTATGACGGACGGATGTCCATCACATAGAAAGTAGACTTAAATACCTCAGTGCCTATCTTGACGGGAATCTCAACCTCCCCATGGACCATTATCTTCGAACCATCGAAAGCTCTAACCACAATATCACTCGGCTTCAGCTCCAACCCTTCACAATCTAGTTGGTCCAAGGCCTTCTTAGGCAGTACATTCAGCGACGAACCAATGTCGACCAAGACATGTGCGAGAGTAGTTCCTCGGCACTCGACTGAAATGTGCAAAGCATCATTGTGGTTTCTACCTTTAGGAGTTAGGTCGGCATCAGAGAAACCTAATCCATTGTCCGCAGTCAGGCTAGCCACGCAATTCTGAAATTGATATGCAGAAGTTTCCTGGGGCACATGGGCTTCCTTCAGGAATTTTATCAAAGCTTTAGCGTGCGCTTCTGAGCAAAGTAGTAGTGCCAGCATGGAGATCTTTGAGGGGGTTTGCCCCAGTTGTTCTACTACATCGTAATCACTCCTTTTGATTATCCTCAAGATCTCATCCATTTCCTTCTTGGAGGTCTCCGGGATGACTAAGGGTTGAGCCCTCGTCCTGACGAGCTCATCTTGGATTCCCTTACCTTTGTTAGCAGCGGTAGGAGGGACAATACTAGGAACAACAACATCTTCAATCAAAGGGGTTCTAGCAGAGAGTTTTATTGGTGCAGGGATGACCTTATCGGCAGATGAGGGTCCAAAGATTGCTCTTGGAGGGGCAATCTCTGGAGAAAAAATTCTCCCGCTCCGGGTGATTTTGCTCATGCCTGCAATGTTACCAATGCTGGCTTCTTCATCATCCGAACTTTCTTCATTTACCTCGATTTGTTTAATACCATGGTAGTAGACGTCACCGCCATAGTTCCATGGTATCGACTTCTCAGAAACATAGGGGACATGCCCTGGCATTGTTATCTTTAAAGGAACAAATTTCGTAGCTGGTGTAATCTTAACAGGCTTTTTGACGGCCTCGGAAAGATTGGCGTGAATGGTTATGATTGAGACATCCTCAGTATGGGTTGGGACAGCAGAAACTTTTTCAAACAAAATTTGTCGACTATCCATTAGGCCTTGGATGCCTTTCTTCAGTAACGGACAATCAAATGGCAGAGAGTAACAACAATAGCAGTCTTCTTTACATCCCGGGAAGATCCCGGCCCTTAACAGATTCAACTTGATGGTTAACAATGGAGTTATCAGGTCATTGACATCAGCAACATACAAATCTTCTTCAATGGCATTGACATTTCGGCCGTGCTTCGGCATTGGGGCAGATATCACATTAGGCTTCTCCGGAGCGTCAAACTCCACCTCCTTCGCCTCTATCAGGTCTTGGATTTTATGCTTGAGTGCCCAACAATCATTGGTGTCGTGCCCGATACTGTCAGAATGGTAGGCGCATTTAGCATTAGGATGATAATGTGGAGAGGACGTATTCACATTTTTTGGTGCCTCTTTAATAGTGGCGAGATTCAACTTTAACAGATGGGGAAGCACTTGCGTTGGAGTCATATTAATACGGGTGAACTGCCGTTGTGGCCGTTCCACTCGTTGTTGATTTGGTCTGGACTGGTTATAACGAGGCTGCTCACTTGAAGAGTTTTGAATCATTACGGCCCCCACGGTCGGTCGGTGCTCAGTCTTCCCTGCTCTTCTTTGAGAATATACCACAGCTGTTTCCTTCTTAAAAGGCTTTTTCTCAACACTTGCAGCAACACCCTTCTGAATTTTCCCTGACTTGATGCCAGCTTCTATTCTTTCGCCTGTTAAGATCAAATCGGTAAATGCCGTGGAAGAGTTACCAATCAGATGATTGAAAAATGGCCCAGATAGGGTCCCTAGAAACATATCAACAAGTTCACGGTCGGTTAAAGGAGGCTGCACCCTACCAGCCAAATCCCTCCATTTTTGTGCATATTCTTTGAATCCTTCGCCTGTTCCTAATGACATACCCTGAAGTTGGGTACGAGTAGGAGCAAGGTCAGAATTATACTGATATTGTTTGTAAAAGGCAGTGGCCAAGTCTTCCCAATTTCGGACGCTGGTTCCTTCTAGCTGATAAAACCACTCCAGTTGAGCCCCAGAAAGGCTGTCTTGAAAGAAATGGATCCAAAGGTTTTTATCTGCCGTATAAGGTTGAATCTTTCTTACGTAGGACCTGAGATGCATTTTTGGGCAGGACAACCCATCATACCTCACAAAAACTGGCACTTTGAATTTTGGGGGAATCACAATCCCGGCAACCAAACCCAAGTCTTCAAAATCCAAACCCGATACTCTTTGTAGCTCCATGGCGGCCAACCTGTCTTCTAAACCTTTGTATTTATCATCAGCTGGAGGGTATTGCTGATCAGAATAGTCTTCATCCTCTTCGACCTCCTCTTCTTCCACATCGGACTCGGAAGGTACCGCAGCCCCACATCCTTTGCTGGTCCCTTCATCAGAAGTAGGCGGAAATTCAAGCACTCTCCGAGCTTCTCCGTCAAATCTTCTCCCTAAAGTAGCCACCCCGAGTCTCTTTTTCTTCTTTTTCACTGGGTCTTTATTCCCCAACAAGGTCTTGAGATCCTCCTGACCTTTAGCCAAGGTTGTCAGGAGTTGCTGGAACTGTGCATTTTGAGCTTGTAGGTCTTTGACTGTTTGCTCGAGATCCATCCTACTGAAATAAACAGCAGACATATAAGGAAACCTGGAGTGAGACCTGCTTATGCACATGATGAATGATATGATTATGTATGCAATGCATTCAAGGATTTAGAACATTCAAAATTGTTGTAGACAAAAAGGAACGCACGTCATATTAATAAGAAGAAATTTGTTAGTACATAAATGCCCCATGGGCCAAATATTACAAAAACAACTTCTCAAGGTAAAAAGACATTGCGCATCCTCTTTGGTGCGATGTAGGTGTTGAGGGCCTCTTGCTCATGGAGTCGGCGGGTAAGCTCTAGAACCTTCTTCTCACTGGCGTAGAAGCTAGCTTCAAAAGTGTTCCGTTCTTCCTTGAGCTGAATCCAACTCTTCTACATTTCCTCCCACGATGTAGGCATGTCAGGATGTAGGATGGTGTAGGGAACCTCTCCTTCATTGACGGGCTCTTTAATCACAGGGAGTACATGAGGATAAGGCATCATTAGACTTTGGGCTCGGGCTCGTACCCACCTAAGATAGGGCTCAAGAGGGATGGAGTTCTTGTGTCCCAGAGTCTTGCTATCAACCTTGTTGGGCCTC
Organism: Vicia faba; assembly: GCA_948472305.1. NCBI lineage: Eukaryota > Viridiplantae > Streptophyta > Magnoliopsida > Fabales > Fabaceae > Vicia > Vicia faba. The sequence goes on along the minus strand of OX451738.1, from coordinate 483,224,697 downwards.
CCCCAAGCTCTGATGAATCTTTGGCGAAGTCTTTGCGCATCGCTGTCGAAGTTAAAAACTAGGTCAGGAATCAACATGTCATGAGGGCCATCCCTCCGTGCATATCCAAACTGCCTCAAAGCTAGGCAAGGGTTGTAGGTGATACCTCCTCTAATGCCAAGTAATGGAACATTAGGGAATTCTCCATAACGATCGACGATGATGACATTTTCTCTGGACCGAGAACACCAATGTACATCAGAGTGAGTAAGAGTCATCAATCGTTGGGACCACCTTGAACCTTGGTCATTCTTCAAGACAGATTGTGGAAGGTGCGAAATAAACCACCTTGCAAGGAGAGGAGTACATCACATGAGAACACCCCTCTGTCTCATTGTTCATGTGTAAAATGAGTGAAGGATGTCCCCAAGCAATGTTGGTATTGGATTTCTGGACAAGAAGATTTTGACGGCGTTGACATCTATCAATTGGTCAGAATTTGGGAATAAGACCAATCCATAGATAAGGAGTGCCACAATTTCTTCGAAGGCTTGTAGGTCCAATGAATTCCAACATTCTTGTGCCTTCTCAAACAAGAATTTTTCTAAGAATCCTTTGACGCCGCTTCTGGTTTCCCAATGCCCCTTGATGTCGGATGGTTGTAGATGTAATGCTCGAGCAACATCTTCCGGCTTTGGTTCCTTTTCCGTACCGTTGAAGGGTAGTTGATTAAGGATAGAGATTCTTAGGAGTTGAGAAAACTCCTCCAAAGTGGGCACCAACTGGTAATCAGGGAAAGTGAAACAGTGGTGAAGAGGGTCAAAGAACTGGAATAGCACTTTCATCATGTCTTCTTCAATGTTGGTGTTGACTAAGATGAGTAGTCTACCATGTCTTTCACTGAAGGATGAGCTTTCCGGAATTCTTGAGGTGAGCTCCTTGAGTTGAGGAGAGATTCTCACAAGGTTGACTTGGATTGTTTTTCTGCGAGGAATTTCCATGACCTACAAAACAAGAACAAAGATGAAGATCCAAACCCTTGAAATGGTTAGTGAATGCATATGATGCTTTATGATGTTTATGATGTATGCATAAATCATATGTACAAGCAATTCACACCAAACCCTAGTTTCAGGCTTGCATGGGGTTTCATAGGTAAGTACCCTCTTGAGTGTAGTTGGCTTAAAAACCTGTCCTATAAATAGTAACCGGGTTCTAAGGAGCTCAATATCACTGGATTGTTTTTATTGTTCATTGTTTTGGTTTAGCCACTTAACTAGCGACCAAAATATTCCAAGAAAACAACCCTCAATGAGTGTAGTATCGAGTATCTACCAACTTCGGACTGCACCAAAGCCGGTCATCTCACTACCCCTAATAAAAGGCCAAGATGGTCAAGTAAGGTTCTAGGTCATTAGTGCTTAGTGACATCACTCAGCGGCCCCGTACTCTCCTTGATTGAACTCAAGGGTTACCGGTACTCACAAATATGTTGCACTAATATAGCTATTGCTTCGACTGTGTCGGTATACCCCGCACAGTTTCCACAACGTATTGCTATCTATGAATGTTTCCCAAAATCCGGGTGTAGGATTGCAAACCCAAACAAGAGAGCCAAAATATAAAGCAATCAAATCAAACAATTAGTCATGCAAGAGGGTGATCTAAGTCCTAAGGTTACTCCACTTTTAAAATTTTCCCCAGCAGAGTCGCCAGTTCTGTGATACGGTGGGAGAACTGACTATGGTTTTGCGTTTGTTTTCGCAAATGTTTCGGTTGAGCAAGAGTCGCCACCGACTTTTTATTTTATCCTAAGGAAAGGTTTAAAAAGCACAGCAAAAAACCTTTGAGATTTTTCTTGGGTTCGGGGAGTAGATTATAGAAAGGGAAGGTATTAGCACCCTTTCTATCCATGGTTATCCATGGGCTCTTAGGTACTTGCTTAGATCAACTTGCCTTGGTTTTCAATTGTTTGAAATGGTGCTTTGTGTGTGGCTTTGAAAAGGTTTTGAAAAAGATGCCTTGTCTAGGCTACCCTTGTAACAATTCTTTACTCAAATGTTTTACAAAAGGTGTTTGTCTTTTTGAAAAGGTGTTTCGAGGTTTTTCAAAGTTTGTTTTGAAAGTGTGATTTGAAAAATAGTCGAGTGTTTTCATTTTTTGCAAGTTGGCAAGTACTTAAGAGCTATCTACCCTAAAGTTCTCAAAGATTTTTGCTTATGCTTTAACCCTTTTAACAATTTTGTTCCACCATTACATTTGGTGGACAATCTTGTGTTAGGATGTGAAAGGGACGGGCGCGGGTCATCGTTTAGACCATAATTGCAATGGTGTTAAGTATCTTTGGGCAATTTTTCCTTGAAAGGGACTTGATCATTTTAGGCAACTTTTCAAAAGCGTCATCGAGGGACTATGATCATTTGATTGTTTTTGTTTTGCCCAAAGAAACCTAACATGCAATATGGCCCATTTATTGAAGGCAACAAGTGGAATACCCTAGGGGTGCAAGTGTGATATGTGTTGTCCATATTCATGCTTGTTTATCTTGAAATTAGGTCAAACTATTTTTGTTCGTTTTATTTGCATATAAACCCTAATTCTAACATGGTATATTTAGAAAGCAATAAAGTGCGAAAATTAAAATTCCTACACTATTACAACATAATATGGGAAGGGGGGTACAAATGTTCAAATGGGGGGATATTGGACAAGAAATTTAAATCTAACTATTACATCAATTTGGAATATTTACAAAGTAATCAATTGTATAATTAAATGAAAAATAAAATAAATATGCAAGATGTAAAAAAAGTTTTTATATGTATGGAAAAAGGTATTTTTTATGTCAAATAAACAAAATAAAAAAAGTATTATTATTGGAGTTTTTGTGTTTTTAGGGGTAAAAACCCTAATTTTATTAAGTAAATATATTAACTATTTAATATGTACAAAAATAAAATAAAATGAAGTATAATTATAAAAATGGTATTGTTACTATTAAATATTAATAAAAATAAAATGTATATATTTTTTGCATTATTTTACTAAGTATTCTAATAAATATATATATATATATATATATATATATATATATATATATATATATATATATATATATATATATATATATATATATATATATATATATATATATATATATATATATATATATATATATATATATATATATATATATGTATTAATTTCTAAATATGTAAAAAATAATAATATTTAATATTTATAAAAAAAGTATATTTTGTATAAAATATTTTCAAAAGAAAAATGAAATAAAAATCAGAAATAAAATATATTTGCATTATTTTTCTAGTTTTTTCTAAATAATAGTATATATATATATATTTTATGTACAAATGGTTCATATAAACAAATAAATGCCTAAAAAATATAAAAATGGTGTAAAAATGTTTTTTTTATGTTTTTAATATTATTAGGAAAAATAAATAAGTCAGAATAAAAAAAGAAAAGTCAAAAAATCAATAAAACAAACAAAATGGGCTCAGGGGGTGTAAAACCAAAAACATGGTGTGAAAAGAAATATCAAAGCAGGCCCAACCCACGTGGCTTCTTCTTCAACCCCTGGACAGAAAAATGTTCAAAAACGCGCGCCTGTTTCTTCCATTGCAAGGTCCTGATTCTTTGAGTTTTAGCAAAAACTTACAACACCAAACATGTTAAGCATTGAATCACGATTCTAAATATGTAAAGAACTCATCCTAACTCTCAGAAATGAGAGAGAATTTTATCATTCCCAAATCTTGACCTAGTTTTTCTTCCATATTCAGACCTTAAATTCTCATAGCTCAGGCAAAATAAATGAAAAGTAAAAGTATGTACAAATTCAGGGGCATGAGTAGAACACTTTTTATTCACAAACTTAGAGATAATGATGCCTACACTAAGAGTTAGAAGTTCAAGAAGATACCTGTTCAGTTGAAGTTGTATCTGATGATGGAGGTACTTTCAGAGCAAGGTGATGATTTGTACAGCTTGCCTGAAGTGTAGTGATGCTATTCCAATGCTTACTTTGCTTTGAAACACCTTGAATCGAGCTATGGACCTTCAACTGCAAAACAAGAAAGTGAAAATGGTGGAACTGATTAGAGGAGTTACATGTCGTGTTTGAGACTTTGGTTAGCTTCAAGTGATGCTAGGGAATATGTTTGATGAGCTTTTAGCAAGAATGCATGAAAGGGATGAGAGTTAGCACTCAAACTGCAGTAAGAGCTCTGTTTGGGCAGTTTGAGAGTGGTTCTGTGTTCTAGAGGGCAATGGAGGTGTTGGAGTCGTGTGCTAGCTCAGTTAGGATGTCTTGAATGTGTACAAACTATTTGCTTAAGGGTTCTATTAATGAGATGAAAGTTGTGTTCAGTTATGCCATATTTCTTACACTTTAAGCAACCAAAAGCCAAGTTGGTGTTTAGACAGGTAGAGGCCCCCATAACATGCTGCAAACCTTGGCATTGATCAGTGTGATTAGTCCCTAAACTTGTGCCAAGGGGATTTGATCTGTACTTCTTGGATTTTCATTTTGACATAAAGCTTACTTTTGCAAAAATGGTTAAAGTGCTTTATCTATTTTGGGATTAATCCACTATGCAATGCTTGAACACATAGAACATGGTCTTGGCACAATGAGTTTGCATTAAATTTATGAGTGTTGAATGTTTTAGAGGCCTGTAATCAAGTTGCATGCTGATTTGAGAAGTTTGCACAAGTTATGAACATGGAAATTGGCCAATTCAAAAGTGAGTTTTTGCCATATTGCAAAATTCGATTCTCTCAAGTCATGAGGTTGTTTGATGAGTTCTTGAACATTTTGGAAAGCTTGGAATGTGTACTACAATCCATCTTTGAAATGCAAATTGAAATTCCAAGTGGAAGTATGTGAAAAATGGTCTTGAAGTTAGGTAAAAACCTTGCCTAAAATAGGTCAAAATTTCACTAAGTTAAGAATGGTTTAGTACCCTTGTTCCAAAAATTGTAACTTGAGATACAAACTTCTTTTGGGAAAACTTTGTGAATCAAAGTTGTAGATTATGCACTAGGCTACAACTTTCATGTTTTGACTTTTGCTTGAATCCAAATGAATCTTGGTGAGAAAGTGGGGCAATGTTGGGAAAAAATTAGGGTTTTTCATAACTTAGAAAAATTCTAAGTTATGAAAAATTCTCATTTCAAACCCTAATTTGCATTTTTTGATTTCTTGGTGATCAAGTTTCACGATTTGGCATGTTTTGATGAAAAATGAATCTTGACTCTTGATTTTGACCAAAAAGTCAAAGTTTGACTTTTCAGTATACAGTCAAAATTGATCAATTGACTGGGAAATTCAACTGTCAATCTTGTGTACTTGGGATATTTTGAACTTGTTGAGCATGTCAAGACAATTCCATGGGGTCCTTGAGTCCATATGTGAGTTTGGTTTGCCATTGGCTAGGTCAAACAGTCAAAAATTGCCTTTGTGCAGTCAAAACCCTAAAAATGACCATTTTGCCCTTTTGGTGATCTGATCAAATTTCTTGTGGAATTGTGATCCAAAATTGATCAAATGATCCATGTGAGTTCATAATGTTGATGTGGGTCAATTTTTATGAGATTTGACTGTCAATTGGCCACAGTTGACTTTTTCCCCAATACAGCTGATTTCTAGGTCAACTGTCCAATTGACTGGGCAAAATTTGGAATCAAGACTTGAAACTTGGTATGGATAAACTTGGGAGACCAATATGAAGCATGAAAGTCATCCTAGGTATTTTAGGTCAAAACATCTTTGTGCAAACACAAACCCTAATTTGGGTCAACAGTGCAAGGAGAAGTCTTGAGCAGATGAAACCCTAACTGGATCTTGATCTCCAAGGGCTTTGTGATGAGAAATCAATGAGGAATGGGAGGGAAAATTTTGGGATACAACAGAAGGCAACATTGTAGGATACCTTAGCAATTTGTCGTAAGGGTCTAAGATCATTTATTGAAGGTAACAGCGAAGGGTCATCGAGGGACTATGATCTTGTAATCGAGGGTCTTTGCTAAAGTATCCCACGTTCGAGGGGCGTGCTGTTTTTATCTTAGGAAACAAGTGAGGTTAGCCCTAGAGGTGCAAGTGTGCAAGTGTTTTGATTTCATGCATTTTTATATTTGAATTATGGTTTTCTACTTGCTGATTTTATGTCTTCGCCATACAAACCCTAATTACTAGAATTTTATATTGAAATCGATAAATTGCGGAAATGTAAAGTTCTACGCTATTACATCATTTACGGATTGGGATACAAATTTACAAATGGGGGAGCAAGTAAATAAAAACCTAATTTACTATTACAACCATATTGAACTTGAATAAATAATATACAAGAATGTGAGATAATATACAAGGAAAAGAAAATTATTTTTGTTTGGATTCTTTGTATGAAAGTGTTTATCTTAATTAAACTAAAAAGAAAATAGTTAATTGAAACTAAGTTAATTTAAATTGATTTAATGAAAGCTAAACCTAAGTTAATAAAAATAAAATTAAAACAAAAACTAAGTCTATATTAATGAAAAGAAAAGGAATTTATTAAGGAAAATATTTTTGGATCTTTTAGTTTTTTAGAAGAAATAAGATAAAAATACACTAAATATACAAATGATAAATATAAAATATTCTCTTATATCATTTTTGATTAATAATAATAATAATAATAATAATAAAAATAATAATGAAAAATAAAAATGTAAAAGAAAATAAAATAAAAATATAAAAAGTCAAGAGGGTGTGAAAATGATTTGGGGTGTAAGTGTGTAAAATTGTTTTTGTTTGACTTTAGGCCCAAAAGTGTTTTGTTTTTGCAATCAGAAAAAACAAAAAAACAAAAAAAAAAGTTGGGCTGCATGGTGTTAGTAATGCAGCGGGTGAGGAAAATTAAAATCACAAGGCCCAAAGGGCCCATGTGCGCTACCTGTTGGACAAAAATGAAGCAAAAAAATGTTAAGAAATAAAACAAAAGGTCCATGGGGTTCGAACCTAGGACCTTATAGGGTAATGCCTTACACGCGCGCTCTCTACCACTGGGGTGGCTATATATCCAGTATTATAAACAAAACCATAGATATATATTACCAAAACAGTTCTAGTGACAAACTTCATCTTCTTCCTTGCACCATCCAGAGCTTCTACAACTCATTCATTTCTCAACCATTCTCAAAAGTATGAACATCAAACTTATTAGAAATTTCATCATGATTCCAGAAATGTAAATAACTTAAACAATGGCTTAAAGATGAGCATGGATTTTAACTAGTACTAATTCTAACCTATTTTTTTTATAGAAAATCCAAGTTCAAAATTCTCACTACTCAAGCAACATAAATGAATTCTAAGGACATGGCTAGTTTTAGGGCTATGATATCTACATTTTATCTTTGAAATTGGAAAGCTAATGATGCATGTATGAAGATTTCAAAAGTCAGAAAACTTACCTTGAAAATGGAATTCGTGTTTTGAGTTTGAGCTTGTTTCAAGGTGCTGTAATGCTCAGGTTAGCTTCCTTGAGTCCCTAGGAAGCTAATGCAATGCTAGCTTAAATGGAGAGTGGCTGAAATGGTCTAGAGAAGTCAAGTTGCAGACCTCTATTTTTGGTTATGGTAGATGAGGAAGATGGTGTTACAATTATATTTCAGGTATTGGGACAACCTCTATATGTGTATTAGAATCTTTGTGATTGATTAAAACTAAAAACACACGAGTAGATTTTGTGTTTCAAGTTTCTTGGCCAGAAATGACAAAAATGGAGGTTTGTGTGAAGTTTTGAGTTTCAGGGAGTTTTGGGATGCTTGAGGGCTTATGAACTCGTGTTTTAGCTCATAAATGGTGTTTTTATTTATAAGCAAGAAGTTTGGATGCTTGGAGAAGTCAGAAATCAAGAATCACATGTTTGTGAATTTGCCTTGTTTTTGAAGCAACATTGATGAACATGGTTCCAATGCTTGTACCAAGATATCTATAGTGGTTTAACACTTTAAACATGTTTCTTATGGCCTAGTAGGTTAAGAGTGTTCAAAAGAAACAAGTTAGAGGCTTAAGAAATTGACTTTGTGATTAAAGTAATCGTTACAAGAATAGAATGGTTACTTTCTTCCCAAAGTGGCAATTTGGTTTGGATAATGGCTCAATCAGTTGTTTAAACCATTAATTATGGAGTGAAACATAAGTTTGAGGCCCACAAAGCAAATATTATGCAGCATGGCTATGGATTTGGTCAAGTGTTCATCATAAAATTGACTTGTAACTCAAGTTTGAAACCCTAACTTCATTTCTTCGATTCTCCTAGCTCAAGAATGATCTTAATGAGTTATTTGACATTTTAAAAAGCTTGGAACATACTATTAATCCTTCATGTTTTTCATTTTTGAGGAATCAATTTAGAACTATGTGAAAAATTTCCATGAAGTTAGGTCAAAAATCTGCCTAAGTTAGGTCAAATTTTCACTGTGTTTTAAGAAAAAGTGCACGACTTCATGAATTTATAACTAAATCCAAGAATTTCTAGGACTTGATCAGTAAATAAACGTTGTAGATCTCATCAATATCTACAACTTTCATGTTAGAATTTTTCTTTGAATCATCTTGCATCTTGATGAAAAGTTGGCATGAAGTCATGAAAAAATAAGACTTAAAACACTTAGAAAATTTTCTAAGTCTTGAAAATGTTGACTTTTTCCAAAGACTTTTGAATTTCTTGATTTATTGATGATAAAGTTTCAATTTTTTGAATGAATTGATGAAATGTGATCTTTGAAACTCAATTTTGATCAAAAAGTCAAAGTTTGACTTTTGGTGTATCAGTTGACTTTTCATCAGTTGACTAAATTTAAACTATCAATCAATTGATCTTGAGAAATGAATTGAGATATTCAATTAGGTCAAAATGTTGCATTTGAATCCTTGAGATCATGTTTCAAACCAATAATTCATGTATTATATTAAAAGTCAAAGATTAACCATTCTTAGTCAAAACCCTAATTTTGACCATTTTGCCCTTTTGGTGATTTGAACAATTTTCTTGGGGAATTGTGATCCAAACTTGATCAATTGATACATATGACCTCAAAATGTTGATATTGGTCCAAAATCTTGAAGTTTGACTGTAGGTTGACCACATTTGACTTTTTACCCAATATAGTTAATTTTAAGTCATCTGATCAATTGACTGAGCAATTTTGTGACCCAAGACTTGAAACTTGACATGAACAATCTTGAGGGTCCATAATGATCCATGAAAGTCATTTGAAGTATTAGAAGTCCAATTTTCCTTGTGCAAATTCAAACCCTAATTTGAGGTATCAGTGTTGAGGAGATGGCTTGACCTAGTCAACCCTTGTGCAAGCTTGAGCTTTTGAAGATCTTTGTGAGAAATGTCTTGAGAAAAGAGAGGGAAAATTTTGGGATACAACAACTTCCCCTGTTCAATCTTCTTAAACCTGAAGAGTTAGATTGGCGAGTCTGCCATTCGTGACTTGAAGGTGGAAGATGATTGAACACCAAAGTGCCTAGAAATTTGCACTCGACTATGTGTTAGTTGATTGTGTCGAGAATGGGCTTAAAGATGCCATTCAGAGAAGTGATGAAGAGTTTGTCGGAGATGGGCTTACAGATGCCATCCAGAGTGACTGTTGATAGAAACTGAAGGAAACATCAGAATAAATCTTTGGTCGATTTATACTAAAACAACAAATGTCTTTTGCTTGTTTTCAACTAGAAGAAGTAAATCTAACCCAAAAGAGGTTTTTGTTCGCCTATATTTAACTGGAATAAGTAAATATAAAACCAGAAGAGGTCTGTTGATTTCCTATATTTAACTGGAAGAATTAAATCTAATCATAAGAGCTCTGTTGATTGCCTATATTTAACGGGAAGAAATAAATCTAACCAGAAGAGGTCTGTTGAGTGCCTGTCTTTAACTGGAAGAAGTAAATCTAACCCAGAAGAGGTCTTTGTTCGCCTTTCTTTAAATGGAAGAAGTAAATCTAAACCAGAAGAGGTCTGTTGATTTCCTGTCTTTAATTGGAAGAAATAAATCTAACCCAAAAGAGGTCTTTGTTCACCTGTCTTTAACTGGAAGAAGTAAATCTAAACCAGAAGAGGTCTGTTGATTGCCTGTCTTTAACTGGAAGAAATAAATCTAACCAGAAGATGTTTTTTGATTGCCTATCTTTAACTGGAAGAAACAAATCTAACCAAAAGAGGTCTGTTGATTGCCTATCTTTAATTGGAAGAAATAAATCTAGCCGGAAGAGGTCTATTGAATGCATGTCTTTAACTGGAATAAGTAAATCTAACCATAAGAAGTCTGTTAATTGGCTATCTTTAACTGGAATAAATAAATCTAACCAAAAGAGGTCTGTTGAATGCCTGTCTTTAACTGGAAGAAATAAATCTAACCAGAAGAGGTCTTCTGTCTTGGTGATTGATTTTTTCTGCAAGGAAGAGGGTTAGTTGCATGCAGATGTATGCATGGCGTAATGATGTTCTCAAAATAAATGAGGTTATGTTGTATGCATTTGTCATGTATTTTCTATGATGTATGAATGTTAATGAAATGTATCTTTGTCTAGGAAAATAAATCCTTGACAAATACTGGAGAGTGTTGGGAAGTAAAATCCCGGAATACCGTTGGAGATGAAGAGCGTATGTATCTTCGAATTTGTTTAGAGTGTTCTGCTGGGGACTCCTGTCTCATTATTTTAAGGAAATTCTACGAGGAATATCGATTTTTGCTTGAGGGGTAGAGTTCAGGAACCTTGGTTGTCCTTTACTCTACTGGGGAATTATAACTTGACTAGGGAAAAGGAAAGTTAGCTGGTTAGAAATGACAATGACCAGAAGTTTAAGAATATAAAATTCTCTGAATTTTATAATTCTAAAGGAATAAGCCATGAGTTCTCTTATTCCTGGAAAACTCAGGGGGATGGAATTGTTGAACAAAAGACTAGAGTCATACAGGAATCAACTAGAGTCTTGCTTAGTGCTAAGCAATTACCATTTGAGTTTTGGGCTGAAGCTATGAATACTGCATGCTATATTCATAACAGGGTCACTTTTAGAGGAGGTACTACTACTACTACTACTCTCTATGAGGTATGGAAATGAAGGAAACCTAAAGTTAAATACTTTCATATCTTTGGAATTAAATGCCAAATCTTTACTGATAAAGATCAAGTGGACAAGAAGGATTCCATAGGGGATGAATGAATATTTATGGGCCACTCTTCAAGCAGAAGAGCTTATAGAGTTTTTAACTCCAGAACTGGAATGACAATGGAATTTATAAATGTGACAATTGATGATTCAATTGCTGAAGAGAAGGTGGATGTTAGAGACGATGTTAGAACATCCTATGTGCAAACTGATGGAGCACTAAGGGAGTAAATTTGTGAATTCACAAGCACTAAATCATTGAATTCTGAATCCAGCAAAGGTCTATTTACTGAAGGACAAATAGAGAAATCCAAGAAAATGACTACAATTCACTCTGATAAAGGAAACATAACTTAATAAAATATGAAGATAACAAATACTGATGGATGTTTTGCCTTGAGGAATACTTTGTGTTTCTGAATCAGTAAGAAGCAAGAATGTGCTTCTTGGTATACTATTAGAGTTGAAGGTAGTGAAAAAAATAGAAAGTTTCTCTGAACTGGTTTTGAAGAGACATGATGTCAAGAAGGATATCATGACATTTCATAGTGAAGATCCGAGTTCCTTCAGATATATCATTCAACATGGATGGAACAAGGACCTTTGTAGTTGTAATCAACTTATCAAGAATCTCATTAAATGGAAGGTTGTGACTTTGGAGCATATGGATAACAAAGAACAACTTACTGTTCTAAAAAACAGTGGGGTTGTAACTTGTATTATTAAGGAGTTATAACAATTATACATATGAAGGAATGCAACTAATACTATATCTTTCCTCTATACTCTGAGGCATGACATGCCTGGACAAATTTCTACTGAGAAGGGATGTAAGGAAGGTTTTCTGCAAGATAGTGGGACTGACTACAACAACAAGGAATGCAGAAGACTATTTGACAGGGGGAAGAGGTGGAAGACCACTTGAATCTGACCAAGAGTGTGTATTTCCATCTGATTTTTGTGCTTCCATTTGTGGTATTGCTGGTGTGCAATATCTGTGCTTTCACTGCATGTGTATATTTACTTTAATTTTTGTCATATTTTGGCTAAAAAGGGGAGTAAAATGTTAGTGTGATTTGTGTGTCCTGATGTTACATCACATGGCTTGACATATTGATTTATCATTATGATAAGACTATGTGTTACTGTTTTTGGGAGGTTATTTATCGTGGTTGCTTATGCAACTATTCAGGGGGAGCATGATAGTTTGTCATGCTTGGTTGTGCTAAAGTTGATGTTGCTTCTGTTGTTCTGCTGCATGTGCTATAATATAGGGGTTTTCCCGTGATGGGAAAGACTAAGTCTATATGACAGGGGGAGTAATAAACCTTTCTAATTATAAAAGCTTTTATTGAGATGCGTTGTTCTTTTACAAAGTTTATATGGTTTTAATTAACTTGTGTTTAAGGTTTTATTCCTCCTTCTAGATTTTTGTGCAAATGTTGTTTTAGCCAAAACTTGCCAAATAGGAAGATTATTAGGTCTGTAATTTTATGGTTGGGAACAATTTTGGTAAAACAAAGAGTTGACAACAATTTTATCAAGACATATTTCATTTGGAAAACATGTATTTCATCCTAATGTTGAGCAAGATGTCATAACATCTTGACCAACTTTTACGACAGAGTCTGCTGGTACTTATTTGACATATGTTCTATCAGATGTTGTAACATGTTGTAACAGAACATCATGATAGTACAAATGGTATGTAACCTTGAATATTTGATTGAAAAATATGAGTTTCTAGAAGATTCTAGTACTTATAAGCGCAAGCAATCAAGGGTTTTTTTAGGAACATGTGCATATTTGATTTGTTTCATAAAAAGGATCTTTGAGACTTTTTAGGAAACTTTTAAAGATTTGTTCCTATTATTATGGAGAAGATTTTGCATGGATTTGCAGCTGAACATTGGATTTGATTGAAGACTCCATGCTAGTATAATCCTAATTGCAGAAGTCTATTTAAGGAGTCTTACTAGACCTAGTTTTAAAAATCATTGTTTTTATTGAAAAACCGTGTGCAAATAAGGGTTTAGGGTTTGGGAGTTTCTTAGTTTCTCTGTGTGTTTTTGTATGTCCTCGTGTATCTTTTGATGCATTTGAGTTGTCTAATTGTTACTTGTTTATTAAGTTATTGTTCTACTCTAAGCTTTTAAGCAAAGAGTTAAGTATTGTTCTTAGTTAAGCTTTTAAGGAAAACTATGTATTCTGGTATTGGAAGAGTAATCTTCTTTTTGGTTTCTTGAGTCATTCCCTAGGATTGGGATTGTTTGATATCACTATGGTGATAGGGAGTGAGAGGGGTTCTCATATTTAGGAGGTTCCTAGGTAGAAGTTGTAGTGGGTAAGGATTACGTGAGAAGTTGTAAATTAGGATTGTTTAGATTTTAATTGATACTATTGATAGTGGATTTCCTTCCTGGGTTGATAGCCCCCAGAGTAGGTGAAGTTTCACTGAACTAGGTTAAAAATTAATTGTGTTCTTTAAATTTCTGAAATTTATTTTATGCATAATCTGTCTATTTTTAGCAAGTCTGTTTGTTGTCAACAAATATTATAACATCTTTCGTGACATTGTATATTGTTGAGACATCAGTCTTGACTTCTATCATTGCAAGTGCCTGAATTTCAAAAACAAAACACTTGCATCCGAAGACATAAAGATGTGATAAATTTGGTTTTCTACCTTTAAGAAGTTCATAAGGAGTTTTGTTTAAAATAGGACGTATAAGTATCCTATTTAAAACATAACAAGTCGTGCTTATCGCATCGGCCCGAAAATATTTTGGTAGACCACCTTCATTGATCATAGTTCTTGCCAACTCCTCTAAAACTCTGTTTTTGAGCTCCTTGTGGAGTTCTTGGAGCAGAAAAATTATGTTCAATGTCATGTTTATCACAAGAATACTTAAAGAGGTGGTTTTCAAATTCACCTCCATGATCGCTTCGAATATCTACAATGTTTGAAGTCATTTTATTTTGGGGCAACTTTGCAAAACTAGTGAAAGTCGAAAATGTTTCATCTTTACTATGAAAAAAGATGGTCCAACAAAATCTAGAATAATTGTCTACAATAACAAAACCATAGTAATTACCACCTAAGCTTTTAGTCCTTGAGGGACTAAAAAGATCCATATGGAGAAGCTTAAGAGGTCTAGAAGTTGAAATAATGTTTTTTGATTTAAAAGAGACTCTTGTTCGCTTTCCCATTTGACATGCATCACATAGGTGATCTTTTGAAAATTATATTTTTGATAGACCATTAATTATATCTTTTGTGACCACTCTACTGTAAATCAAAGTTGACATGTGCTAAGCGTCTATGCGATAACCAAAAGTCTTCAATAATGGTTACTAAACACTTAGTGCTTGTCAATGATGTTGGAAATCTACCAAAAACTATGATGAATTTCTATCAATATTGATGAACAAGATTGTTATCACCATACAATGAGAATAAAAAATAAAATAAAATTAAAGAAGAAAAAATATTTAGGGTTTCTGCAGAGTTACTCTATGTCCATAAACTGTGGAACACTATCTTATTCACTTGCAAATGTATATTTTGTGAATACAAGTTTATTACAAAAATAGGGGTTACTCCTTCTATTTATAGTTTTAGGTTAGCTTGCTCCCTAAGACAAAAATCACAAAACTAGAAAAATCCCAAAATACCTATTTTAGAACTAAATCAAATCTGTGTGTAGCAACTCCTTCGACACACCTAACACAACTAATTCGACACACCTTGTGCCAAGCAACAACCTGCTTCAACAAAAGGAATTACACATTTAAAACACCACCTAATTCATTGTGTTTAAGATATCTATATTCATCATAACTCTTAGTCTTTTAAATACTTTGACTTGCACACCCTTTGTCATGATGTCTGCAATATGATTCTCAATTCTGCAGTGTTCCAAGTCTGTCTTCCCATCTGCTACCTGCTCTCGAAGATAGTGGAAGCTCATTTCTATGTGCTTGCTTCGACCATGTGCTATCAGGTTCTTCGCCAGATTGATAATTGACATGCTGTCGATCTTCATGGTAATTGCTCCATGATCTTTCCCTGTGATTTCTTCGACCAAGTTCACCATCCATGTATCTTGACATGCACAAAGAGAAGTAGCTATGTACTCTGATTCTCATGATGATAATGCCACAACTGGTTCCTTTCTTGAACTGCAAGCAGCTGGTGCTCCGCCTAGCATGAACACATATCCTGCTGTGGATTTTCGATCCTCAACATCACTACACCGACTTGAATCAATGTACCCCACTAACTTGCATTATTTTCCTTTATCATCTCTGGGAAAATGAATTCCATAGTCGAGAGTTCCTTTCAGATACCTTAATATCCTCTTTGCTGCTGCTAAATGTGATACATTTGGCTTCTGAATGAATCTACTCACCATACCTACACTGTATGCTAAGTCAGGCCTTGCATGACAAAGGTATTGTAATGACCCAATAAGTATTTTGTATTGGGTTGGGTCAACATCATCTTTTGCATCTTTCTACATTTGAAGTCTTGGTTCTATAGGTGTCGAAGTCGAGTTGCATTCTTCCATCTCAAATCTCTTGAGAATTTCACTTGCATATATTTTTTGATGCATCATCAAACCTCTACTTATCTTGTATAATTCAATGCCAAGATAATATGAAATGACACCAAAATTAGACATTTTGAATTCCTTAATGAGATCACCTTTGAAGTCCTCGATCTCACTTTTGCAGCTACCTGTTATCAACAAATCATCGACACAGAGACACAGTATAAGAAGTTCACTATTGCTTCTTATTACATATACTCCATGTTCAGTTGTGAACTTCACAAATTCCTTCTCCCTAAGGAAACTATCTATCTTCTTATTCCAAGCTCTTGGAGCTTGCTTCAATCTATACATGGCCTTATGTAGCTTGTACACCTTTCTCTCTTTGACATGCTTCACAAACCCAAATGGTTGTACAACAGAAAATTCTTCGTCTAAGGGTTCATTTAGGAATACACACTTTACACCCATCTTACATATGTGCCAACTATTATTTCTACTAGACCTACATCCAACCTGAATGTTTCAATTCTAGCCACAGGTGCAAAGACTTCATCAAAGTCAATTCCTTCCTTCTGGAGAAATCCTTTCGCCATAAGTCTTGCCTTGTGTCAAGTTACTTCCCCTTTGGGATTCAACTTCACCTTTTATTCCCACTTTACATCAATTTCCTTCTTTCCTTTAGGCAATTCTACAAGGGACCAAGTGTTGTTGTCTTCGATGGACTTCACTTCTTCATTCATTGCTTTCACCCACTTTGAATCTTTCAATGCTTCAGTTTCATTGACAGTTTTGACATCTTCATAGAAAGAATAATGTACCAGCTCAACTTCATTACCGGCCACATTATCTGATGTAATAACACAATCTTGCAACCTTGCAGTCATGTGTCTTGTACTTTGAGATCTTCTTGGTCCTGGTTGATCTATAACTTCCTCTTGTCGAACTTCTCTTTCGATTTCAACTACTGGTTCTTCAAATAATATTCTTACTGAATCTTTCTTGACATTTTCTGTCCAATTCCATTCCTTAAGCTCATCTATGACCATGTCCTTGCTGATCACAATATGCTTGTTCACTGGGTTGAACAACTTGTAACCTCTCGTCAAATGATATCCTACTAGGATCATCTGACTCGACTTGTCATCAAGTTTTCTTCCCAACTGATATGGCACATGTCTATGTGCAATAGATCCAAATACCTTCAGATGACTCAGTCTAGGCTTCACACCAGACCAATATTCTTCTGGAGTTATTCTTTCTAGCTTCTTCGTTAGACATGTGTTCAAAATGTATGTTGTAGTTGACACAACTTCACCCCAGAACTTTTTAGGTAAATGATTGCCTTTCAACATACTTCTCACCATATTCATGATGGTTCAATTCTTCTTCCTATGTGCAATTCCATTTTTCTTTGGAGTGTAGGGTGGAACCACCTCATGCACAATCCCTTCTTTTTCGCATAGTTTGTCAAAATATTTCAACACATGCTCTCCACCACCATTAGTTCTCAAAACTTTGAGCTTTTGACCACTTTGTCTTTCGACCATAGACTTAAACTTGGAAAATACCTCGATCACTTCACTTTTCTTCTTGATCATGTAAGTCCATAGTTTTTGACTAAAATCATCTATGAATGTAACAAAGTATTTGTTACCTCCATTAGAATCTACCTGTATTAGTCCATATACATCAGAGTATATGATTTCAAGAATAGCCTTCGACTTGCTTCCTGCATCTTTGTTAAAGTTGTTCTTGTGTTGCTTAGCCTGCACACATTCCTCACACACCTCGTTTGGAATTTCGATTTATGGCAACACTGAAACCATATTTCTTCTTTTCAAATCTCTGATGTCTTTTAAGTTAAGATATCCTAGTAAATAGTGCCATATCCATTCATCTCTGCTAGTTGCAGTCAAAAGGCACTTGTGCTCCATCACATTAAGTTCAATATTGAAGGTTCTATTTTTAGACATGGGAGCCTTCAAGATTAACCTTCCATTTGCATTGACGACTCTCATCATCTTGTCTTTGATCGACATTTTGTAGTTCTTTTCGATCAGCTGCCTTATACTGAGAAAATATCTCTTCATGCCTGGTATGTACAACACATTGGAAATTATTGACCTCTTTCCATCTTTCCACATAATTACATCATCAATGATACTTTAAACCGCTAGGGTATTTTCATTTGCGAATTTCATTGTGTTCTTCATCGAGGGTTTTCTGTTGACAAACCAATCTTTCTTTCCAGTCATGTGTGATGATCATCCTGAATCCAAGTACCATTGGTCCTTGAATCTATCTTCATCTCTTGTCGTGAACATCAACATCATCTTCTTCTTCATGTTTTGCAAACTTTGCATCGCTTTCTTGATTCTTTCGCTTTTCTGGACAATCACTAGAATAGTGACCATACTTTTGATAATTGAAATATTGAATGTGACACTAGTCAGACTTTCTACCACCAACTCTTCCTCTATTTGCAACACTACCTTTTTGGTTGCCTTGGTATGATCTTCTCTAATTCGACATGTTTTCTTTGTGCTGGTTTCTTCTACCAGTCAGATTCTTATAGCCACATTTACCTTTGTTATCGAACCACTTTCCTTTTCCTTTCTTATCTTTTGTTGATTGAGCCTACAAAGCCATATCACTTTTCGACTTGCCTGCAGCTCTCTAAGCCATTCTTAGTTTATGAGATTAAAGCGTCCCTTGAAGCCCTTCTTTCGACAAAGTTGTCATTTCCTTCGACTCTTCTATGGCAACTAACACATGGTCAAACTTCAGAGCCAAATATCTTAAGATCTTTGAAACAACTGATCTTGTTGTTAGCGTCTCCATAAACCTTAATTTGATTCACTAGTTTCGTAACCCTAGTGAATAAATTATATATACTTTCGCTATCTTCCATCTGAAGCATTTCATACATTCTTTTGTGACTTTGTAACCTCACCTCTTTCACCTTTTATGTACCTCCAAAATATTTCTTAAGAATCTCCCAGGCTTCTTTTCCAGATTCTACATCACTAACCTTTTCGAAATTGTCTGTATAGCGATAGAAATTTTTAAGACTAAGCCATTGGATTGACTAGACTTACACAATTCAAAATAAAAATCTCCACCGCGCTTTATTGTTTCCAAAGGAATGAGAAAAGAGCGAGTAACCCAAAAAGAGGGGGAAAAATTCAAGGTAAAAGGGTTGGTTATGCAAAGGGAAGGTATTAGCACCATAAACATCTACGGTACTCCGCAGGAACCTCTTTGTAAAAAAATTGTATATTTTGTCTATAAAATGTTGTATGAAAAATAGATGGTGGAGGTGAGAAAAGAAGTATTTTTTATGACTTTTTCACCCATCGCGGTTGTGAACCTTTAGTGCCTACGTACCACCTTTCATGCAATAGGGGATCAGGGCGCACGTAGTTCCTCTTTTAAAATTTTAAAACACAAGTGTGTTGGTTAACTTTATGAGATAAGACATCATCGTCATTGTCCGTGTGGAAAACATACTTACTACCTACAATCATGAAAAAGGAGAATTTGCATCATCTCAAAGTGAAAGATATGGCTTGGATTTTAAAATCAGCAATGCCTCACTCAACACCCAAGTGAAAAATATCTCTCTTTACTACATATTGTAGAAGTATAGCTGTTTACATCACTACAAGGATTGACAAGAGTCCACTCTTTTGAGAAAAGTTTTAAAGTAAAAAGCCAAAGTGGCAAAATAGTTTGAAATGAGATTGATTGACTTTTAGGCTTCTCACAAAAAATGTCAAGGTATTATTAAGTTGATTGAAGTTTATTTATGAAAATGTTTTGAAAATGCATGGACCTAAGTCCAAGTTTATTATGAAAGGGATTCAAGTTTAAAAACAAGAAGAGTTTTCAAAAGGAGGAAGAAGATTTTTGAAATTGAAGAAGATGGGAGGAGAAGAAGAGACTATCCTAAAGCATAAGGTAAAAGCTAAGGATAAGAACCATCTAACCAACAAGAAGCCAATTTTTGACATTACGAGCCAAGATAGAATTCCCATTATTTGGATTGAAACCAAGAAAGCAAAGATACTAGACCTCTTGAGAAAACCAAGCTTTAAGTGTATTAAGTCTTCACAAAAATTGGACAGAGTAACGATTGTATACGGGTGAATTCCAGATTACAAACAAAGAATGTAATCGCAATAACCTACACACAAAACAAAAAAACAACCCAATGTCTTGAGGTAAACCTCAAGAACTCCAGACAAAATATCAATTAATACCACAATTTCTACAACATAGGCCAAGGTTTCTAATCCTAAGTCCAAGAAGTCCAATACTCCATAATGCCAAGGATAGTAACAAAATAGTTCAAGTAACATTAAAGTTTTTTATGGTTCATGTTATTTATTAGGTGTCTTAAAAATAAAGGCTCAAGTGAGCAAAATAAAATGACAAGAATATAAATGCCCAAGTGAGCAAAGATGAAAAGTAGGATGAAATGTAATGCTTAAAGTAAATGGTACATAAAGCATAAAAAATAAAAGTATAAAGTAAAATCAATTATTAATAATTAGTGGTTAGTTGGAAGACCATCTTGAAACTTGCATTTAGAACTCATTAGAGGATTGGTAGAACCAAAGCCTCCACACAACAAGTTGCATTTGCTTTTTGTCAAGTATATCATCCATTTGGAATCCTCACAAGTACCATTTAATGATCAACGATGTTTAAGTGATCTGCGTTGACCAAAAGTGTTGTAGATCCATTAGAGGATTGATAGAACCAAGGCCTCCATACAACAAGTTGCATTTGCTTTTTGTCAAGTATATCATCCATTTGAAATCCTCACAAGTACCATTTAATGATCAACAATGTTTAAGTGATCCGCGTTAACCAAAAGTGTTGTAGATCCATTAGAGGATTGGTAGAACTAAAGCCTCCACACAATGAATCTCAAAGTTATTGGATCAAAGGGATCAAATTAACATACTTGGGCTTGCAAACATAGATTTGTGCCACAAATGATCATTTATTCGAAACGAGACAAAATTTAGCGATATTTTAAGCAATCGTAAGTGGACTTATATAAAAGTCGCACCTATTTTGAGGTCGGTCAATAGCAATCTATGCACCATTTATCTCGAGACATGATATAAAGATCATGCTCCAATAACACTTAGTGCAATAAGAAAGGGATGAGATGAAGAGGAGTGGGAAAGAGTACAAACCACATTTGAATTAAATTTTAATTAAACTATTATTAAAATCATTCAACCATTTTTATGGAGTTAGACTCAACACCATGGATCTAATGATGTTAACAAAGTTCATAATAAAAAATTCAACCCAAGATCAGCCAGAAAATAATCACAAAATAATATTGCATTTAATATATTAATTAAAAAAGTTTTAAAAAGTTTTAAAATAGAAATAAAAGAGAAAAATATCAACTATGTTCAAATTAATCAAGAAATAAAAAGTAAGACCATAGAAAAATCAGAAAAGGACTCAAATATTTTTATAAATTTTTTGGTAATTTTTTAAAAGTCAGAAACTATTTTTTTAATAAAAAAAATGAGTAAAATAACCAAAAATGAAAAAAAAAAATACCAAAGTCAGAAATAAAAAATAAATGAGGTCAGCAATATTTGCACAATATCATTGGATCATTCCATAATTTTTTTCAGAATTTAAAAATGTATAAAAGTATTTTTAATCATTTAAAACAAATCAAATAAAGTGAAAATTTATAAAAAATATCAAAACACAAAATAAAATTGTAAAAAAATAAAAATCAGAAATAGAATAATTAAAAATATTTTTCGTAATTTTTTTCAGATTTTTTGGACTAAAAATAAATTTTCTATGATTTTTTGAAGTTTAAAACAATTAAATATAAAAATCAGAAAATAAAATAAAAACCAAAAAGACGTGGACCAATGGATGAGAGTCAAAACGCGTTAGTAATCAAATCCAAGGGACCTGCCGCGCTGTGCATATCATTGTCATTAGTGAATAAAACACTGAATCACTTATTAAATCAAAAAAAAAAAAAACAAGTGGCGCGCCTTCATTGGTTGGAAGATGACACGTCGGTCATCTTCAACCTCCAGCCAACATGAATTGCAGGTCTCTCAAACTGTAAAATCAGAAGCTCAGACCTATGTCATTCGCTTCGTCTCTTCAAGACGAAGACAACCACACCTTCGCGACAAATTTATATGAATTGTAGCTCAAGCAATTTGGAAGGAAAGTTTTGAAAATGGATTTGAAATTTCATGGTCAAAACGTGTTTCCAGATAAAAGTAAGTGTTGCGAATATAACCATGGCATGATAGCATCACAATGATATCAAAGCTTTGAAGAATTGATGGGGAAATCTACCTATTGTAGTTGAGTTGCAGAGCTATGAAACTGGACTTCTATGGAGCAATATAGGGCATGATTCTTGAAGGTAATTGTATGGTTAGCTTCAGGAAAGATCAAGAAAGGTGAATTGATATAAAAATTGGATTGGAAAAGGCTTGAATACTGATTACGAAGTTACAGAAAATTGAGTTATGGAGCAAGTTTGGCAGGGTGATTCTGGCTATCCAAGCATGAAAAAATGGATGGGATAGTTCATGTATTTATATGAGAAGCAAATGGCATCAAAAGGAAGAGTGAATGATGCATTTTGGAGGGAATTCGTGCAAACCTGATGCACGAGTGAAGTGTGATCTTATTTTTACCAAAACTCATCCAATATTTGCATTTTGAGGTGCTAAACACTTCTAGCAAGTTTGTTAATCAAGTTTAAATAAAAAACACACATAAATCTTTTGAATAGAGGCTACATTATGGATTTCAAAATTCTGACTTGGTGAGAAATTCAGTTCCAAGTTACCAATTTCAAAACAATGGCATTTCTAACTCAAGGGGTCTTATGGCATGATTATTGATGCTTTAGAAAGATGAGGTTACAAGCTTTGCAATGGAAAAATAATGGAGTTAAATGGATGCTTGAGCTGAAAGTTGCATTGAGTCAAAGTTGGGGAAAAAGGGTTGACTTTCCATACTTAGAAATATTTCAAAATTTTCTTCAAAAGTGACCTATAATATCTTGCATCCAAACATGGCCTTCCACTTTGAATTTGCTCTTGACCAAAAAATATGGCATGAAATTGACCTCTTGGAAGACATTTTGAAACTTGAAACATTCAAAATATCCAAAAATTGAGAGAGTTATGAATTGTTGTAGTTGGCAAAAAATCATGAAATGACCTATAATCTTTTGTATCCTTAGGGAATCTTCCATCCATTTTCTCACTTTGCACACAAAAGAAGGAATAAAGATCACGTCCTCAAGATCATTATGGAAAAACAGTTGGCTCAAGGTGATAAAAATTGACCATGTTATGATCATTTGAAGTCACACATGAGAAAATGAGGGTTCATCTGGAAGACTTGTAATCTTTCTTCATCATCAAGTTTCTTCCACATGAAAAATCCTTAAAACATTTGAAGTGATTTGTTAATAACCCTTTGAAGAGAAGGATGTCTTTGGAATCACTCAAAAACACCAAAATATGAGAAAGATATATTTCTTTGAAGTTCAAAACACTAGCTCTTAAATCAAGAAAATGCTTTGAGGAATTTTGACAATTTTGAACAACCTTCTTGTACCAACACTCTTGCTTTATAAATAGAAGTGATAACGAGAAATCATATCATATAATTACTATGCTTTTTACCGATTTTTATAATACAATGAGTCGTCTAACTCCCGATTATTCTGAGTTTTTGTGTCTTTTCACAGGTACAACATGTGTCAACTCAAATCAGTGAAAAAAGGACCACATGAAGGAAGCTAACCAAGAAACAGAGGAGAAAGAACCAAATCTGCAAAGTCTGCAGATTTTGTAGCTGTGACGACCGTCACACCCTGTGACGACCGTCACACCCTGTGACGACCGTCACGCCTCCCCAACTAGAAAGAACGCTCGTCACACATCATTGACGAGCGTAATGCGCTATTTAAGCGCATTACGACTGTCACCCACCTGTGACGACCGTCACACGCGTAAAGAGGAACGTTATGAATTAGTGGAGACGTGGGCAACGTGAGGGAATAATTCTTCTCCTATATTTCCTCCACTCAGTAACCACGCATCCTAGTTTTGCTCCACTTAAGCCTTTTCCAAGATTTTCTCAACTGCAATATTTTCTCCTATATATATGTGGTAGTTCAATGGATGAGGGTCGAAGAATTTTTCCAGAGACCAAAGTTGCTGCTTTTCTACATTAAACTATATTATTTATTTTTGAACCATTTTCATTCGTACTGTAATTTTTATTTCCAGAATTAGTTTTTAGAGTGTTAATTCTTCATCTAAGAATTAACACAGTTATAGATTTCAATTGAATTGCAAGGAATTTGTAAGCATCCAAGATTACCACAACAACATTACTTCCAGGTTTTTTATGAAATTGATATTTATTTATTCTTGTGTTATGTCATTTATTTTTATGGATTATATTTTAAATTGCATAGTTATTAAATATATTATGTCCGGCTAAATTAATTGTACCGGTATGTGACTCCTAAGTACCGAAAGAATTCAGTGATACCTTGGCTAAAAACATTTATAAAACAATTTCTGGTTTCCAATTTCCATGTTTAATTTAACTACCCTTGTCACGAGAGTGAGAGGATAATTAACACGATTTTGCCACGAGAGTGGGAAATTAATTAAGGCAAGAACCTGCATGTGAGAGCTGGGGTTCAACCCAAATAGTGGTAACGAAACATTAATTTTTAAATACACGAGAGTGTTTTAATAAATTAATTAAACTCAAATTGTTTTCAAAAAGTGTTATTAAATTTAAAGTGCATCCACTAGGTTTAGTAGCATGACTTATTTCATGAACACGAGAGTGTATGTCTCAGGTTTTTAAACAATTCGTTTTTACCGAAATACTTTATATGCCAAGCGATTCACTGAATTCCCGAAGTCCGACTATCACATACCGGTATAAATATTACTATTATTTTTAATTAAACCATTTCCCCCCCTAAAACCAAATATTCATCTCTTAGTTAAACAAATTGTACCATTAGATCGTATGCGATTGATCCTCAGTTTATGTGGGTTCGATAATCATTTAAAACTAGAACGACTAAACTGTATACTTGCAGCTAGTATCCCAATAGACTCATAAAGTCCCGATCAAGTTTTTGGCGCCGTTGCCGGGGACTGATTAATCAATTAAGTACGATCCTTCTGTTGCACATTTAGACTAGGAAACAGAAACCCTCTTTCAATTTGTATGCCAAATACTCACTCCCGAAGCGAGTCTTTGCATCTACGAATCTTGTCCCAATTACTATGTATCACCCAAATTTTTTCTACAACCCCCACTCTGAGTATTTCAAGGAATCACAAGAATTCCATAAATCTGACCTCGAAATACTATTGGAGAATTTCAATGCATCACAGACTCATTCTCACCCGAATTACCTTTCCAACCACCAATCCCAACGTTTTGAGGAATCGCAAGAATATTATAATTCCAACCAAACTTATCCTCAACCAAATTTCCCCTACAATCACTATACCCAATATTTCGAGGAGACGCAAGTATCCTATAAATCCGAACTCGAAATATTACTGGGAAATTTTAATGAAATATCAATGATGACAAAGCGCTTTATGGAAACACAAAATGCGACTCTAACTCAATTTGAAGAATCATAAGAATCGCATGATTTCAACTTCGAAACATCAACGGAGGATTCCGATGCGACGCTAATTTACTCTAGGTTAGAATCTCTGATGGAGCACTTTGTAGAGACACAAACTGTCCAGAACGAGGAGTTTAGAAAACAAAGTCTTCAAAACAGTGAAAACCTTAGGCAACTGACCACTGTGGTTGAGTCGCTCGCGACCCACAACATAGCCTTAGAGACTCAAATCTCCCAGCTTGAACAAAACCCTCTAGGACCCTTCCCTGAGGAGAAATTGGATGTTGTAACAACCAGTGGTGAAAAACAAGTTGAAAATCCTAAGGAGAGTGATAATGAGTTTGAGGAGAGTAATGATGTGGACGAGGAAAGTTCAGACGAGAAAAGAGTAAAGATTGAGAAAAATCTTCCAACACCATCTAAAAGGGAGGTTGTAGAAGAGGTAGAAAAGGGAGCACCTATTGTTATGCCTCACCCCTATACCCCACCGTTTCCTTTCTCGAAAAGTTTTATGGAAGCTCAGATAGACTCCCAATCTAAAGCATATGTGGAGGTATTGGAAAATATCCACACTAATGCACCCTTGTTGGAAGTCTTGCATAAAAAGAGAAAATTAGAGGACCGTGAAACTAGGGATATAATTACTGTTAAGAAGGTAAGGTTAACCTTTGAGGTGGTGGATGAAATCACTAAGCCCAAACTTGAAAAGTTGATACTTAGGATAGATCCAGAACCACCACCACAAGTTCAGAAGAATGCACTACCCCACAAAAGAAAGAAAAGAAAAGGTGAGGGATATGTGAGATGGCTTGATAAGTGGCCATGGAAAACGACGATTACTAAAAGTTCAACCGAGGAGTCATTCTCGAGAGAACCACCATGAGTGCTTGCACTCCTGAGCCGTCAAGCTATCGACGTTAAACAAAGCGCTTAGTGGGAGGCAACCCACCTGTTTGTTTTTGTTATTATTTCGATTTTTTATTTATTTTTGATTTTCTATTGCGTTTCTACATTTATTTCTTTTAAAGCATTATTTTCATTATTTTGTTTTTTATTTTTTTCTAAGAATTTTAATACAAGTGCTGCTGATTTTCGAACAACTTTACAGGTTTTCTGAAAAAGTCTTTTTCTATCCTACCTTCTCCCCTGATTTGCTTTCCCCCTTTGCTATTTACTATGGAAACCACTTTTAGAGGCAGGAACCAAATGAGGAGGTTTGAGGAATTATCACACAGAAATATTGGTATGACCTTATATTATGATGAACCCACAATGGACACTTTAGGCATTAAGGATAATGTCCATTATCTGTTTAGCCAACTGGGGTGGGAAAAATCCCACATTAAATCTAGGTTTGTTACATACCGCGAGCTCACCCTTGAGTTTCTAAGCTCCTTAGTTCATATACCCGAGCGTGGTTTCGGAACTAGAAAGGGATTTATAGCCTTCAGGTTATTTGGTAGTGAATTTGCTTACACCCATAAAGAATTAGCCGACCTTCTAAGATTCCCTAGCGGGCCTTTTGCTTTTTCTACCACCCAGGCAGAGTTAATGGATTTTGAGCTAGACTATTTTTGGGGGACTTTAACCATAATTACCACCCTGAGCCGAATAGCATGGATAATAATGAAATACACAACCCCACTATCCGCTATTTTCATAAGATTCTAGCACATACCATTTTCGGAAAAGAACAGAACCGCACTGCCGTATCTAAAGATGAGATATTTTTGCTGCAGTGCATGACCCAAGGCCGACCTGTAAATGCAGTGCCATTCTTGATGCAGACATTTACCTGCATTTCTGAGAACCCTAGCAAGCCAATCATCATAGGAGGCCTGGTTACCATGATTGCTAACGCCCTCGGACTTAGATACCAGCTACATAGGTGCACACAATTTGGTTCAATCCGCCCTATGAACATTGATTTTTGTTTCCACCTACGAATAATAGGTAACCTAGGTCCTGCACCCTTCGATTACTTGATAAGGGACGAAGTAGTCACGGTATTTACACTTCCTAACCATGCCAAAACAAGTGCCCGCAATCGCGAAAATTGGCTGTATGAGCTTAACCCTCCCGTCCACCCTTCGACACCCCGAGACCCCTCCTGGTTACCATGATGGTAACAACATCGTAGATGATGTTGATGTCCCTGCAACAATAAAAGGAGATTATGCTAAAAATTTGAATAAGATCTTTTCTACGCTGGATGTTTACCAGACGGACATCAATAGAATCAAGAACGAGTTGCAGGATATGCGTATGGACGTGATAAGCTTAACTGATATAACTTTGGAACAATTTTATCACATACATGCAACTTTCAAAGACTTGAAGACGCGACTGGGATGAAGCAGCAGAATCAGCACTTATTTTTACCTTGTGTTTTATGTTTCTAGGCAGTTTATGATTTCATTTTAAACAAGTTTACTCTTTACAATTTTTAAAGTTCTGTTAGAAACATATATTTATTTCAGTTTATTTTCATTTCAATTTCAGTTTATTTTCATTTTATTTCATTTTCAGTTTATTTTCATTTTCATTAAATTTACTGTGTGTTACATCTAATATTATATTCACTGATCATATTATCATTTTGCAAAATTTTGTTATACGATGTATGTTGGAAATACTCTGCATGTATTGAATTATTATGTTATAATGTTTTGGAATTATACTGTTTCGTCCATTTCATAAATATGATTCTTTGCACCTGTAACGCTCGTAACGTCCCCATGACGAGCGGAACACGCGTTTCACCGTGTTACGCCTGTCAGTCCAATGTGACGACCATCACGCGCGCCCAATAGCAGATCCTGCTGTTACATAAGCTGTTCCACCTTCCTCTTATTCTTCCCTTTTTCCCAAAACCGTAACAGTACCCATTCCAATTTTCTCTCAAATTTCAACACTCTAACACCTAAACTCCATCAACCCACTACTCAATCCACATTCCAAACCATTTTCACGATTCAATCTTTTGCATGCACTATGGCCAACAATAAGAAAGTCCCCAATCTCACTTTCAGATCCGGCGAACAAGGAAAAACCCAACGGGTCAAATTTCAGAAGTTTCAACGCCGCGGTCTCCAACCTACACGGTATGTTGATCTTGACTGTTTGAGGAGTTTGGGACTACTTGACAGTGTCCGACAATTGTTGCAGAGTGTGGATTTTTGGAACCTGTGCCGTGAACCGAGACCGATTTATGAAACTCTAACCCTTGACTTTTTGAGTTCCTTTGTATACATCACCCCGCCAGGTGCCACGAACCAACTGTCAGGCCTGGCCAAATTTCACATGTTTGGCATAGAGCACGAGCTGCCCCAAACCGACATCGCACGACTTTTAGGTTTCTGTTCTGACGAAGGTGTCCATCTCCGGGTTCCAGATAATTTTGGTGAGGAAGCTTTCAACTTATGGCACAGTATGACGAACATCCGTGCCGGATCTTACGACCACCTCCTATTAATCTTGAAGACGTTCTCCGCGCCATTCATATGCAAAATCAAATGAGCGCAGCGCTTGAAAGAAGACAGCAAGAGCAATATGAGTATCTATGCGCTCAAAACACTCAGATCTTGACTGGACAGTAGAGCATGAATGAGAGGTTGGATGAGGCCCTGTCAGAGCTCAACGCCTTAAGGCTGGATGTCAGCACCCTTGGTTACCAGGATACTGACACAGAAGCCACTCCTACCAGACGCTCTCGCACCAGGAGTAGAGGACGTGGTCACCAATAGTTTTCTTTATTTTCTATGTAGTTTATTTATTTTATTTTATTTTCTGTTTCATTTCCTTTCCGTTTGTTTTGTAATTGTACTTCCCCGCCTATATACCGCAACATTGAAGACAATGTCGGATTTAGTGTGGGAGAGGTACCTTTCCATCTTTTATAAACTAGTAAATTTTTATGATATGTCTCAATTCAAATTCTTCGCTTTATTTAGCCATACCGAAATTTTTTTATCTTCACATTAGCCCGACATACCTATTTTAACGAAATCCCAGTTGAGGAAGCCGAAAACGACATAACAAGATCGATACGGTTATGACACCGTAGACTTCCTACTTACGCGATCCGTTTCAATAACCATTATACCGATATCTAGAGTTTTAGTTCTAAAGTAACCCCTAGTAGTTTATACTAGCAGTCAGCACCGTCTTGACACAAACCACGTGGAGAATCGATGAATATAAGTGTTTGATGCTTGATCATTGAAATATCCTTCTTATCTCGCTGCTAAAAGAAAAGAAATTTTGTGCACCAAAATATACGGTCACATATAAGAGCTGAGCAAATAATGAAGGAATCCACTGTTGGTTGGTTCAGAGGTATCTGGTTCTGGACTTGGAAGGGCGTGCTACGGCCCGATCCCCCACAACCTCCAATTTGGATAACATATGTAGGGTTTCCACATTCGTGTACCAGACCCCGTGCTAAAAGGATCAAAGTCACTAACCGGTTACTCCACTACGTGCGTGCTAAGACAAAGGGCTTAATGTGATTACGCCAGAACGAAACCGGGTGAAATAGATACTAGGAACTCCAGGCAGAATTATAACGGAACTGTTGGATAGCTCGTTTGAAATGGAAGCCTACGACTAAGCTTATTGCTTGTGTCATTAGCGTATCTTTAGTGTTTCACTCAAGTATCGGACGAACCGACGAGGATTTCCCGAAATTGCTTTAAAAATTCAAGGTATGTCATGCATATGCGCTTGACAAAACTTGTCCGACCTTTCGAATGACTATTTGCTTGAGGACAAGCAAAGGTTTAAGTATGGGGGAATTTGATAACGAGAAATCGTATCATATAATTACTACGCTTTTTACCGATTTTTATAATACATTGAATCGTCTAACTCCCGATTATTCCGAGTTTTTGTGTCTTTTCACATGTACAACATGTGTCAACTCAAATCAGTGAAAAAAGGACCACATGAAGGAAGCTAACCAAGAAACAGAGGAGAAAGAACCAAATCTGTAAAGTCTGTAGATTTTGTAGCTGTGACGACCGTCACACCCTGTGACGACCGTCACGCCTCCCTAACTAGAAAGAACGCTCGTCACACATCATTGACGAGCGTAATGCGCTATTTAAGTGCATTATGACCGTCACCCACCTGTGACGACCGTCACACGCGTAAAGAGGAACATTATGAATTAGTGGAGACGTAGGCAACGTGAGGGCATAATTCTTCTCCTAGATTTCCTCCACTCAGTAACCATGCATCCTGGTTTTGCTCCACTCAAGCCTTTTCCAAGATTTTCTCAACTGCAATATTTTCTCCTATATATATGTGGTAGTTCAATGGATGAGGGTCGAAGAATTTTTCCAGAGACCAAAGTTGCTGCTTTTCTACATTAAACTATATTATTTATTTTTGAACCATTTTCATTCGTACTGTAATTTTTATTTCCAGAATTAGTTTTTAGAGTGTTAATTCTTCATCTAAGAATTAACACAGTTATAGATTTCGATTGAATTGCAAGGAATTTGTAAGCATCCATGATTACCACAACAACATTATTTCCAGGTTTTTTATGAAATTGATATTTATTTATTCTTGTGTTATGTCATTTATTTTTACGGATTATATTTTAAATTTCATAGTTATTAAATATATTATGTCCGGCTAAATTAATTGTACCGGTATATGACTCCTAAGTACCGAAAGAATTCAGAGATACCTTGGCTAAAAACATTTATAAAACAATTTCTGGTTTCCAATTTCCATGTTTAATTTAACTACCCTTGTCACGAGAGTGAGAGGATAATTAACACGATTTTGCCACGAGAGTGGGAAATTAATTAAGGAAAGAACCTGCATGTGAGAGCTGGGGTTCAACCCAGATAGTGGTAACGAAACATTAATTTTTAAATACACGAGAGTGTTTTAATAAATTAATTAAACTCAAATTGCTTTCAAAAAGTGTTATTAAATTTAAAGTGCATCCACTAGGTTTAGTAGCATGACTTATTTCATGAACACGAGAGTGTATGTCTCAGGTTTTTAAACAATTCGTTTTTACCGAAATACTTTATATGCCAAGCGATTCACTGAATTCCCGAAGTCCGACTATCACATAACGATATAACTATTAATATTATTTTTAATTAAACCATTTCCCCCACTAAAACCAAATATTCATCTCTTAGTTAAACAAATTGTAGCATTAGATCGTATGCGATTGATCCTCAGTCTCTGTGGGTTCGATAATCATTTAAAACTAGAACGACTAAACTGTATACTTGCAGTTAGTATCCCAATAGACTCATAAAGTCCCGATCAAGAAGTTATTGAGGATGATAATGAGAACTCATAACCACCAAAACCACTTATATATCTTGAGAATTTATAGAAATATGCGCTTGTGATCAATGGGAACAAGACCTTGTCCAATCATGACAACTTCTTCCATCAACCCCTTGTACCTTTGAATCAATTTGATAACTTTGAGATGTGATGACCCAAATTAAACCTTGCCATGCCATTTCTTCCTAAACAACTTCAATGGTGAGGTTTGTAGTTCTCAAACTTCATTGACTAGGGCATGGAAATAAACTCATGAACCTATGGATCAATTTGCTAAGCAATATTGCCTTTACCTACATTATTAACAAGTAAGACCATCCTACATTGCATTTTATTAATTAGAAAGAAAATCAAGACAAAATATACATGATCACAAAAGAAAACAAGTCAAGGTGCTTGGTGATTCCTCAAAGAGCAAAACTAAAGATATAGAGAAGAACCAAAAGCCCTAATGTGATCTTGTTGTGATTGAATCAACATGGTATGATGAAGGATTCTTAGGGGAAAAAATTGGGGTACAACAACTGCCCTTATTTAATTTTCTTCTATCCGGAGATACAAAGGTAAAAATCTTCGTGTCGACGCGATCGAAGATACTTAAACATAAAACAAACACTATTTTTAGCCCTAAGATGCCATGCAATGCTTATGAATATGAATGCAAATGGATAAATTTAAAGGGATGCAGAACACCATTGAGGATGTAACAAAATAAAGAAACAAAAGAGAAACCTGACCAAGAAAATAAATCACTGGTGGATCAAAAGACCTGAGTTATAGAGGATGATAAAAAGTTAAAGGATACACCAACTTTCACTAAAGGTGAAACTACCAACGTTCACTGAGGGTAGAAAGAGGAAAGAAATAACAACACCGAAGTTTACTTACAGTGAGTGTTGTACCCCAAAATTTTCCCTCTCATTTTACTCAACACATGCTCATTGAAGTCCCCAACTTTCTCAAGGATGCCCAAGAATTAACCAGACAAATTCTCTCCTAAGGCAATGAGCCTCAAACTAGGGTTTCACCCCTCATCAAGATGTTTGAGTTCCAAAGGCCTCAAATATTTTCCATGGTCTTAATATGTTCCCAAGACCACCCATGTCAAGTTTCATGCCTTGCACAAGAAGTTTGATCAATCAACTACTCAAATGCCTAAAAATCAATTGTACTAGGTCAAAAGTCAACTGTGGCCCTCATGCAGTCAAACTTCAAGATTTTTTGGTCAACATCAACATTTTGGAGTAAAATCCATCATTTAATCAAGGGTTGATCATGATTCCTCAAGGAATGCCCCAAATTCATCAAAACTCAAAAGTTGCTAAATTAGGGTTTCTATAAGAAAAGTCAACCAAACTTTGACCAGGCCTAACTTTCTCATACTTTATCAGAAATTTCCCATCCAAGGCTCATTTTAAAGAGGATGCAATTACCTACAACTCATATTCAGCCCTCAAGTTCAAAAAATGCACTCATGAAAAGATATGAATTCAAACATTATATGTCACTTTAAAAAGTCAACAAAAACACCTTTTGGATCAAAGCTTCTTACATGAACATGGAAGATCCAATTGAGGTGAAACCAAAAGGGTTGTTTAGAGGTCATCCTAAGATTTCTAAAAAGTCCAAGAACACCCTCTTAGGGTCAAAATTGAGAGAGATGTGCATTGTCAAAGTTAGCCATTTTCGGAAATTTGCACAAAGTCAACCATGCCCAAAATGCATTTTTCTTCAAATGGGCCCAACTTTTTATGCTTGCATCTTGTTTCTAACATGGTCCACGGCCCATTAACCACTCCATGCATCATTTGATTATTTATTTGATTTATTTTTATTTTTAATCATTTAAAATCCAAATTAAATCAAACAAATGATATAAAATTATTTTAGGATGATTTTGCATTAAATAATGAGAATACAGGATGTATGATAGGAAGCAAATCGTGCAAGCCAAGAATAGACACAAAATATCCACATTTGGAAATTTTTCAAGATTTAATTTCCTCTTAAAGCCATGCCTTTATTCTTTGGATTTGATCCAAATTTGTTAACCTATTTGATGGACATACATATAACAGAGCATTGTCAACCCTAGGGAAGAGATTACAGAGGCGCAGCTTGCTCCAAAGAGTTAAACAAAGTTTCAAATTTCAAAAGAAAAGTGCATATCAGATTTCATTCTGCAGGCCAATTCAAGGAATTTTGGAGCATCAATGATCATCCATGAAGGTCCTTGAAGCTTTTCCAGTCGCTATCCAAACTTGCAGCCTTAGGAATCTCCAGATACAGATCATGGTTTGCACCCTTATAACTTAATTTCGTTTTCTTGGTTTTACATGTTTTAAATAAAATTTGTTTGCATAAATGTGTTTATAATCGTGCTTGGAATCTGTTTGAATGCATGGGTTTGAGTTTTAGCACAAGAACGGGCTTATGCCATTGGTAGGGTTTGAGAGCTTCATTGGGGATTCTCTATAGAGGCGAAATTAGGACAGATCAAGTGTACCAATGAACTTAGGGCATAATTTCTAATTGATCTATGCCCTTAGTTAGGATTTATTTGGCTTGTATTACATTTTTAATTGTTGCATGGTTATAACTATGGATAAAAACTGTCACTATAGCCTTTAGTGACAGTTTTGTCCGTAGGTAAAAGGTTGGCATCAAAGACAACAGTATGGGGAAGAAGACAATTAGGTGGCAGAACCCCATTGGGTAATGTGAATCACGCGCGAGTTTTTTGGGAAAGACCACTTTGCTTGCTTTATGTTTTATTTGTCTTATCATATTAACGAGTGGACGAGCTAGCGCAGTTGGTCAAGGAGGAGAGGTATAAAGCTAACGTCCTGGGTTCGATCCCAGGCGTGAGCTTTTCTATTTTTTCATTATTTCTCTACAGATTCAGTGTGCTGCGCACCTTGGTCCATACTATGTGCCTTAAGATCCTGCCCACCAGGTCCACCATCAAGATGATCCAGCGTCCCAGAACTGAAGGTCCACCATGACCCTCCAAAGGTGAACCTCATGGGATCACACGCAGTCTTTAAGCCAGCATTTTGGGCCTAATGATTCCAACTCCTCACACCCCCCATATTACTCAATAGTAACAGGCCCACTTATTTCTTTTCTTTATTTCTTTTGTTTTTAATTATTTGTTAATTATTTTTACAAAAAAACAAAAATCATTTTAAAAAAAAAAATCAGAAAATCACAAAAATAAAATTAGGGTTTTTTATAATTAAAATTAATTTTTGAAAATTAATTATTTTAATTATTTCAACATTGATTATTTTGTGAAATAAAAATTAATTAGAAAATTAGGTTTAATTCACAAATATTTAATTTTATGAATAAAAAAATACAATTTTTTTAATTAATTAGATTTTTTAGGCTTCTAATTTGTTCCCGTATTTAATTTGTCTTACGTGCATTTACTTATTTATAATTCCCATTATTGTAACTGTTTCGAGGTTTGTAATAGTTTTTAATTAGGGTTTATTTTACTGCTTTTTATTTACTGCTCATTCCCCAAGTTTGGTTATGTAACCCCCTCCCCGAGGCCTTGTAATGCTTAGGACTTTAATTTCTCGCACTTTTACTTTCTGCTATTATAAACTGCTAGATGATTGATGATAGGATTGTATGCGAAAGACAAGTGAAATTAAAAAGGTAGATAACCCTAATTGTGCAAAGATAAATAAAATGAAAAAACCCACTTGCACATGCTCACTCTTAGGGTTTGCGCCACTGCGGTTGCCTTCAGTAAACGGTCATGAAGTATAGGGAATTTTAGTGGCCGTTCTCCAGTCCCGAAAGATCAAAATGACCCATTCGAATGTTGCCTCGGAAAGATCTTTAGGGTAACTACTAAGGTTTCCTAACCATTGCTTTTGTGACCGTACTTGTCCTTTCGAATGTCCCTTAAAACTCCAATGATGGGGCTACGTACTCCTTAATAGTAGGATAGCGCTGTCTAAAGGAAATGAGAAAACGAATAGCCTTTTTCGAGTAGGTAGAAAATCTTAGATACTTGCTCAAAATAAATAAAAACTTCTTCACAAACACTTTCAAAACAGTTTTCAAAAAAACAACTTCGGCACACTCTTGAGGACATATATAAGGGTTATCACAAAGTTAAACAAAAACTTTTCAAAACACACACAAGCAATTTCAAAATGAGCAAGTACCTAAGAGCCCGTGGAAAACCACGGATAGAAAGGGTGCTAACACGTTCCCTTTCTATAATCTACCCACCATATCACAGTGAGCTACAAACGTTTACTGGAGGTAGAGAGAAATAATCATCGATGTTCACTGACGATGAACTACCAACTTTCACAGAAGGTAGAAGGAAAAGAAATATCATAGCATCGCCGTTCACTGGCGATGAACTACCAACGTTCATTGAAGGTAGAAAAAAGATAACAATCATCGACGTCCACTGTCAATGACCTACCAACTTTCACCGAAGGTAGAGAGAATATATCAAAGCATCGTTGTTCACTGACGATGAACTACCAATGTTCACTGAGGGTAGTAAAAAGATAATAATCATTGACGTTCACTGCTGATGACCTACCAACTTTCACTGAAGGTAGAGAGAAAATATATCATAGCACCACCGTTCACTGATGATGAACTACCAACATTCATTGAAGGTAGCAAAAAGATAACAATCACCAACGTTCACTGCCGATGACCTACCAACTTTCACGGAAGTTAGAGAGAGAATATATCATAGCACCGCCGTTCACTGATGATGAACTACCAACGTTCACTAAGGGTAGCAAAAATATAACAATCACCAACTTTCACTGATGGTAACCTACCAACTTTCACCAAAGGTAGAGATAAAATATATCATAGCACCGCCGTTCACTGACGATGAACTACCAATGTTCATTGAAGGTAGCAAAAAGATAACAATCACCAACTTTCAGTGATGGTGACCTACCAACTTTCACTAAAGGTAGAGAGAAAATATATCAAAGCATCGCCGTTCATTGATGATGAACTACCAACGTTCACTGAGGGTAGCAAAAAGATAATAATCACCAAATTTCACTGATGGTGACCTACCAACTTTCACTGAAGGTAGATAGAAAATATATCATAGCACCGCCGTTCACTAAAGGTAGCAAAAAGATAATAATCACCAACTTTCACTGATGGTGACCTACCAACTTTCACTGAAGGTAGAGAGAAAATATATCATAGCACTGCCATTCACTGACGATGAACTACCAACATTCACTAAAGGTAGCAAAAAGATAACAATCACCTACGTTCACTGCCGATGACCTACCAACTTTCACTGAAGGTAGAGAGAGAATATATCATAGCACCGCCGTTCACTGAGGATGAACTACTAATATTCACCGAGGGTAGAAAAAAGATAACAATCACCAACTTTCACTGATGGTGACCTACCAACTTTCACTGAAGGTAGAGAGAAAATATATCATAGCACCACCGTTCACTGATGATGAACTACCAACATTCACTGAGGGTAGCAAAAAGATAACAAGATTTTTTCCAAAATTTCGGGGTTTCACCTAGAACGGGTCTCAACTTATTCTTTAATCAAGGCATTCTTCCTGGAAAGGGTTATGTATAAGTTATCTCAAATGAAGAGACTACCACTTACAAAGATTTCTTGACGAACCGTCTCTATGATATTGAACGTCTGGCCATCCACAGGAGTAATTTTGACAACGAACTGCAAACTATCCACTCATAGAGAAGGTAGCAAAAAAAAGTACGTCGACATTTACGGGGAAGTATAAGTTGCTTAAATAAAGAGACCTGCTATTTGCTGTTATAGGAAGGATTATAAGAATGACTTTTGGGGAAAGCAATATGACTTCCTGGGGAAATGCCTACATATTCCTGCTGGGGAGATAAAGTCTTCTCGTGCAAAATAAATGCATATTCTCAAACCAAAACTCGAAGCTTGCAGAAATCTAAAGTAATAATATTGCTGGGAAACAAAGATTCAATCTAAAAATAAACTGGAGTAAAATGGTCTACCAGAATACATTTTTTGAGAAATAAACTCAAAGGGGGAAACCCAAATCATCCAGACAAGGAGCTGTACAGGAAGGCTAAAGCAAAAAAAATCTTCCATGAGGGATAACTCAGTGGGGAAATTGAAAGAATATACACTTTCTGCTTACGGCCGACACTCTATTGGGGAGAGGATAACACAACTCTGCAAAATAGGGTAATATGTCAACAGAATATTAACGAACGTGAATGAGCAATGAATTGATAAATTTAACTATGTATAATGTATGTATGAATGTATGAGTGTTATCATGTATATGCTGACAAAAAAACATATAATACTGGGGATAAACAAACAAAACCAACTCGAGTGCCCACAACACTCGGCCAAATCACATCCAAGACGATCATCCCAAAAGAGAAAAAAAAGAAAAGCACCAACCGAGGAAGCAAAGTCCAACTGCATGGCTTAACTTTATTGGGGAGAATTATAATATAG
Source organism: Vicia faba (assembly GCA_948472305.1). Taxonomy (NCBI): domain Eukaryota; kingdom Viridiplantae; phylum Streptophyta; class Magnoliopsida; order Fabales; family Fabaceae; genus Vicia; species Vicia faba. The sequence goes on along the minus strand of OX451738.1, from coordinate 483,186,430 downwards.
CGACAAGATGGTACAAATACAGGGATATAACATCCTTCTCTAGGCTTCACCAGGAAGTAGAACTCATACTTCAACGGGGAAATAAATATTTTCAAATGTAGCACTTCCACTGAAGATTTGCAAAACTGATTTCAAATAATGCAGATGGAAACCAAATCGTCAAAACATTCACTGGGGAATTCAGGCCCACTTTAAAGGAGGAAAAAAAACATACAGACTTCTCTACGGGAGATAATGCTTCATCATCGAGACATCAACTGAGGACTTCGTTCTGACTTCATTGGGGAGGTCAAGACCACATCATCGAGGGGAAAACCAAGATACGTTCTTCACTTGGGGAACCAGAGACACGTTCTTCTCTGAGAGTAATTATTGTACCAACTTCTCTGGGAAGAAAGGACTTCTATCAAATAAACGAAACCTTCACCAGAGAAATCTTGGATTGAGTCTTCATATCATGCAAACTCAGAAAAGAAGAAAAATGAACCAAGACTTGACTAGGGACACTGGAGTCACAAACCTAATACTGCACCTTACGCCAATTAGCATCGTCTTCAATATACAAAAATCAAACGCATACCAGCAGAAACGTCCTGAGAAAACCTTCCCCGGGGAAACAAAACTTCCCAAAATTCCTAGAGTTCGTCCATTCCTGGGATCACCACTTTTTTTTCCCTCTTGAATCATAAAATCTAAAGTAAAAGTAAGTTGTAAATTCTTTTTGAAAAACAATTTTGCTATTTAATCTTTTCGCTTTGAAAATTATTATCAATAATAAATGGAGTCTTTGCAAGCTAAATAAAACAAGAAATATAAAGAATTGGGTAAAAGCTCAAATTTCATTGATAGAATGGTAGTCTGTGAATGGCGAGACTCCATGGATGATTACAAAGTTTAGAAAATGGTAATATATAATGGAAAAGATCCATTGAGATACAATGACCATTATCCCCTCTAATAACTTTTGAAATCCTGAGCAGCAACTTCCGTTGAAGTATGGTAAGGATCCAAGAAGATTGTTGCTTCAATGATCAAGTCTTGTCTGATGTAGTTACTTGCCAAGAAAATCCCTAACTTTTGCCTAAGCTGCCCTTGAGGGTTTTCAACTTAGCGGGAAATTTATTCTGTTTATGTCTCTAATTTTTGCCTAGACCGCCCTTTCGGGTTTTCAGTCTACCGAGACGCTCTTTTTTGCCTAAGCCGTCTTTTGGGTTTTCAACTTAGCAAGAAATTCTTTTGATTTCTTTAGGCGAAGTATTTCTTGACTGCATCAACATTCATGGGACGTGGGAACTCCTCGCCATCCATAGTTTCAAGAATTAATGCACCACTAGAGAAGGCTTTCTTGACAACATACGGGCCTTCAAAATTGGGAGTCCACTTGCCCCTAGAATCAACATTAAAAGACAAGATCTTCCCGAGCACGAGGTCTCCTTCTCTGAATTCACGAGGCTTGACCTTCTTATCAAAAGCTTTCTTCATCCTCTTCTGATATAACTGCCCATGACACAAAGTTGTCATCCTCTTCTCTTTGATCAAATTCAATTGGTCAAACCTGTTCTAGACCCATTCAACCTCTGACAACTTGGTTTCCATTATCACACGCAAAGAGGGAATCTCAACCTCGATTGGGAGTATCGCTTCTATTCCATACACAAGAGATAACGGGGTTGCTCCTGTTGAAGTGTAGACAGATGTTCGATATCCATGTAAAGCAAAAGGGAGCATTTCATGCCAATCTTTATAAGTAATAACCATCTTCTGGATGATCTTCTTGATATTCTTATTAGCAGCTTCAACAGCCCCATTCATCTTTGGCCTATACAGAGATGAGTTGTGATGTACAATATTGAATTCCTCCCAAAGTTCTGTCATCATCTTGTTGTTCAGATTCGAGCCATTGTCGGTGATAATTCTGCTCGGCACGCCATACCGACATATAAGATTATTCTTAATGAAGCGCACAACCACCTGCTTGGTAACGTTAGCATACGAAGCAGCTTCCATCCATTTGGTGAAGTAATCAATTGCTACCAAGATGAAACGGTGTCCATTCAAAGCTTTGGGTTCTATCATCCCAATCATGTCAATACCCCACATAGAGAAAGACCATGGGGAAAAGATCACATTGAGAAGTGTCGGAGGCACATGAACCTTGTCTGCATAAATTTGGCATTTATGACACTTCTTTGCAAATTTATAACAGTTAGATTCCATTGTCAGCCAATAGTAACCTGCCCTTAGCATATTTTTAGCCATCGAATGTCCATCGGTGTGAGTGCCAAATTAGCCTTCATGAATCTCATGCATCAACATGTCTGCTTCGTGTCTATCCACACATCTGAGCAGGACCATTTCATAATTTCTCTTGTACAACACATTTTCACTGAGGAAGAAACTGCCAGCCAATCTTCTCAATGCCTTTTTATCTTTATTCGATGCACCAATCGGGTATTCATGGGTGTGAATAAAATGCTTGATATCATAATACCAAGGTTTCTCATCTGCTACCTCTTCTGTTGTAAACACATGAGCAGGCCTATCCAGTCACCGAACTATAATTCGAGGTATATCATTCCAAGTATTCACTTGATACATAGAATCCATAGTTGCCAGAGCATCCACCATTTGAATTTCATCTCTAGGAATGTGATGGAATTCAACTTTATTAAAGAAGGGTAACAATCTTCTAGCATAATCTTTGTAATGGATCAAGCCAGGGTGACGAGTATCTCACTCTCCTTTAATCTGATTTATTACCAAAGCTGAATCTCCACACACATCTAGAGTTTTAATTCTGAGATCAATAATTTCCTCGAGACCCATGATGCAAGCCTCATATTCTGCCATATTATTAGTGCAATCAAATGTCAACTTTGCAGTGAAAGGAATGTGCGATCCATGTGGAGTGACAATCACAACACCAATTCCTTTACCATAAGCATTCACAGCTCCATCAAATATCATACTCCAACGAGATTCAGGATCAGGACCTTCCTCAGGCAATGGTTCTTCACAATCTTTCACTTTCAGAAACATCACATCCTCATCGGGGAAATCATACTTCACAGACTGATAATTATCGACTGGTTGGTGAGAAGATAATCTGCCAACATGCTGCTTTTAATAGCTTTTTGAGTGCGGTATTCAATGTCATATTCAGATAACAACATCTTCCAGTAGGAAATTCTCCCAGTAAGAGCAGGCTTTTCAAAAATGTACTTGATTGGATCCATTTTGGAGATCAACCAAGCAGTGTGATTCAACATATATTGCCGCAAAATTTTTTCCGCCCAGGCCAGAGCACAACATGTCTTTTCCAGCATGGAATACCGCGACTCACAAGCAGTAAATTTTTTACTGAAATAATAAATGGCACGCTCTTTCTTCCCTGTTTCATCTTGTTGTCCCATAATACAACCCATGGAATTATCTAACACTGTCAGATACATAATTAATGGTCTTCCTTCAACAGGAGGGAGCAAGATAGGACGCTTAAGAAGATATTCTTTAATAATTTCAAATGCCCTTTGGCAGTTATCTGTCCACACACAACCTTGATCTTTCTTTAACAACTTAAATATTGGTTCACACGTTGCAGTCATATGGGAAAAGAATCTGGAAATATAATTCAAATGCCCAAGGAACCCTCTGACTTGATTTCCAGTTCTCAGCACTAGCATTTCTTGAATTGCTTTGACTTTATCAGGGCCAAGTTCAATTCCTTTCTGGATAACAATGAAACCCAACAATTTCCCTGACCGAAAACTGAAGGTACATTTATTTGGATTCAAGCGGAGATGATACTTACTCAAATGCTGAAACAACTTCAACAAATCTTCTACATGCCCTTATTCAGTCTGGGATTTAGCAATCATATCATTAACATATACCTCAATTTCCTTGTGCATCAGATTATGGAATAGGGTTGTCATAGCCCTCTGGTACATTGCACCAATGTTCTTCAACCCAAAGGGCATCACTCTGTAATAGAATGTTCCCCAGGGTGTGATAAATGTTGTTTTTTCCATGTCCTCAGGAGCCATTCTTATTTGATTATATCCGGAAAACCCGTCCATGAACGAGAAAACTTTGAATTTTGCTGTGCTATCCACTAACATATCAATGTGTGGCAATGGAAAGTCATCTTTTGGACTAGCTTTATTTAGATCTCTGTAATTTACGCACATGCAAACTTTTTCATCTTTCTTCGGTACTGGGATAATATTGGCAATCCACTGAGGGTACACTGATGTCACAAGAAAACCAAAATTAATCTACTTTAGAACTTCTTCTTTGATCTTCACTGCCATATCTGGGTGAGTTCTTTGCAACTTCTGTTTGATTGGCGGGCACTCTGGCTTTAGCGGCAAGTGGTGTTCTACAATATCCGTATCTAGACCCGACATATCTTGGTAGGACCAAGCAAAAATGTCCACATACTCTTTCAACAACTCAATCAACCTGCTCTTCACATCAGGATGCAACAATGCTCCGATCTTGACTTCCTTCGGATCTTCTTTTGAACCCATATTAATTACTTCCAATGGCTCTTTATATGGATGAATGGCATTTTCCTCGCGCTCAAGCAACCGTGAGACCTCTTCCGGAATCTCATCATAGTCTTCTTCTTCGGCCCCATACACAAGACATTCAAAGTTGGGAGAGGGTGCAGGGTCATTGTATTCAACGAGTTTTTTAATTAATCTGCACATATGATTTATGATTTAGAAACTGACACATATAACAAGTGATCATGCATATTGAATTTTAATTATTATTTATTTTGAAAGGTTTTTTTTCTTCTGATTACCATTTTCCAAGAAAAAACATAAAATAAAGACACAATTTGGGAAACAAAGATAACTTTTATTATTGATTTTAAAAGTCATAGAAAACAGATAAGCCCATACAATATTAATACCTTCACCTTGGGCAGAGTGAAAGCTTTTCAAAAAGATTAACAAAACAAATTACTTTGAAACATGTATGTAAGAGGGAACATCAATGGTGATCCAGTTCTAAATCCTAACTCCGTGCGTCACATAATTTGGCATTTCTGGCTCTACTTCATCTTCCACAATGGCATTAACCCCGGAAACAGTTGGATGAAGATAACCCCCGCTACAGAAGATGCCTTGATACTTGCCTACAACAGACTTTGGCTTTATGCACTTACCTTTATCATTCTTCACAGAGAATCCCAAGCCACCTTTATTCTTGTTTACAGGTGGATCAATAATCTGTCCCCAAACTTCACTATGACCATTGTGCATAACCTGCTGCGCATCCTTAAGCAAAACCATAGAATTATCATTCCCTCTTATGTTGTCAATAGATAAAGCTTGGAACTGGGTTCCAATAGCAGCTTCATTCGCCTCCATAATGTGGGAAGAGGACAAATGAGATATCAATAAGGCCTGTTCTCCATTTATAATCACCATTTTTCCTTCACGTACAAACTTCATCTTTTGGTGTAAAGTCGAAGTGACAGCCCCTACCTCATGTATCCACGATCGTCCCAGCAAGAAGCTATAAGCGGGTACAATATCCATGACCTAGAAAGTAATCTGAAACAAATGTGGGCCTATATGAATATGCAAGGTCACTTCACCAATAACAGATTTCCTTGATCCATCAAACGCTTTCACAATAATGCCACTTGGGCGCATGGGCGTTCCTTGATATTTCAATTTCATAAGTGTACTCCTTGGTATAACGTTTAAAGCAGATCCATCATCAATCAACATATTGGATAGAGAATCATTCTTGCAGTTCATAGAGATGTGGAGGGCCAAGCTGTGATTCCTTCCTTCATCTGGCAATTCATCGTCGCAGAAACTCAGGTTATTACATGACGTAATGTTCCCCACTACGTTGCTGAATTGGTCTACAGGCATTTCACTCTCCATAAAATCTTGGTCCAATACCCTCATCAAAGATTCTCTGTGAGCAGAGGAATTCATCAATAAAGCCAAGATAGATATTTTTGAAGGAGTCTGCAGTAGCTGATCTACAATTCTGTAGTCGCTCATCTTGATTATCTTCAAAATATCGTCCACCTCTTTTTCTACCGTAGCTCCACTAGATTCACCCACTGCTTTCTTGGGTTCAACATTTTCAACAATTTTCTTTCCAGCGCTAACATCTCCACGAACAACTGGTGCAAATACATGACCGCTACGGGTCACTCTGCTAGTCTCAGCAATATTTCCAACATCAGGCATTGGCTGGATGGGAACTTCCACACCATCTTCTAAAATTGTAGTATTATATTTGTAGGGTACAACCTTATCTGACTTGTAGGGGACATGACCTGGCAAACTAATCACCAATGGAGTAATAGCTTGCTTGCTATGATACTCAACTTCAAAATGGGAAGGTGCACCAAAACAAGGCACAATAACGTTTACCCCTTCTTCAACACAATTAATCATTATGGAGTCATCTCTGGAAAACAAATACTCATCTGAGGAGAAATACTCATCTGCAGAGGTATACTCATTATCCGACTCTTCTTCAGCCAAACAGACCTCAATCACATCAACTTAATGGTAATCATCCCTTTGACCTATAACCTTGATGGTTCCATTATCCAAAAACAATTGAACACCTTTTCTCACAATTGAACATCCTCCGGAGTCCCGACAGCAAATTCGGCAAGATCCATACTGATGTTCCACCTGACCAGCCATGTGGCAGAAAGCAGCATGCAATTGTACAAGATCCTTATTCATATACTCCACATCAAAAATTCTGAACTCGCCAGGACATCCAGAAACCATGTTTACCTCCTCTTCATACTCTTCCCTAGGCCTGATTATGTGGATGAGGCCTTCATCCATCATCTCCTGCAAATCAGCCTTTATCTTGTCACAACCTTGTATATTTATACTGCAAATAGCACAACCGGCATGGTCATGCGTATAGTAGCTAAACTCATAGAGGTATGCATGAATTTTCACCAAATCTCCTCTAACCAGATTAATATAAAAAATTCGGAAGTCACCTAGACAACCGGCCACCAAGTTCACAACATTTTCTCCTCCATGCTTGGGTAGAGGATTGTCTTTCATATTTGGGCCCACATCTTTGAAATATATAATACCGGACTTCACCAATTTATGTACCTCGGTCTTCAAAGGATAAAAATTCTCAACATTATGCCCTGGTGCTCCCTGATGAAAAGCACATGTTTGGTCTGCCTTGTAATACCAAGACAAGGGTGATGGTACAACGGGAGGTGATCGGGTTTGAACCAACTTCTTCTGAATTAACTCCGTGAGTAACTCTGTATAACTCATAGGGATAAGGTCATAACTCTCCCTTCTCTAATTATACCCTTGATTCCCCTGCTGGGATGGTCTCTGATAAGCAACGGTGGTTGGTGCTACACCAATAACTAGAGTAACTGAGGCGACTTGTTGACGACGCTGATAATTTCTTCTAGGAGGATTAACCCTCTTCTCTTGCATAACAACATTTGTATCTCCTTCCTTCTTCTTGGTAAACCCATAGGATGGATTCTTTATATTTCCAGAACTTTCACCCTTTGTTAAACGGCCCTCTCTTACAGCCTCTTCTAACCGGATACCCATGCCTACCATTTTAGTAAAGTCACTTGGCGTACTTGCTACCATCTTCTCATAGTAGAAAGCACCCAAAGTCTTCAAGAAAATATTAGTCATATCCTTCTCTTCCATGGGAGGAATCACTTGGGCGGCTACCTCACGCCATCTATATGCATATTCTTTGAATGATTCCCTATCCTTCTGGACCATGGCCCTGAGTTGATCACGGTCGGGCGCCATGTACATGTTGTATTTGTATTGTCTGATAAATGCTTCCCCTAAGTCATTGAAAGTATGGATATTGACGCTATCCAAACTCATATACCACTTTAGCGCATCACCAGTCAAACTATTCTGAAAAAAGTGAATCAGCATACGCTGATCACCCGTATGGGTAGACATTCTTCTTACATACATCACCAGATGAGCACGAGGGAAAATGTTTCCCTTGTACTTCTCGAATTCCGGGACCTTAAACTTCACAGGTATCTTAACATTCGGGACCAAGCATAATGCATTCACATTCTGCCCGAATAGTTCCTTTCCCCTGAGGGCCTTCATCTCGCTCTACATCTTGTTAAACTGTTCTTGAAAATCATCCATTCTGTCATAAAGAACCAAGTCTTCACTTGGTGGAGTAAAAGGGCGACACATATCATCATTAGCAAATAGAATCATATTCACCGAAGGAGGTGCAACAGGAGCAACATGCACCACAGGAGGTGCAGGAGTAACAGTAGTCTGAATAACTGGAGCTTCTTGAGGACCAAGGTTGAAAATTTTAGGCGCAAAGTTCTCTGGCATTCCCCATGGATAACCTTTAGACATGCGATTCTGAACAACAGTTGGAGTATCAGACACAAGAAGAGTCGGAGCTTCAATAGTAACCTTTATTGGTTGAGGTTGAACACTCGGTGGCTGATTCTGAGCAGCCACCAGAGATTCCATCAGAGCAGTAATATTGTCCATCCCGGACTTCAAAGCAGAAACTTCCTCGCACAACTCGCGATTCTCTAGTTTTAAGTTGTCCATCTTCCTTCTGAAATTAGCTCGAGTGTTATAGTGGTGGGACAACTTGCTATTGAAGTAAAGAAGCTTGGTAAGACACCTGGATATGCATAACAACTGCAATAAATATGTGCAATATGATGCATGATGTGCAATGCACATGATTAATTTTTATTATTAATATTTCAAGGGACTTAAAGATTTATGGACACATTGCAAATATCAAAGTAATAATGCATTTGAAATACTAAATTTTTTTATTATAATAACTTCAAAATGGAATTCAAGTTTCAATAATCCCAAGTAAAAGTTGAAAATAAAGTCTAAAACCCTAAGAAGTAAAGCTGATGGAGATCACTCTATACGCTAGCACTTCCGTGTAAGCCTGGTAATCTGAGCCTTCAACCTCTGGTTTTCTTTAGAATGTTTGGTGGCAACCTCCTTACAATCACCTAAATTAGGAAGTGAGCAACTATCAACTGACTGAGGCTTAGGAGAAAATAAATCCCCTTGTCTCTTCACCATATCTACAACCCGACTCTCAAGAATCTCTATCAAGTCATCTTTCTCCTTCAAGTCTGCTCTATAGGAAATCTCTAAAGTTTGGCACTTATTCTTCCAAGCATCCTTTTCCTGCTGCATCCTGACCAAAGCAAGTTGTAGCTCATCTTAAGACTAAGACATTGGATTGACTAGACTTACACAGATCAAAATAAAAATCTCCATCGCGCTTTATTGTTTCCAAAGGAATGAGAAAAGAGCGAGTAACCCAAAAAGAGGGGGAAAGATTTAAGGTAAAGGGGTTGGTTATGCAAAGGGAAGGTATTAGCACCATAAACATCTACGGTACTCTGCATGAACCTCTTTGTAAAAAATATGTATATTTTGGCTATAAAATGTTGTATGAAAAATAGATGGTGGAGGTGAGAAAAGAAGTATTTTTATGATTTTTGCACCAGGCGCGGTTGCGAACCTTTAGTGCCTACGTACCAACTTTCATGCAATAGGGGATCAGGGCGCACATAGTTCCTCTTTTAAAATTTTAAAACACAAGTGTGTTGGTTAACTTTATGAGATAAGACATCAGCGTCATTGTCCGTGTGGAAAACATACTTACTACCCACAATCATGAAAAAGGAGAATTTGCATCATCTCAAAGTGGAGGATATGGCTTGGATTTTAAAATCAACAATGCCTCACTCAACACCCAAGTGAAAAATATCTCTCTTTACTACATATTGTAGAAGTATAGCTGTTTACATCACAACAAGGATTGACAAGAGTCCACTCTTTTGAGAAAAGTTTTAAAGTAAAAAGCCAAAGTGGCAAAATGGTTTGAAATGAGATTGATTGACTTTTAGGCTTCTCACAAAAAATGTCAAGGTATTATTAAGTTGATTGAAGTTTATTTATGAAAATGTTTTGAAAATGCATGGACCTAAGTCCAAGTTTATTATGAAAGGGATTCAAGTTTAAAAACAAGAAGAATTTTCAAAAGGAGGAAGAAGATTTTTGAAATTGAAGAAGATGGGAGGAGAAGAAGAGACTATCCTAAAGCATAAGGTAAAAGCTAAGGATAAGAACCATCTAACCAACAAGAAGCCAATTTTTGACATTATGAGCCAAGATATAATTCCTATTATTTGGATTGAAACCAAGAAAGCAAAGATACTAGACCTCTTGAGAAAACCAAGCTTCAAGTGTATTAAGTCTTCACAAAAATTGGGCAGAGTAACGACTCTATACAGGTGAATTCCAGATTACAAACAAAGAATGTAATCGCAATAACCTGCACATAAAACAAAAAAACAACCCAATGTCTTGAGGTAAACCTCAAGAACTCCAGACAAAATATCAATTAATACCACAAGTTCTCCAACATAGGCCAAGGTTTCTAATCCTAAGTCCAAGAAGTCCAATACTCCATAATGCCAAGGATAGTAACAAAATAGTTCAAGTAACATTAAAGTTTTTTATGGTTCATGTTGATTATTAGGTGTCTTAAAAATAAAGGCTCAAGTGAGAAAATAAAATTACAAGAATATAAATGCCCAAGTGAGCAAAGATGAAAAGTAGGATGAAATGTAATGCTTAAAGTAAATGGTACATAAAGCATAAAAACTAAAAGCATAAAGTAAAATCAATTATTAATAATTAGTGGTTAGTTGGATGACCATCTTGAAATTCGCATTTAGAACTCATTAGAGGATTGGTAGAACCAAAGCCTCCACACAACAAGTTGCATTTGCTTTTTGTCAAGTATATCATCCATTTGGAATCCTCACAAGTACCATTTAATGATCAACGATGTTTAAGTGATCTGCGTTGACCAAAAGTGTTGTAGATCCATTAGAGGATTGATAGAACCAAGGCCTCCATACAACAAGTTGGATTTGACTTTTGTCAACTATATCATCCATTTGAAATCCTCACAAGTACCATTTAATGATCAACAATGTTTAAGTGATCCGCGTTGACCAAAAGTGTTGTAGATCCATTAGAGGATTGGTAGAACTAAATCCTCCACACAATAAATCTCAAAGTTATTGGATCAAAGGGATCAAATTAACATACTTGGTCTTGCAAACATAGATTTGGGCCACAAATGATCATTTATTCGAAACGAGACAAAATTTAGCGATATTTTAAGCAATCGTAAGTGGACTTATATAAAAGTCGCACCTATTTTGAGGTCGGTGAATAGCAATCTATACACCATTTATCTCGAGACATGATATAGAGATCATGCTCCAATAAAACTTAGTGCAATAAGAAAGGGATGAGATGCAGAGGGGTGGGAAAGAATACAAACCACATTTGAATTAAATTTTAATTAAACTATTATTAAAATCATTCAACCATTTTTATGGAGTTAGACTCAACACCATGGATCCAATGACGTTAACAAAGTTCATAATAAAAAATTCAACCCAAGATCAGCCAGAAAATAATCACAAAATAATATTGCATTTAATATATTCATTAAAAAAAGTTTTAAAAAGTTTTAAAATAGAAATAGAAGAGAAAAATATCAACTATGTTCAAATTAATCAAGAAATAAAAAGGAAGACCATAGAAAAATTATAAAAAGACTCAAATATTTTTATAAAATTTTTGGTAATTTTTTAAAAGTCAGAAACTATTTTTTTAATAAAAAAATGAGTAAAATAACCAAAAATAAAAAAAAATACCAAAGTCAGAAATAAAAAATAAATGAGGTCACCAATATTTGCACAATATCATTGGATCATTCTATAATTTTTTTCAGAATTTAAAAATGTCTAAAAGTATTTTTAATCATTTAAAACAAATCAAATAAAGTGAAAATTTATAAAAAATATCAAAACACAAAATAAAATTGTAAAAAAATAAAAATCAGAAATAGAATAATCAAAAATAATTTTCGTAATTTTTTTCCAGATTTTTTGGACTAAAAATGAATTTTCTATGATTTTTTGAAGTTTAAAACAATTAAATATAAAAATCAGAAAATAAAATAAATACCAAAAAGATGTGGACCAATGGATGAGAGTCAAAACGCGTTAGTAATCAAATCCAAGGGACCTGGCGCACTGTGCATATCATGGTCATTAGTGAATAAAACACTGGATCACTTATTAAATCAGAAATTAAAAAAAAAAGTGGCGTGCCTTCATTGGTTGGAAGATGACACGTTGGTCATCTTCAACCTCCAGCCAACGTGAATTGCATGTCTCTCAAACTGCAAAATCAGAAGCTCAGACTCATGCCATTCTCTTCGTCTCTTCAAGACGAAGACAACCACACCTTCACGACAAAATTATATAAATTGTAGCTCAAGCAATTTGGAAGGAAAGTTTTGAAACGGGATTTGAAATTTCATGGTCAAAACGTGTTTCCAGATAAAAGTGAGTGTTGCGACTAGAACCAGAGCAATGAGAGCAGCACAATGATATCAAAGCTTTGAAGAATTGATGGGGAAATCTACCTATTGAAGTTGAGTTGCAGAGCTCTGAAACTGGACTTCTATGGAGCAATATAGGGCACGATTCTTGAAGGTAATTGTATGGTTAGCTTCAGGGAAGATCAAGGAAGGTGAATTGATAGAAAAATTGGATTGAAAAAGGCTTGAATACTGATTACGAAGTTACAGAAAATTGAGTCATAGAGCAAGTTTGGCGGAGTGATTCTGGCTATCCAAGCTTGAGAAAATGGATGAGATAGTTCATGTATTTATAGGAGAAGCAAATGGGATCAAAAGGAAGAGTGAATGATGCATTTTGGAGGGAATTCGTGCAAACCTGATGCACGAGTGAAGTGTGATCTTATTTTCACAAAAACTCATCCAATCTTTGCATTTTGAGGTACTAAACACTTCTGGAAAGTTTGTTAATCAAGTTTAAATCAAAAACACGCATAAATCTTATGATTAAAGGCCACATTATGGATTTCAAAATTCTGACTTGGTGAGAAATTCAGTTCCAAGTTACCAATTTCAAAACAATGGCATTTTCAACTCATGGGGTCTTAGGGCATGATTCTTGATTCTTTAGAAAGATGAGATTACAAGCTTTGCAATGGAAAAATAATGGAGTTAAATGGATGCTTGATGTGAAAGTTGCAATGAGTCAAAGTTGGGGAAAAGGGGTTAACTTTCCATACTTAGAAATATTTCAAATTTTTCTTCAAAAGTGACCTATAATGTCTTGCATCCAAACCTGGCCTTCCACTTGGAATTTACTCTTGACCAAAAAAGATGGCATGAAATAGACCTCTTGAATAAAATTTTGAAACTTGAACCATTCAAAATCTCCAAAGATTGAGAGAGTTATGAATTGTTGAAGATGAAAAAAAATCATCAAATGATCTATAATCTTTTGTATCCTTAGGGAATCTTCCATCCATTTTCTCACTTTTCACATAAAAAAAGGAATAAAGTTCACGTCCTCAAGATCATTATGGAAAAATAGTGGGCTCAAGAGGATAAAAATTGACCAAGTTATGATCATTTGAAGTCACACATGAGAAAATGAGGGTTCATCTGGAGGACTTGTAATCTTTCTTCATCATCAAGTTTCTTCCACATGAAAAATCCTTGAAAATTTTGAAGTGATTTGTTAATAACTATTTAAAGATAAGGATGTCTTTGGAATCACTCAAAAACACCAAAATATGAGCAAGATATACTTCTTTGGAGTTCAAAACCCTAGCTCCTAAATCAAGAAAATGTTTTGAGGAATTTTGACAATTTTGAACAACCTTCTTGTACCAACATTCTTTCTTTATAAATAAAAGTTATCGAGGATGATAATGAGAACTCATAGCCACCAAAACCACTTCCATATATTGAGAATTTAGAGAAATATGTACTTGTGATCAATGGAAACAAGACCTTGTCCAATCATGACAACTTCTTCCATCAACCCCTTGTACCTTTGAATCAATTTGATAACTTTGAGATGTGATGACCCAAAGTAAACCTTGCCATGCAATTTCTTCCAAAACAACTTCAATGGTGAGGTTTGTAGTTCTCAAACTTCATTGATTAGGGCATGAAAATAAACTCATGAACCCATGGATCAATTTGCTAAGCCATATTGCCTTTACCTACATTATTAACAAGTAAGACCATCCAACATTGCATTTTATTAAATAGAAAGAAAATCAAGACAAAATATCCATGATCATAAAAGAAAACAAGTCAAGGTGCTTGGTGATTCCTCAAAGAGCAAAACTAAATATAGGGAGAAGAACCAAAAGCCCTAATGTGATCTTGTTGTGATTTAATCAACATGGTATGATAAAGGAATCTTAGGGGAAAAATTGGGGTACAACAGTCTGTACTCATACATTGATGAATTATAAAGAGATATTTATAATTTTTATTATTTGATTCTTTGTATTCCTTCTCTTCTTCTTCCGAGGCGTCTTCTTCAAGCAGTTCTAATTCATATTTCACAATATCCCAAAGATCTTGACAATAAAACATAACCTTCATCTACTTGCACTGATTCTTATAGTTATTAGCTTTAAGAATTGGAAGACTTGCTAGAAAATGCTCGTTTGTAAGATTCATAGCCATCGTGATTCTATTCTTCTTCTTCTACCCTTGATAACTCAACTGGAGCTCCTGATACTAGATGTTGGAAATCCACCATAACCTATGATGAATTTCTATCAGTCTTGATGAACAATATTTTTATCACCACATATTGACAATGAAAAAAAAAATTAAAGAAGAAAAGAGATTTAGGGTTTATGAAGAGTTACTCTCTACCCATAAACCGTGGAAAACTTTCTTATTCACTTGCAACTACAAATTCTATGAATACAACTTGATTACAAAAATAGGGGTTACTCCCTCTATTTACAGTTTTAGGTTAGCTTGCTCCCTAATCCAAAAATCCCAAAACTAGAAAAGCCCAAAATACCTATTTTGGAACTAAATCAAATCTAAATCAAATATGTGTGTAGCAACTGCTTCGACGCACCTAAAACAACTAATTTGACACACCTTGTGCCAAGCAACAACCTGCTTCGACACAAGGAATTACAAATTTAACAAATGATACACCATCCAAGTTAAGCATATAGATATTATTTACCCTCAAGCCCTTAAATGGACAATATTTCTTTTCATTATGATCAATCATGCAACAATCACTTGTAAAATTTATTTTATATCATTTGTCGCATAGTTGACTAATTTTAAATAGATTATGTTTAATACCTTCAACAAGTATAACATCATTAATAATTTTTAGAAGAGAGATTATTTTCACTTCAATTTACAAGTATATCATCCTTGCTATTGTCTCCATAGGTTGCATATCCCTTCTTTTTTGCCACAAAGGTAATGAATAAGAAGATGTCACCTGTCATATTCCTTGAGCATCAACTATCAAGAAACCATATTCTCTCCATGGAGCCAAGACATTCAACCTACAATATCAAACAAGAGTGACAGGTACCCAATTTTCATTGGGTCCTTGAGAGTAAGTGGATACTATGTTACACTTAAGAAACCATTGAAAACCCCCTTTAGGAACAATACATTTCCTAAATTTTCATTTTGAAATGGTATGATATTTCTTGCAACAATAGTGACAAGTCAAATGATGACGAGAGAGACTTTTTCTATTTTATTATTTTTCAACAAAACTATACTTTTTGTAAGGAGGAGTTAAAGACTTCTTAAATTTTGTAATATCAATAGTAAATGTAACTTCTGGTTATAAAGCCTTGTTTAATTTGGATTTTAGATTAATAACCTCTTTTTTTCAAATGTTAAAAGTTTCACAACCAAACCAAGAATGCTCCTCATCATCATTTTTATCTTTTGAAATATCTAACCTGGATTGTTTAAGAGCTTCCATTTATTTTTCTGTTTCTAAAAATTTAGCTTCTAGGTATGAAAATGTTCTTTTATTTGAAGCTAACCTCTTAAAAGCATCTATCACTTCACCATATAAATTTTTGAAAGCAAGTTGGAATTCGGAATAAGACATATTATCAATAGGTTCATATTTAGAGTGACTTACTTTCTTTTTCTTTTGATGGCCCATGGGGAAAAGATTTGTTTCATCACTATCACTTGAGTTATATTCAATTGAGGATTCACTATCATTTTAATAAGCAATATATGCTCTTCTAGGCTTTCTAGACTTCTTATATTGACCATTTGCTTTATCTTTCTTAAGAAATAGACAATTCGGTTTTTAGTGACCGACCTTTTCACAATTATAGTATGAACTTTTTGATTTCTCTTTCTTATTCTCATCTTTCCTTGAGGAATTTGATTGCCTTCTAAAATTGATGTTACTTTTGTCGAAATGCTTCAATCCATTCCTTTTAAAGTACTTATTGTCCCTCTTAACAACCACCCCAATTTCTTCATCATCTGAACAATCATAATCGTTAGATCCACTATCATCTTGCTCTTTAGTTGAATACTTTGAGCTAGAAATCATAAGATTAATTGACTTCTTGTCTATCTCTTTTTTCTTGTTCTTTTCTTTCTTAATCTTCTTCTCATTCCTCTCTAAACAAATGAGCTCTTGCTCATGTTCTTCAAGCTTTCCAAACAAAGTAGTAGTGTCCAATGTCAATAGAACATTAGCTTCCTTTATTGTGGTAACCTTTGGTTTCCATTCCCTATTAAGACACCTCAACACTTTTTTAGTAACAATTTCATTGGAATCAAGCTTACCAAGTGCATTCAAATGATTAACAAGATGAGTGAACCTCTTTTGCATATCGGAAATGGTTTCACCGTGCTTCATATGAAATAGTTCAAACTCTTGATTCAAAGTATTGTTTCTAGCTTGTTTAACCTTATTTGTTCCCTCATGGGAAACTTGCAATGAGTCCCACATAGCTTTGGTGGATGTGAAATTGGAAACACAGTAATATTCATCAAATCATAAAGAGGATATGAGAATATTCCTTGTTTCCAATCACACAACTATAATTTCTCATCATCCGTGTTCCATTGTGCCTCCAGTTTATGTACAACAACACATTACACATTGGCCATATTAAGTTTAAATGGACCATTTTGGACAATGCTTCATACCTTCCAATAAACGAAATTTAGATGGATACACATATAATCTTTCCAATAACCATAGGTTTTGTCATTGAAAACAGACGCTCTATTATACACCCATTTAGGTTCATAATCCATTATATAATAAGAAATTTTGGAGTACAAGATAGACCGATGCTCGTGATACCACTTGTTAGACGATAGACTCCGATCTAGAGGAGGTGGATAGATTGTAAATGAAATTTTATTATTTAAAAATCTATTTTATAAAATGTTTAACTATGGTGCGCAGAAACAATCTCAGATCAACAATCGTTTATCCCAAACTGTTATAAAAAAGATCATATATGCGTTATACCGACAAAATGAATATGTATGATGAGAAAAACAATCAATATATTTTCAGCAACCACATTTGAAATATATCATACAATAATAATCGATTTCAAATGAAATATCAAGCAAAAATTGACTTAAGCAATTTGTCGAGCACTTGGTGTGCAATCAATTCAAACCATATTTTTTTATTTATATGAGAAACCAATTACCATCACATATATTGCAATCAACTCAACTAAATAGTTTGAAGTAATAAATAAAGAAATTATCTCTAGGCATCGATTACACAATCAATTATTTCACAATTTGCTAGTAAACATAAAGAAGAGATAGATAGATAGATAGATAGATAGATAGATAGATAGATAGATAGATAGATAGATAGATAGATAGATAGATAGATAGATAGATAGATAGATAGATAGATAGATAGATAGATAGATAGATAGATAGATAGATAGATAGATAGATAGATAGATAGATAGATAGATAGATAGATAGATAGATAGATAGATAGATAGATAGATAGATAGATAGATAGATAGATAGATAGATAGATAGATAGATAGATAGATAGATAGATAGATAGATAGATAGATAGATAGATAGATAGATAGATAGATAGATAGATAGATAGATAGATAGATAGATAGATAGATAGATAGATAGATAGATAGATAGATAGATAGATAGATAGATAGATAGATAGATAGATAGATAGATAGATAGATAGATAGATAGATAGATAGATAGATAGATAGATAGATAGATAGATAGATAGATAGATAGATAGATAGATAGATAGATAGATAGATAGATAGATAGATAGATAGATAGATAGATAGATAGATAGATAGATAGATAGATAGATAGATAGATAGATAGATAGATAGATAGATAGATAGATAGATAGATAGATAGATAGATAGATAGATAGATAGATAGATAGATAGATAGATAGATAGATAGATAGATAGATAGATAGATAGATAGATAGATAGATAGATAGATAGATAGATAGATAGATAGATAGATAGATAGATAGATAGATAGATAGATAGATAGATAGATAGATAGATAGATAGATAGATAGATAGATAGATAGATAGATAGATAGATAGATAGATAGATAGATAGATAGATAGATAGATAGATAGATAGATAGATAGATAGATAGATAGATAGATAGATAGATAGATAGATAGATAGATAGATAGATAGATAGATAGATAGATAGATAGATAGATAGATAGATAGATAGATAGATAGATAGATAGATAGATAGATAGATAGATAGATAGATAGATAGATAGATAGATAGATAGATAGATAGATAGATAGATAGATAGATAGATAGATAGATAGATAGATAGATAGATAGATAGATAGATAGATAGATAGATAGATAGATAGATAGATAGATAGATAGATAGATAGATAGATAGATAGATAGATAGATAGATAGATAGATAGATAGATAGATAGATAGATAGATAGATAGATAGATAGATAGATAGATAGATAGATAGATAGATAGATAGATAGATAGATAGATAGATAGATAGATAGATAGATAGATAGATAGATAGATAGATAGATAGATAGATAGATAGATAGATAGATAGATAGATAGATAGATAGATAGATAGATAGATAGATAGATAGATAGATAGATAGATAGATAGATAGATAGATAGATAGATAGATAGATAGATAGATAGATAGATAGATAGATAGATAGATAGATAGATAGATAGATAGATAGATAGATAGATAGATAGATAGATAGATAGATAGATAGATAGATAGATAGATAGATAGATAGATAGATAGATAGATAGATAGATAGATAGATAGATAGATAGATAGATAGATAGATAGATAGATAGATAGATAGATAGATAGATAGATAGATAGATAGATAGATAGATAGATAGATAGATAGATAGATAGATAGATAGATAGATAGATAGATAGATAGATAGATAGATAGATAGATAGATAGATAGATAGATAGATAGATAGATAGATAGATAGATAGATAGATAGATAGATAGATAGATAGATAGATAGATAGATAGATAGATAGATAGATAGATAGATAGATAGATAGATAGATAGATAGATAGATAGATAGATAGATAGATAGATAGATAGATAGATAGATAGATAGATAGATAGATAGATAGATAGATAGATAGATAGATAGATAGATAGATAGATAGATAGATAGATAGATAGATAGATAGATAGATAGATAGATAGATAGATAGATAGATAGATAGATAGATAGATAGATAGATAGATAGATAGATAGATAGATAGATAGATAGATAGATAGATAGATAGATAGATAGATAGATAGATAGATAGATAGATAGATAGATAGATAGATAGATAGATAGATAGATAGATAGATAGATAGATAGATAGATAGATAGATAGATAGATAGATAGATAGATAGATAGATAGATAGATAGATAGATAGATAGATAGATAGATAGATAGATAGATAGATAGATAGATAGATAGATAGATAGATAGATAGATAGATAGATAGATAGATAGATAGATAGATAGATAGATAGATAGATAGATAGATAGATAGATAGATAGATAGATAGATAGATAGATAGATAGATAGATAGATAGATAGATAGATAGATAGATAGATAGATAGATAGATAGATAGATAGATAGATAGATAGATAGATAGATAGATAGATAGATAGATAGATAGATAGATAGATAGATAGATAGATAGATAGATAGATAGATAGATAGATAGATAGATAGATAGATAGATAGATAGATAGATAGATAGATAGATAGATAGATAGATAGATAGATAGATAGATAGATAGATAGATAGATAGATAGATAGATAGATAGATAGATAGATAGATAGATAGATAGATAGATAGATAGATAGATAGATAGATAGATAGATAGATAGATAGATAGATAGATAGATAGATAGATAGATAGATAGATAGATAGATAGATAGATAGATAGATAGATAGATAGATAGATAGATAGATAGATAGATAGATAGATAGATAGATAGATAGATAGATAGATAGATAGATAGATAGATAGATAGATAGATAGATAGATAGATAGATAGATAGATAGATAGATAGATAGATAGATAGATAGATAGATAGATAGATAGATAGATAGATAGATAGATAGATAGATAGATAGATAGATAGATAGATAGATAGATAGATAGATAGATAGATAGATAGATAGATAGATAGATAGATAGATAGATAGATAGATAGATAGATAGATAGATAGATAGATAGATAGATAGATAGATAGATAGATAGATAGATAGATAGATAGATAGATAGATAGATAGATAGATAGATAGATAGATAGATAGATAGATAGATAGATAGATAGATAGATAGATAGATAGATAGATAGATAGATAGATAGATAGATAGATAGATAGATAGATAGATAGATAGATAGATAGATAGATAGATAGATAGATAGATAGATAGATAGATAGATAGATAGATAGATAGATAGATAGATAGATAGATAGATAGATAGATAGATAGATAGATAGATAGATAGATAGATAGATAGATAGATAGATAGATAGATAGATAGATAGATAGATAGATAGATAGATAGATAGATAGATAGATAGATAGATAGATAGATAGATAGATAGATAGATAGATAGATAGATAGATAGATAGATAGATAGATAGATAGATAGATAGATAGATAGATAGATAGATAGATAGATAGATAGATAGATAGATAGATAGATAGATAGATAGATAGATAGATAGATAGATAGATAGATAGATAGATAGATAGATAGATAGATAGATAGATAGATAGATAGATAGATAGATAGATAGATAGATAGATAGATAGATAGATAGATAGATAGATAGATAGATAGATAGATAGATAGATAGATAGATAGATAGATAGATAGATAGATAGATAGATAGATAGATAGATAGATAGATAGATAGATAGATAGATAGATAGATAGATAGATAGATAGATAGATAGATAGATAGATAGATAGATAGATAGATAGATAGATAGATAGATAGATAGATAGATAGATAGATAGATAGATAGATAGATAGATAGATAGATAGATAGATAGATAGATAGATAGATAGATAGATAGATAGATAGATAGATAGATAGATAGATAGATAGATAGATAGATAGATAGATAGATAGATAGATAGATAGATAGATAGATAGATAGATAGATAGATAGATAGATAGATAGATAGATAGATAGATAGATAGATAGATAGATAGATAGATAGATAGATAGATAGATAGATAGATAGATAGATAGATAGATAGATAGATAGATAGATAGATAGATAGATAGATAGATAGATAGATAGATAGATAGATAGATAGATAGATAGATAGATAGATAGATAGATAGATAGATAGATAGATAGATAGATAGATAGATAGATAGATAGATAGATAGATAGATAGATAGATAGATAGATAGATAGATAGATAGATAGATAGATAGATAGATAGATAGATAGATAGATAGATAGATAGATAGATAGATAGATAGATAGATAGATAGATAGATAGATAGATAGATAGATAGATAGATAGATAGATAGATAGATAGATAGATAGATAGATAGATAGATAGATAGATAGATAGATAGATAGATAGATAGATAGATAGATAGATAGATAGATAGATAGATAGATAGATAGATAGATAGATAGATAGATAGATAGATAGATAGATAGATAGATAGATAGATAGATAGATAGATAGATAGATAGATAGATAGATAGATAGATAGATAGATAGATAGATAGATAGATAGATAGATAGATAGATAGATAGATAGATAGATAGATAGATAGATAGATAGATAGATAGATAGATAGATAGATAGATAGATAGATAGATAGATAGATAGATAGATAGATAGATAGATAGATAGATAGATAGATAGATAGATAGATAGATAGATAGATAGATAGATAGATAGATAGATAGATAGATAGATAGATAGATAGATAGATAGATAGATAGATAGATAGATAGATAGATAGATAGATAGATAGATAGATAGATAGATAGATAGATAGATAGATAGATAGATAGATAGATAGATAGATAGATAGATAGATAGATAGATAGATAGATAGATAGATAGATAGATAGATAGATAGATAGATAGATAGATAGATAGATAGATAGATAGATAGATAGATAGATAGATAGATAGATAGATAGATAGATAGATAGATAGATAGATAGATAGATAGATAGATAGATAGATAGATAGATAGATAGATAGATAGATAGATAGATAGATAGATAGATAGATAGATAGATAGATAGATAGATAGATAGATAGATAGATAGATAGATAGATAGATAGATAGATAGATAGATAGATAGATAGATAGATAGATAGATAGATAGATAGATAGATAGATAGATAGATAGATAGATAGATAGATAGATAGATAGATAGATAGATAGATAGATAGATAGATAGATAGATAGATAGATAGATAGATAGATAGATAGATAGATAGATAGATAGATAGATAGATAGATAGATAGATAGATAGATAGATAGATAGATAGATAGATAGATAGATAGATAGATAGATAGATAGATAGATAGATAGATAGATAGATAGATAGATAGATAGATAGATAGATAGATAGATAGATAGATAGATAGATAGATAGATAGATAGATAGATAGATAGATAGATAGATAGATAGATAGATAGATAGATAGATAGATAGATAGATAGATAGATAGATAGATAGATAGATAGATAGATAGATAGATAGATAGATAGATAGATAGATAGATAGATAGATAGATAGATAGATAGATAGATAGATAGATAGATAGATAGATAGATAGATAGATAGATAGATAGATAGATAGATAGATAGATAGATAGATAGTGTGATACGGTGGGAGAACTGACTAGAGGTTTGCGTTTGTATTCGCACTTGTTCGGTTGAGCAAGAGTCGCCACCGACTTTTTATTTTATCCTAAAGGAAGGGTTAAAAAAGCACAACAAAAACCTTTTGAGATATTTCGTGGGTTCGGGGGGTAGATTATGAAAAGGGAAGGTGTTAGCACCCTTTTCATCCATGGTTATCCATGGGCTGGATACAGGAATCGAATCTGGAAACTCTTGAGACATGCCCTGGCTAGATACAGGAATCGAGTCTGGAAATAGTTGTCAACAGATATGCCCTGGCTGGATACAGGAATCGAATCTTCAAACTCTTCAGACATGCCCTGGCTAGATACAGGAATCGAGTCTGGAAATAGTCGTCAACAGATATGCCCTGGCTGGATACAGGAATCGAATCTTCAAACTCTTCAGACATGCCCTGGCTAGATACAGGAATCGATTCTGGAAATAGTCGTCAACAGATATGCCCTGGCTGGATACATGAATCGAATCTTCAAACTCTTCAGACGTGCCCTGGCTAGATACAGGAATCGAGTCTGGAAATAGTCGTCAATAGATATGCCCTGGCTGGATACAGGAATTGAATCTTCAAACTCTTCAGACATGCCCTGGCTAGATACAGGAATCGAGTCTGGAAATAGTTGTCAATAGATATGCCCTGGCTGGATACAGGAATCGAATCTTCAAACTCTTCAAACATGCCCTGTCTAGATACAGGAATCGAGTTTGGAAATAGTCGTCAACAAATATGCCCTGGCTGGATACAGGAATCGAATCTGGAATTGTGATAGTTGATTTGTAGGTGGTTGTGATTCCCAGCAGGTGGCGAAGGAATGATTGAACACTTTTGACATTCGAATGCCCCAAGTGATGATGAAGGAGTCTTGAATCAGATTACTCTGCGGATTGAGAGATTTCTTGAAATCTTGACTGGACTGCCCCAGGTTAACTGAACTTTGAAAGATCTGTTGAAACCTTAACTGGACTGCCCCAGGTTAATTGGATAGTGACATGTCATGCCCCTTGTTGATAGGAGATTTGTAATGGAAGTTTCGTCCTTTTGAAGTGATTTTGCTCACTGAGAGAGTTTTCGTTCCTCCGAACATTCGCTGTATGAAATTCTTCGCTGTCAAACAAAAAGCCAAATGCATACAGTGATATTCAAGTAATGCAAAGTTTATGTTTGTCTCGAAGTTTTGAAAAATGCGTTTTTTAGCAGAAAACTTTTCATAAGACAAGTCAACACAAGATTTAGAGCAAAGCCTTACAGGAGTCAGGATACCTTTTGTAACAGTATGCTTTCGAACTAACCCATGCTTCAATTAGGACTTTTGAAGGGTTGTAACGTGGCTTGGTTCACGGTTTAAGAAACAAAGGATAAAGGCTCAAAGTATATTTGTACCCACCCGCTCTTCGTGATGTTCTTCAACCCTAAGCTCAGTTAATTGCGCGTCGCACTCTATTTTGAGTTTGGAACGGCTTTTGGGCGATGGTTCACCGGTTGAATTTGGGGAGACAGTCATCATCTCCTTTTTTCTTTTTCAACATTTTTCATGTTGTTGAGGATTTTGTAATGACCTCACTATTTTGATTTTGATTTGTTATCCCTAACTTTTGCCTGACTGTTCCCATTTTTCGAGATTACAGTCAGCGGGATGCCCCAGCTTTCTTAAGCCTCATTTATAGGTTTTGGCTCAGTGGGCTTTTCTCTTTTGAGAGATTGACTGTCTATGTGATAGGAAACCACCCTTGTCTTTTGATTCCAAAGGAAAGCTTTTCTTTTTCTTTGACGTCGTTCGTTGTATTACGAACTGAGAGTTTGCGACTTCAATGCGCGTTTCTCTTGAATTAACTGAGATACTACCCTGCCCCGGGTTTATATCAAAGGTTTTGATCGTTTAGAACATAAAACTCCTACTTCTTTGGCTCGAAGGGGTTGACTAGGGATTATCTTCCTTATAACTCCAGTGTTTGGGATTTGAAAGAAATGCCTGTACATCATCAGCAAGGTCCGTTCAAAAGCATACTGTATAAGATCATGGTATTGTTTCGTCATCCTCCCTCTAAAGGCTTGCAGCTTTTTATCAAGAGTCAGATATCATAAATAAAAGCATAAGAGTAGTGAAACGAATGGATGATTTCAAGACAAACATATGCAATGCATTAATGAAAACAGAGTTTAACATCAACAGATAATTGTTTGACAACAAAAGATATGCCCTGGCTGGATACAGGAATCGAATCTGGAATTGTGATAGTTGATTTGTAGGTGGTTGTGATTCCCAGCAGGTGGCGAAGGAATGATTGAACACTTTTGACATTCGAATGCCCCAAGTGATGATGAAGGAGTCTTGAATCAGATTACTCTGCGGATTGAGAGATTTCTTGAAATCTTGACTGGACTGCCCCAGGTTAACTGAACTTTGAAAGATCTGTTGAAACCTTAACTGGACTGCCCCAGGTTAATTGGATAGTGACATGTCATGCCCCTTGTTGATAGGAGATTTGTAATGGAAGTTTCGTCCTTTTGAAGTGATTTTGCTCACTGAGAGAGTTTTCGTTCCTCCGAACATTCGCTGTATGAAATTCTTCGCTGTCAAACAAAAAGCCAAATGCATACAGTGATATTCAAGTAATGCAAAGTTTATGTTTGTCTCGAAGTTTTGAAAAATGCGTTTTTTAGCAGAAAACTTTTCATAAGACAAGTCAACACAAGATTTAGAGCAAAGCCTTACAGGAGTCAGGATACCTTTTGTAACAGTATGCTTTCGAACTAACCCATGCTTCAATTAGGACTTTTGAAGGGTTGTAACGTGGCTTGGTTCACGGTTTAAGAAACAAAGGATAAAGGCTCAAAGTATATTTGTACCCACCCGCTCTTCGTGATGTTCTTCAACCCTAAGCTCAGTTAATTGCGCGTCGCACTCTATTTTGAGTTTGGAACGGCTTTTGGGCGATGGTTCACCGGTTGAATTTGGGGAGACAGTCATCATCTCCTTTTTTCTTTTTCAACATTTTTCATGTTGTTGAGGATTTTGTAATGACCTCACTATTTTGATTTTGATTTGTTATCCCTAACTTTTGCCTGACTGTTCCCATTTTTCGAGATTACAGTCAGCGGGATGCCCCAGCTTTCTTAAGCCTCATTTATAGGTTTTGGCTCAGTGGGCTTTTCTCTTTTGAGAGATTGACTGTCTATGTGATAGGAAACCACCCTTGTCTTTTGATTCCAAAGGAAAGCTTTTCTTTTTCTTTGACGTCGTTCGTTGTATTACGAACTGAGAGTTTGCGACTTCAATGCGCGTTTCTCTTGAATTAACTGAGATACTACCCTGCCCCGGGTTTATATCAAAGGTTTTGATCGTTTAGAACATAAAACTCCTACTTCTTTGGCTCGAAGGGGTTGACTAGGGATTATCTTCCTTATAACTCCAGTGTTTGGGATTTGAAAGAAATGCCTGTACATCATCAGCAAGGTCCGTTCAAAAGCATACTGTATAAGATCATGGTATTGTTTCGTCATCCTCCCTCTAAAGGCTTGCAGCTTTTTATCAAGAGTCAGATATCATAAAGAAAAGCATAAGAGTAGTGAAACGAATGGATGATTTCAAGACAAACATATGCAATGCATTAATGAAAACAGAGTTTAACATCAACAGATAATTGTTTGACAACAAAAGAAATTACAACTTTGAAAATTCAAAATGAAGCAAATGTCTTTCAGCTTGAGCTTTGTCACTCCAGGTGCAGAACCCCTTAACGGAAGATTTTCATCTCGCCGTCTGGCATGAATTCCAGCACTCCAATGTCGATCAAATCTTGAATCTTGTTCTTCAAGGTCCAACAGTCGTTGGTGTCGTGTCCCGGGATGTAGGAGTGGTAAACACAAAATGCGTCGGGACGATAGTTAGGAGAGGAGGTATTGAGCTTATGAGGAGGATCCCTTAGAGTAAGCAGGTTGACCTCCAACAGGCGCTTCAGTATGAAGAATGATGGTATCTCAGTATCCGTGAACTGTCTTCCTGACGTTTCTTGCTTACGCCGATTACCTCGTTGACGCTGGCGAGGTTGTTGATGGGCTTGTGACCCTGAAGCAAGCGAAGGAGCCTTCCCCTTGTCTTCTTGAGTGGATGGAGGCTGAGCGGTGACTTGCTCTTAAACTCAGATGTTTGCCCCAATTGGTTGTTTGGAAGCAGTTGGCGGACAAGAACTCTGAGTTCCTCTTGTCTTTGAGATAGGTCTTGGATGAGAGCCATCTGGCCCACCAACTGTCCCATCACTTGGGTCCTCAATGTTGTCAAATCAATCTGCAGCTCTGCAAGCTGATCACTCCTAGCATTGTTTGAATTCTCCAAGCTCTTTGTGAGGAGAGCTTTCATTTCTTCTTGCCCCAGAGACAAGTTCAGGAACATTTCCTGCAGCTGAGCAGTCTGGTCTTGGATGTCTTTGACAGACCTTTCTAGAGCCATCTCTTACTGAAATAAACAGCAGGAGAGTAAGGAAACCTGAAAAAGGAAAGATCGTCAAGATGCAATGCATGATATGTGGATGCATGCTTTCAAGGATCTCTTGGGGTAAACACAAGAAAATGTTAGAGGTTGAACTTTGCTTTTGGATTGGAGAACTTTGCACCGGCGGATGTATTTCCACGAGAATCAATCTCACCATGTCTAGTGGGTCATAGCCACTGATTCAAGTTGTTGCACTTGAACTTTTATTAGAGAACTGCGCACTGGTGGATGTCTTTCCACGAGAATCAAGCTCACCATGTCCAGTGGGTCATAGCCATTGATTCAAGTTGTTGCACTTGAACTTTGATTGGAGAACTATGCACTGGTGGATGTCTTTCCACGAGAATCAAGCTCACCATGTCAAGTGGGTCATCGCCATTGATTCAATTTGTTACACTTGAACTTTGATTGGAGAACTTTGTATCGGTGGATGTCTTTCCACGAGAATCAAGCTCACCATGTCAAGTGGGTCATAGCCCCTGATTCAAGTTGTTGTACTTGATCTTTGGTTGGCATTGGTTAGAGGAGAAACCTCTTGCCCCTTGGTAGACGTCTGGTTCAATGTAACCCTGCATCAAAAGAACCTTCGAGATCCTTGAAATGGTTATTGAAAATGCTATGGTATGATGTTATGATGTTATGTACATGTATGCAAAAAAGCAAGTGAGTGTATATACAGACAAACATATTCACACAAAGCAAACAAGTCCTTAGGTTTAGGCTTGCATGGGGTTCAGGTAAGTACCCTCTTGAAGTTAGTTGGCTCATCCTGTCCTAAAATAGAAACTGGGTTCTAAGGAGCTCAATATCATTGGATTGTTTTCTGTGTTCATTGTTTCGGTTTAGCCACTTACTGGCGACCAAAATATTCCAAGAAAACAACCCTCAAATGAGTGTAGTATCGAGTATCTACCAACTTCGGACTGCACCAAAGTCGGTCATCTCACTACCCCTAAAAAGGCTAGGATGGTCAATTAAGGTTCTAAGAGTTTGTTAGTGCTTCATGACATCACTCAGCAGCCCCGTACTCTCCTTGACTGAACCCAAGGGTTACCGGTACTCACAAATATGTCACACTAACATAGCTTACTGCTTCAACCATGTCGGTATACCCCGCACAGTTCCCTCACAGTTTTATTGCTTTTTACCTAAAAAGGTGCCCCAAATCCGGGGTTAGGATTTACAACAAACCCAAACAAGAACCCAAAAGATAAAGCAATCAAGTCAATCAAAGCAAGAAAGTAAAGGTGATCTAAACCCTAAGGTAACCCCACTTTTAAGTTTCTCCCCAGCAGAGTCGCCAGTTCTGTGATACGGTGGGAGAACTGACTAGAGGTTTGCGTTTGTATTCGCACTTGTTCGGTTGAGCAAGAGTCGCCGCCGACTTTTTATTTTATCCTAAAGGAAGGGTTAAAAAAGCACAGCAAAAACCTTTTGAGATATTTCGTGGGTTCGGGGGGTAGATTATGAAAAGGGAAGGTGTTAGCACCCTTTTCATCTATGGTTATCCATGGGCTCTTAGTTACTTGGTTTTTAGATCACTTGCCTTGATTTTCGATTGCTTGAAATTGTGGTGTGTGTGTGTGTGTTTTGAAAATGTTTTTGAAGAGATGCCTTGTTTTAGGCAACCAATGTATTTGACTCGTGTTTGAGTGTTTTACAAAAGTGTGTATCTTTTCGAAAAGATGTTTCAAATGTTTTTGAAAGAGTTTGTTTTGAAAGTGTTTGTGAAGTGTGGTTTTTGAAAAGGAGGCAAGTGTTTTTGCAAGTTGATCTCAAGTAACTAAGAGTTTTGTCTACCCCTATTGTACTCAAAGGTTTTCTCTATGTTTTTAACCCTTTTTAACAATTTTGTTCCACCATTGAATTTGATGGACAATCTTGCGTTTAGGATGTTTAACGGGACGGGCGCGGGTCATCGTATGGACCATGAATGAAATGGTGCCAAGTGTCTTTGGCAATTTGCTTTGAAGGGACTATGATAATTCCATTTAGGCAACTTTCGAAAGCGTCATCGAGGGACTTATGATCATTTGAATTTGTTTTGCCAAAGAAACTCGACGTGCAAGCATGGCCCATTTTGGA
The DNA here is from genome assembly GCA_948472305.1 of Vicia faba. NCBI lineage: Eukaryota > Viridiplantae > Streptophyta > Magnoliopsida > Fabales > Fabaceae > Vicia > Vicia faba. Next base: position 483,156,395 of record OX451738.1, on the reverse strand, counting down.
AGGCAACATGTGGGATTACCCTAGAGGGTGCAAGTGTGATTGTGTATTGATTTCATGTATTTGTCTTGTATTAGGTTATCTAGCGTTTGGTTTTATGTACATGCAAAACCTAGGTCTAATCATGGTATAATTGAAAGCAATAAATTGCAAGAATTTAAAGTCTACGCTATTACAAATAGTATCCGGGAGTGGGGGTACAAATTTACAAATGGGGATGAGACTTTAGGAATGTAGTGTCCAATAAGTTACAACCAAATCGAATTGCGATAAAAGTGTAAACAATGTATAGTAACGTATAAGAATAGCAAATGTATATTGTCAAATGTGTGTATGTAATTTATTTACAGGTTAAGATGTGAATTTAAATGTGTATTATTTAAGTATTGTTAACCTAATGGTGAGAATTAAATGTTTATTTATTCAATTTTTGTAATCTTGTATATTTCTTTAATATGTACAAAAAGAAAATTTACTAAAAGAAAAGAAAATGTTCTAAGTTTGAAAATTATTATTTACATTTGATATAAATTTGTGTCTTTATATTTTTGTTTAATATATACAAAAGAAATAAAAATATTTTAAATTTTAATCATATTATGTATTTTTGTATTAATGTACAAAGAGAATATTTTAATTAAAGGAAATTGTATTTATCTTAAAGAGAATTTACATATAAATCAAAATAAGTTTAATGAAACTAAAAATAAAAAAAGTATTTTAACTAATTTCAATTCTTATGTATTTTTCAGTATTTAATGTAAAGTATTATTTTATTTATCAAAAAAGATATTAGTTATTAGCTTAAACCAAATTAATAAAAGATAAGTAAAAGAAAAGTTAATTAAATGATAAAAAAAGGTTAGTTGTGTTAAAAACAAAAGAACATGGGCTAAGGGAGGTTATGCTGGCCCAAAACAAAAGAGCAACGTATGGGGGGTGTGATTTAGAATGTGTTGGGCTTTAGGCGCTGAGAATGGGTTATGGCCCAAGCTTGGCACAAGTTTGAAAGGGTTTGTTTCTTTTGGGATCAGCTAGGGTTTGCAGAAACGGCGCCATTCTCTTCACTTCACGCGTTCCTCTTCATCTTCGTTCACTCTCATGCCAGCTTCTGAGTTCCTTTCGTCCAAGGCCACCGGCGCCACCATTCTTCCTCCTCCTTACGCTTACTCCAACAGCGGTAAAAAGAGGTACAATTTCTTTCAACGCATTAGGGGTTTTATGTTTTGCATGCTTAGTTTCTTCGTTTATTGATTCGGATTACATGTTTCTTTGGTTCGAGGTGCGTGAAGAAGGAGAGAAATTATACCTTTCTGAGGAGACGGAGGAGGAATGAAGGTGGAGGCGCTCAGGCGGCCGGAGGCGAAGCTTGGTGATGTTGTGGACTGGCTTTGATAACCACGGTACTCTGTATTTGCCCCTTTTGCTAGGTTTTATGATGACAAACTGAAAACCTAATTTGGTCACCTCTTCCTCTTCTTCTGTTCGTTTTGTCTCTTCTTCTTCTCGTTTCTGTTGAATGCTTCTGTACGCTTGTGTTGCCTTGGATGCTTTGAATATTCGTTCTTACTAGCCCAGTGATGAGGATGCTCTGAGGGCCCTATGACTTGGTTATGATATTTGGATTTCGTATGACAAATATGCTTGCAATGTGTGATGTCTGATATGCTTAGATAGTTGCCTTGTATGATTCGTGGATGTTTCTGAGGTTTGGACAGTTCAAGTTTTGATGTTATTTGGTGGTTAAGGCTTGTATGGTCTAGGTTTCAAGCTGGACAGTTTGCATTATTTTCTTACAGGTTTGAGCTTGTTGTGTCTTTAAGGCTAGGCTTGACAGGTTTGTTGTGAGGTTTCTATGCTTTTTGTGAACTGGTTTTAGGCTAGTTTTGTTTGATGGTTGTTATTGTTTGCTGGTTGTTCTATAGTTCAGTGAGGCTTGGACAGGGTTGGGTATTGGATGTTTAAGGCTTATCAGGGTTGACAGGTTTTTGCTTAGTGTTTTAAGGCTAGGCTTATGCTGCTTCTGGTTCTTGCACAGGTTTGAGCTTTACTGGTTTATGCTTCCAGTTCTGCTTTAGCTTGGACAGTTTTTTTGTTGAATGGTTTGACAGGGTATTGTTTATGCTGTTTAGGTCTTTTGCACAAGGTTGGCGTTTTTGTGAACAGGTTCTATGCTTGGGTAGTTCAGGCAGGTTGAGCTTGAGGCTAAAAGCTTTTGGCTTTGGCTTGCTCTGAGTTATCTTTTTGTTTGTGATTTTTGCCCCCTTTCTACTGTGTTAGCAGTTTTGTTTTATATCTTTTTCTACCTCTCAAGCCTAAACCTGTAAGCCCTATTTCTTCTTCTCTTTTTCTTCTCTCTCCAGTACATCTTTAAGCATTATTATATTGCTTAGAAGTCACTTTTTTTTTTGAAAAAGCAATGGCTTGGGAAATGATGATTTGAACCTTGCTTGCAATGTAGTTTAACTCTGCATATTTGTCCTTTCTTTTCCATACTTTGTGCTGCATTTGTACTTGCATCTGAATATTATGATATCTTTGATATTCTGATATCTTTTGGACAGCTTTAGTTAACATTGGAACTGAGTTTTGAAATTGTGACTTGCTTTAGGTCATTCAGTTTGTAACTTGGACTTTGGTTATTTGCCTATGCTGTCTTGCTTTTGAACTATGCAGTTTTGACAATTTGAAATGTGCAATTTTAACTTTGTGCATTCATATTTAATTTGCAAACATTTTCACCCTTCTTTGTGAACCGGGAGAAATTCCGTGATTTGCAGAGAGGGCTAACTGATCCCGACCATTTTCTTTTAATGATGACCCTTTTTTTATCTGTCTGTCTCTTTAATATTTATCTGCTTCTGACTTTTCTTTTGTTCTTTGTTTTGCAGATAAAATCCAATGGGGCAGAGGGAGCAAGGGATGGAAGATGAAGAATTGAAGATTTAGAAAAATATTAGGATAGTTTTTACTTAAATTTAAATAAATGTAATATTATTATTGTAAACATTTTGTAAACAATTATAATTATACAAGTAATTTAAAGATAAATAAAAAAATCCTTTTATTTGATTAATTCTTTTATTCTTTTCAAGATATTTATCTAATTGTTATATTTCTTAAATTAAAATAAAAATGGAAATAAATTCCAATTATCTTAATTTAAAAATAAATAATCAATTGGTAAATATTATGGTCTTATGACAAACCTGACGCTCTAATTATCCAAAGCAACGCATAGTTTCAAACCAAGCGACAGTTAATTAAACAAAATGTCCATCTGCTTCTTTTCACTGATTAAATCCAACAAATGCAAACAAACAGCAGCCTCAGTTCTCAATTCAGAGTAACTTGAAAAACATTGATAGAACTAAACTCTTCTTGAGAGATATGCGCACAAAACCCTGATTCTGATCAAATGCCAAAGAAACGTTCGCATGGTCAAAGATGAGCCAAAAAATTAACCAAACCCTAAACCAACTATTTGAAACATTCTAGAGCCCTGAAAATCAGTAAAACCCTAATTTTGTCTGACTGACGAGAAAAGTCTGTTTGGCCGATTCTTGAGCCAGTTTGAAAAATCAGGAAACGCCTGAAGCTGTGATTTCTTGTGGAAAAATGCGAGGGCAAATTTTGGGGTACAACAGTTGCCCCTGTTCAATCTTCTTGAACCTGAAGAGTTAGATTGGCAAGTTTTCCTTTCGTGACTCGAAGGTAAAAGAAGATTGGACACTAGAGTGCCCTAAAATTTGCACTCGGTAATGTGATGGTAGAGGGAATGGGCTTAAAGATGCCATTTGGTGATGGGCTTAAAGATACCATCTGATGACTGCTGGTAGGAGGATGGGCTTATAGATGCCATCTGAGAATGGGCTTAAAGATGCCATCTGAAAGAACCTGGCACAAGTATCAGAATGTCGCCGTGTCTGGATCACATCTGAACTGTCTCTGAGTGAACCTGGAATAAGTATCAGAATGTCGCCATGTCTGGGTCACATCTGAACTGTCTCTGAGTGAATTTGGAATAAGTATCAGAATGTCGCCGTGTCTGGGTCACATCTGAACTATCTCTGGATGAATCTCGGAAGATGATCTTTGTCTGTCGACTGATCTTATCTGAAAAGGTAAAGGGTTAGTTGTATGCAATGTTATGATGCATGATGCAATGTATGTTACACCAATGTTTATGATATGAATGTAATGGGTGCGCATGTAAGCTGGTGAGCTATCTTGCTGAGGATAAATGAATCCTGGATGGCTGAAGATAAAAGAATCTTGACTGCTGCCGGGGAGGGCAAGAATCTTCTGATTGTTGAAAAATGAGAAGTCTTGGGACCGCTGTTGGGGGAATCAGAAGCTTGGGTTGTATGCCAAACTACTGGGGACTTCCCGTTTTGAGGAGATCTGTGTAGGATTTCCTCATGATGAGTCCGTGTAAAACTGCCTCGGGTTTTTGAACACTTTTGACATTCGAATGCCCCAAGTGGTGATGTAGATAATTTCCTGGCTTGTTACAGGTGTTGATCTGGAATTAGTCGTCAATAGATATGCCCTGGCTAGATACAGGAATCGAATCTTCGAACTCTTCAGACATGCCCTAGCTAGATACAGGAATCGAGTCTGGAAATAGTCGTCAACAGATATGCCCTGGCTTGATACAGGAATCGAATCTGGAAACTCTTCAGACGTGCCCTGGCTAGATACAGGAATCGAGTCTGGAAATAGTCGTCAACAGATATGCCCTGGCTGGATACAGGAATCGAATCTTCAAACTCTTCAGACATGCCCTGGCTAGATACAGGAATCGAGTCTGGAAATAGTCGTCAACAGATATGCCCTGGCTGGATACAGGAATCGAATCTTCAAACTCTTCAGACATGCCCTGGCTAGATACAGGAATCGAGTCTGGAAATAGTCGTCAACAGATATGCCCTGGCTGGATACAGGAATCGAATCTTCAAACTCTTCAGACGTGCCCTGGCTAGATACAGGAATCGAGTATGGAAATAGTCGTCAATAGATATGCCCTGGCTAGATACAGGAATCGAATCTTCCAACTCTTCAGACATGCCCTGGATAGATACAGGAATAGAGTCTGGAAATAGTCGTCAATAGATATACCCTGGCTGGATACAGGAATCGAATCTTCAAACTCTCCAGACATGCCCTGGCTAGATACAGGAATCGAGTCTGGAAATAGTCGTCAACAGATATGCCCTGGCTGGATACAGGAATCGAATCTGGAAACTCTTCAGACATGCCCTGGCTAGATACAGGAATCGAGTCTGGAAATAGTCGCCAACAGATATGCCCTGGCTAGATACAGGAATCGAATCTTCAAACTCTTCAGACATGCCCTGGCTAGATACAGGAATCGAGTCTGGAAATAGTCATCAACAGATATGCCCTGGCTAGATACAGGAATCGAATCTTCAAACTCTTCAGACATGCCCTGGCTAGATACAGGAATCGAGTCTGGAAATAGTCGTCAACAGATATGCCCTAGCTGGATACATGAATCGAATCTTCAAACTCTTCAGACGTGCCCTGGCTAGATACAGGAATCGAGTCTGGAAATAGTCGTCAATAGATATGCCCTGGCTGGATACAGGAATCGAATCTTCAAACTCTTCAGACATGCCCTGGCTAGATACAGGAATCGAGTCTGGAAATAGTTGTCAATAGATATGCCCTGGCTGGATACAGGAATCGAATCTTCAAACTCTTCAGACATGCCCTGGCTAGATACAGGAATCGAGTCTGGAAATAGTCGTCAACAGATATGCCCTGGCTGGATACAGGAATCGAATCTGGAATTGTGATAGTTGATTTGTAGGTGGTTGTGATTCCCAGCAGGTGGCGAAGGAATGATTGAACACTTTTGACATTCGAATGCCCCAAGTGATGATGAAGGAGTCTTGAATCAGATTACTCTGCGGATTGAGAGATTTCTTGAAATCTTGACTGGACTGCCCCAGGTTAACTGAACTTTGAAAGATCTGTTGAAACCTTGACTGGACTGCCCCAGGTTAATTGGATAGTGACATGTCATGCCCCTTGTTGATAGGAGATTTGTAATGGAAGTGTCGTCCTTTTGAAGTGATTTTGCTCACTGAGAGAGTTTTCGTTCCTCCGAACATTCGCTGTATGAAATTCTTCGCTGTCAAACAAAAAGCCAAATGCATACAGTGATATTCAAGTAATGCAAAGTTTATGTTTGTCTCGAAGTTTTGAAAAATGCGTTTTTTAGCAGAAAACTTTTCATAAGACAAGTCAACACAAGATTTAGAGCAAAGCCTTACAGGAGTCAGGATACCTTTTGTAACAGTATGCTTTCGAACTAACCCATGCTTCAATTAGGACTTTTGAAGGGTTGTAACGTGGCTTGGTTCACGGTTTAAGAAACAAAGGATAAAGGCTCAAAGTATATTTGTACCCACCCGCTCTTCGTGATGTTCTTCAACCCTAAGCTCAGTTAATTGCGCGTCGCACTCTGTTTTGAGTTTGGAACGACTTTTGGGCGATGGTTCACCGGTTGAATTTGGGGAGACAGTCATCATCTCCTTTTTTCTTTTTCAACATTTTTCATGTTGTTGAGGATTTTGTAATGACCTCACTATTTTGATTTTGATTTGTTATCCCTAACTTTTGCCTGACTGTTCCCATTTTTCGAGATTACAGTCAGCGGGATGCCCCAACTTTCTTAAGCCTCATTTATAGGTTTTGGCTCAGTGGGCTTTTCTCTTTTGAGAGATTGACTGTCTATGTGATAGGGAACCACCCTTGTCTTTTGATTCCAAAGGAAAGCTTTTCTTTTTCTTTGACGTCGTTCGTTGTATTACGAACTGAGAGTTTGCGACTTCAATGCGCGTTTCTCTTGAATTAACTGAGATACTACCCTGCCCCGGGTTTATATCAAAGGTTTTGATCGTTTAGAACAGAAAACTCCTACTTCTTTGGCTCGAAGGGGTTGACTAGGGATTATCTTCCTTATAACTCCAGTGTTTGGGATTTGAAAGAAATGCCTATACATCATCAGCAAGGTCCATTCAAAAGCATACTGTATAAGATCATGGTATTGTTTCGTCATCCTCCCTCTAAAGGCTTGCAGCTTTTTATCAAGAGTCAGATATCATAAAGAAAAGCATAAGAGTAGTGAAACGAATGGATGATTTCAAGACAAACATATGCAATGCATTAATGAAAACAGAGTTTAACATCAACAGATAATTGTTTGACAACAAAAGAAATTACAACTTTGAAAATTCAAAATGAAGCAAATGTCTTTCAGCTTGAGCTTTGTCACTCCAGGTGGAGAACCCCTTAACGGAAGATTTTCATCTCGCCGTCTGGCATGAATTCCAGCACTCCAATGTCGATCAAATCTTGAATCTTGTTCTTCAAGGCCCAACAGTCGTTGGTGTCGTGTTCCGGGCTGTAGGAGTGGTAAACACAAAATGCGTCAGGACGATAGTTAGGAGAGGAGGTATTGAGCTTTTGAGGAGGATCCCTTAGAGTAAGCAGGTTGACCTCCAACAGGCGCTTCAGTATGAAGAATGATGGTATCTCAGTCTCCGTGAACTGTCTTCCCGACGTTTCTTGCTTACGCCGATTACCCCGTTGACGCTGGCGAGGTTGTTGATGGGCTTGTGACCCTGAAGCAAGCGAAGGAGCCTTCCCCTTGTCTTCTTGAGTGGATGGAGGCTGAGCGGTGACTTGCTCTTCAACCTCAGATGTTTGCCCCAATTGGTTGTTTGGAAGCAGTTGGCGGACAAGAACTCTGAGTTCCTCTTGTCTTTGAGATAGGTCTTGGATGAGAGCCATCTGGCCCACCAACTATCCCATCACTTGGGTCCTCAATGTTGTCAAATCAATCTGCAGCTCTGCAAGCTGATCACTCCTGGCATTGTTTGAATTCTCCAAGCTCTTTGTGAGGAGAGCTTTCATTTCTTCTTGCCCCAGAGACAAGTTCAGGAACATTTCCTGCAGCTGAGCAGTCTGGTCTTGGATGTCTTTGACAGACCTTTCTAGAGCCATCTCTTACTAAAATAAACAGCAGGAGAGTAAGGAAACCTGAAAAAGGAAAGATCGTCAAGATGCAATGCATGATATGTGGATGCATGCTTTCAAGGATCTCTTGGGGTAAACACAAGAAAATGTTAGAGGTTGAACTTTGCTTTTGGATTGGAGAACTTTGCACCGGCGGATGTCTTTCCACGAGAATCAAGCTCACCATGTCTAGTGGGTCATAGCCACTGATTCAAGTTGTTGCACTTGAACTTTGATTAGAGAACTGCGCACTGGTGGATGTCTTTCCACGAGAATCAAGCTCACCATGTCCAGTGGGTCATAGCCATTGATTCAAGTTGTTGCACTTGAACTTTGATTGGAGAACTGTGCACTGGTGGATGTCTTTCCACGAGAATCAAGCTCACCATGTCAAGTGGGTCATCGCTATTGATTCAATTTGTTACACTTGAACTTTGATTGGAGAACTTTGTATCGGTGGATGTCTTTCCACGAGAATCAAGCTCACCATGTGAAGTGGGTCATAGCCCCTGATTCAAGTTGTTGTACTTGATCTTTGGTTGGCATTGGTTAGAGGAGAAACCTCTTGCCCCTTGGTAGACGTCTGGTTCAATGTAACCCTGCATCAAAAGAACCTTCGAGATCCTTGAAATGGTTATTGAAAATGCTATGGTATGATGTTTTGATGTTATGTACATGTATGCAAAAAATCAAGTGAGTGTATATACAGACAAACATATTCACACAAAGCAAACAAGTCCTTAGGTTTAGGCTTGCATGGGGTTCAGGTAAGTACCCTCTTGAAGTTAGTTGGCTCATCCTGTCCTAAAATAGAAACTGGGTTCTAAGGAGCTCAATATCATTGGATTGTTTTCTGTGTTCATTGTTTCGGTTTAGCCACTTACTGGCGACCAAAATATTCCAAGAAAACAACCCTCAAATGAGTGTAGTATCGAGTATCTACCAACTTCGGACTGCACCAAAGTCGGTCATCTCACTACCCCTAAAAAGGCTAGGATGGTCAATTAAGGTTCTAAGAGTTCGTTAGTGCTTCATGACATCACTCAGCGGCCCCGTACTCTCCTTGACTGAACCCAAGGGTTACCGGTACTCACAAATATGTCACACTAACATAGCTTACTGCTTCAACCATGTCGGTATACCCCGCACAGTTCCCTCACAGTTTTATTGCTTTTTACCTAAAAAGGTGCCCCAAATCCGGGTGTAGGATTTACAACAAACCCAAACAAGAACCCAAAAGATAAAGCAATCAAGTCAATCAAAGCAAGAAAGTAAAGGTGATCTAAACCCTAAGGTAACCCCACTTTTAAGTTTCTCCCCAGCAGAGTCGCCAGTTCTGTGATACGGTGGGAGAACTGACTAGAGGTTTGCGTTTGTATTCGCACTTGTTCGGTTGAGCAAGAGTCGCCGCCGACTTTTTATTTTATCCTAAAGGAAGGGTTAAAAAAGCACAGCAAAAACCTTTTGAGATATTTCGTGGGTTCGGGGGGTAGATTATGAAAAGGGAAGGTGTTAGCACCCTTTTCATCTATGGTTATCCATGGGCTCTTAGTTACTTGGTTTTTAGATCACTTGCCTTGATTTTCGATTGCTTGAAATTGTGGTGTGTGTGTGTGTGTGTTTTGAAAATGTTTTTGAAGAGATGCCTTGTTTTAGGCAACCAATGTATTTGACTCGTGTTTGAGTGTTTTACAAAAGTGTGTATCTTTTCGAAAAGATGTTTCAAATGTTTTTGAAAGAGTTTGTTTTGAAAGTGTTTGTGAAGTGTGGTTTTTGAAAAGGAGGCAAGTGTTTTTGCAAGTTGATCTCAAGTAACTAAGAGTTTTGTCTACCCCTATTGTACTCAAAGGTTTTCTCTATGTTTTTAACCCTTTTTAACAATTTTGTTCCACCATTGAATTTGATGGACAATCTTGCGTTTAGGATGTTTAACGGGACGGGCGCGGGTCATCGTATGGACCATGAATGAAATGGTGCCAAGTGTCTTTGGCAATTTGCTTTGAAGGGACTATGATCATTCCATTTAGGCAACTTTCGAAAGCGTCATCGAGGGACTTATGATCATTTGAATTTGTTTTGCCAAAGAAACTCGACGTGCAAGCATGGCCCATTTTGGAAGGCAACATGTGGGATTACCCTAGAGGGTGCAAGTGTGATTGTGTATTGATTTCATGTATTTGTCTTGTATTAGGTTATCTAGCATTTGGTTTTATGTACATGCAAAACCTAGGTCTAATCATGGTATAATTGAAAGCAATAAATTGCAAGAATTTAAAGTCTACGCTATTACAAATAGTATCCGGGAGTGGGGGTACAAATTTACAAATGGGGATGAGACTTTAGGAATGTAGTGTCCAATAAGTTACAACCAAATCGAATTGCGATAAAAGTGTAAACAATGTATAGTAACGTATAAGAATAGCAAATGTATATTGTCAAATGTAAAGTGTATTGTGTAAGTGTATATGTGTATGTAATTTATTTACAGGTTAAGATGTGAATTTAAATGTGTATTATTTAAGTATTGTTAACCTAATGGTGAGAATTAAATGTTTATTTATTCAATTTTTGTAATCTTGTATATTTCTTTAATATGTACAAAAAGAAAATTTACTAAAAGAAAAGAAAATGTTCTAAGTTTGAAAATTATTATTTACATTTGATATAAATTTGTGTCTTTATATTTTTGTTTAATATATACAAAAGAAAGAAAAATATTTTAAATTTTAATCATATTATGTATTTTTGTATTAATGTACAAAGAGAATATTTTAATTAAAGGAAATTGTATTTATCTTAAAGAGAATTTACATATAAATCAAAATAAGTTTAATGAAACTAAAAATAAAAAAAGTATTTTAACTAATTTCAATTCTTATGTATTTTTCAGTATTTAATGTAAAGTATTATTTTATTTATCAAAAAAGATATTAGTTATTAGCTTAAACCAAATTAATAAAAGATAAGTAAAAGAAAAGTTAATTAAATGATAAAAAAAAGGTTAGTTGTGTTAAAAACAAAAGAACATGGGCTAAGAGAGGTTATGCTGGCCCAAAACAAAAGAGCAATGTATGGGGGGTGTGATTTAGAACGTGTTGGGCTTTAGGCGCTGAGAATGGGTTATGGCCCAAGCTTGGCACAAGTTTGAAAGGGTTTGTTTCTTTTGGGATCAGCTAGGGTTTGCAGAAACGGCGCCATTCTCTTCACTTCACGCGTTCCTCTTCATCTTCGTTCACTCTCATGCCAGCTTCTGAGTTCCTTTCGTCCAAGGCCACGGGCGCCACCATTCTTCCTCCTCCTTACGCTTACTCCAACAGCGGTAAAAAGAGGTACAATTTCTTTCAACGCATTAGGGGTTTTATGTTTTGCATGCTTAGTTTCTTCGTTTATTGATTCGGATTACATGTTTCTTTGGTTCGAGGTGCGTGAAGAAGGAGAGAAATTATACCTTTCTGAGGAGACGGATGAGGAATGAAGGTGGAGGCGCTCAGGCGGCCTGAGGCGAAGCTTGGTGATGCTGTGGACTGGCTTTGATAACCATGGTACTCTGTATTTGCCCCTTTTGCTAGGTTTTATGATGACAAACTGAAAACCTAATTTGGTCACCTCTTCCTCTTCTTCTATTCGTTTTGTCTCTTCTTCTTCTCGTTTCTGTTGAATGCTTCTGTACGCTTGTGTTGCCTTGGATGCTTTGAATATTCGTTCTTACTAGCCCAGTGATGAGGATGCTCTGAGGGCCCTATGACTTGGTTATGATATTTGGATTTCGTATGACAAATATGCTTGCAATGTGTGATGTCTGATATGCTTAGATAGTTGCCTTGTATGATTCGTGGATGCTAGCCCAATGATGAAGAAATTCTGAGGGCTTGATGATTTTGAATATTTTGAGTTTGATATGCTGAGATATTTTTATGTTGGTTATGGCCTTGTGTGGAAAAACTTCTGGTTTTATTTTCTGAGGTTTGGACAGTTCAAGTTTTGATGTTATTTGGTGGTTAAGGCTTGTATGGTCTAGGTTTCAAGCTGGACAATTTGCATTGTTTTCTTACAGGTTTGAGCTTGTTGTGTCTTTAAGGCTAGGCTTGACAGGTTTGTTTTGAGGTTTCTATGCTTTTTGTGAACTGGTTTTAGGCTAGTTTTGTTTGATGGTTGTTATTGTTTGCTGGTTGTTCTATAGTTCAGTGAGGCTTGGACAGGGTTGGGTATTGGATGTTTAAGGCTTATCAGGGTTGACAGGTTTTTGCTTAGTGTTTTAAGGCTAGGCTTATGCTGCTTCTGGTTCTTGCACAGGTTTGAGCTTTACTGGTTTATGCTTCCAGTTCTGCTTTAGCTTGGACAATTTTTTTGTTGAATGGTTTGACAGGGTATTGTTTATGCTGTTTAGGTCTTTTGCACAGGGTTGGCGTTTTTGTGAACAGGTTCTATGCTTGGGTAGTTCAGGAAGGTTGAGCTTGAGGCTAAAAGCTTTTGGCATTGGCTTGCTCTGAGTTATCTTTTTGTTTGTGATTTTTGCCCCCTTTCTACTGTGTTAGCAGTTTTGTTTTATATCTTTTTCTACCTCTCAAGCCTAAACCTGTAAGCCCTATTTCTTCTTCTCTTTTTCTTCTCTCTCCAGTACATCTTTAAGCATTATTATATTGCTTAGAAGTCACTTTTTTTTTCTGAAAAAGCAATGGCTTGGGAAATGATGATTTGAACCTTGCTTGCAATGTAGTTTAACTCTGCATATTTGTCCTTTCTTTTCCATACTTTGTGCTTCATTTGTACTTGCATCTGAATATTATGATATCTTTGATATTCTGATATCTTTTGGACAGCTTTAGTTGACATTGGAACTGAGTTTTGAAATTGTGACTTGCTTTAGGTCATTCAGTTTGTAACTTGGACTTTGGTTATTTGCATATGCTGTCTTGCTTTTGAACTATGCAGTTTTGACAATTTGAAATGTGCAATTTTAACTTTGTGCATTCATATTTAATTTGCAAACATTTTCACCCTTCTTTGTGAACTGGGAGAAATCCCGTGATTTGCAGAGAGGGCTAACTGATCCCGGCCATTTGCTTTTAATGATGACCCTTTTTTTTATCTGTCTGTCTCTTTAATATTTATCTGCTTCTGACTTTTCTTTTGCTCTTTGTTTTGCAGATAAAATCCAATGGGGCAGAGGGAGCAAGGGATGGAAGATGAAGAATTGAAGATTTAGAAAAATATTAGGATAGTTTTTACTTAAATTTAAATAAATGTAATATTATTATTGTAAACATTTTGTAAACAATTATAATTATACAAGTAATTTAAAGATAAATAAAAAAATCCTTTTATTTGATTAATTCTTTTATTCTTTTCAAGATATTTATCTAATTGTTATAATTCTTAAATTAAAATAAAAATGGAAATAAATTCCAATTATCTTAATTTAAAAATAAATAATCAATTGGTAAATATTATGGTCTTATGACAAACCTGACGCTCCAATTATCCAAAGCAACGCATAGTTTCAAACCAAGCGACAGTTAATTAAACAAAATGTCCATCTGCTTCTTTTCACTGATTAAATCCAACAAATGCAAACAAACAGCAGCCTCAGTTCTCAATTCAGAGTAACTTGAAAAACATTGATAGAACTAAACTCTTCTTGAGAGATATGCGCACAAAACCCTGATTCTGATCAAATGCCAAAGAAACGTTCGCCTGGTCAAAGCTGAGCCAAAAAATTAACCAAACCCTAAACCAACTATTTGAAACATTCTAGAGCCCTGAAAATCAGTAAAACCCTAATTTTGTCTGACTGACGAGAAAAGTCTGTTTGGCCGATTCTTGAGCCAGTTTGAAAAATCAGGAAACGCCTGAAGCTGTGATTTCTTGTGGAAAAATGCGAGGGCAAATTTTGGGGTACAACAGATAGATAGATAGATAGATAGATAGATAGATAGATAGATAGATAGATAGATAGATAGATAGATAGATAGATAGATAGATAGATAGATAGATAGATAGATAGATAGATAGATAGATAGATAGATAGATAGATAGATAGATAGATAGATAGATAGATAGATAGATAGATAGATAGATAGATAGATAGATAGATAGATAGATAGATAGATAGATAGATAGATAGATAGATAGATAGATAGATAGATAGATAGATAGATAGATAGATAGATAGATAGATAGATAGATAGATAGATAGATAGATAGATAGATAGATAGATAGATAGATAGATAGATAGATAGATAGATAGATAGATAGATAGATAGATAGATAGATAGATAGATAGATAGATAGATAGATAGATAGATAGATAGATAGATAGATAGATAGATAGATAGATAGATAGATAGATAGATAGATAGATAGATAGATAGATAGATAGATAGATAGATAGATAGATAGATAGATAGATAGATAGATAGATAGATAGATAGATAGATAGATAGATAGATAGAGATAGATAGATAGATAGATAGATAGATAGATAGATAGATAGATAGATAGATAGATAGATAGATAGATAGATAGATAGATAGATAGATAGATAGATAGATAGATAGATAGATAGATAGATAGATAGATAGATAGATAGATAGATAGATAGATAGATAGATAGATAGATAGATAGATAGATAGATAGATAGATAGATAGATAGATAGATAGATAGATAGATAGATAGATAGATAGATAGATAGATAGATAGATAGATAGATAGATAGATAGATAGATAGATAGATAGATAGATAGATAGATAGATAGATAGATAGATAGATAGATAGATAGATAGATAGATAGATAGATAGATAGATAGATAGATAGATAGATAGATAGATAGATAGATAGATAGATAGATAGATAGATAGATAGATAGATAGATAGATAGATAGATAGATAGATAGATAGATAGATAGATAGATAGATAGATAGATAGATAGATAGATAGATAGATAGATAGATAGATAGATAGATAGATAGATAGATAGATAGATAGATAGATAGATAGATAGATAGATAGATAGATAGATAGATAGATAGATAGATAGATAGATAGATAGATAGATAGATAGATAGATAGATAGATAGATAGATAGATAGATAGATAGATAGATAGATAGATAGATAGATAGATAGATAGATAGATAGATAGATAGATAGATAGATAGATAGATAGATAGATAGATAGATAGATAGATAGATAGATAGATAGATAGATAGATAGATAGATAGATAGATAGATAGATAGATAGATAGATAGATAGATAGATAGATAGATAGATAGATAGATAGATAGATAGATAGATAGATAGATAGATAGATAGATAGATAGATAGATAGATAGATAGATAGATAGATAGATAGATAGATAGATAGATAGATAGATAGATAGATAGATAGATAGATAGATAGATAGATAGATAGATAGATAGATAGATAGATAGATAGATAGATAGATAGATAGATAGATAGATAGATAGATAGATAGATAGATAGATAGATAGATAGATAGATAGATAGATAGATAGATATAGATAGATAGATAGATAGATAGATAGATAGATAGATAGATAGATAGATAGATAGATAGATAGATAGATAGATAGATAGATAGATAGATAGATAGATAGATAGATAGATAGATAGATAGATAGATAGATAGATAGATAGATAGATAGATAGATAGATAGATAGATAGATAGATAGATAGATAGATAGATAGATAGATAGATAGATAGATAGATAGATAGATAGATAGATAGATAGATAGATAGATAGATAGATAGATAGATAGATAGATAGATAGATAGATAGATAGATAGATAGATAGATAGATAGATAGATAGATAGATAGATAGATAGATAGATAGATAGATAGATAGATAGATAGATAGATAGATAGATAGATAGATAGATAGATAGATAGATAGATAGATAGATAGATAGATAGATAGATAGATAGATAGATAGATAGATAGATAGATAGATAGATAGATAGATAGATAGATAGATAGATAGATAGATAGATAGATAGATAGATAGATAGATAGATAGATAGATAGATAGATAGATAGATAGATAGATAGATAGATAGATAGATAGATAGATAGATAGATAGATAGATAGATAGATAGATAGATAGATAGATAGATAGATAGATAGATAGATAGATAGATAGATAGATAGATAGATAGATAGATAGATAGATAGATAGATAGATAGATAGATAGATAGATAGATAGATAGATAGATAGATAGATAGATAGATAGATAGATAGATAGATAGATAGATAGATAGATAGATAGATAGATAGATAGATAGATAGATAGATAGATAGATAGATAGATAGATAGATAGATAGATAGATAGATAGATAGATAGATAGATAGATAGATAGATAGATAGATAGATAGATAGATAGATAGATAGATAGATAGATAGATAGATAGATAGATAGATAGATAGATAGATAGATAGATAGATAGATAGATAGATAGATAGATAGATAGATAGATAGATAGATAGATAGATAGATAGATAGATAGATAGATAGATAGATAGATAGATAGATAGATAGATAGATAGATAGATAGATAGATAGATAGATAGATAGATAGATAGATAGATAGATAGATAGATAGATAGATAGATAGATAGATAGATAGATAGATAGATAGATAGATAGATAGATAGATAGATAGATAGATAGATAGATAGATAGATAGATAGATAGATAGATAGATAGATAGATAGATAGATAGATAGATAGATAGATAGATAGATAGATAGATAGATAGATAGATAGATAGATAGATAGATAGATAGATAGATAGATAGATAGATAGATAGATAGATAGATAGATAGATAGATAGATAGATAGATAGATAGATAGATAGATAGATAGATAGATAGATAGATAGATAGATAGATAGATAGATAGATAGATAGATAGATAGATAGATAGATAGATAGATAGATAGATAGATAGATAGATAGATAGATAGATAGATAGATAGATAGATAGATAGATAGATAGATAGATAGATAGATAGATAGATAGATAGATAGATAGATAGATAGATAGATAGATAGATAGATAGATAGATAGATAGATAGATAGATAGATAGATAGATAGATAGATAGATAGATAGATAGATAGATAGATAGATAGATAGATAGATAGATAGATAGATAGATAGATAGATAGATAGATAGATAGATAGATAGATAGATAGATAGATAGATAGATAGATAGATAGATAGATAGATAGATAGATAGATAGATAGATAGATAGATAGATAGATAGATAGATAGATAGATAGATAGATAGATAGATAGATAGATAGATAGATAGATAGATAGATAGATAGATAGATAGATAGATAGATAGATAGATAGATAGATAGATAGATAGATAGATAGATAGATAGATAGATAGATAGATAGATAGATAGATAGATAGATAGATAGATAGATAGATAGATAGATAGATAGATAGATAGATAGATAGATAGATAGATAGATAGATAGATAGATAGATAGATAGATAGATAGATAGATAGATAGATAGATAGATAGATAGATAGATAGATAGATAGATAGATAGATAGATAGATAGATAGATAGATAGATAGATAGATAGATAGATAGATAGATAGATAGATAGATAGATAGATAGATAGATAGATAGATAGATAGATAGATAGATAGATAGATAGATAGATAGATAGATAGATAGATAGATAGATAGATAGATAGATAGATAGATAGATAGATAGATAGATAGATAGATAGATAGATAGATAGATAGATAGATAGATAGATAGATAGATAGATAGATAGATAGATAGATAGATAGATAGATAGATAGATAGATAGATAGATAGATAGATAGATAGATAGATAGATAGATAGATAGATAGATAGATAGATAGATAGATAGATAGATAGATAGATAGATAGATAGATAGATAGATAGATAGATAGATAGATAGATAGATAGATAGATAGATAGATAGATAGATAGATAGATAGATAGATAGATAGATAGATAGATAGATAGATAGATAGATAGATAGATAGATAGATAGATAGATAGATAGATAGATAGATAGATAGATAGATAGATAGATAGATAGATAGATAGATAGATAGATAGATAGATAGATAGATAGATAGATAGATAGATAGATAGATAGATAGATAGATAGATAGATAGATAGATAGATAGATAGATAGATAGATAGATAGATAGATAGATAGATAGATAGATAGATAGATAGATAGATAGATAGATAGATAGATAGATAGATAGATAGATAGATAGATAGATAGATAGATAGATAGATAGATAGATAGATAGATAGATAGATAGATAGATAGATAGATAGATAGATAGATAGATAGATAGATAGATAGATAGATAGATAGATAGATAGATAGATAGATAGATAGATAGATAGATAGATAGATAGATAGATAGATAGATAGATAGATAGATAGATAGATAGATAGATAGATAGATAGATAGATAGATAGATAGATAGATAGATAGATAGATAGATAGATAGATAGATAGATAGATAGATAGATAGATAGATAGATAGATAGATAGATAGATAGATAGATAGATAGATAGATAGATAGATAGATAGATAGATAGATAGATAGATAGATAGATAGATAGATAGATAGATAGATAGATAGATAGATAGATAGATAGATAGATAGATAGATAGATAGATAGATAGATAGATAGATAGATAGATAGATAGATAGATAGATAGATAGATAGATAGATAGATAGATAGATAGATAGATAGATAGATAGATAGATAGATAGATAGATAGATAGATAGATAGATAGATAGATAGATAGATAGATAGATAGATAGATAGATAGATAGATAGATAGATAGATAGATAGATAGATAGATAGATAGATAGATAGATAGATAGATAGATAGATAGATAGATAGATAGATAGATAGATAGATAGATAGATAGATAGATAGATAGATAGATAGATAGATAGATAGATAGATAGATAGATAGATAGATAGATAGATAGATAGATAGATAGATAGATAGATAGATAGATAGATAGATAGATAGATAGATAGATAGATAGATAGATAGATAGATAGATAGATAGATAGATAGATAGATAGATAGATAGATAGATAGATAGATAGATAGATAGATAGATAGATAGATAGATAGATAGATAGATAGATAGATAGATAGATAGATAGATAGATAGATAGATAGATAGATAGATAGATAGATAGATAGATAGATAGATAGATAGATAGATAGATAGATAGATAGATAGATAGATAGATAGATAGATAGATAGATAGATAGATAGATAGATAGATAGATAGATAGATAGATAGATAGATAGATAGATAGATAGATAGATAGATAGATAGATAGTGTGATACGGTGGGAGAACTGACTAGAGGTTTGCGTTTGTATTCGCACTTGTTCGGTTGAGCAAGAGTCGCCACCGACTTTTTATTTTATCCTAAAGGAAGGGTTAAAAAAGCACAACAAAAACCTTTTGAGATATTTCGTGGGTTCGGGGGGTAGATTATGAAAAGGGAAGGTGTTAGCACCCTTTTCATCCATGGTTATCCATGGGCTGGATACAGGAATCGAATCTGGAAACTCTTGAGACATGCCCTGGCTAGATACAGGAATCGAGTCTGGAAATAGTTGTCAACAGATATGCCCTGGCTGGATACAGGAATCGAATCTTCAAACTCTTCAGACATGCCCTGGCTAGATACAGGAATCGAGTCTGGAATAGTCGTCAACAGATATGCCCTGGCTGGATACAGGAATCGAATCTTCAAACTCTTCAGACATGCCCTGGCTAGATACAGGAATCGATTCTGGAAATAGTCGTCAACAGATATGCCCTGGCTGGATACATGAATCGAATCTTCAAACTCTTCAGACGTGCCCTGGCTAGATACAGGAATCGAGTCTGGAAATAGTCGTCAATAGATATGCCCTGGCTGGATACAGGAATTGAATCTTCAAACTCTTCAGACATGCCCTGGCTAGATACAGGAATCGAGTCTGGAAATAGTTGTCAATAGATATGCCCTGGCTGGATACAGGAATCGAATCTTCAAACTCTTCAAACATGCCCTGTCTAGATACAGGAATCGAGTTTGGAAATAGTCGTCAACAAATATGCCCTGGCTGGATACAGGAATCGAATCTGGAATTGTGATAGTTGATTTGTAGGTGGTTGTGATTCCCAGCAGGTGGCGAAGGAATGATTGAACACTTTTGACATTCGAATGCCCCAAGTGATGATGAAGGAGTCTTGAATCAGATTACTCTGCGGATTGAGAGATTTCTTGAAATCTTGACTGGACTGCCCCAGGTTGACTGGACTGCCCCAGGTTAACTGAACTCTGAGTTCCTCTTGTCTTTGAGATAGGTCTTGGATGAGAGCCATCTGGCCCACCAACTGTCCCATCACTTGGGTCCTCAATGTTGTCAAATCAATCTGCAGCTCTGCAAGCTGATCACTCCTGGCATTGTTTGAATTCTCCAAGCTCTTTGTGAGGAGAGCTTTCATTTCTTCTTGCCCTAGAGACAAGTTCAGGAACATTTCCTGCAGCTGAGCAGTCTGGTCTTGGATGTCTTTGACAGACCTTTCTAGAGCCATCTCTTACTAAAATAAACAGCAGGAGAGTAAGGAAACCTGAAAAAGGAAAGATCGTCAAGATGCAATGCATGATATGTGGATGCATGCTTTCAAGGATCTCTTGGGGTAAACACAAGAAAATGTTAGAGGTTGAACTTTGCTTTTGGATTGGAGAACTTTGCACCGGCGGATGTCTTTCCACGAGAATCAAGCTCACCATGTCTAGTGGGTCATAGCCACTGATTCAAGTTGTTGCACTTGAACTTTGATTAGAGAACTGCGCACTGGTGGATGTCTTTCCACGAGAATCAAGCTCACCATGTCCAGTGGGTCATAGCCATTGATTCAAGTTGTTGCACTTGAACTTTGATTGGAGAACTGTGCACTGGTGGATGTCTTTCCACGAGAATCAAGCTCACCATGTCAAGTGGGTCATCGCTATTGATTCAATTTGTTATACTTGAACTTTGATTGGAGAACTTTGTATCGGTGGATGTCTTTCCACGAGAATCAAGCTCACCATGTGAAGTGGGTCATAGCCCCTGATTCAAGTTGTTGTACTTGATCTTTGGTTGGCATTGGTTAGAGGAGAAACCTCTTGCCCCTTGGTAGACGTCTGGTTCAATGTAACCCTGCATCAAAAGAACCTTCGAGATCCTTGAAATGGTTATTGAAAATGCTATGGTATGATGTTTTGATGTTATGTACATGTATGCAAAAAATCAAGTGAGTGTATATACAGACAAACATATTCACACAAAGCAAACAAGTCCTTAGGTTTAGGCTTGCATGGGGTTCAGGTAAGTACCCTCTTGAAGTTAGTTGGCTCATCCTGTCCTAAAATAGAAACTGGGTTCTAAGGAGCTCAATATCAATGGATTGTTTTCTGTGTTCATTGTTTCGGTTTAGCCACTTACTGGCGACCAAATATTCCAAGAAAACAACCCTCAAATGAGTGTAGTATCGAGTATCTACCAACTTCGGACTGCACCAAAGTCGGTCATCTCACTACCCCTAAAAAGGCTAGGATGGTCAATTAAGGTTCTAAGAGTTCGTTAGTGCTTCATGACATCACTCAGCGGCCCCGTACTCTCCTTGACTGAACCCAAGGGTTACCGGGTACTCACAAATATGTCACACTAACATAGCTTACTGCTTCAACCATGTCGGTATACCCCGCACAGTTCCCTCACAGTTTTATTGCTTTTTACCTAAAAAGGTGCCCCAAATCCGGGTGTAGGATTTACAACAAACCCAACAAGAACCCAAAAGATAAAGCAATCAAGTCAATCAAAGCAAGAAAGTAAAGGTGATCTAAACCCTAAGGTAACCCCACTTTTAGTTTCTCCCCAGCAGAGTCGCCAGTTCTGTGATACGGTGGGAGAACTGACTAGAGGTTTGCGTTTGTATCGCACTTGTTCGGTTGAGCAAGAGTCGCCGCCGACATTTTATTTTATCCTAAAGGAAGGGTTAAAAAAGCACAGCAAAAACCTTTTGAGATATTTCGTGGGTTCGGGGGGTAGATTATGAAAAGGGAAGGTGTTAGCACCCTTTTCATCTATGGTTATCCATGGGCTCTTAGTTACTTGGTTTTTAGATCACTTGCCTTGATTTTCGATTGCTTGAAATTGTGGTGTGTGTGTGTGTGTGTTTTGAAAATGTTTTTGAAGAGATGCCTTGTTTTAGGCAACCAATGTATTTGACTCGTGTTTGAGTGTTTTACAAAAGTGTGTATCTTTCGAAAAGATGTTTCAAATGTTTTTTGAAAGAGTTTGTTTTGAAAGTGTTTGTGAAGTGTGGTTTTTGAAAAGGAGGCAAGTGTTTTTGCAAGTTGATCTCAAGTAACTAAGAGTTTTGTCTACCCCTATTGTACTCAAAGGTTTTCTCTATGTTTTTAACCCTTTTTAACAATTTTGTTCCACCATTGAATTTGATGGACAATCTTGCGTTTAGGATGTTTAACGGGACGGCATCGAGGGACTTATGATCATTTGAATTTGTTTTGCCAAAGAAACTCGACGTGCAAGCATGGCCCATTTTGGAAGGCAACATGTGGGATTACCCTAGAGGGTGCAAGTGTGATTGTGTATTGATTTCATGTATTTGTCTTGTATTAGGTTATCTAGCGTTTGGTTTTATGTACATGCAAAACCTAGGTCTAATCATGGTATAATTGAAAGCAATAAATTGCAAGAATTTAAAGTCTACGCTATTACAAATAGTATCCGGGAGTGGGGGTACAAATTTACAAATGGGGATGAGACTTTAGGAATGTAGTGTCCAATAAGTTACAACCAAATCGAATTGCGATAAAAGTGTAAACAATGTATAGTAACGTATAAGAATAGCAAATGTATATTGTCAAATGTAAAGTGTATTGTGTAAGTGTATATGTGTATGTAATTTATTTACAGGTTAAGATGTGAATTTAAATGTGTATTATTTAAGTATTGTTAACCTAATGGTGAGAATTAAATGTTTATTTATTCAATTTTTGTAATCTTGTATATTTCTTTAATATGTACAAAAAGAAAATTTACTAAAAGAAAAGAAAATGTTCTAAGTTTGAAAATTATTATTTACATTTGATATAAATTTGTGTCTTTATATTTTTGTTTAATATATACAAAAGAAAGAAAAATATTTTAAATTTTAATCATATTATGTATTTTTGTATTAATGTACAAAGAGAATATTTTAATTAAAGGAAATTGTATTTATCTTAAAGAGAATTTACATATAAATCAAAATAAGTTTAATGAAACTAAAAATAAAAAAAGTATTTTAACTAATTTCAATTCTTATGTATTTTTCAGTATTTAATGTAAAGTATTATTTTATTTATCAAAAAAGATATTAGTTATTAGCTTAAACCAAATTAATAAAAGATAAGTAAAAGAAAAGTTAATTAAATGATAAAAAAAAGGTTAGTTGTGTTAAAAACAAAAGAACATGGGCTAAGGGAGGTTATGCTGGCCCAAAACAAAAGAGCAACGTATGGGGGGTGTGATTTAGAACGTGTTGGGCTTTAGGCGCTGAGAATGGGTTATGGCCCAAGCTTGGCACAAGTTTGAAAGGGTTTGTTTCTTTTGGGATCAGCTAGGGTTTGCAGAAACGGCGCCATTCTCTTCACTTCACGCGTTCCTCTTCATCTTCGTTCACTCTCATGCCAGCTTCTGAGTTCCTTTCGTCCAAGGCCACCGGCGCCACCATTCTTCCTCCTCCTTACGCTTACTCCAACGGCGGTAAAAAGAGGTACAATTTCTTTCAACGCATTAGGGGTTTTATGTTTTGCATGCTTAGTTTCTTCGTTTATTGATTCGGATTACATGTTTCTTTAGATAGATAGATAGATAGATAGATAGATAGATAGATAGATAGATAGATAGATAGATAGATAGATAGATAGATAGATAGATAGATAGATAGATAGATAGATAGATAGATAGATAGATAGATAGATAGATAGATAGATAGATAGATAGATAGATAGATAGATAGATAGATAGATAGATAGATAGATAGATAGATAGATAGATAGATAGATAGATAGATAGATAGATAGATAGATAGATAGATAGATAGATAGATAGATAGATAGATAGATAGATAGATAGATAGATAGATAGATAGATAGATAGATAGATAGATAGATAGATAGATAGATAGATAGATAGATAGATAGATAGATAGATAGATAGATAGATAGATAGATAGATAGATAGATAGATAGATAGATAGATAGATAGATAGATAGATAGATAGATAGATAGATAGATAGATAGATAGATAGATAGATAGATAGATAGATAGATAGATAGATAGATAGATAGATAGATAGATAGATAGATAGATAGATAGATAGATAGATAGATAGATAGATAGATAGATAGATAGATAGATAGATAGATAGATAGATAGATAGATAGATAGATAGATAGATAGATAGATAGATAGATAGATAGATAGATAGATAGATAGATAGATAGATAGATAGATAGATAGATAGATAGATAGATAGATAGATAGATAGATAGATAGATAGATAGATAGATAGATAGATAGATAGATAGATAGATAGATAGATAGATAGATAGATAGATAGATAGATAGATAGATAGATAGATAGATAGATAGATAGATAGATAGATAGATAGATAGATAGATAGATAGATAGATAGATAGATAGATAGATAGATAGATAGATAGATAGATAGATAGATAGATAGATAGATAGATAGATAGATAGATAGATAGATAGATAGATAGATAGATAGATAGATAGATAGATAGATAGATAGATAGATAGATAGATAGATAGATAGATAGATAGATAGATAGATAGATAGATAGATAGATAGATAGATAGATAGATAGATAGATAGATAGATAGATAGATAGATAGATAGATAGATAGATAGATAGATAGATAGATAGATAGATAGATAGATAGATAGATAGATAGATAGATAGATAGATAGATAGATAGATAGATAGATAGATAGATAGATAGATAGATAGATAGATAGATAGATAGATAGATAGATAGATAGATAGATAGATAGATAGATAGATAGATAGATAGATAGATAGATAGATAGATAGATAGATAGATAGATAGATAGATAGATAGATAGATAGATAGATAGATAGATAGATAGATAGATAGATAGATAGATAGATAGATAGATAGATAGATAGATAGATAGATAGATAGATAGATAGATAGATAGATAGATAGATAGATAGATAGATAGATAGATAGATAGATAGATAGATAGATAGATAGATAGATAGATAGATAGATAGATAGATAGATAGATAGATAGATAGATAGATAGATAGATAGATAGATAGATAGATAGATAGATAGATAGATAGATAGATAGATAGATAGATAGATAGATAGATAGATAGATAGATAGATAGATAGATAGATAGATAGATAGATAGATAGATAGATAGATAGATAGATAGATAGATAGATAGATAGATAGATAGATAGATAGATAGATAGATAGATAGATAGATAGATAGATAGATAGATAGATAGATAGATAGATAGATAGATAGATAGATAGATAGATAGATAGATAGATAGATAGATAGATAGATAGATAGATAGATAGATAGATAGATAGATAGATAGATAGATAGATAGATAGATAGATAGATAGATAGATAGATAGATAGATAGATAGATAGATAGATAGATAGATAGATAGATAGATAGATAGATAGATAGATAGATAGATAGATAGATAGATAGATAGATAGATAGATAGATAGATAGATAGATAGATAGATAGATAGATAGATAGATAGATAGATAGATAGATAGATAGATAGATAGATAGATAGATAGATAGATAGATAGATAGATAGATAGATAGATAGATAGATAGATAGATAGATAGATAGATAGATAGATAGATAGATAGATAGATAGATAGATAGATAGATAGATAGATAGATAGATAGATAGATAGATAGATAGATAGATAGATAGATAGATAGATAGATAGATAGATAGATAGATAGATAGATAGATAGATAGATAGATAGATAGATAGATAGATAGATAGATAGATAGATAGATAGATAGATAGATAGATAGATAGATAGATAGATAGATAGATAGATAGATAGATAGATAGATAGATAGATAGATAGATAGATAGATAGATAGATAGATAGATAGATAGATAGATAGATAGATAGATAGATAGATAGATAGATAGATAGATAGATAGATAGATAGATAGATAGATAGATAGATAGATAGATAGATAGATAGATAGATAGATAGATAGATAGATAGATAGATAGATAGATAGATAGATAGATAGATAGATAGATAGATAGATAGATAGATAGATAGATAGATAGATAGATAGATAGATAGATAGATAGATAGATAGATAGATAGATAGATAGATAGATAGATAGATAGATAGATAGATAGATAGATAGATAGATAGATAGATAGATAGATAGATAGATAGATAGATAGATAGATAGATAGATAGATAGATAGATAGATAGATAGATAGATAGATAGATAGATAGATAGATAGATAGATAGATAGATAGATAGATAGATAGATAGATAGATAGATAGATAGATAGATAGATAGATAGATAGATAGATAGATAGATAGATAGATAGATAGATAGATAGATAGATAGATAGATAGATAGATAGATAGATAGATAGATAGATAGATAGATAGATAGATAGATAGATAGATAGATAGTAGATAGATAGATAGATAGATAGATAGATAGATAGATAGATAGATAGATAGATAGATAGATAGATAGATAGATAGATAGATAGATAGATAGATAGATAGATAGATAGATAGATAGATAGATAGATAGATAGATAGATAGATAGATAGATAGATAGATAGATAGATAGATAGATAGATAGATAGATAGATAGATAGATAGATAGATAGATAGATAGATAGATAGATAGATAGATAGATAGATAGATAGATAGATAGATAGATAGATAGATAGATAGATAGATAGATAGATAGATAGATAGATAGATAGATAGATAGATAGATAGATAGATAGATAGATAGATAGATAGATAGATAGATAGATAGATAGATAGATAGATAGATAGATAGATAGATAGATAGATAGATAGATAGATAGATAGATAGATAGATAGATAGATAGATAGATAGATAGATAGATAGATAGATAGATAGATAGATAGATAGATAGATAGATAGATAGATAGATAGATAGATAGATAGATAGATAGATAGATAGATAGATAGATAGATAGATAG